>CAMRHE010000608.1:0-600000 GCA_947044405.1 Leptodactylus fallax | reverse complement strand
CACAGGACAACCTGGGGTAAACAAACCGCCAGTAATGAAGCACAAAATGAGCAAGAAATCAGGAGCGTGTCACACTGCATCCCGCACCACCTGCCCGAGAGAGGACATATCCCCCACAGGACAGGTGGAGACATTAGAAAAACTTCCTCATATACAGGGGAATGTGTGAGGGTGCCAACAAGATCACCAGACATTTAGATATAGGGTAGTAAACTGAATATTTGCCCCATCTGAAGTAAAACCTAGCTATTACTATATTGAGTCGGTGTATCTACTCCTATCATGTGTGATACTGTCTGCTGGGCTGTGTATCTAACCATATCATGTGTGATACTGTATTCAGAACGGGAGTATCCAAACATATCATGTGTGATACTGTTTCCTGACCTGTTTATCTAACCATATCATGTGAGGTACTGCCTGCCGGGCTGTGTATCTCATCTTATTCTGTGTGCCACTGTCACAGAGTTGTTATATTTTTCCCTATTATGTGCAATACTTTATGCAGAGCCAATGTATCCAAGTAAATCCTGTGTGGCAGGGTCTGTTGAATTGTGTATCTAAGTAAAGTAAGTGTGTTACTGTCATCAAAGACGGCACATTTAAGTACATCCTGTGTGATGTGGTCTGCTGAGTTGTATCTAAACCTATTACGTGTGATACCGTCTGGCCATATATAGGACATGTAATAATGGAGACATCTTCCCTTTGCAGAAGGTTCTGTAATATCAAGTTCATTATAATAACCTTATCTCCCCTCCCATTTAGCCCCCCATGTAGCCTGCTCCCATTCCCTCCTCCTCATTCTCCCTGAATTCTGCATTTCCTGACAACTGGTCAAACTGAAGCTCAGAATGGCCATAAAGACCCTTAATAAAGTTTAATTCAGTCCTAATGTGTGAAGAGACTGCCCCCAGCAGCCCCCTCTCACCTAGCAGGAGGGTCCCACATCAAAAGGTGTAGGGCGGACTTTAAGGAAGAGTCCATGTGTTACCCTCACACCAGTGCTTGCCCCACATGAGAAGGACAGGCTCATCTTCTGCCTCATTTCTTGCTGAACCTTCATGAAGCTCATACTCTGATCCTACAAACCATGTACCACTCAGATCTTTTCCAGCAATATGGACCATCCTATGCTGTGAGACCACCCCATGCCCTGCCGCCAAACTACCCTGCTGCCAGTGGGCACCATGAATCCTACAGATACCCAGGTATGTTTATGGAGGCTTACATTGGAGATGTTGGGTCATCTCTTGAAGTTCCTCATGGTTGTTATACATTCATACTGCAGTAGATATAAGATGGGTGTCTGGTGGCCTTGAGTGGCTGTAGACAGTCCTTGGACTGACATCCCATAGATCTGTCAGCCATGTTTCAGTGAGGCTCAGATCTTGGTCAGACTAATTTGTCTCAAATCGAGCCGTGGACTTGTTCATTTATAAGTGACGGTGGGTCAATAAACAAGAATCGTCTCTGAAATGATACTTGATATCTGGCTCATGATCCTTATTGGATCCATTTAGTTCTGTCAAGATCACACTAAGGTTGGGGGTCATAAAGAATCTTGGGAATAGGAGGCTTATCCATACTTTTCGGGGTTCATATTTTAAGTTGCTCTTGGGGGTCCAGGCATTTTATGGTCAGTCACTGGTGGTTCTGATGTGTTTGGATCCTCAAGCTACTGATATTGATGAAGGTTTTGATGGCACTGGTCCTATAAGTCCTGTGTTCTTATAAGGGAATGTTCTGAGGTTATGGTAAGGTTTTGGTATGGTCAATTCTGTGTGGAATTGTGTTTTATAATATTGTGCCTCCCTAGGCCTAATGTTATTTGAGGCTCCATCTTTGTGGTTATGGTTTAGTTGTACTGGACAACTATACAAGACACAGTATAGTAGTGGGGTTCTGCTGGTCTGAAGTCGATGTGGGTCCAGTATTATAGAGGAGTTCCGGTCTCTTGGTAACTGTGTTGATCCAATATAGTAATGAAGTTTTGATGTCTCTTTGTGGATCCAGTAAGTTATGAGGCTGTGGTGTTCCTTGGTTCAGTATATAGGTGGTTTTGGTGGCCTGAGGACAAGGCTGGTTCAGTCTCAATGTGAGGTTCTGGTGTTTCTTCAAATCCAGTCCAGACCAGTAGGTCTGAGGTTCTGGTATTCTGACAGTTTTATGGGTCATGTACAGTTCTGGTACTCTTAGTGTATTATCATTCTGGGATAGTTCTGATGTTCTTGTACTTTTAGGGTTTTTATTGGTCCAGTATAGTTCTGAGACTCTGTTACTTTTACGGCTTTATTGGTATTGTATATTACTGGGGTTCTGGTACTTTTAGGATTTTATGGGTCCTGTATAGTTCAGAGATTTTGGGGTCATCTTCAGGATTTGAGTTCTAGGCCATGAATATAGGGTTGTTCTGTATTTGACATTCTTCTATTCCATGTCCTTGTGATCCACTGCACATTTTGAGGTTCTGGTCTGATGTTCTCCAGTATTGAGGTAGTTGGTATGTGGCTTGTTTTGTGGATGTCGCTATTTACTGAGGTTCTGGATGTGCCATTTCAGGTTCAGTTGTTTCCCGGACATCTGGTTTGTATTAGGTTTATTTGGAGACAGGCAGGAGGGCCTCTGGGTCATTACCATAACCCTCTGCAGGGATCCAATTAGCAGGACATGCCGGCCATTTAGCACCCACTTGTCAAGCAGAGCAGCTTGTGAACGACCTGAGGCCTTTGAGACCAAGGCAGTCATATTATTCCTTAATGCTAATCTATATTGCTTCCTAGAACAGAAGCGTCACCAGTTTTCACCCAGATTTCCCAGGCACCTGACAACAAAACAGTCAAGTTATTTAGATACCCATCCTGCCCTCAATGCAGGAGAGGACAACTCCAGGACATATATGGGGGTCCACCTTCTGTACACTATGTTACTTTCATTGCTTTCTGTTCCTACAGAACTTGAGGTCCCACCCAGTCAGCGATACGATGGCCTCTTTACCGCGTTGGATACTTCCCAAAGGATACTGGGAGCAGCACCTCTGACACCCCTTTCCCTGCCCCCGGGTCCAGCTCTGGGCTTTGGCCAGCCGCAGCCCCCTTGTGAGGCGCCCCGACTCCCTGGAAATGTGAAGATGACTCTGGAAAACCAAGATCTCTGGAAACAATTCCACGCCATAGGAACCGAAATGATTATCACAAAGTCTGGAAGGTGAGGAAAGCGGAGGTGGGAGAATGACTGAAAGAAAAACTGCCTTGTTGTCGATAGCAACCCATCCCTGCGCAGAATTCATTTATTAAGACCAGTATACAAAATTAAAGCAGTGCTGTTATTGGTTGCTATGGGCAACAAGGCAGTTTTTCTTTTAGATAGTTTCATAATTCTGCCCCAAATTGTCTTTCTGGCCGTTTAAGATATGGAAATTAGGTCTTTTCTATGATGGAAGAATGGAGGGTAGAGTTGTCCCCAAAAATGTCCCACCAACAAGCGAATCAGGGGGTGCTGAGACGTGCCCTATCCACCAAGGGGCACTCTACCCTACTCCCTCAGTGGCCTATAGGGCATAATTGCCAAACTTAGCTGAGTTACATAGGAAGGATGGTGTGTCAGATAGGCCAAGCCCCCTTCCCACTAGACAACGTCTAGACATGTAATGTGCCCCCTTTTTGTGTCGCAAGTGTGAAAATGTGCTGCCCACTCCCTTTTTTGTGAAGTGACTCGCACACACAATGCCCACTTCACATAGAATATAATAGAGAGCCATCTGGGCTTTGGAGATTTGCCAGCACTTCCAGGCGTCTAGGAGGGCTCCCCTTATTTTGAGAGCCTCCTGCACCTTCCCAGGAGTGTTGGCAAATATGCTATAGGGTGTTACCTCATTTCTGCAAGTGGGGGGCATTTATAGGGCACCCATTTAACTAAATGGGCTCTGTACTGGTGACTGGAATGATAGAAGGAAGACCCAATGTTGTCCCCATGTACCCACCATCTTGTCTCCTCCTCCATGTTTCTTCATCTACTCCTTGCGTCTCTTACAGGAGAATGTTTCCTCAGTGTAAGGTCAGCGTCACCGGCCTCGAGCCAGACGGTAAATACGTCCTCCTTGCCGACATAGTCCCAGTGGATAATTCCCGATACAAGTGGCAGGAAGATCACTGGGAGCCAAGCGGACGGGCAGAGCCGAGGTTACCTGAGAGAGTCTACATCCACCCCGATTCTCCAGCACCCGGGTCCCACTGGATGAAGCAGCCCATCTCCTTCCACAAGATCAAGCTCACCAACAATACCCTGGACCAGATGGGTCATGTGAGTAAGGAATGTGGTGACCATCGCAGTGGTCACCAGCTATACCAGTTGTACCCATCTTGGGGTTACCCCTCAGGGGTAAGGACACAAATAGCACTATTGTAAACGCTGTCTACTTATTATGTTCTATTTTTGCCTTCTCCTCCAGATTATCCTGCACTCCATGCATCGCTATCAGCCTCGTTTCCATATTGTCCGTGCCCAGGATGTCTTCAGCCGCCGATGGGGTGGCTGCTCCTCCTTCACCTTCCCAGAGACTTTATTCCTGACTGTCACAGCGTACCAGAATGAGAAGGTCGGTAAAAGAAAGGCATATTATAGAGAATATGGTGGTGGTTCAGGGTTGGCCTAGTATCAGTACACACTGCACAACATCTTGTTTCCATTGAAATGAATGGAAACCCTAAGAGAAGGGAATTGCATTGCTAGCTCTCAGGGTGACCAGGTGAAAATAGACTGTTCTGCCTGGCCTCCAAAATGGCCGACAATAACTTTCTGTTTGCTTTTTTGTGCAGAGCTGTCAGAGTGGAGATCGGGGTCGTATTTTGGATTCTGTCACATTTAATATCCTTCTTGTCCCTTGCAGATAACACAGCTTAAGATCCAGACAAATCCATTTGCAAAAGGATTCAGGGAAGATGGACTCAAGAATAAGAGGTGGGAAAGGCAACTGTATATGGAAGGGAGAGGGGGCGACTGTCAGACATGATGCCAGTTTATGGCATATAGAACAAAGATTATAGCATCTCTTTATTGTGTGTGTGTGTATATATATATATGTGTATATATATGTGTATACATATATATATATATATATATATATAGGGATATGGCACCAACTTATGTGTAGATGAGAGGTTATGGCACCAGTTTATTGTATATAGGTCACATGTTCTGGCGGCAGTCTATGTTATATATATCAGAAGTTATGGCACCAGCTTGGGATGTGTAGATCAGAAGTTATGGTGGCAGTTTATATGTAGATGAAAAATAATTTCATCATTTTATGTAACATAGATCAGAGGTTATGGTGCCAGTTAATGATACATAGATCAGAGGTTATGGCGCCATCTTATGGTATATAGACGAGAAGCTGTGGCGCCTTCTTAAGGTATATAGATGAGAGTTTATGTCGCCATCTTATGGTATATAGACAAGAGGTTATGGTGCCATCTTATGGTATATAGACAAGAGGTTATGGTGACATCTTATGGTTTATAGATCAGAAGCTATGGTGTCATCTTATGATATATAGAGTTTATTGCGCCAACTTATGGTATATAGATCAGAGGTTATGGTATAACCTGACATTTGAGGGGATATAAGCTATACACCTTACATTTGATCTAATCTGATATTTTCTTTGCAGGGATCGCTCGATTCGTGTGAAGAGGAAACCGCCAAGTGCAGATCAGGAGGAGGAGCAGGAGCCGTACCCCACAGGTTGGTGCCACCTATGTCTAAGTCTTATTCCAGATTAGTACTTGCAGGTGGTGCTGTGGCTCATCTGAGGTACACAATATGGCGGCCATCATGCCCAGCACCTGTTATATTTATGTCCGTGGTCACCCTCCATTATTCACCATCTACTGTGTTATTTCCTCCCTCACAGCTGAGTGCAAGAGGCCGCTGTATACAGGACCCTGTGACTCTACCCTGGATATAGGAGGGGCTCTTGCTCTGCCACTCCCCAGCCCAGACTGTTCTTTCCACCCTATCACCCCACCAAACCCAACACCCCCCACAACTGAGGCAACAGACCCATCCCCAGTCCCAATAACAGCCAATCAGGACCAAGCAGCCAACTTGGAGTTGAACCCCCAAACTACTGACAACTTCATGCAGCCAGAGAGCCAGGCCTACACAGAGATGCCAGCCGGCCAAGATGGCAGCATGTACACATGGTGAGTACAGCTCTACTGAATGCAGCTTTCATAATGTTTTATGTATACCACTGCTGTGCAAATCTATGTCATAAATCATAGTCCCATTTTTTTTTTTTTGTTTACTAATATACAATTGGCTGCATGATCAGACAACACATAGGGTTTGTCTGTAGTCTGTTATTTTATTAATATATTGGAACAATAAAAATCTACACATCCTTTAATATCGAACCGTAACACTGCACTCTTCTCCACGGACAGCCAAAGTGAATCACAGACCCAAGGGATTGGTCGCCCCTCTAACCTCCAGCGCTTCCCGGCCACTTTCCAAGCACCTCCAGAGCCCCCTCAGCTCTACGACAGCCAATCAGAGTACAGGCTTTACGGGCAGGACATTGCCTGCCCAGGGGATTACGGCCCCTCCTCCTGCGCCATTCCTGCACCAGGCCGAGAAGAAGGGGGAATCAGAGGATACCCAAAAAACTCTGACCTCAGATTCCAGCATTTCCTCCCCAATTCTGGCCCTAAACTAGGACTGCAGTTCTCAGGCCCTCAGATTCAGCGAGTCTATTCTGGGGGCGGCTGGATGTGATCGCAACAGACGTGTACCTGCCCATGACCTCTGACCTGTGTTCAAGGATCCGAGATATTGGACATTATGGGATATCTCTGGCAGAGACTACAAGAAAGCTACTGCAGAAAGATGATTACTGACCCCCATATATGTCACCCTAAGTATGGCTCTGCTTTGGGGACTGGCACATTTGTATGTGACTCTACATGGAAAAAGGAAGATGTTTTACTTATCTTATCCTGGGTTACATTATGTCTTATCTGCTCCACTCACATCCAGAGCTGCACTCCCAAATTCCCTGGTTTCCTCCCTGCTGGCTTGGTGGTGGTAGATTAAGCTCTATGGCAGTGCACTGTGGGAAATAGCATCATAGTAGATATGACCTTAATAGTCAAATCCAGACAGCAGAAAAACAGATGTAGCTTTGGATGTGATTCCAGTAAAGGCTTTGTGATGATAATCTCCATTATATGTAGATTTAACCCATAAAATGTTGTATAGATTATATTTTTGATAATTTTTTGTAGTTATTAAGTCACACACCATCACTACTGTTCTATGGAGACTGGACCAGATTTAAAGGGCCACTGTCCCTACAAAGAACACTGGCTGATAACAGTAGACAGAGCCCGCATTCACATTGTGCGTCTTGGAATGCCTTTCCCTCCTGTCTATTCTTGTATTTTATTTATCAGATTTACTTGTTTTTATTCGTTTTGCATTAAAGTGAGACGTTAACCCCGTGTTGTGTGACACTGAATCTGGCTGACAGCCGAAATAGGCACCGTTAGCGCTCTGACAGTACTGAAAGGCAAAGAAAAGGGACTCCGTATTTGAAGTGAACGTGTAGTATATACCTCTGTTGCCAGAACATTCTGGGAGCAGTAGTTCCCTAGATAACAGATGGTAGCAAGACACCAACCCCACAGAGCAGTCCCTTACACATGGCCGCTCATTAGGATCATCCTGTTTACACCTGCAGCCTCCCAGGCACCATGTGTGTCCCCCCCCTTCTTAACACAGCGTCTGTTTTCACACCCCCACATCCTTGCTGCTGACCCCCACTTCACAGGAACTTGTCAACTTCCCCTCCTCACACCTCCAGGAAAGATGTGAACAGGGTGCTTTAAATACAGGCCAGCAGTAGGCCAAGGAAGGAGGTGGGAATACAGTCTGCAGGGAACATATACAGTATATACATCTACTGCTAGCACACACTCTGTTCCTTTATGCATCAATTTATTTTATATATTAAAGCTCCTGTTGGGTGTAAATCGTATCAGATGCTTCCACCTAGTGGCCAAATAAGAGAATACAGCAGCGGATTCACTGTGAAATCCAAATAAGGTCCTGTTCTCATGGTAGGAAAAGAGGAATTAAGGTAGACATCTGCCCAATTCCCCTTCATTTTCCAATCCTCCACCCCCAAAAGACCACAACCTCATCGCTGCAGACCAAGCACAGCATCATGCATTGCACAGTGGCCATGTTTGGTATTGAAGCTCAATATCATTTATCCTGAGTTACATACTGTATTATACCCCAGAGCTGTAATCACTGTGACACCACCCTGGACTACAGAACAGACCACAGGACTCTTTCATCTTTCCATTTTTTTTTAATCTTTTTCTCGTTTTATTAGCAGACGTCTGTGGCTTTATCTACCAAAAAAGTAAAATTAAAAATAATAAAAACCTGACTGATCAATGCGCATTATGAGCAGGGGATACTCGAGTCACATGGAAAGAGCGGGATATAAAAGAGAAAGGAGAATAAATTACAAAAATAGGACCCTGGTGGAGAGTTTCAGGCCCTCTGCGGGGAGACACGTGAGAAGTGGGAAGGTGAATGGAAAAGGGGAAAAGTCTGTGGCTTGAGAAGACTTCATATGGCAACGTATAGGGGACGGCGCACATCTGTCTCAGTCCTGCTGGGGTCGTAGGCCCAGGGTCTGCTTGCACTAAGGCACTCCAAACTATCAACCCAGCAGGGATAGACCACCACCAGCCGATTTGATGGGGGAAGGGGAGGGAGAGGGAAGCTGTGAGGAATGACTGGATTCAGGATTTTTTAAAGTTTTTTTTTTTAGGAATTTATAAAATTGAGAAAAAAAAAAAAAATTCTAAAAGGATTTTGGTTTCCTTGCATAACACTGCCCTGACATACCACCCTTCCTCCCACCTGGTACCATGCTCTGTCACCTCCCCCTCCCCAAACCCAGCAAAAGTCTTGCAGAGCATTGAGAAAACCCCTTTCCTGAGACACGCAGCACATTGCTCCATTCTCCACACTGCAGAGCACTGCTCCTCTAGCCCCAAAAACAAAGTTGTCAAGTGCACCCCCCCCACTCAAATGTGCACCCAAGTCAGACACTCCCCCCTTACCCCCCTCTCAGCACATTAACCCTAATAAGACTTAAATGAAGAGGAGAGAGGTGAAGTCTGCAGCTCATCTGCCCCCTCGAATCATGTGCTGGTCCCAGCGTCAAAAAGAGGGGGGAGGAGGAGATGGGGGAAGAGGCCCTTGGAAAAGTTCGAGACACATCAGGAGGAAATAGTGGAGAGGCCCTGGCATGGAAGGGGCAGGTCACAGGAAGTAGTCAGCGACAGGTTTCTTGGAGGGGATGCCCCTGGTCTCTTGTGGTGCAGCTTCAAAAATGATGAATTCCTTCTGAAGGTGCTCGTCCAGCTCAAGAATGGCGGCAACATTTCCACATCTAGAAAGGGTAAAGACAGAGGTGAGAGGAGCATCCCAGGGAACACAACAAAGTCACACAGAGCAGGACTAACCTATAGCAGTAGTTTGGCGCAGACCATACAGTCAGGACCGTCTCGTTGAAATGCCATTTATACCCCTCCATAACCAGTTGATGGGCGCGGCAGATCATGTCAATGTTATTTGCTGCGTTGAACTGCGCTACGACATCGCTACCGAACAAGTAACCAGCTCCACGAGGGCTCACACCCCACCCAGTGGTATCTGAAACGTCAAACACAGACTCAGCAGGAAGCTACGACAAAGTTCAGGAGCAGAGACAGGCAGTAATGGACTGTTACCTTCTGGATCTGACCATAGAAGGTCGCACATGGGGCCGTCGTGAGGGACTTCCTGTTTGCGGTCGATGGTTCGGATCTGGTCCAGGGTCTGTATTGATGGTGAGAGTCCACCGTGCACACAGAAGATCTGCCATAGGAATAGTCAGATTAAAACACAGAATATGGAGGTTCATGGTGAGCCAGCAATCCTGATATTACCTGGGGCAGCTGCAGCACATTTATCCTGCAGCATTTAGTATTACAGTAATAAAACGGTTACCCTTCAAACTAAGTGCCTAAGAAGTCATAAACCCACTGGTAGCTGTAAATGTCTTAGTAAGCTACCAGTCACTACCCTCCTCCCCACTGGCAGCCAGTCATTCCCCTACTGCCACTGGCAGCAATAAACATAGATCTTAGCTCCTCTCCTGTACATATGGTGGCCACAGCACACAGAAAGCCATTTCTAGTGGCTGACCTGCAGTGAACAGAGACTGTAGTGACAGTGACCGAGCATGAGCATCCTGCAGCACTCCGCTCATTAGGTGGACGTGTACACAGTTTTACAATCTGACCACCAGGTGGTGTCATACTCTAACTAGCAGAACGATGACCTGGTTCATTTCTCTGGGTACAACAAATATTGGTAATTTCTCATTATCTGATCATCTTTGTGGGGCACTTGTGTTCGTCTCAGTCCTTGCAATCTCTCACCTTTCCATCAATAATGGCAGACAGGCTGAGATAGTCAAAGATTTCAGTGCAGTACCGCCAAACAGTCACCGAGCCGTATTTGCGCAGACACTCATCGTAGAAACCATACACTTGTGTGATCTGTCGACTTTCATGGTTCCCACGGATAAGTGTGATCCTGTCAGGGTAGCGGACCTGTGCAGAGGAAGAATTGCTCATTACTGACAAGAAACAAGGCAGCAGGGCGGTAGAGGAGTATCTACTGGGGCAGAGGGGCTACAGGGAAGAATAGAAGGGGGCCTGTGTCAGGGTGTGCTGGGAATCACAAGATGAAGGGTTCAGCCGCGCACATGAAGCTCATGCACTTTAAAAGGCAATGGTAACGTAGTAAGTGGCTGTTTTACCTTTAATGCGAGGAGGAGGAGGAATGTTTCGACACTGTAAAAGCCGCGGTCCACAAAGTCTCCCATGAACAGGTAGTTTGTTTCTGGGACGTCACCCCCGACCTGAGGCAGAAGGAAGGAGAGATCAGGCCGACAGTCCGCAAACACTGAGAGCATAGTGAAGTGCTCAGTGCTGCAGACCATCCATTACACCAGAGACCCCCCCCCCTAGTGAATACTCACCCGAAACAACTCCTTCAGGTCATAGAACTGGCCGTGGATGTCGCCACACACCTGACAAGACACAAGCGTCTCATATCATCATTACAAGCTAATGGCTGCCAAACCGACATCATATAAACCCTCCATGTACTGAAGAGCCATTATAGTAATAAGTTAGCCCCCACCACAAGATATGGGATAACAGTCAAGACCCTCGCTGATCATGAGAACAAGGCTCTCTTTTAACAGAATGGCAGTCACTTATGTCTGCTGCCACTTCATTCTGCTCTATGGGATTGAAGAAAGCAGAGTACAGCACTCAGCTACCTCCACCAGTCCATAGACTATGACAAGCAGTGGTGGTCACGGCAGCCATCATTGTGCTATAAAGACTTTACCCTGTCACTGTAGAGCTAGATAAAATTGATAGATTGAGGGTAAGGCTCCACGTAGCAATGCATTGCGGTTTTTCCCACAAACTTCGCAGAGGTTCAATCTGTGGACTTTCAGCCTCAATTACACCTATAGGGAAACCGTCCGAGTCTCCGTAGGTATAATTGACATGCTGCGATTTCCAGAACTACAACGGTTTTGGAAATCGCAGCATACCCATTGCGCATATTTTACTGCACTGTGGGGATGGGATTTGTTTGAATCTCAACCACTATTAAGTGACTGTAAAACGTCGCTTTTTTTCTGCAGCATTTCCCCCCATGCGCAAACCACGGTGTTTGCACCATGTCGGGCCCCCGGCCTAAAGGAGTTTTCTCGGAATTTTATACTGATGGCCTGTGCTCAGTTGAGTGGGGGTCTGACACCTGGCACCCCCATCAATCACTTGTTCTCAGTTATCAGCTGAGCTACAGTACTCTGGAACGGCCACTAGAGAGCAGACAGAGCAGCCTGCTTCTAGTTCTGTCCACTGTATACATCCAGCATCACCTGAGAACAGCTGAGGGGTGGTGCCAGGTGTTGGACCCCCACCAATCTGATCTGAGGGGTTATACAGGGAGTAAGAATTTGCAGCGTACTCACTGCAGTAGATGGTCCCACTTACCAAGCCCACACATGGGGGTACCAATATGTGCGGTTCATTTCACATTACAAGTGTTTGATTGATAAAAATCTATTTTTAAGTTTGTAAAACATGGAAACTGCTGGGACTTTTGGTTCTCTCTAATCATAGCAGGGGCAGGATTGTGTTTACATCATCATTCCGACTAACTGATGACCGCCTATGACGTACGTTTTTAACACTTATTGACATTGGACAGAGGATCAGAGCGCTCCTTACCGTGACAGGGGAGTCCACCCTCTGGACATTGCTCTCCTCAACCAGAATCTCTCTGTAAAAGAGGAGACATTGTAGTCAGCAGGTCGGACACAGGACACCATTCTCTGACAATACCAATTATACTCACCGGGCCTTGGCACAAAGCGCTTTGACTTCGCTCTCCTTGATAAGCTCACAGCGTCTCAGCTGTTCTATCTGCCGGTCGAGGTCACTGATTTCAGTCATGGCTCCTCCTTACCGAGCCTCTGAAGGGAAAAGAAGAGGAAAAAGATGTCATGAGCAAATAATCAATATGGCCCCTGCCCTCATAGTACCTGCTGCCAGGAGTGTCATGTGAGCAACAACATGACTACTCACTAAACTTCTATACATGTCCATCCCCCTAGACTTGTCAATATAGCATTCTGGGCCTAGCTCATGACAGTAACAGATTCTGTAAGATTCCATCTCAAGACCACACAATAGGAGGTCCCTAATAACTCAACACTGCAGATATTACAAGAAGTGTTGTCATGGGGCCTGGAACCTCTATAACCTATGATATCCTGACCACATAACCGGGCAGCCAACCATACTAAGACAGACCCTCATAGAAGCGTCTGCCAGGCAGAACAGACATCTGTAAGGTGGGACATGCAGGTTATTCCTCCGCACCTCTATATAACCCCACCAGGACGGGTGCACTCGCTCCTGTACCCGAAACATGACTGACAGAACTACACAAATAGAAATGGTGATCCAGCATGGGCCGGGGGGGGTCACAGTGAATAAGGCAGAAGCCACACTAGAGGAAAACAACCTGAAGTCCATGTGTAAGGAGCAGTAAGTCGGCGCTGGCCCGATAATCACAGGCTGCTCCAGTTACATAAGCTGTCACATGCTAGACTGACTACTCCACGGATTAGCCCCCCCCCTCAGGCCACAGCTGTGTGTACACAAACAACTCCTTAAAGGGGTGATCCACGTTCTAATACAGATGCCCAATTCTTATTATAGGTCCTCAATATTAGATCCGTGGGGGCCCGACGCCTTGGACCACAGCATATCAGCTTCTCCAATTGTAACATGCATTGCTCACTCACCGTACAAAGTGTAATGGCGGCTTTAGGCACTGCAGCATGACTCCATAGACGTCAAGGGGGACAGCTGCAGTACCTAAACCTGCCACTATGCTTCTACTGACATATAAACACTACCAGGAGCCGCTGATCTGTGGGGGTCCCAGGTGTTGGACCATCACAGATCCAATATTGGTAATATAATTTTTTATTTTTATCTTTTTATATAGATACATACACACACACACTTTAATATAACCAAGCATCAGCAAGTTATACTGCACAAATGCACCGAGTTGGGGTCTCCCAGATAAAGCCAAATCCTCACAGAGAAGTGTTTAGGACAGGAAATAACCAACTGACCGTTACCATTGCTATACTATTCCTCAGTGGACATCTGTCTTGTGACCGGTCACCCAAGTTATCTCCATGGCGTCAATGTCATGAAGACCGACTATCACCTGTACCCACTACCACTACATACATGGAGAACACTGCACCCTGTCCTTGTGACTGATAGGACCTCCAGTGTCCTGTGTGGGTAGGTGATAGAGATTTTCCCAGAATCACAACTTAGAGTTACAAAACCTGCTGAGAAGTGCAGTTCAGAAGTGACATCAGTGAGGGAGGAAGTAGCTAGCTTCTCCTCTATAGAAAAAGGAGTCTCCAGGGATAATTCAGACACTTTCCACACCAGCAGGATTATGTGCAAAACGCCTGGTATCCAGTAATCGGGCAAATTACTAAGCCAGTCCAGGGCCTAATGATTATTAATGATGAATAAAGGTCAACAGACTGGCCGCGGGTAACAGGCCGACTACTCTCACTTGCCCATATCTTAGGTCTGGATGGTTCAAGGTACAGAGGGGGGCGCGGTTAATTACTTGTACCCCATGCAGGATCAACTCATCATGCCTGCAATGTATGGACAGGATATTTACAGACCCCAGCAGACATGACTAGTTGATCCTGTAGTGATCAGTGGATCACACTATCTGATATACACCGCTGTGCACACCAGTGCCTGGCCTTCATAGGGCCTGCACATCTTTGAGCAGGGACACCCACCATTCTGTGGAAAGTGTCTGAATTATCCCTGGAGACTCCTTTTTCTATAGAGGAGAAGCTAGCTACTTCCTCCCTCACTGATGTCACTTCTGAACTGCACTTCTCAGCAGGTTTTGTAACCGTAAGTTGTGATTCTGGGAAAATCTCTATCACCTACCCACACAGGACACTGGAGGTCCTATCAGTCACAAGGACAGGGTGCAGTGTTCTCCATGTATGTAGTGGTAGTGGGTACAGGTGATATTCGGTCTTTATGACATTGACGCCATGGAGATAACTTGGATGACCGGTCACAAGACAGATGTCCACTGAGGAATAGTATAGCAATGGTAACGGTTGGTTGGTTATTTTCTGTACTAAACACTTCTCTGTGAGGATTTGGCTTTATCTGGGAGACCCCAACTCGGTGCATTTGTGCAGTATAACTTGCTGATGCTTGATTTTATTAAAGTGTGTATGTATCTATATAAAAAGATAAAAATAAAAAATTATATTACCAATATTGGATCTGTGATAGTCCAACACCTGGGACCCCCACAGATCAGCGGCTCCTGGTAGTGTTTATATGTCAGTAGAAGCATAGTGGCAGGTTTAGGTACTGCAGCTGTCCCCTTGACGTCTATGGAGTCATGCTGCAGTGCCTAAAGCCACCATTACACTTTGTACGGTGAGTGAGCAATGCATGTTACAACCGGAGAAGCTGATATGCTGTGGTCCAAGGCGTCGGGCCCCACGGATCTAATATTGAGGACCTATACTAAGAATTGGGGTGCCAGAGATGATCAGCGAGGAATGCAATTTAACCATTATACCCATCATCTGTGCAGATCTCTGATATTGTTGGTGACATGTTTGGATCCTCCAGGATAAGCCCCAGTCACCCCAACTTTCTAAAAGGGATGACACGATTTGGACCCCCGTGTAGATATTCCTCCATAACCCAGCTGATGATGTGTCACGTTACAGAGTCACAATCTGAGAACATCCCCTGCAGTAAAGTATTTTGGGTGTGTAAAGCTGAAAATCTCCGCAGCAACAGATTACAGTGAACGTCAAGACGCCGAGGACTCCAGTACATAACCAGCAGCAAAACCCACTCCCAAAATAGCAGCCTCCCCTCTGGTGATCTCTCAACAGCACATCAGATGCACATCAGGAAAGCAGTGCTTCAGTGGTGTACAGGTTCATGAAGAGAATGCAAGAACTACAGTGAAGACTGACACATGGGTCATGTAGCAGGGGAAAGGGGGCACTGTTTGTGTATCTCCCCTATATGAACTTCTACCATCATGTATGGATGAGATTTGGGCATCCCTCTGACAGCAGTGGTGGTCCTGAATTCTCAGAGGGCAGAGAGACCCTTTAAACATCCCATGCCCGGTCAGAGAGCAGGAGTCTGGGACGCTGGCAGTTCTTTTTCTGGCACCAATCCTGGCCCGGTCTCAATGAGAGCCGCTCACAATGTAGGTCAGGCCAATTAAAGGGCAGAACTCTGGAGCCGGCGCACAATGTCCTGGAGACACGATCCGACAGTGACAACGCGACAGGCACCACTGTATGAAGAGACCCCCCCCCCAACCCCATAGAAAGCTGAGGTGTTACTTTCACAGCTACCAGGGGCTGTCACACAGCTTTCCTAGACTCCTGAATGGAAATGCTTACTGGTCACATGACAAATCATCATCTGCCCTACTATCATTCTCCATTCAAGGAAAAAAAGGGTGATGGCAGATCCAAGCAGTGGGGCGGTATAGATGTATCGGGGTGTCCTACACCTTACCTATGTGCATCACTGATTCTCCCTCCAGATGACACTATTATAAGGCGACTCCAGCAGTGCCCCCTCTACAGAACAGATAAGGGGAGTGCTGCAGAAACACAGCACAGAGGGGGAGACATCAGATGACTATACTGCGCCATATGCGACCTGCAGCATCCCTCTACTGCTGACAAGAACAATGGATGATATACGGTCGCCTGGAGCTATAGGAGACAAGTACACACTTATAGAGGACTGTCACGTATACACACAGACTAAGATCTCCGCAGTTATAGGGCATTACATACACAACCCCCATAGAGATTAGATAGCTTGAGAAAGGTTCGAGTTTGCATCAGTTTTGGAGTGCTGTCTATTTTTTTACTTTGGTCATTTTGCCACTGACTGAAGGCTTGCACCCACTGTATATATAGTGCTGCTCTCTTTATGGTACATACATATATTATATATGGAATCATTACATACAGACATATCACCACTGACCAATACACTTCTATACGACCAATAGGGCGACCACAAGAATACACACCTAAAGAGGGCCCATCCACAGATCTATAGTGACCTATATACAACTACAGATGACAGAGAGCTAAAGGATACCTGTATACACATATACAGGGGACCTACACACTTAAAGCTCCATATAGATACGCAAGACCCTGTATTGAACAACACCACAGGAGAGTCTCTATATACAACTCTATAGGGGGTAGATACACAGAAGAGCCTATAAAAAGACCTAGAGGGACAGATACAGAAGAGAGCCTCTATATGTAGCTCTATAGGGGACAAGCACACATTGGAGCCTATATATGCAGTTCTATAGGGGACAGCCACACATTGGAGCCTCTATATACAGCTCTATAGAGGACAGTCACACATTGGAGCCTCTATATACAGCTCTATAGGGGACAGGCATGCATTGGAGCCTCTATATGCAGCTTTATAGGGGACAGGCACGTATTGGAGCCTCTATATGCAGCTCTATAGGGGACAGGCACGCATTAGAAAAGCTATATGTAGCTCTATAGTGGACAGGCACACATTCGAGCCTCTATATGCAGTTCTATAGGGGACAGCCACATATTGGAGCCTCTATATACAGCTCTATATGGGACAGCCACACACTAGAGCCTCTATATGCAGCTCTATAGGGGACAGGCACACACTGGAGCCTCTATATGCAGCTCTATAGGGGACAGGCACACACTAGAGCCTCTATATGCAGCTCTATAGGGGACAGGCACACACTAGAGCCTCTATATGCAGCTCTATAGGGGACAAGCACGCATTGGAGCCTCTATATGCAGCTCTATAGGGGACAGCCACACACTAGAGCCTCTATATGCAGCTCTATAGGGGACAGGCACACACTAGAGCCTCTATATGCAGCTCTATAGGGGACAAGCACGCATTGGAGCCTCTATATGCAGCTCTATATGGGACAGCCACACACTAGAGCCTCTATATGCAGCTCTATATGGGACAGCCACACACTAGAGCCTCTATATGCAGCTCTATAGGGGACAGGCACACACTAGAGCCTCTATATGCAGCTCTATAGGGGACAGGCACACACTAGAGCCTCTATATGCAGCTCTATAGGGGACAGGCACACACTAGAGCCTCTATATGCAGCTCTATAGGGGACAGGCACACACTAGAGCCTCTATATGCAGCTCTATAGGGGACAAGCACGCATTGGAGCCTCTATATGCAGCTCTATAGGGGACAAGCACGCATTGGAGCCTCTATATGCAGCTCTATAGGGGACAAGCACGCATTGGAGCCTCTATATGCAGCTCTATAGGGGACAGCCACACACTAGAGCCTCTATATGCAGCTCTATAGGGGACAGGCACACACTAGAGCCTCTATATGCAGCTCTATAGGGGTCAAGCACGCATTGGAGCCTCTATATGCAGCTCTATAGGGGACAGCCACACACTAGAGCCTCTATATGCAGCTCTATAGGGGACAGGCACACACTAGAGCCTCTATATGCAGCTCTATAGGGGACAGGCACACACTAGAGCCTCTATATGCAGCTCTATAGGGGACAGGCACACACTAGAGCCTCTATATGCAGCTCTATAGGGGACAGGCACACACTAGAGCCTCTATATGCAGCTCTATAGGGGACAGGCACACACTAGAGCCTCTATATGCAGCTCTATAGGGGACAAGCACGCATTGGAGCCTCTATATGCAGCTCTATAGGGGACAAGCACGCATTGGAGCCTCTATATGCAGCTCTATAGGGGACAGCCACACACTAGAGCCTCTATATGCAGCTCTATAGGGGACAGGCACGCATTGGAGTCTCTATATACAGCTCTATAGGGGACAGCCACACACTAGAGCCTCTATATACAGCTCTATAGGGGACAGCCACACACTAGAACCTCTATATACAGCTCTATAGGGGACAGCCACACACTAGAACCTCTATATACAGCTCTATAGGGGACAGCCACACACTAGAACCTCTATATACAGCTCTATAGGGGACAGCCACACACTAGAACCTCTATATACAGCTCTATAGGGGACAGCCACACACTAGAGCCTCTATATACAGCTCTACAGGGAACAGACACGCATGGGAGCCTCTACATACAGCTCTATAGGGTCTCGTTCATACACAATAGACACAACAGTGCGGTATGTACAGCGCCCCCTCACACAGCTCTATACGGTCCTAATACACGTTGCCCGGTCGCCCACACATACAGAATACAGGAGGAGTCCAGACACACGGCGCCAGTCCCCGGGTACGGACCGGTAGCGGTCACCGGACAGCTCTCAGACGGTGGAGTAGAACACGCGGATATCCAGGAGCTCGATGGGGCGGTCTTACCTAGGCCCAGTGTCCGGTGTAGCTCGGGCGGTGACGGCGCTCCCTCCTCCGGTGTCTCCCGCTTCCTCCTCCACACACCGAGAGCGAAGCACCGCGACAGGATGACGTCACCACCTCGTCACCTGCTCCTCCCCCTACAGCCCTGCCTGGCAACCGGCTGTGACGCACCTGAGGCGGGAAATCCTCTCTTTTGAATTCCGAAGTTTTATTGATAGCTTCGTGAACAAACGCAGGCCTGACAGACTTGAGGGCCTTATATCTTGGCCTCCTGAGGGCGCCACATACCAGAGCAGATTCTGAGGGAGCTTATTATAGTTGGGCTCTGACAGTTCAGGCCTTGCTGGGACCTGTAGTTCCACACATTAAATCATTCGCAGGTATATCATAATATATTTGTTCCTCCCCTCATAGTAATGAACTCTCCAGATCTTGTAAACCGGTGACTATTTATGGTGACAGCTATGGTGGTCATATAACGTATTTGTTCCATAGCAAACCGTAAAAAAAGTGGGAAATATAAAACCGCAATATAACGCAAAGTGTGAACCTGTCTAGAGAACTGCTTGGAGTGACAACCAACATAATCGCTGCCTATTATAGCTCCCACCCATCTTTCCCAGACTCCAGAACGGCAGCACAATGATACAACCCTCACCGCCATATAGTTTATAGATTATCCGCTCAGGACTCCAGGAAAGCTGGGTGATAGAATCTGAGAGGTCACCATACCCCGCATTATTAACCTCTTCAGTCATCTCCAAACTGTGTCAAAAGTACAACTCTGCATACTCTGGAGATCAGGACATGCTGGGAGTTTTTGGAAACTATGTCTATAGGGGATTATATAGGTAGTGTACGTGCAACTGTTAAAAAGATTTTATTTGCATTTCAGGAAGTGGAGGCGATGACTCAGGACAAGCTCCAGAATATGGAGTAATGACGAAAGACAAGGCAATTGGGAGTAACACGAGAGTGGAGGACGTACATGAGGAATCAGGTCAGTGACATCACTGGGCTATGTACTGTAAATGAGCAGTGACATCACTGGGGTTATGTAAATGAACACTGACATCACTGGGTTATGTAATTGTGTAATGACATCACTATGGTTATGTAAATGAGTAGTGACATCACTAGGTTTATGTAAATGAGCAGTGACATCCTTTGGCTATGTAAATGACTAGTGTCATCACTTGGAGTATAGCATAAAAAAAAAAAAAACGAAAAAGGGAGGGTGCTACCAGGTATAATATCTTCAGGATAGATGAAAACGTACAAATGAAAAGACTCTCACCCAAATGATCAGACAAGCGCATGTGTAGGAATGAATCCACAAGCTGCAGCGCCCCCCACATTGCCGCGTTTTACAGTACCTGCAACGTGGATGGGATTCTGGCTAATACCATCCACACATTGCAGAAAAAAAATCCGCTTCCATTTTTGTAAATCACAACAGGTCAATTATACCTACAGAAACGCTGCCATTTTCCGTATAGGTATAATAGAAGCAGAAAGTCCGTAGAGAAAAACTGGGGGAAAAACCACAGTGCGTTACCGTTTGGCTGGATTATGTCACCAAGGTCATCACTGATGTTATGTAAAGGAGTAGTGACATCACTGGGGTTGTGTAAATTATTATTTTATTAATTTTTTTATTTTGCTTACTTATATAGCGCCATCATATTCCGCAGCGCTTTTACTAACATTGTCAGTCACTGTCCCATATAGGGCTCACAATTTACATTCCCATCAGTATGTCTTGTTATGTAAATGAGTAGTGGCATCCCTGGAGTTGTGTAAATGAATAGTGATATCACTGGGCAAATGACCAGCCACACAGGTCACATATAATCTGTGATTCATGTTTGAGTCTATTCGCATGGCTGAGGTCAGATTGCAGTTTATTACCATAAAATTGCATCAGAATGAAGCGGTATTACTGCAATTTTGCAACAACTGTAGCTCTTTACTGCATTTTTTCAGTAATTGCATGTAAATAAGCCCTTCTTACTTGGGACAGTGTTGACAATACCTCTATAAGGTGCTGCGAAATTGTGGAATATGATGGCGCTATTGCGGAAGATGATGGCGCTATATAAGAAAGCAAAATAAATAATAATGATGTAAAATTTATTATGTCATGTACAATCTGACAACATATGCTGACCTCAGCCATCACGGTTGACATTTTAGTTCTTAATGGGTTAGGCTAGTATGCTGACCTATTTTCTATGGCCCCATACACCCCACTACACCACAGGTCCTATTCCTCTCCATTTTTTGGTCTGGGCTCATTCAATGAAATATATACAGTAGGTCTGTGAAGGACATGGACGATACAAAGATATCATCATGCACATGTCCATGTAGCCTTACTCACCCAGCTTTCTAGAAAAATGATTCAGTTTAATTGCCAGGAGCCCAGGAACAAAAACCAACATATACACACGTGGACAAAATTGTTGGTACCCCTCGTTTAATGAAAGAAAAACCCACAATGGTCACAGAAATAACTTGAATCTGACAGACTGGAATTTGTCAAACTACATGTTGACAAGCCACAAAGCTTCTGGCAGAATGTCCTATGGACAGATGAGACAAAAATTGAAATTTTTGGCAAGGCACATCAGCTCTATGTTCACAGACGGAAAAATGAAGCATATCTTGAAAAGAACACTGTTCCTACTGTGAAATATGGAGGAGGCTCTGTTATGTTCTGGGGCTGCTTTGCTGCATCTGGCACAGGGTGTCTTGAATCTGTGCAGGGTACAATGAAATCTCAAGACTATCAAGGGATTCTAGAGAGAAATGTGCTGCCCAGTGTCAGAAAGCTTGGTCTCAGTCGCAGGTCATGGGTCTTGCAACAGGATAATGACCCAAAACACACAGCTAAAAACACCCAAGAATGGCTAAGAGGAAAACATTGGACTATTCTGAAGTGGCCTTCTATGAGCCCTGACCTAAATTCTATTGAGCATCTTTGGAAGGAGCTGAAACATGCCGTCTGGAAAAGGCACCCTTCAAACCCGAGACAACTGGAGCAGTTTGCTCATGAGGAGTGGCCAAAAAACCTGCTGAGAGGTGCAGAAGTCTCATTGACAGTTACAGGAATCGTTTGATTGCAGGGATTGCCTCAAAAGGTTGTGCAAGAAAATATTAAGTTAAGGGAACCATCATTTCTGTCCAGGCCTGTTTCATGAGTTTTCTTTTTTTTTTTTAAATTCTGTTGAAGCCTGGTTGAAAAGCAATGTCTGACTTTCATTTGTTCATTTTCATAGAATTTTTATATATTATTACTTTTGTCAGATTCAAGTTATTTCTGTGACCATTGTGGGTTTTTCTTTCATTAAACGAGGGGTAACAATTTTGTCCACATGTGTATACTGTATGGAGGAGAAGCTTGATCCTCATTGCAGGCTGTCCTGAATTGTAGTGGCTCTCTGCCCAAACAAATCAGTCCTGGACCTCTCCTTGGTCTGTATTGTGAGTTATTTTCTTCTTATGTCAGCCAGTTTGTCTCCTGCTGTCTTGTAGATGGGTCTAGCAATTATCTATATTGCCGCAGCCATTTTTCAGGAGCAATCATATAGTCACAGAGTCACCCTGGCTTTATAGAAATCACAGCCCCTCCTCATACTAGCTTGTGTCTGATCTGTGGAAGTGATGGCACAAAAAGCTAGAAAGCTTCAGTTCAGTATTTTACTGCAGAGAACCCCTTTAAGTGAAGTGACACACCACACATATCTCCATGATAATCAGTGTGATTCATTGAGCAGCCACTAGATGGCGCAGTGTGCATACACAACCAGCTGCCATCCCTGCACATCAGGCTTTAGATCTGAGCTCTAAATATCCTCTGCTGCTTGGTTCAGGGTCATCCAGTTCCGCAGTAATAGCCCAAGACCCCATAAGAAGAGCAGACATACACAGTGGGTGGTTCAACTACCTGCTTTATTGAGGTTTCACCAGTAGTGACATAAATTAGACGTGACTCAGAGCCGAGAACAGAGACAAGAGCACACTTACTCTAAACCCGGTCCACTGCACTCACCATTCATACACACAACAGCCAGCAGAGCGGCGACACTCCACTGGTCACTCTCTTCAGCAAGGGGAAGGTTTACTGTGTAACACTCTGCAGGTGGGAATAGCAGTACATGGCTTGCTCTGCAGAGAGGGGGCGCTCACACTACGATATACAGAAGCAGCCTCCAGTGACACCAACACAGAATGAGGGACAGGACATTTAATAGGCATGGTTGGACACAAACAGAGACTCTCCAGCCGCGGCTCCTGCTTGTCCACTGGGCACGTACTTGCCTTGGCAAGCCAGGCTGTTGGCCTAAGAGGAGAAGAAACAGTAATGTTAGATCCTGAATTGGATTGCTATTCCTTGCCCCTCCCATAAAATGCTACATCTCCCACAATGCAATGCAGCATCTGTGCCAAGCAGATGGGGGCGAACCTATTAAAACTGTGCTATTAGTATTCAGCTAAATTGTGACTGCAGCTCTGGATGTGACTATAGTAGAAAGCATGTTTGTTGTAAAACATTATGTATGACACCTATTGGTCAAGTGGAGTTCTGCAGGGATGGACATACCAGTGCACGCTTGGTGTACTCCTCTTGAGCATTCTTGACGTTTTCCTTCTTGCCACCCCAGGCTTTGAGGCAAGAGGCCTGCAGGGCACGGCCATAGGAGAAGGTCAGGGCCCAGGGCTTGTGCAGGGGGCACTTGTTGATGGCGTTCAGGTGAACTGTGGCTTCCTCCTCGCTCTGACCTCCAGACAGGAAAGTGATACCTAGACCAAGGAGACACCATAGATAACAGCCAAGAATCTACCTCCTCACACAACCATCTCTCCCAACTTAACTTCCCCCTCTTACCGGTGACTGCAGGAGGCACGGCGCGCCTCAAGGCGGTGACTGTTGCCATGGCAACCTCTTCTGGGCTGTACTTCTTGGTGCAAGCATGGCCAGGTGTCACCATGTTGGGCTTCAGCAGAGTTCCCTCCAGATAGACATGGTGGTCACTGAGGGCTTTGTACACAGCAGCCAGGACCTAAAATGATAACAAGATTAGAATGTCAAACATGTCACTGGCGGTTCCTCCGCCCGCTCTGACCGCAGCTGCTCACATTCTCAGTGATGTACTGGCATCTCTTCAGATCGTGTTCACCATCAGGGAGGACTTCAGGCTCCACAATGGGGACAATGCCATTCTAAAAGGAAGAGAATGGTCATAAGTAAGGGGTGGGGCTGTGACAACTACATAGGAATTCTGCAGGAAGAGTTACAGTAAAGGTCGTGTGGTGATACCTGTTGGCAAATGCTGGCATAGCGGGCCAGTACATTAGCATTCTCAAGGATGGCGAGGTGAGAGGGTGTGTGGTTGGAGATCTTCAGCACACAGCGCCATTTGGCGAAGTCGGCACCGTCCTTCTTGTACTGAGCGCAACGCTCAGAGAGGCCGTCAAGACCTGAAGACAAAACAGCAGAGTAAGAAACAGGAAAAAAACTAGGATGATGGCTCAATCTCCATAGCAATCATCCTAGTCTTTAAAGGGCCAGTCCAGTATTATGTATAAGATGTGTCCCTAACCCCACTACGGGTCATGTGATAAAATTATTCTGTGCGGTATATAACATGGCATACATCGTTCCTTACCCTGTGTTGTGGTCTCTCCATTGGTTCCGGCAAGAGGGACAACACCTTTGTCAACCTGAAGACAAAAAAACCCCAAAAACAATAAACACTGATGACCAGAAGAACTGTTGGATGGCAATATACCAACCACATGCAGAGCACTTACCTTAATGCCTACGATGCCACCCTTGTCCTTGATGACCTTAGTGAATGCAGTGCCATTATCAGTCTTGTGGTAGAGAGTCTCGTGGAACAAGATGACACCACCGATGCAGGGGTTGACTCTATCATCAGCGGTGAAGAGCAACTGGCGGTAGAAGCGGCGGTGCTCCTCTGTGTTCTCCACTCCGATGGAGCTCAGGCGCTTGGCAATGCTGCCTGCAAGGAGTGAAAGGAGGGTGGGGTCAGTTGGACTACGGTGTATGTGCGCCAACCCATGGCAAGATCCAGAGGAAAAGAGCAGTGGAGAGTCCGCTCAGATCCCCAAGTAATACCGATAGGGCTGGAAAATGTTTTTAGGTGAAATTCCACTTTAAGTCGAGCAAACCCCCAGACTCCTTCCACCACCTAGATTCATTGGCAAGACTTTATTTTTCCCCAGACTTATTTCCCCCAAACTAGACTCATTTCCCCAAAATGGAGTATTCCAATCCATAAATTGTACCCTTAACCCTTTAAGGGTTAAACTTTAACTTTAGAACTAATGTATATCAGGAACACCCCCTCCCCATAAGCTGGACAAGCACAAAGTTCAGTAATGAATGGCACAAGGACACACCTGGATTCCAATATGGCTGACTTTTGTTGTTGGTTGCTATGGTAATAGACTTGGGATACAGCTATCATTCACATGGTTATAGGAGTTTGAAATACATGGTTGCTTTCATCCAAAAACAGCGCCACTCTAGTCAGTGGTTCGTGTTGGTACTGCAGCTTAGTTTCTTGAAGCAAGCAGCCATGTTTTTTCTGTGCTAGGGTAGTAATACAGACATGTATGTGCAGACACATGTCACACGCTTACCTGTGGACTCATCAGCGGCCAGGATACCCTTGCCGGTAGCCACAATACGGTGTGCGATGTCATGGAGCTCTTTCTTCTGCTCAGGAGTCAGGGCGGGGTATTCAGTAGGCATGGTGCTGCGTTCTGTGGAGACAGGTTATGGGGAGGTGTTGTCAGGTGGGGATCTTAAAGGCACAACGCTTCAAATTCTTTACAGCAAATCCTATAAAGTACACACAGGACCGCCGACGCGTTACACTATACAAGTCCTTTACATAAGGGTAGGGCAGAGTACGTGACACACCTACACACACAGCAGTACCGAGCCGTGACAACTAAGGCTAACCCTTCCAGTGTCAAGAGACTGCCCCTGGTACTGTGGTTACAAAGATCATGAATGCAGTGCAGGCTACATGAATGGTGTTATCTATAGCATTCTCCACAGCGCGCCCTACAGGGTGTAAAAATAAACCAGGGCACCATTTACAAAACAAGCAGGAGATGTCCTGACCGCCAAGGAGACCTAGAGGACAGGCGGACCTCAGCAGGAGCCCACGAGGGGTTAAGGATGCCGGCCTGCACTGCGATCTGCGATGTGTCACTGCACTTCCTTCTTTATTTCACGGAAATGATGAAGCAAAAAAAAAAAAAAAAAAAATTGCAGAATTCTTGAGGGCTGGGAAGGAAACTGAGCAAAAGCCTAGAGCAGAACACCCCTCTGCAAGGTGTCAGGGGCCTGGTGCACGCTTAACCGCTGCACCGCCAGGCCCAGAGGGCAAGCTACACATCTACACTACACTGCAGAATCCTACTACTGGATATTAACCCTCATGGCATCTATTCTGTGCCGGGCACATAACCAACATTACACAAATCACTCATTAGTTCTTCCTGCAAATGATGTTACATAATACAGATACATTGTATCATGTCCCATTACAATACGCCCCTCGGACTCTCTGCAACAATAACCCCTGGACCTTCAGTATCACCCACTTCATAACCCCATGGACCTTACTGGTCATCTCCATCATGCCCCTATCAAGAGCTCCACCACCAACCACCACCATAATGGTCATTATTTACCCCCATGCCCTCCCTGATCCCCAGTCCACCCCTAGTCCATCATCTACCACCTTCTGATCACCCACATATCCAACCCTCACCACCCCTTGCCTTCCCTGATACCCTTCAACCCCCTGGTCTCACATCTGCCCCTCTACCCTTACCACTCCCATGCCCTCCCTGATATCCCACTACCCCTGGTCTGATGTACATGTTGTATTTGTATTTGTATCTGCTTATCTTTGCTGCTGTAACACACTGAATTTCCCCATTGTGGGACTATTAAAGGACTATTATTATTATTATTGATATCTACCCCTCCTCTTCTTCCACAATGCCCTCCTGATACCCCTCTACCTCCTGGTTTCACATCCCACCCCATGCCCTGTCCCTCCATCCTCTCCATTATGTTGCCCCATCTGCCCAGCTTCTATACTGCTGTTGCCCCCTCTGTCTCCAGCCACATGGTCCCCATAGTCATCCCCTCCCCAGTGCTGTACCGCAGCTCTCACCTCCTGCCTGTTCTCCAGCAGACTGATACTCAGTGTTCTAGCTCAGAACAGTCTTGTAGCTAGCTGTGGGGCGGGGCTTCCCCTTAAAGGGCCACACAGAGCACTATTATGTGCAGAGCCTGAAGGTCAGTCAGGGTTATAGCAGCATCTGTGGACGTGAGGGGTGGGCTTATTTGTTAGGGTTGGCTTAGACTTCTAGTCCCACACACAGCACAATATAATTAGGGTAGGTCAGTGCCTGGGACATACTTACGTCGCTACAGGCCAGACATGGATGGAACACATGACACATACATGTACCTGATGATGTCACCAGACGTGACACAAGTCACAGCCTCAGCTCTGATGAAACCTGCAGTCATCTCATCCCCCACCCCCAATATCCTTCCGGTACCAGGCATCACACTCTGCAGAGTATCTTATTCACACTGTACTACTGCAGAGCCTCTCATAGAGACTGTACTACCGCAGAGCCTCTCATACAGGCTGTACTACCGCAGAGCATCTCATACAGGCTGTGCTACCGCAGAGCATCTCATACAGGCTGTGCTACCGCAGAACCTCTCATACAGGCTGTGCTACCGCAGAGCCTCTCATACAGGCTGTACTACCGCAGAGCCTCTCATACAGGCTGTACTACCGCAGAGCATCTCATACAGGCTGTACTACCGCAGAGCCTCTCATACAGGCTGTACTACCGCAGAGCCTCTCATACAGGCTGTACTACCGCAGAGCCTCTCATACAGGCTGTACTACCGCAGAGCCTCTCATACAGGCTGTACTACCGCAGAGCATCTCATACAGGCTGTACTACTGCAGAGCCTCTCATACAGGCTGTACTACTGCAGAGCCTCTCATAGAGACTGTACTACTGCAGAGAATCTCATACAGGCTGTACTACTGCAGAGCCTCTCATACAGGCTGTACTACCGAAGAGCCTGTCATACAGGCTGTACTACCGCAGAGCCTCTCATAGAGACTGTACTACCGCAGAGCCTCTCATAGAGACTGTACTACCGCAGAGCCTCTCATACAGGCTGTACTACCGCAGAGCCTCTCATACAGGCTGTACTACCGCAGAGCATCTCATACAGGCTGTACTACCGCAGAGCCTCTCATAGAGACTGTACTACCGCAGAGCCTCTCATAGAGACTGTACTACCGCAGAGCCTCTCATACAGGCTGTACTACCGCAGAGCCTCTCATAGAGACTGTACTACTGCAGAGAATCTCATACAGGCTGTACTACTGCAGAGCCTCTCATACAGGCTGTACTACTGAAGAGCCTGTCATACAGGCTGTACTACTGCAGAGCCTCTCATACAGGCTGTACTACTGCAGAGCCTCTCATAGAGACTGTACTACTGCAGAGCCTCTCATAGAGACTGTACTACTGCAGAGCCTCTCATACAGGCTGTACTACTGCAGAGCCTCTCATACAGGCTGTACTACTGCAGAGCCTCTCATACAGGCTGTACTACTGCAGAGCCTCTCATACAGGCTGTACTACTGCAGAGCCTCTCATACAGGCTGTACTACTGCAGAGCCTCTCATACAGGCTGTACTACTGCAGAGCCTCTAATAGAGACTGTACTACTGCAGAGCCTCTCATATTCCACATGTAAAGTCTCGGTTACTGTGTGCCAGCCCCTCGTGTAGTGTACATGCCTCCTATGAGGACAGTATCTGGTTTTCCTCTCTATTCTCAGCAACGTTGTCCTAAAACATGAAATTAGGAAAAAAGAAAAATTTTGGCTGCGTTGGCCGGGAATCGAACCCGGGTCAACTGCTTGGAAGGCAGCTATGCTCACCACTATACCACCAACGCCTGTATGTCTGCTACTGTGTTGTACCATTCCTTCTTTCTGAAAGATTTCCTCGGAGACTCCAGTGAACTATTCCTCCCATCTATGTCTATCACATCTATGTGAGGATAAGCCGGGGAAGTGACTCCAGGGTCTAAGAGTCCACAGGCGGCGGTGACCTCCACTGACACAGCACAGACCAGGAGCCAGGTCAGTCCTCACAATGTGAATGACTCCTTACACAGGGAAACTTAGAGTTTCCCTATAATGCTACGCCTGGAGGAGACATGTCTGAGCATTTACAGCAAAGGTGTGAACAGACGGTGAGGAGGGGGAAGGACATAACTACCCTCTCTTCAGGTCACAGAGATACCATGATATACAGGGGTCAGTATCTGAGCAGCTGTCAAGTGACAGAAACTGAGCCTCTATCTCTAAGGCCCAGAAATAGCCTTGACCTTTACCAGTCGCGGCAGCTGACAGCCAGGGTCATCCGGTGTGCAAGTGTGACACGACCTTGCCAGGTTATGTCTCCAAGTGTGCAAGACATGGCTGTCAGTGCATGGTTGACTTGTATTTAGGTCTGTCTTAAAGGGGCACCTTGATATCCACATATACCACATCGGTAGCAATCTATGGGCTCAGACTCATAATGGATCCAATTCTGGGGTTTACAGAACACCCCGACCCCTCACACACAGATGTATGGATGCCCATTGAAATGAATAGAGCGGTGGGCACATTGCCTGACCACCACTCCATTTAGCATGGGGGATGAAAGTCCCCCATTCTCCCGATCAGTGGGGATAGATATGAGATAGATAGATAGATAGATATGAGATACATAGATAGATATGAGATACATAGATAGATAGACAAACAGACACAAGAGCTATCTTTGGTGGAATCCCCCTTTAAGTTCCCCTTCTCTCTCCCCTCTTGTATGCGGCGCTCTGTGGGTGGAGATGTGTACGAGGCCCTCAGGGGATTTGGAAGGAGACAATACGAGAGGTCTGGACACGTCCCTGCAGTTTTGTGCTAAGGGATTAAAGGCAGAATCCGGAATGTGCCAGTCAGCGGGATTATGAGGAAGCACAGAGAAGCGGGGGGCTGTGACAGTGCCCCCCAAGTGTCCCATACACTGCTGTATATTACACGTCATGCACTGGTGGTCTGCTGGGTAACTACGGTAGAGATGAGTAATTACGGTAAGCAGGGGATGTGGTGTATGTGATGACTCTCACGTACTCCACGCACTCATACAGGCAGGGAGAGGAGGGACAGCTTGCCACTGACTCAGGAAGAGGCACATAGGGGGGCTGACAACTCCCTAATAGTAAACTAGGGTGCAGCCACACAACACGTTTACAGCGACACCCCATACTGGATCCAGGCCCGCTTATCTAACCCAGGCACTCACCCAACCAGATACAACTGGGCAGTGCAAACACATGCCATACAAATGGGCAACTGTGCTAACACACATCGCCTGGCAGCAGCTGACACAGCACTTTCTATGGTATTATTAACCCTTTAACAGCAGCTCCTTCTACAAACAGGAATTAGAGGAGTTAGATGATTATATGCTTCATGCCACACAAAGAAGCCACCATCTGTACCCGCCAGACAGCCGCGGGACTCTTGGTCAATGGGCTGTACATAATATAAAAAGATAGAACATCCCCCCATAAAATAATACTTTATTTGTTTCTGGAAAAGCTGGGTGATTACACATATGGCTGCCGTAGAGCTGTCACCAAGAATCCTAGTAAAAGCGACTCTGCCATGTAATACATTGATACGACTCCTGCCCACAGACTGTCTCATAGAGGAAAGATAGAAGAAAATCCCATAGGAGCCGTAGTGACGGCCAGATTAGTGCTAACCCAACTTTTCAACGGATGTAGCCAAGAGATGGTAAATAATGTAACTTCATGAAAGAGGACAAAGCAACAGCTTTCGGGGAGTAACCTCTTTGGGATAAATGCTGTATTTAGCTAGGCGGAGACTTCTCACTGTCCACCTGAACCCAAGAACTCACACAGGACATGACACAGGGCACAGGTCTAGGTGACAAGTACTCTATTGTCTAGGCCTTCGTTCACATCTGCATTGCAGATTCTGTTAAAATTACCGGACAAGATAACTGACAGACACCATTATAGTCAGTGGGCTTTGTCAGGCGCCATTGGTATACATCAAGCAACAGAACCGGAGCTTCTCGTTGTAATGGAAAAAAATAACAGAGAACAAGAAAGATGTGAACAGAGCCCAAGTGTCATTAATGACACTCACTGGAGGCCGAGTCCTTATATTATGTAATATACTGCGAAAAAGAAGAAATAGAGCAACAATGTATAAGGAGGTGAAAATGTTGAGGAAGAGGAAGCTATGGCAGCAGAGGATAGATAGATAGATAGATAGATAGATATGAGATAGATAGACAGATGATAGATAGATATGAGATAGATAGATAGATAGATGATAGATAGATAATAGATAGATGATAGATAGATAGATACATAGATAGATGATAGATAGATGGATAGATAGATAGATATGAGATAGATAGACAGATGATAGATAGATAGATATGAGATAGATAGATACAGTAGATAGATAGATATGAGTTGATAGATAGATGATAGATATGAGATAGATAGATGATAGATAGATATGAGATAGATAGACAGATGATAGATAGATATGAGATAGATAGATAGATAGATAGATATGAGATAGATATTAGATAGATAGATGATAGATAGATAGATATGAGATAGATAGATAGTTATGAGATAGATAGATAGATATGAGATAGATATTAGATAGATAGATAGATGATAGATAGATAGATATGAGATAGATAGATAGATATGAGATAGATAGATAGATATGAGGTAGATAGATAGATAGATATGAGATAGATAGATAGATAGATAGATGATAGATAGATATGAGATAGATAGATAGTTATGAGATAGATAGATAGATAGATAGATAGATAGATAGATATGAGGTAGATAGATAGATAGATAGAAGATAGATAGATATGAGATAGATAGATATGAGGTAGATAGATAGAAGATAGATATGATATAGATATTAGATAGATAGATATGAGACAGATAGATAGATAGATATGAGATAGATAGATAGATAGATATGAGATAGATAGATAGATAGATATGAGATAGATAGATAGATAGATATGAGGTAGATAGATAGATAGATAGATAGATAGATATGAGATAGATAGATATGAGGTAGATAGATAGATAGATAGATATGATATAGATATTAGATAGATATGAGACAGATAGATAGATAGATAGATAGATATGAGATAGATAGATAGATAGATAGATAGATAGATAGATAGATAGATATGAGATAGATAGATAGATAGATTTCCTGGCACAGAACAGATATTTTCTGCCCCTTGTTATTCTACAGCTATCACTGTCATTAATAGATATATTCTGTACATTTCTCTACAGCAGTGTCCGGACCCTCGGCCCCCTGTGGCCCCTTATGTCTTACCTGGTGCTGTGGAGCTACGGGTTAGTCAGTGACTCAGCTCTGAGTGCCCGGCCTCTGCGCTCTGTTGCTTTATAAAGGCTGCTGCCTTGGCATGAAGAGCTTGTCTCTGACCTTCAGGGAGAACCCCTGACCTTTCCCACCCGTGTAAATATAGCCTGAGTGTCCTCGGCATGTGTAACCTGAGAAACGGTGACATTCACAGGACGCGGTGACATACTGGTCAAGGTGAAGAAGAACCCTTATGTGTCTGCTGGAGCAGGGCATCTTTAACCTCTTTGTTACCTTATGATATGGACAGTGGCGTAACTAAGGTCTTGTGGGCCCAGGTGCAAACTTTTGTCCGAGGCCCCCTACCCCCTCCCTAGAGCGAATTCTTGATAGTGACGGTTACGGGTGCTGCAGCGATGTCTCAGATACTTGAAAGAGATACAGCTTTAGTACCCACAGCTTCGCCCCACCTCGCATGTCCCCTCTACCTGACCCATCTACCATAGTTAATGGTGCTAAACTTACCCTAGTCCCATGGGTCCGCTGCCTTGGGATAACCTTAGACTCTGACCTATCCTTCAAGACGCACATCCAAACCCTCAACACCTCCTGCCGCCTCCAACTCAAGAACATCCATCGAATCTGCTCCTTCTTCACTCCTGAAACTACAAAGATGCTAGTCCATGCCCTCATAATCTCCCGCTTAGTCTACTGTAACACCCTTCTCCATGGCCTCCCAGCAAATACTCTCACCGCCCTCCAGTCCACCTTAAACTGTGCCGTTCGCTTAATACACCTCTCCCCCGTTCTTCATTGGCCGCTCCCCTCTGCAAATCCCTTCACTGGCTACCTGTTGTCAAGCGAATAGAGTTCAAATTACTAACACTGACATACAAAGCCATCCACAGCCTGTCCCCTCCATATATTTCCAACCTAATCTCCCGCTACCTGCCCGCACGTAACCTCCGATCCTCCAAAGACCTCCTACTCCGCTCTGCTCTTATCCGCTCTTCACACAATCGTCTCCAGGACTTCTCCCGTGCATCCCCCATACTCTGGAACTCATTACCAAGACACATAAGACTGACCTCCACAATTACAAGCCACAAGAAGGCCCTGAAGACTCACCTATTCAGGAAGGCCTACACCCTCCAATAATGCTACTGTCAACACACCACCACCTGTACAGCCTCTACGCCCACCTTCTGTCTCTATTCCTCTTCCCTCATAGATTGTAAGCCCTTGCGGGCAGGGACCTCTATCCCACTGTGCCAGTTGGTCACTGTTAGTATTGTACTTGTCTTGTATATTTTGTGTACCGTATGTAAACCCTCAAATGTAAAGCACCATGGAATTAATGGTGCTATATAAATAAATAATAATAATAATAATAACTGCAGTTATCAAGAACATGGTGAGTGAGCAACGGAGCGCTCGGCATGTAAACAATACTGGGGCAGTATAATATGCTCCACATTGGCCCCTACACAGTATAATATGCTCCACAGTGGCGCCCACACAGTATTATATTCTTCGCAGTGGCCCCCACACAGCATTATATGCTCCGCAGTGGCCCCCACACAGCATTATATGCTCCGCAGTGGCCCCCACACAGCATTATATGCTCCGCAGTGGCCCCCACACAGTATTATATGCCCACAGAGGCCCCCACACAGTATTAGGTGCTTCATAGTGGCCCCCCCCCTCCTAGAGCTGGTGCTATTATTATACTTTGGGGACTCCTCAGATACTCACCTTCTCTTACCTCTCTGGGGCATCCTCGCTGCGTCCTGCTGTCTTTCCCATCTTCCTTGGACACCACGTCCTGTGCCCCAGACGTCACTGCTGGGGCCTGAGATTGGACCTCAGCGGTCACGTGGGGCGTGATGACGCCATTAAGCTGGTGCGCCCCATGTGACCGCTGAGGCCCAATCACAGACCCCAGCAGTGAGGCCTGACCTCAATCAGTGGCCGGAAGACTGCCGGAGAGGATGCTGAGCCCAGGACAAGTAAGTATTTTTTTTATTTATTGTCACTTCCCCTGGGCTGGCATCTAATGGAAATTAATTGCATTAAGAATAGGTATAGCGGTCGGGAAACTAGGCTTTCCCCGACCACTATAATTGTAGTTCGGGGCCCCAGCCATTTCCAGCTGGCCGCGGGCCCCGTACCCCTCTGGGCCCGGTCGAAGTTGCACCCCCTGCGACCACAATCGTTACGTCACTGGATATGGATCACTAGCACCACAAGCCTCCCCAGCAGCATATGATACCTGTCAGATCCTAACACTGCCCTCAGGAGATCTGTAAACCACTGCTACAGACCTCAGAGTCCCTGGGCCCTGTTGGCCCTTACTATAATAATAATAATACATTTTATTTATATAGCGCCAACATATTCCGCAGCACTGTACAACTTGGGTTCAAGTATAGCCAAAAAAGATACATTACAAAGAAATAGTCAATTCACACACTGGGACTGAGGGCCCTGCTCACAAGAGCTTACAATCTGTGAGGTAGAGGGGGTGGCACAGGAGGTAGCAGGGGCAGCATCGGAGGTAGCATTGCTTATACAATGGTCAGACAATTCTGTAATAGAGGTTACTTACTATCCATTATACACTTATGCCAAATGCCCAAATGGTCAGTGTGGCACTTGGAATCCTACATGTTGCCCAGGCTTCCCCAAAACTTGAATTAGAGTAACCCCCTAAACATTGGGGCCATATTGAGTACCTTAAGGTGCATGGCATCTACTTCAAGGGGAACTTCATCTGTAATTATAGGTTGACCTCAGTAGGTGATTCTGCACAGGTCTAGGGTTCTTTAAAATGAAAATCCCCTTTAAATAGCCGATGACATCACTTTCTGGAGGTAAAGTCACAATGCTGACGTCACCCGCAGCCTCCAGGGGAAGTCGTGGCTCCCAATGTCAGGAAGAGGCATGCAGCCACTCGGCCCAATATTTACCACTTTGACTCCAGGGTACTGACCCACCAATACCTTCTGTAGCCTATAGATGTCACTATCTATCCACATCCTGCTGGCCCTTGTACTACATGGCGAGTGTCAGGGGCCACACATTAGTCAGAATACAGAATACTACCTGCTCGCTTTGTGATCTGATGTGCAGCCGAAATAGAAGGAGGAGGAGCTAAAGTTTGGCCGTTAGAGAGTCACAACCTTTACACACCATGAACTACTTCACATTCACAGCTGAGCACAAACTACTGTTCTCTGTTATCAGCCAAGGCAGAGGCGGACAGCCATTGTGATCCACTGGTATTACTGTGAGGTGTGGAGAGATCTTTCCTAGACATGTCACGTCATATATATCCTTCAGACTGTTTCTATAGAGCCATTTGTCACGTGTTTTTCAGGCGGTCACAGGTACTACTGCACATAATGGACCTTAGACCATAGTATGATGACGTGTTAGCTGTATACAACTGTGCTGTATATAGCTGTCATATATTATTGGCCATTCTCCGGAACACTCCATTTGGCCGAGCCCATCTGTAATGCTTCTGTGAAAGTGCAGCCTTAGACGCTACGATGGGTGGGGAACTACACAGTGAAGGGTCCCAAAAAGCATGACAATAGGGACGTCGTGTTCCTCATGTGGACTATGTGGCTGCTTGCATATAAGGCTCCATGCACATTAATGCTAGGTTGCCTTAATGCATAGCACATTGACCCATTCCTATCTAGCCCTATACACAAGGGAGAGGAGCCCCTGAAATGTTTTATCTGTGTACCACTGGTTACGGTTTTCACAGCCTGGTACAAAACACACAGTCATGTATGTACATGTATCCTAAGAGAAAGCTTTTCAGGCCAGCACCGAGAGGGTGCACGCTATCAGCTGTAGCAGTGCCTGTTGCTATGACACACATATAATGGCCGCTACAGTGGCCGTGAGGGTACTGGAGACTGTTGCTATGGACGCAGCCACATAGAGACTTTAAATCTAATCCGTTCCAAAGTCCAGCGTGAACCTAGCCTAAGAGGAGGGTAAACTGGTACCAGGATTAGTGGAGGGCACACCCTGACCTATGTACCTACCCCTCCAGGAAGCTATCAGGTGCTTCTTAACAGGTCTAATGGGGGCGCTGCAGTACAGTCACCAATCGCCTGTGTGGGACACCAGCATTGCCGCACTGCCATTTGTAAGTTGTTCAAGAACTGTGCCGGTGTACTACAGGCCCGACTGTTGCCCCCAAATAGCCCTCATTGCTATATTAGCACATTAGTATTGCTGACTGTTCCCGCTGTATGTGACTCCTAATAGTATGGCGGTCGTGTGCCTGTGTGATTCTAGCCTAAGTCGTGTCTATGGCAGCCGTGAGCGGCAGCTCTGGGGAGATACTAACGCAGACACTTCCTGCTAATTACATTAATCCACTGATGCTCGTCCTCCGGCTGCGTCCCCCAGGGTCACCTCCTCTCCCATTACTCGGGCCCCGGGGAGCCGCTTCCTGCACATCAGTAATTGAATATCTATTTATAACCAACAAGACGCCCGATCAATATGTTCTCGTAAGTCTGAGGCAGCGGGCGCTATATATACGATCCGGGCCCTGCGGTGAAGGTCACTGCGGGAGGAACCTGTGGTCACACACTTAACCTCTGCCCTGCCAGCTGACTACGTGATTGTCTACATGTCAGGCCGGTGACATGGGCAGCGGGTGATGATGGAAGTAGGCAGGAGGATGAGACGTTGTATATGGCACTTTGGTAAATATGGCGCCCACTAGTGATCCCTATGAGTGTATAAGACGCTGTATACTGTGTATGCGAGAGGGAGCATCAGTCAGCGGCCATTCGTCAGAGGGGGGGTTCTTTCTAAATTTTGCGTGGAGGCCCCTTAGGACAATGGACATGGTAACATTGCTTGCTGGAACCTTTCCCCTTCCCCCACCAAATTCCTACAGACACACAATATCACAGTTTTATAGTATCACCTTCCAGCGCCACCTGCAGGCCGCCTGTGCTCATAACATATTAACCTGCTCAGATCTCTCTCCAGAACCACCTGCTGACTGTGCTCATTGCACTTTATATACTGTTGTACAAAGTCAGTTCTTTGTCCAGCACCACCTGCAGGCCGCCTATGCTCATCACATCTTACTCTGCATTGCATAATCAGTTCAGACCCTTCTCTCCAGTGCCACCTGTTGGCCGACGGTGTGATCACACCTTACAGACTACAGTACACAGTCTGCTCTATATCCAACAGCACCACCTGAAGGCTGCCTTTCTCATTACATCTGCTGACGGACGCCATCACTTTAATTACTATCACAGGCATCGTCAGGAGATTATGTCGTGTCAGTGTGACAGAGAGGCCTAGAAGTGGAAAAATATCACTAGGACAAGAATCTGAACAAAGTTAAAAAATTAAAAACCAAAACATTTTGGAGCCGCCCGAACAGGGACTTGAACCCTGGACCCTCAGATTAAAAGTCTGATGCTCTACCGACTGAGCTATCCGGGCTCCATAGGAAACAACTGAGCTATCCGTGGTCTATAGGAAATATCCGACCCAGTGCCAACTGAACTATATAGAAACAACTGATATTCTACTGACCAAGCTATGCGGGGTCTATAGGGAACATCCCACACTCTACCAACTGAGCTATCCGGGGTCTATAGGGAACATTCCACACTCTACAAACTAAGTTATCCGGGGTCTATAGGGAACATCCCATATGCTACTGACTGAGCTATCCGGGGTCTATAGGGAACATCCCATATGCTACTGACTGAGCTATCCGGGGTCTATAGGGAACATCCCATATGCTACTGACTGAGCTATCCGGGGTCTATAGGGAACATCCCATACGCTACTGACTGAGCTATCCGGGGTCTATAGGGAACATCCCATATGCTACTGACTGAGCTATCCGGGGTCTATAGGGAACATCCCATATGCTACTGACTGAGCTATCCGGGGTCTATAGGGAACATCCCATACGCTACTGACTGAGCTATCTGGGCTCCATAGGAAACTGTCATTAAGAGTGTTCTGCAAACATACAGTGTAACAATTCTCCATTCTGTTTACTACATTATTTTCAATAGCTACAAATGTTGCAGTGCACAAGGATGACATATTACAGAGCGGCAATGAGCCTGTTCACATTACTGTTAGCAGCTGTAGGAATCCCCAATATACTCCCCCTATTGTATGTTAGTGCCCCCACAGCTGTGCCACTCTACTGTGGGGAGGAATGGGTGTACATGCAATGAAGAGTCCGGACTACAAACAGTTAAAACAAATTATTTAATATACAAAAAATATATAAAAATAAACATTAAATACACAAAATGTATAAAATGATCTGTACAGTAGAGGACGACAGTGGTGGGGAGGAATAAGAGCACATCTGCACCCAATACTGGACTGTTACCAGGAGTGCGCACAGAGAGGGGGATTTAGGGGACTGTATACTGGACATGAATGAAGGCACTGAATACGGGGACAGCGCTGTTCTGTCCTCATCACCGCATCTTGATCTCGCAGCAGATACAGTTTATGATGCTGCAGTCTGGAGGCTGATAGACACAGGCGAAACCGCACGGACAACTGGAGAGATCGCGACATCCAGCACAGCTCTGCCAAAGAGAGACACATGACAAGCTGCTATTAACAGGAGTTCACTTACTTTACTCACAGGTGCCACCCCCTAATAACTGAGCCAATATCCCATAATGCATGTGTAGCTGTGATCTACCGTCCACCTGGCTAACACTACAAATTTCTGGATCACTTCGCTTCTTGGCTTCCCCTCTTTTTATCCAGTGAAATTCCTACCCTCATCGTGGGTGACTTTAACATCCCCACTGACACCCCTGTCTCCCCAGCTGCCTCACAGTTTCTCTCAATAACCACTTCTTTTGGTCTTTCACAACTTTCCTCTTCCGCCACACATGTAGATGGCAACACCATTGATCTTGTCTTCCATCGACTCCTCATAGTTTCTAAATTTACTAACACTCCTCTGCCACTCTCTGATCATAACCTTCTGTCTCTCACCATCAGTGCTTTCTCTCCTTCACAGGACACACCTACTAATCATACATATAGGAATTAACGTGCTATTAACACCCAGCACCTCTCAGATACTCTACAGCCCTCTCTGTCTCTCATCTCTTCACTCTCCTGCCCCAATATGGCCACCAGTCACTATAATGATCTCTTAAAAGTGCATTGGATGAGGCGGCTCCCCCTCCACTCGAAAAGTTAGACGCAGGAGGCAGCAACCCTGGCACACGCCACAGACACATTTTCTTCAGCAGTGCTCTAGGTGTGCTGAACGTCTGTGGAGAAAATCACGTACACCTGCCGCACTTCAGACTGTTCATTCTCATCTTTTGAACCTGTTACAAAAGAGGAAGTATCTCAGCTACTTTCTTCTTCTCGCCCTACGACCTGCAGTAGTGACCCTTTCCCCTCACACCTTCTCCAGTCTGTCGCCTGCTGTCATGACTTACCTTACTAAAATATTTAACCTCTCTCTCTCTCTCTTCTTGAATTTTCCCATCCTCTTTCAAACATGCTGTCATAACCCCACTACTGAAGAAATCCTCCCTTGACCCGTCCTGTGCCGCTAACTATCGACCTGTCTCTAACCTCCCCTTCATCTCCAAAATTTTGGAACGCTTAGTCTATTCTCGTTTAATCCGCTATCTTTCTGCTAACTCTCTTCTTGACCCCTTACAATCTGGCTTCCGCACTCTGCACTCTACTGAAACGGCCCTCACAAAAGTCTCCAATGATCTCCTGATGGCTAAATCCAAAGGTGACTTCTCTCTTCTTATTCTTCTAGATCTCTCAGCAGCATTTGACACTGTTGACCACCATCTCCTTCTTGCTATGCTCCGCTCTGTCGGCCTCATGGACACCGCGCTCTCCTGATTCTCCTCTTATCTCTCTGACCGCACTTTCTGTGTATCATTTGCGGGCTCTGTTTCTTCCCCTCTTCCCCTTGCCGTTGGTGTTCCTCAGGGCTCGGTCCTAGGCCCCCTGCTCTTCTCCCTCTACACGGCTCCCATTGGACAAACCATCACCAGATTTGGCTTCCGGTACCATCTTTATGCTGATGACACCCAATTATATACGTCATCCCGTGACATCACCTCTGCACTAATACAGAACACCAGTGACTGCCTCTCTGCTGTCTCAAATATCATGTCTTCGCTTTATCTGAAACTGAATCTCTCAAAGACTGAACTACTGCTGTTTCCACCATCTAATAGATCTGTCCCTGATATCTCCATTGCAGTCTCTGGCCTTACCATAACTCCTAGGCAGTATGCCCGCTGCCTCGGGGTTTTGTTTGACTCAGACCTTTCCTTCACCCCCCATATCCAATCACTCGCACGCTCTTCTCATCTCCACCTCAAAAACTACATTGGCTGCCTATTCAATACAGAATACAATATAAACTTATCACCCTCATTCACAAGGCTCTCCATAATGCTGCACCTCCCTACATTTCCTCCCTCATCTCTGTCTGTCGCCCAACCCGTGCTCTCCGTTCACCCAATGACCTAAGACTAACATCTTCTATTATCAGAACCTCCCACGCTCGTATACAAGACTTCTCCCGAGTTGCACCATTTCTCTGGAGTGCTCTATCCCAGACAATCAGATTAACTCCCAATTTCCACAGCTTCAAGCGCAAACTAAAGACATATCTTTTCAGACAGGCCTATCACAGGCCTGTAATGCAAACCCTTCCGTAGTTAGAATCCCTAAAACGAACCGTACTCTGTTCACGCTCCCACATTACCTCACAGGATATGATGCCGTTTCAGACTAACTTTATATGTCCACGCACCATATGCGCGGTAAAGGACATGGCTCATACAGCTTTATATATGTGTAATGACAGTAACCTCTATTACAAAATTGTCTGACCATTGTACAAACAATGCTACCTCCGATGCTGCCCCTGCTACCTCTTGTGTCACCCCCTCTACCTCATAGATTGTAAGCTCTTGCGAGCAGGGCCCTCAGTCCCAGTGTGTGAATGGATTATTTCTTTGTAATGTATCTTTTTTGGCTATACTTGAACCCTACAATTTGTACAGTGCTGCAGAATATGTTGGCACTATATAAATAAGATGTATAAAATGTATATATAATGCAATGCACCTCTGTCTACAACTGGCGCACAAGACATGATGAGAAGATCCGGATGTGAATACACCATAAGACATGATGTAGCAGCAAAACTATGGATGCAGCTCTGGTTGAGACTGCAGGATAACACAATGTAGCAGCAGAATTGTGGACACAGCTCTGGATGTGACTGGAGCACAAGACATGATGTAACAGGAAAACTGAGGATGCAGCTATGGATATGACTACAGTATAAGACACGATGTAGCCACAAAATTGAGGATGCAGCTCTGGATGTTACTGAGCAATAAAACATGATGCAGCAGGAGAACTGAGGATGCAGCTCTGGATGGGGCTAGAATATAAAACATGTATCAAGAGAATTGAGGATGCAGCTCTGAATGTTACTGAGCATAAAACATGATGTAGCCGGAGAATTGCAAATGCAGCTCTGTATGGGACTAGAGTATAAAACATGTATCAAGAGAATTGAGGATGCAGCTCTGGATGTTACTAAGCAATAAAACTTGATGCAGCAGGATAATTGAGGATGCAGCTCTAGATGGGACTAGAGTATAAAAGATGTATCAAGAGAATTGAGCACACAGCTCTGGATGTTCCTGAGCATAAGACATGATGTAGCAGGAGAATTGAGGCTGCAGCTCTGGATGTGACAAGGTTATAATACATGATGTAACAAGAAAACTGTAGATGCAGTCCTGGATATGACCAGAGTATAAGACAAATGAGGCAGTGGTATTATGAATGCAGCTTTGGATGTGACTGGAGCATAATGCGTGTTGGAACAGGAGACTTGTTTTCATACATCGGGTTTCCCTGTAATGTTCCTGTTGTCTCCTAAGCAGTAAATCGAGGACTACAGAAGAATAAAAGTCACAATGTCCTGTGGACAGTGGTCTTAGGAGTCTGACTCTTACCAGCTTGGTAGGACAGCAGTTATCCATACAGCTGGTGACTGTGGGAACCTTACAGTCACATGACTGCGCACAACTGGCACACATATCGCAGAAGCCAAAGTCGCCCACCTTCTGCCACCCCATACAAGACGGGCAGCAGCCGCGAGCCTGAAAAGTAAAAAGGAAAAGTTACAGCAAAAAAAGAAGGGGTGATGGACAGGTCACTACTGATGAGGGGTGATGGGTGGATCACTACTGATGAGGGGTGTTGGGTGGGTCACTACTGATGAGGGGTAGGATCACTACTGATGAGGGGTGTTGGGTGGGTCACTACTGATAAGGGGTAGGGTCACTACTGATGAGGGGTAGGGTCACTACTGATGAGGGGTAGGGTCACTACTGATGAGGGGTGTTGGGTGGGTCACTATTGATATGGGGTGATGGACAGGTCACTATTGATGGGGGGTGATGGGTCACTACTGATGAGGGGTGTTGGGAGGGTCACTACTGATGAGGGGGTGTTGGGTGGGTCACTACTGATGAGGGGTAGGGTCACTACTGATGAGGGGTGTTGGGTGGGTCACTACTGATGAGGGGTGGGGTCACTACTGATGAGGGGTGTTGGGAGGGTCACTACTGATGAGGGGTGGGGTCACTACTGATGTGGGGTGTTGGGTCACTACTAATGAGGGGTGTTGGGTCACTACTGATGAGGGGTGTTGGGAGGGTCACTACTGATGAGGGGTGTTGGGAGGGTCACTACTGATGAGGGGTGGGGTCACTACTGATGTGGGGTGTTGGGTCACTACTGATGTGGGGTGTTGGGTGGGTCACTACTGATGAGGGGTGGGGTCACTACTGATGAGGGGTGTTGGGAGGGTCACTACTGATGAGGGGTGGGGTCACTACTGATGTGGGGTGTTGGGTCACTACTGATGAGGGGTGTTGGGTCACTACTGATGAGGGGTGTTGGGAGGGTCACTACTGATGAGGGGTGGGGTCACTACTGATGAGGGGTGGGGTCACTACTGATGTGGGGTGTTGGGTCACTACTGATGTGGGGTGTTGGGTCACTACTGATGAGGGGTGTTGGGTGGGTCACTACTGATGAGGGGTAGGGTCACTACTGATGAGGGGTGTTGGGTGGGTCACTATTGATATGGGGTGATGGACAGGTCACTACTGATGGGGGGGTGATGGGTCACTACTGATGAGGGGTGTTGGGTGGATCACTACTGATGAGGGGTGTTGGGTGGGTCACTACTGATGAGGGGTAGGGTCACTACTGATGAGGGGTGTTGGGAGGGTCACTACTGATGAGGGGGTGGGGTCACTACTGATGTGGGGTGTTGGGTCACTACTGATGAGGGGTGTTGGGAGGGTCACTACTGATGAGGGGTGGGGTCACTACTGATGTGGGGTGTTGGGTCACTACTGATGAGGGGGTGTTGGGAGGGTCACTACTGATGAGGGGTGGGGTCACTACTGATGAGGGGTGGGGTCACTACTGATGTGGGGTGTTGGGTCGCTACTGATGAGGGGTGTTGGGTCACTACTGATGAGGGGAGATGGGTCCCTAGAGATGGGGACAATGTGGTCACATACACAGGGCAGCAGAGTCCCAACCATGGGCCATTCACCATTATCAATGTCTGTTGCTGTCATCCGTCATAAGACTCTGATCCCATGACGGAAGAGAGCATCAGACATTAATAACAGTAGTGTGAATATTCCCTTATATATACGGCATACAGGGTATAATAGTAGGGCGCGGTTCGGCCGTATCTCAGCCTTTCTCAATAGCCGACCATTACACATCAATGAGAATATTAGATTAGTCACTTCCAGGCAACGTCAGACACTGTTCCCATGGTAACAGAAAATACCTCCAAACACTATAAAAAGTCTACTCTAGCGTGAAATGGAGAGAAAATTCTTAAGCAGGGAATACCCCAAGAGCTTACTGCGACAAAAGTGGTCAGAAGAGACTCCCCATCCAATGAGGAGAATAATGGAGAGTCCAAGTAGTCAGGAAACACAGGCATAGGCATATCCCAAGAAAGCCCGGCCCCATAGAGGGAGTGACGTCACACAGATGCTGACTTTTCAGACACATCCTCCAGATAGAATGAGTGCGGCCACCCAGAGACGTGAACTTTCTCTTGTGACATATTTTGGAACTACATGATATTCTGTTTCTATATAGCCTGCATGCCATATATACTAAAGGGGGTTTTCTGGCCCCTAATGCATGTTTCATACTCATGACCTATACACAGGATAGGCCATCAGTATGTGACCTCTAGGGGTCTGAAACCTGGACCCTGGAGCACTGGAAGCTACACAGTGGACGGGGAGCAGTCTATTCAAGTAATAGGCGCAGAGCTGAAGTACCCAGAAGCCCCTGCTATACAGTGTACGGAGCCATCGCTATACAGTGTACAGGGATACTGCACTACTATTACACGAATAGACTGCATGCACTCCCCGTCCACTCCTGCAGCTTGTTCCGCTAACAGGTGCGGGGTCCGGGTGTCAGACCCCCACAGATCACATACTGAGGATAGGTCATCAGTATGAAACATGCATTAGGGGCCGGACAACCCCTTTAATGAAGCAGCGGATTTACTGCTCGGTATACCCAGACCTGTCTGTTTGGCATCACCCACCTGAAGACACTGGTGAACCAAAAGGAGAAGCAGCAGCACGATGAGATACAGCGATACGGCCAGGAATATCACACCCGGCAGAGGGATACTGAGTTCAGAGGCGGCCGCCGTAGAAGACGAGATTGGAGGGAATGTCAGAGCCTGGTAAAGACAACAGTGAGTGGTTCATGGAGGAAACAGACACCGACAAAGAGCCAGCACAAAGAGAAACCTGCTGTGGTCACATCTGTGTAACCATGGAAGGGCACAAGATACTCACCGCCATCAGCTCCACCGTACCGAACCCTGAGAGAGAAGATAGACAATGGTCAGTGCCAGGAACAGCGGGCAACATCACCCACCCTGCGGGAAACTGCACCATGACCTGATCGGCACAGGTTTAAAGGGATTGTCCAATTCTGCACTTGACCCCCAGGAGGCACTTACACGACACATAACCGGTGTACTATAAGGAGCGTGCGGTGACATATCGTAACTTCATCGCCTCATTGTTTACATCTGTACCCATTGTATATTCTATACATCATGTCCCATACTGTATCATTAGTAATGTACAGTATGACGCCCCCACCAGGTGCAGGCGTCACACAGCGCCCCCCACCTCCCCCGGACCCCTTTGTCATGCTCTCACCTCCTCCTGGGGTGCAGTCGCTGTATGGCCCTCAGTTATCGCGAGAATTCATTGCGCGTCCTTCGTTTCCATGGAGACGAGGCCGCAGCCTGTAATACTGCCGAGTTCTACGGCGGCCCCTTGTGGACAATTTTCCTCCAGCGAAGTCAATGTGCCGGTTTACACGGCGCTTGAAGGCTGCAGTATGACTGCAGGGTCCCAGGGAGCAACTCTATAGGGGGAAGGGTTAAGTATACAACCCTGGGGATATTACTAATCAATCAGTTCAGGGACAGCTAAGATTAAACCTAATCTGTCAGGGTCAGAATGAGGCTCAGGCCATGACTACATTCATTAAAGGGGTCCTCTAATGGACAGTTGGCAAATACGACTAACAGCGAGTGCTACATTTCTTCTATAGAACTGTATTTGGTGTCGTTCCTCTGTCATTCCGCCTGGAAATGTATGACTAGACTGATAACTGAGTGTCCCCATCCCCCTGTCACTGGGGGTGCTTAGTAGTGATCTGTAGATACCGGCGATCCTGAGCGCAGCCTCACCCCTGCCGTAGTATTGATGCAGAGGCCGCCTGTTATAACACCACAGGACACTAGAGGGCGCTGACATCCCAGTAAAGATTTCCCGATAGCCGCAGTGTCCTGAGGTTTTCTGTATGTCCATCTATAAGTTACTACGACCTACAACCCTGTGTCCTGGCCCTTACAGGCATCACTGCCGACATCAGGCCCAAATACCCCTGTCTACAGTATCACTTTGTGGGCCTCAAAGGGTCATGGACTCAAAAAATTGTCCCTGAGTAGATACATTTTTACATTTGTGAGTCGATAGCGACTCTTCTTCCCCCGCGTTTTCATTAATGGGATACAAAACTGTACAGTTTATGAAGGGAGGGGGCACATACTTTTTCAATTTGGTAGTAGAAATCAATCATTGGAAACATTTTTTTAAAAATGCCCTATTCCCTGCCCCAGGACGCCACCCGACCCCTCACCCTGCATCTTCCTTTCCATTTTGCAAATCAAAAGCTTCGGTATGCAAAAGACACTTTGCATAAAACCTCTCGGCGCCTGCATATTAACCCCTTCATCACCTGCCCCCGTCTTGTTTTTGCTCCTCCAACTTGTTCCAACCTCTGAACACAAAAACCGCTGCAAAACAATAATGATTGTTCACAAAATGGCTGCCAGTAGTGCGCTAAACTTAACTAACCCACTTATGTGGGTTTTCTTACGTGTTTTGACAGATTTAAAGGAAATCTGGTATTCTGACAATCCCTACCCTACTGTCAGGACCCCTCAATGATCAGCTGTGATCTTTGGAGGAATCAGACAGGAAGTGTTCAATACCCTGCAGCATCTCCGCAGGTGAAATGAAGTATTACATGCTGCCTATTATAAGTGTAATGTGTTAGGTGGAAGAAGGAGGCGCTCTTGTAGCCGCTCTCTACTGTGTCTAATTTAAGAAGAGGGCCCTTTATTAACTAGAATTCCCCAACTAAGTGAGTTGGTAACTCTTGTAGTGCTAATATTTTGTGTTATAGTGTACAGCGCCACAGCAGATGTGTGAGCCATCTGTCAGGAGATAAGTGTGATGAGTTCACATGTAGGTGGTGTCAGTGAGGGGGAGAGGAGACTTAGATAAAAAAGGGGCTTATTCTTCAAGCTGCCAGTAAAGCAGGAGCCCACGCAAGGCCATTATCCTGCAGCAGGGCTGTGTGCGCAGAAGAGCTGTATTGGTTTTGATGGGTCGTCCACGGGATAACAGCAAAGTAAGCAAAATCCAGAGAAGTGCACAGCGGCCGGCAAGCCTGATATCAGCAGAAGTTACAGGATCAATGTCTGCGCCTCGTAATATAGGAAAATCAATCCATAAGAAAAGTGCTCAGGACGAGCAGAAGGGGAAGGAGGAGGAGGCCGCACCATACAGGGGTCTGGTGGAGGCCGGGGGAGGGGCTGGAAAGGCAGAAGAGGCCTGTAGTCTGAAAGAAGTCCAATAGTTCAGAAAGATAAGAAGCAAAAGCTGAGGTCCTTCAGACACATCACATGACTGCACAGAGCAGAATAGTGAGCTCAGCTCCGAAGCATAATACAGGATGTAACTCAGGATAAGTAATGTATGTACACAGTGACTGCACCAGCAGAATAGTGAGAGCAGCTCTGGAGTATAATACAGGATGTAACTCAGGATCAGTACAGGATAAGTAATGTCATGTATGTACACAGTGACTGCACCAGCAGAATAGTGAGTGCAGCTCTGGAGTATAATACAGGATGTAACTCAGGATCAGTGCAGGATAAGTAATGTAATGTATGTACACAGTGACTGCACCAGCAGAATAGTGAGTGCAGCTCTGGAGTATAATACAGGATGTAACTCAGGATCAGTACAGGATAAGTAATGCAATGTATGTACACAGTGACTGTACCAGCAGAATAGTGAGCGCAGCTCTGGAGTGTAATACACGATGTAACTCAGGATCAGTACAGGATAAGTAATGTAATGTATGTACACAGTGACTGCACCAGCAGAATAGTGAGTGCAGCTCTGGGGTATAATACAGGATGTAACTCAGGATCAGTGCAGGATAAGTAATGTAATGTATGTACACAGTGACTGCACCAGCAGAATAGTGAGTGCAGCTCTGGAGTATAATACAGGACATAACTCAGGATCAGTACAGGATAAGTAATGTAATGTATGTACACAGTGACTGTACCAGCAGAATAGTGAGTGCAGCTTTGGAGTATAATACAGAATCAGTATAGAAGATATTGTTTGCTGTCAGGTCCATTTCAGCTCCCACATAGGTTGTGTTCCAGCTTTCCTGGAGTCCTGACTGGTAAGCCCTCCTCGCAATGCAGTGATTCGTTCTCTGCTTCCTTACTCCTTTCATTCATGTCGGGTCCATTCACACAATATAAGGGTTTCCCCACAAATTCTCAGTTCTCAATGACTGGAGCTACAGAATGATAGGATATGACTAGTAATGATTGTAAGCTCTTCAGACCAGTGCTGCTTCCCCCTGGTGACCTCTCCTAATGGTACATTCTGCATTATAATGGATTACTATGATGTGAGGCCATTTTTGGGGGTGCAGCTGTCAGGAGATGAGGGGAGGTGTAGCATTTATAATGAGGATTACACTGAAGCGGGATTATCACAGCCCTGGGCAGCGTGCTCCAAACACCAAATCCATGCTGTGCCTTTAAATCCCTCCTCCTGGCGGTGCCATGCCTCCCCTGTCCCTGTGTCACTGACAACCTCTGTGACTGTCTATGTGCTGGCTGGAGAGAGAGCAGCATCCATCCCTCATCCCTGATCAGCAGGGTACCACACTCATCCATCTCCCCCTCCCCTGCCACTCCATGCCCCCCCTCCCTGCCTCTCCCCCTCTCCCCATTGTCTCTTTGTCTTTTCCTAGGACTCTGCCCCCTTTTGTCTGTCTGTCTGTGTGCCCCCCTCTCCCGCGTGTGGCCCCCCCCCCCCCCCCCCCCCCCCCCCCCCCCCCCCCCCCCCCCCCCCCCCCCCCCCCCCCCCCCCCCCCCCCCCCCCCCCCCCCCCCCCCCCCCCCCCCCCCCCCCCCCCCCCCCCCCCCCCCCCCCCCCCCCCCCCCCCCCCCCCCCCCCCCCCCCCCCCCCACCCCCCCCCCCCCCCCCCCCCCCCCCCCCCCCCCCCCCCCCCCCCCCCCCCCCCCCCCGCGGGCGCGGGGGGGGGCGGGCCCCCCCGCCGCCCACCCCGACCCCCCCACACACCCCCCCCCCCCCCCCCGGCGCGGGGGGGGGGCGCAAACAAAGCCGCAGCCACCTACAAATAAAAAAAAAAAAGGAAAGAGGGAGACACACAGAGAAAATAAAAAAAAAAGTACACGCCCGCGGGGATATATATACACACCTAAACAAAAACAAGAAAAAAGACAACGGAAACACACACCCCACGCCGCGGCGGGGGGGGGCACCACGCCCACCACCTCTACACCCCCCGGAGGGGGGCGCCGGGGGGGGCGCCACAAGGTTTATAGGGCCCCCCCTCTAAAAGTGTTGGGGTTACGAAATAGGGACCATTAAAAAATAATTTGGCTTTCATTGGGTACATTTTTTTGGGGATTTAACAGGGCGGGGGGGGCAAAATCTACAATTTATTTTTTTTTTTTTTCCGGGGTTTTTTTTGGGTTTTATATTAGACAGGAGGGGGCGTCCCCTCCACTACCTTTTCTCTGCTATTTATCACTGTGTTATCTGTGGTGTTACATGGGACTGCAGGTGACATCTACTACATTATCTGTACTCAGAGAGTTATCACTGTGTTATCTGTGGTGTTACATAGGACTGCAGGTGACATCTACTACATTATCTGTACTCAGAGAGTTATCACTGTGTTATCTGTGGTGTTACATGGGACTGCAGGTGACATCTACTACATTATCTGTACTCAGAGAGTTATCACTGTGTTATCTGTGGTGTTACATAGGACTGCAGGTGACATCTACTACATTATCTGTACTCAGAGAGTTATCACTGTGTTATCTGTGGTGTTACATAGGACTGCAGGTGACATCTACTACATTATCTGTACTCAGAGAGTTATCACTGTGTTATCTGTGGTGTTACATAGGACTGCAGGTGACATCTACTACAGTTATCTGTACTCAGAGAGTTATCACTGTGTTATCTGTGGTGTTACATTGGGACTGCAGGTGACATCTACTACATTATCTGTACTCAGAGAGTTATCACTGTGTTATCTGTGGTGTTACATAGGACTGCAGGTGACGGGGGGAAGGAGAGGAAAAATCAACTAAATTATTAGTATCTGGAGTTATTATAAATGAATGCAGTGATGTCATATTCAGCTCTGCTACATCTGTCTGTATATGTAACATACTGTATATTATATAGCTTTAGTGTGTTTGTTGTGCTCTCTGTCACCTATGGGGTGTATATGAGATATATATTGTATATAAATGGTATGTGCTGCCAGTAATCCAGGTCAGTGAGACAGTAGGCAGTGCTGAAGAGTGGAGTGTATTGCTGTCGCCTGTCCCAGATCCATTAAGAAGGGGACAGAGTCTATTGGTGGTAGTGATGAGATTATCAGGCATCTTCTCCAACATGAGGTCATTGTATCAGTGCCCAATGATGTCATAAGCATTTTGTTTCCCTAGGTAGATTAAAAAGAAATAGCTCCCCACCCCCGCCAACTATAAAATCAGTTCAGAATGATTGGGCCACTGGGACAGGATAATGGGAGCATCCCTGTTGTCTTTGGTAGTAATTGGGTTAATGGACACATTTCTGAGTCCAGTCTCTGGTCTCCAGTGGTCATTCACCTCCTTAGGCTCCAGCTAGCCTGTTACTGCAGGATCCCACTATACGGATATCTGGTTGTGAGCGACAACATATACACCGGCCACACGCCCAAGTATACTACGCTCCAATCGAAAGTACAGTTGTGACAAAGACAGCGTCCCACACATAAAATTAGGTAAATCTGACCTCAGAAGAACAACAACACCCAGAAGATTCCACCAGGTCATTATTTACTAAAAAAAATGAAATAGGTCAAAATGAGAAGCAGTGTGTTATAAATTAGGTCTGTCCTCACTGCCACTATAAGATTTAAGAGGGTAAGTAGTAGCCGGGTGTTGCCCGTCAATTGAATAAATAAAAGCGGAAGTTTTGGTAGTTTGCTGGTCTGGAGCATTCAGGTGTGTGATAACACAATGTCAAGGAGGAAAGACATCAGCAATGAACTTAGAGAAGCAATTGTTACTGACCATCAATCTGGGAATTATTATGAGGCCATTTCCAAACAATCTGAAGTCCATCATTTCTACAGTGAGAAAGTTTATTCACAAGTAAAGAACATTCAGGACAGCTGACAACCTTCCCAGGAGTGGGCATCGCAGAAAATTCACCTCAACCGTACAATGCTCAGAGAAACTGCAAAATTCCAAGAGCCACGTCTCAGACTCTACAGGCCTCAGTTAGCACACAGCAGGAAATCTACAACAAAATGGCTGAAGAAGGAAAGATCTCAGACCACTGACATTACCACAGTAGTAATGCCTGGAGTGTAAGGGAGCGCAGGAGGTTTATTTCACATGAGGAGGTCACATGACACTGAAGTATGGGGGGGGGGTAATAAGCAGTATTTAGGAAGGGGCTGCTGTTTGTGGGATTTTTTATATGGATGATATGTGGTCTATTGTGTGTGGTAGGGCTAGGTTTAGACTGAGAATTGTTTGGGTGGTGGACATGGATTACGAGGATCACTTGTAGGCGGCTAGACACTCCAAGGAACTTATACATTTTAGTCACAACCCATAACAAGCAGCTCACACTCTCCTTCTGTGTTGTGAGGACCTGCACACATATGTTCATGTGAACAAAGGTCCTTCTCACAGGCCCTGCTGAAATATAGTCATGTGACCACAGTTGATGCCAGAATATGTGGGCTGCTAGTAGTTTTTGACATGGTATTCAACCAGTAGATGGCACTGTCTTGGTTCTGGGCTTGTTAGGAGTCTGGCAGCTTCCAACTTGACGTTTGTTGCAGCATGGTCACAGGTCAATAATATATAGTATGCTTCTCCTAAATGCAACCCTAACCCACCTGATGTGACATGGACACAGGGGGTGTAGCCTAACAGTCACAGAAGTGGGCGTGGGCAAAGCTAGGGGTACTTAAGGCAACTTTGAGCCCAGACATTCTAGGATCTACCATGTGGCCACAGATCATTTTACAGTATTAGGTCTTGCACAGATGTAGTCATGTGACCACAGGTCGGTCTACAGTAACAGGGCCTGCACAGATGTAGTCATGTGACCACAGGCTCTACTACAGTAACAGGACCTGCACAGATGTAGTCATGTGACCACAGGTCGGTCTACAGTAACAGGTCCTGTACAGATATAGTCATGTGACCACAGGTCCATCTACAGTAACAGGGCCTGCACAGATGTAGTCATGTGACCACAGGTCGGTCTACAGTAACAGGTCCTGTACAGATATAGTCATGTGACCACAGGTCCATCTACAGTAACAGGGCCTGCACAGATGTAGTCATGTGACCACAGGCTCTACTACAGTAATAGGTCCTGCACAGATGTAGTCATGTGACCACAGGCTCTACTACAGTAACAGGTCCTGCACAGATGTAGTCATGTGACCACAGGTCGGTCTACAGTAACAGGTCCTGCACAGATAGTATGATGTTCATTACATTCTTGTTTCTGCCCCCTATCTGTGTTGTGAGGTGGTGTCCCAGGTGGTTCTCCATCCTAATCTACTCCTTGTCCTAGTCATGAAGCCCCACCCCGGTAATTGTCCAGAGCATGGTATTAATAAGGGGTCAATCATCAGAGACTATAAGCAGAGTCTGCAGGGGCCACACAAGTACATTGGGGCCCCCATACCTTTCGCTGTATCATTGTGGCCTGGGGGGCGGGGGGGGTACTGGTGGAAAATCCCTTTATTATGCTTTAGTTAAAAGAAGTGGAAAATAGATAGGAGGATGTGAGCGCCCCTCGCTGTGTCCCAGGAGGAATGACTCACGTAAGATGATATGACGAGGAATTCATTAGGAAGGTGCGAACCTGACGATTATTAACAGCAGCCTCATAAATCTGAGGATGGTAGGTCTGTATCACACCTGAGAGACTTAGATACACAGCACAGCAGACAGTGTCACACATGATGGGATTCGATACAGAACACAGCAGACAGTATCACACATTATAGGTTTAGATACACGGCTCAGCAGACAGTATCACACATTATAGTTTAGATACATGGCTCAGCAGACAGTATCACACAGGGTAGGATTAGATACACAGCTCAGCAGCACTGTACTGGAGGTGAAGTATCTCCTGTATCTCAGTCACTGTACAGCTCCTGCTCAATATAGATGACATTACATTGGAGCATGGATCTCCAGTCTGGAGGTTTCTTGTGCCTCATGCCTCTTCATAAGATGGCCATTCCTGCTGACTGCTGACAGTTTCTGGGCATTATATTTAGCTCGGTCAGATATTGTGGGAAGCGGGAACATGTAATACATGGCTAATGACCTTTGTGGCAAACGCTAGAACTGCAGACATTACATTACAGAGTAACATCAGCCAAGGGAATGATCAAAGCACTACAACCCTCAACATGCACAACATACCGCACTAGGAACACAGTCATATATGTGGAGTCAATGAGAAGCGCTGGAGTAATGGTGAGAGGTCTGTATATAGTACTGGTTATATGTTACTACCTGCAAATACTACACCCCCCGCAATGCAATACAGCAGAGTCAGTGAGACCTGCAAGATAATACACTATATACCAGCTGTACATATATAATGATATACAGGAGATCCCCAGGTTATACCAGCATGGTCCATATCACTATATACAGGAGATGTATAACTTATACCAGCTGTACATATATAATGATATACAGGAGATACCCAGGTTATACCAGCATGGTCCATATCACTATATAAAAGAAATGTATAACTTATATCAGCTGTACATATAGAATTATATACAGGTTATACTGGCATGCTCCCTATCACTGTATACTCTTCTGTTCGCTATGTGTCTCTCGTGTCTGCGGTGCGCTATTTAGAGTGGTGTATTCTGGGTAATGTGAGGCTCAGTGATGACTTCAGCTCGCACTATCAATCAGGTTTATTGCGGTGTTAATGTTCGGAGCTTTTACCTTTTCATCTTTACCGATGTAACTGGAAGATAAATGGCGCGGCAGCAGCATTACGACATACAGGCGTCCGGGATCTGCAGTGCTGAGCATAGGTGGCTATGCCCCTAGCACCCTTCACCCCGTGTATTCCCTGGACCCCTCCACATATAGGATACACCTCTGGGGATGCAGGAAGCCGCGGCCCTTCAGATTCACTGGGCACCCCCCAGGCATTCCACTGGGTATAAGTAGACTCCTAGGCAAGCTAGGCATATATGTGTGGCATATGTGACAGAATTATGTCTGCTTTTGTAGCAGCTGTTTGACACTGAAGCATTCATCATCATCAATATTCAATGCAGATAAGTTGATTTTCACTTCCAACTCATTTTTTCCTCGGTTTCTGATACTAAGCTCCAAATCTCCTTCTTAAACAGTCAAGTAAAAACTCTCTGACTTCCCACAATCACCACTAGAGGGAGACCCCTAAAGACATTTACATATACATAGGCCTCAATAGTAATGTAATGAGCTCCCCCTAGTGGTGGCTGTGGGAAGGTAGAATGTTATTATGTGACTATAGGTCTATGCTCGGATATTTCATTATTGTATTTATATGCAAGAATAATATTGATGTTCTAGATGATGGGAGTTAACCCTCCTCCTTCCATGTTTTTGTATACTGAGCACTACCACTGATAGGTGGCGCTCTGCTCTCAGCTTTGCTCTTTAGTGTCATATGACTGCGCGCTGATTTCTGTCATGGTTTGTCGTCATGTGCAGTTTGTAGTGTGTGTTGTGCATTTCCTGCTCTGTGACATCTTATCTATATGCAGTCATGTCCGTAAGTCCCCTGAAATTTTTCCACAAAATATTTCTCCCAGAAAATTATTACAATAAAACATGTTTTGTTATACACATGTTTATTTCCTTTGTGTGTATTGGAACAAAACAAAAAAAAAACTGAGAATAAAAGTCAAATTGGACATAATTTCACACAAAACTCCAAAAATAGGCCAGACAAATTTTTCGCACCTTTTCAAAATTGTGGGTAAATAACTTTGTTTCTAGCATGTGATGCTCGATCAAACTCACCTGTAGCAAGTAACAGGTGTGGGCAATGTAAAAATCACACCTGAAACCAGATAAAAAGGAGAGAAGTTGACTCAGTCTTTGTATTGCGTGTCTGTGCGTGCCACACTAAGCATGGAGAACAGAAAGAGGAGAAGAGAACAGTGTGAGGACTCAAGAACCAAAATTGTGGAAAAATATCAACAATCTCAAGGTTACAAGTCCGTCTCCAGAGACCTTGATGTTCCTTTGTCCACGGTGCGCAACATAATCCAAAAGTTTACACCCCATGGCACTGTAGATAATCTCCCTGGATGTGGACGGAAGAGAAAAATTGATGAAAGGTTGTAACGCAGGATAGTTCGGATGGTAGATAAGCAGTGCCAACCAAGTTCCAAGGAAATTCAAGCTGTCCTGCAGGCTCAGGGGGCATCAGTGTCAGCGCCAGCTATCCATCAGGAGACCCAGGAGGACCCCACTGCTGACACAGAGGCAAAAAAGCTAGACTGCAGTTTACCAAAATGTACGTGCGTAAGCCAAAATCCTTCTGGGAAAACGTCTTGTGGACAGATGAGACCAAGACAGAGGTTTTGGGTAAACCACATCATTCTGCTGTTTACTGAAAACAGAATGAGGCCTACAAAGAAAAGAACACAGAACCAACAGTCAAATATGGTGGAGGTTCAAAGATGTTTTAGGATTGTTTTACTGCCTCTAGCACTGGGTGCCTTTACTGTGTGCAAGACATCATGAAATCTGAAGATTACCAAAGGATTTTGGGTCTCAATTTAGGGCCCAGTGTTAGAAAGCTGAGTTTGCGTCCTAGGTCATGGGTCTTCTGGCAGGACAATGACCCCAAACAGTTCTGCAGTGGCCAGCAATGAGTCTAGATCTTAATCCCATTGAACACCTGTGGAGAGATCTTAAAATTGCTGTTGGGAGAAGAGAAGGCGTCCCCCCCAAATATGAGAGACCTGGAGCAGTTTGCAAAAGAAGAGGGGTCCAGATTTCCAGTTGAGAGGTATAAGAAGCTTGTTGATGGTTATAGGAAGCGATTGATTAAGTTCAGGGTGCCAGTAATTTTGTCCGGCCCATTTTTGGAGTTTTGCATGAAATTATACCATTTTTGGCTTTTTTAACTCTGTTTTTTTGTGTTGTTCCCATACATACAAGGGAAATAAACATGTGTATAACAAAACGTGTAATTGCAATAATTTTCTAGAAGAAATACTTCATTTTATGGACCTGTATATGTATCATGTTGCAGTTGAATGCTGTATGTATACGGGGGTGGACTGATAGGTCTCCAGCCCTGGGCAAGGATTAGTGATGTCACCACACCTATGTTCTGTTGTCATCTGCTTGGGGTAAGGATTTTTGTAGCCGCCACAGTTGCCAGGCCCTTGGGCACTGCTCAGTCCACCCCTGTATGGTCAGCGGCATAATACAGTACACATTGGTGTCTTATTACATGGCTGAGCGGTCATTGGGCCCCTTAGTGCCACCTCTGCACCCCCTATAGCTATTTCAGGATTTTACACTGGGTTCTTTTTTTGCCTCCCTTACAGACTGGTCTCCTCCATACAAGCGGTCCTGGCATCCACAGCCGGTTACATCGTGGCCTCCTCCTGTAAAGATGTCATTGAGGACCGGTAAGTGTCACCAGCAGGGAACACACGGGAGGTGGGGGCAGGTTCTCAGAGATCAGCGGCGCTCATAGGCTGCCCGGGAGGCAGGGAACATAAGGAGTCATTAAATATGTATATAATCTGATGTACCCTGCGGAGGAGAGGTGTGCGCTCAGAAAGTCACAGCTCCGTGGAGAACCATGGTGTCACAGAGCAGGCAGCGCGGTCTCATTGTGTGACACTGGCGCCTGAGCCGCTATATCACAATATCACAGTTATAGCAGAGCTGAGTCACCCGCAGCACGACGCTACAACCTGTGACTGATCATTGTGTGGAGAGACACGGGGGGGAGGGGGGACCAGCAATATGGGTAATCCAACAGTCCAAAAATCTTGAGGGACCCATAGACACCATGAAAAGTCCATACTGGAGGGCACAACTATTTGTGTCCTTAGAGGGGTGCTCCCCTGGTGAAGGTATACAGGACACATCTGAATGAATGAGGGCAGGGAATGTTGTGTTAAATATATATATATATACACATACACACATAGATAGATAGATGGATAGATAGATGTATTAGTCCGTAGCTGCTGATGACTGGAATAAAATCTATTACTCTCTGTTGATGGCCATTTCAGGCTGGTGGGGCTGTAGTGTTAGGGTTAAGTCACACATATGTTGATTTTAAAAAGGGGTTACCAGGTCACATAATGATAGTAGCGTCTTGAAGAAAAAAACAGAAGCTGTGCCAAATAGTGTAATACTGCTGACTAAGTAAATCACAGAAAATAAACAAGTGGAGAGGTTCTCACCGTTTGTAGTTGTGAAGATAGCTCACAACTACTATAAATGCATGTAGTATAATGCTATGTTAGGCTGGACTTCAGATAGCAGCTGGGCACCTCTTCGGTATGTGATGAAAGGATCACACGACGTCAAATACAAAGAGATTTTCTCCAGGAAGAAAAAGAGGGTCAATAACACTGGTCCAGATAACTGACTGTCATATTTACACTTGAGAAAGGGCCTGTGTTAGCCCGAAACGCGTTGTGTGTATGCCAATAAAAGTCAGTTATCTGGACCGGCGCTATTGATCCTCATTTTTTCTTCCTGGAAAAAAAATCTCCTTATATTTGGATTGTGTCACATAATGATGTCACAGTATCGAGATAAGACACACAGTGATGTCACAGTACAGGGATAATACACACAGTGATGTCACAGCACAGAGATAATGCACACAGTGATGTCACAGTACAGATAAAATGAACACAGTGGTGTCACAGTACAGGGATAATACACACAGTGATGTCACAGTACTGGGATAATACACACAGTGATGTCACAGTACTGGGATAATACACACAGTGATGTCAAAGTATCGAGATAAGACACACAGTGATATCACAGTACAGGGATAATGCACACAGTGGTGTCACAGTACAGGGATAATACACACAGTGATGTCAAAGTATCGAGATAAGACACACAGTGATATCACAGTACTGGGATAATACACACAGTGATGTCAAAGTATCGAGATAAGACACACAGTGATATCACAGTACAGGGATAATACACACAGTGATGTCACAGTACAGAGCTAATACACAGTGATGTCACAGTACAGAAATAATGCACACAGTGATGAAACAGTACAGATAAAATGAACACAGTCGTGTCACAGTACAGGGATAATACACACAGTGATGTTACAGTACTGGGATAATACACACAGTGATGTTACAGTACTGGGATAATACACACAGTGATGTCACAGTATCGAGATAAGACACACAGTGATGTCACAGTATCTAGATAAGACACACAGTGATATCACAGTACTGGGATAATACACACAGTGATATCACAGCACAGAGATAATACACAGTGATGTCACAGTACAGGGATAATACACACAGTGATGTCACAGTACATACGGCAGTTAAGACTATACGGATGATGTATACAGCACAGGTGACCATGGGGCTCCATAGTAAATCTTATCATTGGGTCACATTCAGTTTTCACCCCCTGCCTCAGGATCATCACTAACTGCACTTTAGATGTCAGTGGTAAATCACTCCTCCTAGATAATGCGCCCTCTAGCTGCCACTCTAATCGTAACCATTGCAGGAACTGCAGAACCTCCTTGTCCTCCATCGTCCTTACCACATGAACCATATATCTAGTGAGACCCTCCAGAGACATTTACATCCGCCGCTCCTCGGATGTAAATGTCTGATTCTGTGTCTGTTCCCATTGACTCTAATGTAGACAACATAACAGAAGCTATCTTCCACCATGTTTGTTTACTTTTGTCCTTCCAGGACTTTATCTTCTGTTACAAAGGACTTTATCTTCTGTAAACAATCATGATGGAAGCTTCTGTCATGTTATCTACATTAGTGTCAATGGGAACGGACACAGAATCAGTCTGTGACAGTTTAATGTCCGTTACTATCATCCTATGACAGAAGACAGCAATGGACATTAGTAATGGTAGTGTGAACTCCCCGTAACACTCCTGTACTATTATAAGTGTGCAGGGCCCTTTAAGGAGCTTCACTTTACACCTTTTCATGGCTTCCCCCACACACGGCTCTCACTGTGCAGCAATAATCTCAGTTGAGGTAATTCCTCCGCACGGTTGTGGATCTGCACAAACATATAATTATCTAATGAAGTAAAGCTCGCCATGAGTCACTTCATGGGAATAAAACGCTGTCCATTCACCGCTCAGCCGCACGTACTACGAGGTGCTTTACTATGTCCATCACACAGGATCGATGCCATGGGCCCCTGACATCCCTGACTAATGTCAGCCCCCCCCACACTGCGACAGAACAAGCAGCCACCGCTCTATTACATTGGATGTGGCGCCACCTGGTGGCAGGTCCTTAACGCAGTGCTGAGGTTTAGGAAAAATAGAGAGACGTTCCATCCGTGTATTTGCCATCATTTTACTAGTAAAATACATGAAGGGATTGGCAGGAGGGTTTTGTTTTTTTTTACATGACAGGTGCAAAATTTTTTTCTTCAGAAATTCGACATAAGAGCGGTCATCCCAATAATACAACCAGAGGTCACTTGGCTCAAGGTTAACCCCTCCCAGCCTGTAATCTGTGTTATTTGTAAGAAGTAATAAGTTTAAAAGAGATTACCTCCCTCCCCAACCTCTAGCATCCCCCCCTTCCCCAGGCCCGGCCAGTCCTGGCAGATGGAGATTAAATCAGACTATAGGACGGGGATTAACCCATCTGACATCTGTCTAATTGGCACAGTTATTTGGGTGTCACCTCAAGTACTCACCGTACACGTCATAGAGGGCGGGGAAGCCCAGGACTGAAGGGTAGAGGAGGGTGCTGCTTGTGGTATTAAAGGAAGGAGGACAATATGGAGGGTGATTATCTGATAGTCTGCTGAAAATAATTCACTAACAGTCTCTTCTTTCATTCCCAGACATTGGTTGGCTGCTACCTACACACGATTTGCTGTTCCATACTTTATATATGACATCTACGCCATGTACCTCTGCTACTGGCACAAGCACAAGTTGAAGGGTCACCCAGGAGGCTGGCAACTTACCAAGGCCTACCTGCATAAAGAATTTCTCATGGTCCTGCACCATGTTTTTATGGTGGCTGTCTGCTTCCCTGTGTCAGTGGTAAGTAATAGTCTATGCCAATGACTGATCTAAAGTAATGTACAAGAATATAACTACTATAATACTGCCTCCTATGTACAAGAATATAACTACTGTAATACTGCTCCTATGTACAAGAATATAACTACTACAATACTGCCTCCTATGTACAAGAATATAACTACTACAATACTGCTCCTATGTACAAGAATATAACTACTATAATACTGCTCCTATGTACAAGAACATAACTACTATAATACTGCTCCTATGTACAAGAATATAACTACTATAATACTGCTCCTATGTACAAGAATATAACTACTATAATACTGCTCCTATGTACAAGAATATAACTACTATAATACTGCTCCTATGTACAAGAATATAACTACTATAATACTGCCTCCTATGTACAAGAATATAACTACTATAATACTGCCCCCTATGTACAAGGATGTAACTACTATAATACTGCCCCCTATGTACAAGAATATAACTACTACAATACTGCTCCTATGTACAAGAATATAACTACTATAATACTGCTCCTATGTACAAGAACATAACTACTATAATACTGCTCCTATGTACAAGAATATAACTACTATAATACTGCTCCTATGTACAAGAATATAACTACTATAATACTGCTCCTATGTACAAGAATATAGCTACTATAATACTGCTCCTATGTACAAGAATATAACTACTATAATACTGCCTCCTATGTACAAGAATATAACTACTATAATACTACCCCCTATGTACAGGAATATAACTACTATAATACTACTCCTATGTACAAGAATATATCTACTATAATACTGCCCCTATGTACAAGAATATAACTACTATAATACTGCCCCCTATGTACAAGAATATAACTACTATAATACTGCCCCCTATGTACAAGAATATAACTACTATAATACTGCCCCCTATGTACAAGAATATAACTACTATAATACTGCTCCTATGTACAAGAATATAACTACTATAATACTAATCCTATGTACAAGAATATAACTACTATAATACTGCTCCTATGTACAAGAATATAACTACTATAATACTGCTCCTATGTACAAGAATATAACTACTATAATACTGCTCCTATGTACAAGAATATAACTACTATAATACTGCCCCTTATGTACAAAAATATAACTACTATAATACTGCGTCCTATGTACAAGAATATAACTACTATAATACTGCTCCTATGTACAAGAATATAACTTCTATAATACTGCTCCTATGTACAAGAATATAACTACTATAATACTACTCCTATGTACAAGAATATAACTACTATAATACTGCTCCTATGTACAAGAATATAACTACTATAATACTGCTCCTATGTACAAGAATATAACTACTATAATACTGCTCCTATGTACAAGAATATAACTACTATAATACTACTCCTATGTACAAGAATATAACTACTATAATACTGCTCCTATGTACAAGAATATAACTACTATAATACTGCTCCTATGTACAAGAATATAACTACTATAATACTGCTCCTATGTACAAGAATATAACTACTATAATACTGCCCCCTATGTACAAGAATATAACTACTACAATACTGCTCCTATGTACAAGAATATAGCTACTATAATACTGCCCCCCTATATTGTATTTACTATAGCATTCTTGATGTAACTGGAGTATTTCTGTGTTACAGCTGTGGAGAGAAGGGAAGGGTGACTTCTTCTTGGGGTGTATGCTGATGGCTGAGCTCAGTACCCCATTTGTTTGCCTGGGTAAAGTCCTTATCCAGGTGAGTACATTATCGGATGTGGAGGGGACCGCTGCACCCTGTTACAGATACATTTTTGGCAGGTTGTAGTCAGCGTTTCCCTCCAGCCATCTCTTCATATTTGGTTGATATTAGATACTATCTCTATTTTATTGATTCACGGTGACTTTCTTGCCCTTCCCCTTTTCTCTCTGCCATCTTGCAGTATAAGAAGCAGGACACCCTTCTGCACCGGGTCAATGGCGTCATGATGCTAGTGACTTTTTTCTGCTGTCGCTTGCTGCTCTTCCCCTACATGTACTGGGTGTACGGGCAACGGGTGGGTCTGCCCCTCTACAGAGTCCCCTTCAACCTCTCCCCGGAGTACAACATTGGTGCGGCCATCCTCATGGCTCCCCAGGTCTACTGGTTTTACCTAATCTGCCGAAGAGCTTACACTTTGTTCCAGCAGTCTAGGATGAGCCAGCGGCCCAGGAATGGACATCCAGTCAGTGACAGCCCCTCAGCCAAAGAACAGGACTGTTCACAGTGACCCCTCATAGACGCTCATCCCCAATCCTGAGACTCAGCGTGACCACTGCGGCATAATAGACTGTGCCTTGCTGGATGCATATATGCGGCACAGTGTCCTGTACTGCTGTAGGGGTCACAGGAGGTCTCTAGGGGGCGGTAGGAAGACATGACCTCTTTCTGATGGATCTCATCCACAGTGTGACAGTATTAACGGATTCTACTACAGGTTTAACCTCTGCAGTGCTCTTAGTGACCACTGGGTGTCACTGTCACTCATCCCTCCCACAACCGTGCAATATACTCAGTGTCCACCATGGGGCAGTGTTATTGTGCAGTCCACAGCATGGTGACACTGCAGGGGACCCACACTGGATATATGATTAGGGCATTTGCTGCAAAGGATGGCGGCAAATGCATACTGTAGTACTCACAGTGTCTATTAGGGGGGGTTGGGGTACAGCTCTGTGTTATGAAAACCCCATGATGGGGTTATGCTCCAGTAACGCAAAGCAAACTGGCCGAACCATATAGTAACGTCCCCCCTCGTCCTGTAGCTGTGTGGGTGAGGGGTCCATGCTTTCTGCATCCCTCCCAGTAGATATGGGAGCGTACTGGGCAGCAGCATGTTAGGGGTTAAGTCTATCTGCCCAGACAATTAGGGAATGGCTGCAATGATATAAGCAAAAAAAAAAAAAAATGAAAAAAAAAAAAAAAATTGCTCCAAGCTGCACATGTAAGGGTTAAGCATGGCGAGATATTAGCCAATCAGCCAGCTGTGTTTGCCTTGATCAGAACCTGTAGACCCTTGAGCGCCCCCTATTCCCGGACTTCTGCGCTTTTAAACCCCTTTCAGTTATATCACCGCTGATAATTCTCCATATTTTATTTTTTATAGGAAGGTGTCCTATATGTTACAATTTTTTTAGTCCCCCACCCCGTGATAATGGTTCAGTCCACAAAATGGCCATGGTGTTTGAACCGTAAAAATGGCTGCCACTTGTGATGGAGTGAAAGACTTCCCTTTAAATTACTTCATAGTAGCCGTGTCTAAGCAGGGGAGGGACTTCATGATAATGTAGGCGGTGCTAGGGATTCAGGTAAGTTGTAATGTATCTGTTGTTCACTAGGGGGCGACAACTAGTAAAGAAATGATGTCTATTTTTTATAAGTTGCTGCTATTCCAGGGTTTGTGAGCGGTTCTGATAAGCGAGCTCAGTGCAGACACACATAGACGTCTCCGTTCTCCCCTCCCCCGCAGAGCCCTCCATCCTTATTTATTTTTATTTATTATTAATTTATTCCACTTATAATTACTATTATTATGATTTTTTTAATGAATGTAAATATATTTCAGCCGAGCGAAATGTTAGTAAATGTAACGCAATTTATAAAACGTGTACAAAGGTATTACCGAGATTAAACGCAAATCCAAAGACCGCCTGCGGGGAGTGCCTCATTGAATGAGGGGGGATGGAAGGCTGCAGTGTACTGGTTCTCATTGAGGAGAGTAGTGTGTGGCAATGCTTCATGGGAAAAAAAAATATGCAAATGCTTTCTTTAACATGATGGTAAAAATCTCCACACCGCTAGAGGGCGCTCTGTACCGGCTGCCTTGTATGTAAGCACTAAAGGGAAGTGATTTTGATTTATTGGTCATAAAGACTACAATAGGGATAAGCGGCGCCTACACTAAGTCTGAGCCCTTGCACTGGGTGGAGCTTGATGTGGGCGGAGACTGCTGCATCTTCATACTCCATATGCACAATACCTGTGGACAGGAAGAGAATTATGTGAGGTCGGAGAATGGGAAGATCTGGGGGATGAAGACAGCAAGTAGAGAACAAGGAAAGGGTTAATTTACAGCTCCACTTCCCTCATTAAAGCAACCTTTATCTTGTGCTCCAATCACATCCAGAGCTGCAGTTACAATTCTACTGTTATACTGGCCATATGCAGTGTGTACCACTCAGAGGAACATAGGCAAGTATTTGACAATGGCCTATATTAAAATGCCCTAATACATATATACTCCAGTCACATCCAGAGCTGCATTTATACTTTTCCCTCTACATCATGCCTTATATTCCAGTTACATCCCAATCTGCCGTTACATCACCCATATAGTCCAGTCACAGTTCTACTGGTTTTCTCTTACATAGTGTGAACAGACTCCTTCCCAGCTGAGTGGCTGCTGCAGTGCATTGTGGGAGATGCAGTTCTTGCTCCCTAATATTACTTTAGCGAATCACTGCAGAGTATGCTCTGTACAGACACTAAACCGGCAGGAGGCACCTGAGAGCTAACAGTAAAGTAGCAGAATGTGACTGCAGCTTTGGATGTGATTGTAGCATAGATGTAGATCCAGAAGGAGGAAACGGAGGACAGAGTCAAGAAAATTTGAGGTTACGGCGGATACTCACAGCCGGCAGAAGATGTGATACAAGATGAAGACGATGAGTACGAGCGCAGAGCAGAGCAGCATGGCCCTCAGGATGTGAGCTGTCCTCACTGCAGCACAGAGGACACACAGCTGGCAACTACCTCCATCATCACACCTACTCCATCCTCCCCCAGTATAGGCCCTGAGGCGCCTACATATAAAATGGCCTCTGTTACCCATAGCAACCAATCACAGCGCAGCTTTCATTTCTCAAGAGCAGACTATGACATGAAAGCTGCAATGTGATTGGTTGCTATGGCCAACAGTTTCAGAAAAGTCCCCGTTTCTGGTAATGGCGGCCATTTTCACGTCACCCAACTTTTGGCCCTCACAATTAACCCTCCATCTACTTGACTTGTGGGTTTTACCATTTGTCTCTGTTACAGGGGGTTCTCCAATGATTTTAGAAATTTCAGCACTCTTGTTTTGGTCGTCATCGGCGTAGTCGAAAAACAGGGTGACGCCGGGGGCAGAGTCATAGGACGCAGTGGTCACAAAGTCTCGTTGTGGACTTTCAGTGCCTGGGGGAATAAGGAGCAGTTCATGGAAATCTCCAGTCATCATATTACATTACACCCCCAACCTACCCATTGAGGGGGCATTTTCAGTTCCAATTCTCCTCTATCTGGGTGGAGCTTAGTTGTCACACGACTGTGTGAGAATAGAAAAATAGTAGTGGTAGGAAAAACAGTTGTCAGGGAGGTAACACCTGTAGGAAGCAGAAGCCTGTCCTGATTCTGAAGGGGAAGGGGCGATCATCCTGTCTATCAGAAACTGTGGCCAATACTGTATATATTAACCTTTTCTTTCCACAATCATCATGAAGCAACTTACCTGCGACCACTGCAACAAGTCCTGAGAGGATCAGCCAGCAGAGGGCAGCAGCTAACATCCTCCTTCCTGTTTAGATTGTGCTCCCCCCATCTGTGTGACATCACAGTTTGTTCAGTGACATCATCCCCAGGAGGGAATCCTGTAGAGCTCTCAGCCTAGATTGTGTGTCCTGGAATTTCATGAGTATATGCTGAAAGGGCAATTTTTATTAAAGTGCCGTCGTCCATTATAATTATAGAATGAGACGTTGCAATACTTTGTGTTTTCATTCTTCACCAATTTCCAAATCTCTGCTTGTTTGTTGTCAGTGAATGGATATATCTGAAGCGGTGGCATTCATCCTGACCTAGGCCACCCACACAACTTATGGTTTGCAGCAGTGTATCAGTCCAGGATTGTTCATTTGAGATACAATTGTAACAAACCCTCAGGTGTGAGAAGTATTAGTGTATATCCAGAGGCTGGCAGCGTATAATAGCAGACTTTAGATTCTTGTCTGTTTATAGGTAGTGCCCTCTACTGGTGACAGCACACCTTGCCCCCTCACACAAGACGCCACACACTGAAGATGTGAGGTTTCTGGATTTATTGGTGATTTCTGCCTCACAGGAGTCTCAAGGCACAAATCAGAAACCGTTATTAAAGCACCAGACCCGCCAGGGTGATGAGGATGAGGGATGGGTAACTGCTGGAAAGCAACTGTCAAGAGGTACAGAATAGCGCAGGGCACTGCTGGAGAGCAACTGCCAACAAAGTTGCAGAAAAAACAGTTAATTGCTGAAGAGCAGTCACCAACAGAAGTGAAGTAAAGTATAGTGCACTGCTGGGGAGCAACTGCCAACAGAAGTGCAGAATAGTACAGGACAGTGCTAGGAAGCAACCACCAACTGGAGTGTAGAATAGTGCAGGGCATTGCTGGGGAGCAACTGCCAACAGGGATGCAGTGGATGAGTAATTGGGCAATGCTGGGGCACAACTACAAACAAAAGTGCAAAATAGTACATGTAAATGCTGGAGAGCAACTATTAGCAGAGGTGTAACACAGTACATGGAACTGCTGGAGAGCAACTACCAACAGAACAGTGGGATGGTACATCGCACTGCTGGAGAGCTCAGACCACCATACACTGGGCTGGAGAGTGGAGAGGGGGCAGAGACCAGGGCTAATCACATGACAGAATGGGCCTGGGGGTGTGGTCACTTCTCCCCCTCCCTCTGCTGGGTCGCAATGTTGGGAAGCCCGAGGAGTCCGGTCGCAGTGCTGAAGAGGTTGATGGGCGTGACGCCATCTGTGATCAGAGTCGACTGGATGCCCAGACCCTGCAGCAGCTTCACCTGGTAAAACAAAGGGTTAAATGGTCATTACCACAGACTGAAGAAACCATCGGGCACAGTGTGGGGGCATAGACAGGGTCACTTACCTGCAGCTCCGGCCCGGCCAGTGCGATGTCCCTTAGGGTGCCCGCCCCGATGGCCTCGGTCATTCCCCGGAACTTCTTGATGCCGATCTCGGCCATCTGCTCCTCCTTCTCGATCTCCAACTTGTTCTTTTCCTGCAGGTACTTCAGCTCCTCACTACGGGCCTGGCGCAGCCGCTGCAGCTCTGCCTCCTGTGCATGATGGAGAAGGGTCAAGAGACAACCACACAGAAACCCATCACATCTCCGCCTGGCACTACCCACCACATTCCACTCACCGTTTCAATGGCCAGAGCCTCCGCTCGCAATTTGGCTTGCAACACGGCTCCCTCGCCTTCAATCTTTGCAGCTTCGGCTTTGGACTGAGCCTCTGCTTTGGCAGCTCCGGTGCTCTCTACGACAGTGCTGATGATGGAGAAGAGGGGGTTAAAGGAGTACTCTGGTCATAGGCATTGATATGAATACTGGGGAGCCCATTACCTGCAGAGGGCAGTTTACAGGCATGTCATGGGGCCCCATTCACCAGCGGTGAGACCCCCACCAATCACCCTAAACTTACCTCAGTGCTTCCAGCTCCAGCAGCTCCTTACGTGCTCTCTCGGCCTCCGCCTGGTCAGTGATGCGCTGCCGTTCCAGCCGTCCTTTCGCCTCTTGTTCCAGTCTTTCAGCTTCGTGCCTGCAGAGTGAGGACAGAACATGGGTCAAAATAAGCAACAAAATGCAAATTACCACCTGGTACTGTACCCAACTTCGCCACAGGGTGGCATTGCAGGCCCAGAAATGGCTCAATATTAGGAAATTCACAGACTTGTGTGTTAACCCTTTTGTTTTACTAATGCCAATGTAGACAATCCTCTATGAGGTATAAAGCCCCAACTGATACATTGTAACAAACTATGAGGTCAAAACAGAGGATTGTCTAGTCTGGATCCCAGTGTAACAAACCCTCAGCTGTGAGAAGTACATCAACAGCAGCAGAGAACTCGCCAGTGATAAAACAAGCCCCCAGGTCACCTGGCAGTTGCCTCCTGGGAGTTGGTGGTGATCTCGATGGCGAGCTGGACACTCTTCTGCAGGGCGTCGCGGGTGCGCTGGTCCACGGGCTCCACGGACTGGATGTCCACACTGGTGATAACCAGATTATTCTGTGGGAACTGGAAGGAGCTTCGGATTTTCACTGAGTCGTCAAAACCGAACACAGCCGAGCAGATGATGCGGTTGGAGTTCTGAGGATGAAAAGAATGAAGATGGTCAACTGGGGCGATGCGGGCACCAGAGACCACGAAACCACCATGGGGCCCACCAGGCGGCAAAGGCTCCTCCTGCTATATCCAGGTGGCATTTCTGTTAATTATTGTGGAATATTTTGGGGCTCTGGAAATGTCATCTTTGGGGCCCAGTAAGAATGAGCGCCCCCACTCACCTTATGGAAGTCATCAAACTGCACCGAGGCCACGGCTCCTCTGATCCGGGACGCAATGGCTTTACAGGCGTCACCCACAAAGTCCGGGACACTGAAAATCTTGGAGGCCTCCAGTGGATCCTGCTTATCCTTTATCTCGAAATGCCTGCAAGAGACAGAGTAAAGGTCACATGTCATGTCCCCAGACCTGCAGAGGGCGTCACTGGGTGGGGTAGTGACAGCTCGTCATGGCACCATTTTTCACCTACATGATGGTTTCTACAATACAGTGGCATTGAAGCCAATCGCACCCTTAGAAAAATGTAGTAAAGACAATCGCACCATTAAAATGGCCATCAAAATAAGCTCCGCCCCTACTGTGTGATCGAGTTATGCATCTCAGCTTTTATGATTGGCTGATTGATGTGGAGGGGCTTATGTGACCAGATATATTCCGTCTCTCTTTTTCCAGGGACTCTCATAAATAGAAGCCCCCTGTACCACTACGGTGACCTCTGACCTCAGTATGCTGACATCCCCTTGACTCGTTTGGTGTCTCACCAGTTGTATGACAGCTGGATCTGGAGTCGGGCATGGTCCGCAGTCTCTATGTTGATGAGATCGGTGCAGAAGTCGGGCCCCAGGAGGAGACAGATGGCCTTGATAACATTGGAGCGTTTGGGGGTCCCTCCTGAAAGGCTGAGAACTGTGAACTGTTCATCGGGCCCCAGGATCACCAGTTCAGGGCCAAACACCACCCTGTGGGATAGAACAAGACACTTAAATACAAACCTGGCAGACACGTGACATCACTCCCATTATCCAGACCCCCAATGTCCCATGATGCCTTTCTCAGGTAGGTGAGGCCAGACAAAGACCAGGGGTAAACGCCCAGGAGAGGCAGCAGGATGTCATCTGTGCAACATTGCTGCAATGCCGCTGACCACCACATTCTGCCAGCGGCACCATCAGGGTCGATAGGGAATCTACATCACAAGCTGGACCCACTCACCTGGCCTTCTTCTCTCGGTAATCATACACTTGGACAGCAGCGTTATGTGGCACCCGGTAGGTGACCGCCTTGGTTTTGTCACGTGGCTGCGCCTCTTGTGCTCTGCCTCCACGGTTGGATCTGTCCGCTACAGGGTCTTTCCCAGAGGCCAGGAGAGCCTCAACATTAGGAGGAAGTTCCTTCTCCCACAGCTCCTCGTCTTGAGTTAACATATAGGTGTGTCCGACGACTGAACGCACCTGGAGGCAAGAGATAAGTGAGAACGCAGGTGGAGACATCTTTGTGCATAAGTACAACTCCATGAAAAAAATTAACGGGGAGTCCCTGGAATCCTATCTATAGTGCAGGACCTCTCCAGTTCAGGGGGATGAGGAGTTTTGTAAGGCAAGAGAGTTGCCAGGAAAGGGTTAAATCCAGAAACTGTGGTGATGATAATGATGACCATGCCAGCTGTCGGGGATTGGGGTGCAGCTCGGCTCCGGTTTCACACATGTTCTATTCTTGGCCACAATGTTGAGTGATCAATGGTACAAGTGGAGCGCAGCTGCATTCGTATCTCCATATTATGGGAACAAACATGACTAGTTACCTGGATGATGGTGGGATTAGTCATACTAACCTTCCCAGTTTTGATGTCTCGCACGTATATCCCCTCATTTTCGTCCAGAGGGATGGAATCTCTCCTCACCACGACCTCTACCTCTACTGGGGGAACATACTCTAGGGGTCCCCTGATCATCCAGCGGTCTCCGGGCTTTCGCTCCACTTCATTCCCATCCTGGTGGAAGATACAAGATAGAGAATGATGGTCCTTGTGCACCTGTGTGCTAGACCTATTCCACCATTTCCCATCCAAATTATGAGTGGAGATGGGGCAGGACCGCTCTCTTCACCAGGGTCAGGTAGTATTTTGGATTCTTCCTGCCTCTCTTAAGACAGGGATCTCTCACCTCTCCTGAGGGTCCTCTCATGCAGGCTTGTAGTCTGTCCCGGGCCACTCACTCCCTTGGTGGGCATTCCACTACTACCATGCACTCTAGATTCATTAACCATTTTAACCACATGAGAGCCTCGCTTCTGTGACTTAGAGATGTTTTGACAGATGGAGGGCTGAAACCCTTAGCTGACTTAGTTGACTCTGAGAGCCCACGTCCCAGTAGGTGGCTCTGCTACTTTCAATTCCGCAGTTTTGTTTTGTCGCTGGGCCCTCTAGACAAAGTGACCATACCCATCACACTTTTTCAGACTTTATGCTACCACCTTCTGCACCTTCACACACAATTTCTTTACTGTACTGCATGTTGCGTTCGGAGAAGATGGATGACTCTACACTGAATTGGGCAGAGCTCATACCCACACTCAAAAACTCTCTGTCTCCAGCAGGATACAGGAATTAAACAACAGAATTGTGACCCGGTGGTACAGGACCCCTGATAAACTACATAAGATTTACCCTCAGGTCTCCTCCATATGCTGGATCACACTCTAAAATGAAGAAAAGCCTCTTATGTCATTTCCTAGCAATGACATAGCAGGTTATTCCCCCATTTGTGGAGGTCACTAGAAGCCCCCATGCGAGCCATGTGGGTTAGGTGGAGGAGTTAGGTGCGATGACTAATGATAACTAAGATGCAGTCAACTATATCTGGCATGCATTTCGCTTTTCCCAGAGCTTTGGTCTCTGGGTCTTTTAAGGTGATGCCCAACTGATGCCCAGAGCATCAAGAAAAGATGTCTCTATATTCCCCTCCCCAGTGGCAACCTTACCACCTACTCCTTATACTGTCCCCGAGTACCTAGCTATGTACTGCATGTTACTTCTCTGTTTGACCCCCCCCCCCACTACTTACCTCCTACCCGCTGTATAAAATATGCACTTACTTATGTATGAGATGCTTGTGTGTGTGTCCTACTCTTTGATTTGCTTTGTGCCACTCCATAAAAATTTACTGAACATAAGAAAGAAAATGATGGGAGAGAAAAGTAAGAGGAGTCGATGACTGTCCCCACGTGTCATACCCACCTCGTCCTTCTCCTCCAGGGCCTGCAGGGCTCTCAGGACCAGACCCTCCTCCTCAGACAGGATGTAAACATCTTGGATTCCTGACTCTAGGCTCTCTCCAGGCTGCAGGAAGAAGGACTTCTCCCCCTGCAAAAAAAGGAGATGAAGCATACCTTAGATACTGACCTACTGAAACAGGGCTAGGCCACCTACTAGGAGAGCAGCAACATGACTAAGGAGAGCAGAAACTGGAGTAGGCCATCTATTAGAAGAAGAGAGACATGGGTAGGTGGCTTAGTAGGACAGCAGAGACTTGGCCAGGATGTGTAACAGGAAAGCAGAGAAAAGACTAGGTTATCTAGAAGAGGAGACACCGGTACAGGAGGTTGCCTAAAGGGAAAGCAGAGGCTTGGCTAAGGTGTCCAGTAGGAGAGCAGAGACTGGGCTAGGTTGTCTAGTAGGAGAGCGGACTCTTGGCTAGGATGTCTGGTAGTAGAAACATTTGAGATTTCACACGCAGAGGAGGATTGATATCCTGCCAGAACTAGTTCACCTCACATGGGGTGTGTTGACAATCGTCTCCTTGTTACCTTCACAACCTTCTTCTGGCCCAGTTGTGGTTTCCCATCTCCTCCCACAGGGTCCAGGATGACACAATACTGCTGGCTATTGAGCGTTGTTATGTCCACCACTCCCACCACCTCTTCGTACACATTGGGGATGTAGGCCTCTGTGTCATCCATGGTGACCAACCACTCCTCTCCGGTTCTCCGCAGGTTCCCCTTCTCATCACGGAAAGTCTTGGTGGCTCGGATGTGCAGGGCTTTCTACAAGAGACATACAAAATGTATCATTAGACCTCCATTCTGTCTGTAAGAGCTCCCCCCCACATACACAGGACAGAAGGCTATAGAAATACAGTGTGTGCTCAGTGTCAGGTGGACTGTGGAAAGCCAATCTATCAGAGTCAACCAAGGATGCCAATACCCTGCACCAAGTGTAGGTTACCTCTAGTGTTGGGGTGGATAACACTAACCACAGACAATTGATGATTCTACAGATGATTAAGGGGTCATTAAGTAAATTGTTTCCAACATGTCAGTGGGCACCAGGTCGGAGTCATGGAAAGGGCGCTTGAAAACCATGTGCACAACTTTTCAGCCTGATACATGGATACGAGCAGCTGGGACTGACCTTGCTGGGATTCCCTCTTTCACCTCTATCCCTCTATTTTATGACTTTAGTTACCTATTTTATAGTCGATGAGGTCACATTCTGTGTAGGTGAAGAGGGTGCGGTGTAGCACCCTGAACATAGGTACAACCAGTCTCATGACCAGCAACCTTTACACTTGTCTGATAAACACAGACGTGGCTGCTCCAGGGCCCATGAGATACAGGGGCCTACTGCTGGAGTCCAAATGAGTATGTATGATGGAGATGAGGGAGGAAGGGGAGGGCAGAGTCCCAGAGAGACACATCAGGGGGTCCTGTAATGAAAACTGGAACGGGCCCCACTCCACCATGACCATTATGATTAGTCTAGTTTCTACGGTTTATCATCAACCAGAGCAATAAGTAGCGGCATTGTCTGTTGTCCAGTCAGAGGCCCTCTTTTGTGTCTATCCCCAATGCTTTACACTGCAGCTCTGATTGTTATGATTGGTTGCAGCTATGCTGAGGTACCGCTGTGGTGCTGGGGGCAGATGGCGGTGAATCTGGTGATTACCTTGTCTGTCAGGACAAAAGCATCCACAATGTCCACAACCTCTTCATATACACCGGGAAGATATGCTCCGACCTTCTTCACCAGCCATTCCTCTCCTACAAGATGGAGAGAAGTCTGAGGGATGTGGAGCAGTGGGGGCAAGAAGGATGAGACCCGTGAACTCTCATACGCAGACTGCCTACTACTCACTGACTACTCATATACAGACTGACCGCTAGTCACTGACCCTCATACATGCACTCACTGACCAGTGACTCTGGGGTGGTCCTCTCGGTCCTGACACTCTTTGCGGGCCCGCAGGCGGATGGCCTGGTTGTGTCGGATCACTGTTGCCTGGATGGTCTGTACCACTTCCACCTCCTTGCGGGGGGATGTAGGTGCCTATAAGAGGGTGATATGTCACAGTTCAGTGCCCACTTTATACAGTGCCCGGGTCACTAACCACCACATGACATCATACCTGGACCTTCGAACAGCCACTCGTCTCCAGCCACAAACTTCTCATTGTCATCCTCAAAGTCCAGCAGAGCTTTCAGGTGGAGGGCGGTGTTGGCGAGGACCACGGTTAGTGGGGTGATACCCTGTGCCCAGGAGTAAAGAGTTAAATACATTTCAGGACCAGTACAGCAGCATCGCAATCTGATGGGTGGGGGATCTCACTGATGGGACCCTCTACCAGAATGGCAGTGGTGGTCTGTCTGGGAGTTGTAGTTCTCTGTGAAGTGCTGAGCAGATATATCATCACAGGGGCTTTACCCCCTTTGTTTTCTGGATCATTGGGGTACCAGAATTCGGACCTCCGATTCAGGGGGCTCATTGTTTCAGTAGTTCACCTTTGATACTGGCTAACCAGAACTAGACACATATACATGTATATACCTGCTGCAGCTCCTCCCCGGGGTACAGAGGGAAAGGGTCCTGGGCCAGTCGGATCTCCTGGTCTCCATGTCGCAGTTTGGCCTGTCCTATGTCATCGAATTGAGCATTGCGCCCGGCGTCCCGCACTACGGGGTTCTGAATCACGCAGTAATGACGTGGCGGCACCATGACCATGCGAACAGGGTGGAAGAGAACCCTGCAGAACATCACGACATCATATCAGTCATGACATAGACTCTTCATGACATATAATTCAACAGGGGGCAACAAAGGGCAAAGGAGGAAACTCCTCCCACCAATCTGGGCTCATCCTAGGGCATGATGGGAATATTCAGGTGACAATATAATGGGATTTACTACACTGAATATAAAATGTCTGCATCATGTGACTTACGAGGGGCCTCTCATTGGTGACCATGAAACCAGCTTCAACAGGAGCTGCCCTTTAAATGCATACATAAAAAGTGGTCACTGGGACTCCGACCTTCACCCTGGACTCACGTCATGCCCCCCGCCCTGAGCCAGGATCCGGCCTCACCTCTCATTGTCCTGCCGGATGTAGGTTTTGGGTCCGGTCTCCACGCGGGAGATGTTGCTGTTCTGGTCCAGCACATGGATGTAGTGATAGGGAGGGATACGGATAATGGATTCTTCTGTCATTCTGGAGCAGGCTGGAAGGAGAGCGGACACAGCGTATAGTGATAGAGGGTCCACATCATTATATACAGTACAGGTCATCTATATACCACCGCACACCCCGACACAGCCTGTCTATGAATTTCTAATCACTACTGTGGTAACTTCCATTGTCCCTTTACTTTCTCCCGTCTCCTTTGAGTGGTTTGGAGGATTTAGTGTCCACCTGTGTATACTGTCCTGCTAGATCTGATGCCGAGGCAACCGTATGACACCCAACGAGTATTGCAAACCCACCAGTCTCTCTTTACTCGATGATGATGTACATCTCTGTGACTGATGTGGCTAGAGACTGGCAGGGACCGGAACAGCAGCGCTGGACCAGCAAGGGAATGAACAGTATTTTTAATAGGACTCTTGTACTACAGTATACTCACTAGGTTTTGTATGGTTGACGTTGTTCAGCTACGTCTCTGTAGGGTCAGACAGGAGAGTCTGTACAGTATAAGAATCCTCCATAACTTATATAATTGGGGGCGTGGCTTAACGTATGACATCATCAAGGTAATGGTCGACCATGCCAGACTTCCTCACAACCGACAACACTTACTCATGCATTAAAACAACCGAAACTCTTAAGAATCTGAATTCTTCTGCCCCCTGCGGACCACTGGCCTGCCATCTACCTAACCAGGAAATAAGTGAGAGGATCGGAGGCTGCACTGAAGAAGACTCTGCCTGCACTGCAGTACACACATGGGCTGCTCTGATCTATACGGGGACCCCTCCCCATCCCCCCTCCTTAGATTATTTACATTTCCAGGAAGTTCAGTGGTCGACCCCTACCCAATCCCCTGCACCCTAGTGAATGGACAAAGTCACCCCGAGAGATCCCAGCAGATCCCAGTTACCTTCCCAGTACACCCAGTGCAGAAGATCCTGATGAGGAAGTAGAAGGAATAGGGGAGAGGTCAGTCAGCAGCCACTCCTAGTGTTAACTCCTTGTGGGTGCACCGGCTGCCTGCAGCTCCACCTGACGTGTGTGGGGAGGCGCTGTCGTTACTACAGCACTGCACCAAGGGTTAAAAGCTCATATTGTGTTCCTGGCAGTGACACAGACGAGGGTGACGAAGCGACTTCCCACATGCACAGTCACTGGGTATTATCAGTCAGGAGCACTTTAAATAAGAACAGCTGTATTAGTGGAGGGGCCCCCCTCCCCCAAGTGCAGGACTGGACATGTATGATGGGGGGGGGGGGTGGCGTCATGGTGGGTCATACATCCTGACCACCAATGCTTCATGGTTAGACATGTAATTATGGGGTCGTCCAACAATCACAACGTAACGTAAGTGTCTGCAGGGGTCGCTGAGATTTGGGGTCTTGATTCCCACTTACAATGGAACAATGGTCACAAATTCAAACGATAGATCTATTTAAAGCCTATAAAGCTGGTGAAGAATCATAAGCGGAGCGCAGTGGACTTGTTGCCACCATCACGGTGATCAGTGGTGGTCTCAGTGGTCGGACCCCCAGTAGTCACTGCGGTTTGGATGAGAAGTTGTGATTGTGGGGATGATCCCTTTAAATGAGAAATATGACCAAGGCTGGAAGCCGACTCCTGGTTGCTCAACTGAGGCTTTGCTACAGTGTATTAGCGTAGGTACTGCTGTGTGTAGCTCACAAACATGGGTGTAATTAGAATTCAATGGGCCCCATGGCAAAGCCAGGGATGGGGCCCCCAGCACCTGGAGGACAGTAACCTGAGCAGAAATGAATCCGCCCCCATAGATATTAGATGGTCAGCCGCTCCGACAAAAACAGCCTCCTTAATCTAATGTGTACGGTCACCTCAGCCGGTTCACATCTGCGATGAAGTCTCCACAGATTCCGTCTAAAATCAGTGGAGAGAAAAGTCTTGAACGGAGAACTTTTCTCTTCGCCGGTTTCAGTATAAAAACAGCGGAAACCCGGCGGACCCCAATATAGTCTATGGGGTCCATGGATAAGCGCTTTTTTTAGTGGACGGGTTCTCTGTCTTTTGAATCCCCATGCGAACCAGAACAACGGAGAGACGAACATTAGTGTGATCCTAGCATATCCTGAGGGAAGTGAGGACAGAAAAGGCGTCATGGTGAGGACGTGTGCTCAGTGCGGAGCGGTCAGGGCGCGGCGCTATTGTCCGCTATTCTAGGGATTATAAAGTTGACTTCCCCAGGTGGTGTCGATCCTCAGATTCCCTTGAGCCGGTTCTGCCACATTTCAGGTTTAGGCGGAGAATGTGAAAGATAAAGGTCGCTCATCCCTCCGAGACAATGAAGGGATGGTATTGGGGTGGCCATTATATAATCATATAAAATATATGCCTGGCAGTATATATATTAAACCAGTATATGACACCTAGCAATAAATATATATATATATATATATATATATACACACGCACACACCTGTACATTACATGTAGTCTCCTTACAGTGACAGGATGTCGTTGTGGTCAGACCAGAGCAGCGCTGGTTAAACAGGGCGGGGCTGATATAATTCGTATTCGCACCTTCTGACCACATATACTGTCAGTGGAGACATAATTTACATCTAGAGGCTGAAAACTGCTCTGATGGGTTTGTTACAGTGTGTCAGTGCAGGCACTCCTCTGCCTCTCCTGCCTCACTGATCCATTGTGACAGGTGTCAGCTGTGTGTACGGTCTGTGGAGATCTCTTAAGTGTTCCAATTTACAGACAGCAAGTAGAGATCTCTCTAATGACGAGGAGTCGGGTGATATTTATCATCACAGTCCGCCATAACTCCTCCCCCTCTGTTACCTATAGTAACCAATTAGAGCTCAGCTTCATTACTTGAGCAGCCTTGTGATTGGTTGCTATGGGACACAGACAGTTTTATGAGGGACCGCCCTGATATATGAGGCCCATAGAGCACTTATCACACGTGTTTAACTAGTTCATGGCTGGTGAGGTGGCGCTGCCCTGTCATCCAGGCTCCTGTTTACACTGTTACCTCCGGTTGCTAAGCCCCGGGTGTTTCATGTGTGCTAAATATATATATATACCCCCCCTCCACCTGTAACTCTCTGCAGTATTTGCATAGTTTTTTGTAAACGTTTAACCCTTTAATTACTGCTCAGGACTCTGCAGGTGGGTGAGAACAGGGTGCAGCCAAGATACACACTATTATAATATAATACTGATGTGTAATATCTACTGCGATCCCTCTGACCATACACACCATGCAGCAACACCCCAGGCACATCACCGAATGCCACCGAGGGGAGATCACCGTACCACCCCAAAAGAACTCTGAACACCTCCATACCACCTGGGGAGATCACCGTACCACCCCGAGAGATCTCTGAACACCTCCGCAGACACACCACCGAATACCACCCAGGGGAGATCACTGAACACCAACGTACCACCCCCCATGAATGAAGAAAGAACCTCCTCACCTGGGAAATGTCCTCCCTAATATCACCTGGAGAGAAGAGATGTTACCTGACAGGTACAGGACAGGTGCAGTCAACCAGAGACCTCCCCCTACAGGAAACTCCACCTATAGAATCCATACAGGACATTAGCTGACAGGCTGTGTCTAACGCTATCATGTATGATACGATACTGTCTGCTGAGCTGCGTATCTAATCCTATCGTGCGCAATACTGTCTGCTGAGCTGCGTATCTAATCCTATCGTGCACGATACTGTCTGCTGAGCTGCGTATCTAATCCTATCGTGCGCAATACTGTCTGCTGAGCTGCGTATCTAATCCTATCGTGCGTGATATTGACTGCTGAGCTGTGTATCTAATCCTATTATGTGTGATACTGTCTGCTGAGCTGTTGTATCTAATCCTACAATGTGTGATGCTATGTATCTAATCCTACCATGTGTGATACTGTCTGCTGGGTATCTAATCCTATCGTGTATGAAACTGCTGAGCTGTGTATCTAATCCTACCTGTATATCACTACTAAGTATCACTATACCTCAGTAAACAGAGTTTACAGCAGTCACATTAGACAGTATTCTGGAGCTGTATTTCCTCCTGGTATTTGGGGATTGTACCGTGACTCATTCACTGTCACCTGATGGAGGAAGTTCATCCCTCTCTGCCACCTTGTGGAGACTTGGGGTATTGCAACATTAATATGAAGGCATCCATATACCTTAGCAGTTATCTGGTAGCTATTCCTCTCACCCTTGCCTGTACACATGCACACTGTACTCAGTAAAAGGGCTGGGCACTGAAATTCCATATGCCTGATCCTTCTTTCCCTGTAAGACTTGTCCTGCCTAGTAGGTCTTTGTACTCCCCCCTGAAATAACAAGTGTCCTTTCCTTTAGGTCTGCTTTGTGCTGTTCCTCTGTTATTCCTCCTGGAAATGTATAAATACATTTTTATAATTTACACTGCACAATTATTAGGCAAGTTGTGAGGATTCATTTTATTACTGATCAACTGTTGTCGGTCAATCCAAAACGTTAATAAACCTCAAACCTGAATATGTAAGGCAGTAAAGGCGAGGTTTTCTTTATGTCTGCAGGATTATTGGACAACTCAATGAGAAACTAAAATGTTCATCTGTTAAAGTGAGAATAAAGAAACAACTCAGAATTTACTAAAACTTTTCTGACATTTCTCAAAATACAACCAGTGACCAGTCTTACCCCTCTTCCTTACAGTTACAGTCATAGCCTTCCATCAATGGAGTCTGTCAGTTTCTCAATCTGTCGTCTTTCTCCTAGACACTGTTCAGACCTGTCGACTGTTTTCCTTCACCCTAAGTCTCCTGTTTCAGAAGGGCCCACAAGGATTTAGGGCAGGTGCATAAGGGGCCATGTTATTATTATTTCATCTTTAAATGATCACTAACTTTTCTGACAACTCACTCTCATTTAGTAGAGCGTGGGATCCTGGACCGAAATGTAATTCACTTTAATTAAAAATGTTCTGCTTTCTGCCTGAAAAACCTCTCTAAAGTTCTTGCAACTAGGCGTCTTTCTTGTAGCTAATTTGCATTTCACTCCCTGTTACTAGGGAATTTCTGTTCATAGATGCATGATGGGCTCACAATGAGTGGAGGGTCTGTCCTCTCATCACACAGTGGCTGTAGAGGGGAGGGGCTTATTCTCCTCACAGGCTGCACAGACATGTCTGCAAAATGTTGCTCTGTGCACTGTACTGAACATTCTGCATACATCACAGGTTACAATGTAAGAAAAGTGTTCTATGTACTTCTGGCTTGTGCGATTACAGATGAGATATTATTCACAGACAGCAGCAGCTTTACTGACTGTGCACATACATTGCTCCTTTCTAGTGTCAGGCCTGCATGGTATATGTCCTATATTTACCATAAAGTGTTCCTGTATCTCCCATATTATGGTCACTTTGGCTATTCTCCACCATTTTATTGCTATTGTACAGCCACTCCTGGCAGATTTTCATGCAAATAAATTAGTATTAGTGGTAATGGATAGGGGAGGGGGCAGACTGCTGCTTATTGTACACATCCTCTCAGAGACAAATGTAAAATGTGCTGCAGCCATAATGGGGCTATGAGCAGCAGAAAAACTGATAGAACACCATGTATAAAGGCTTATACAGTCATAGAATAGACTGCCCAGCAAGACTTCAATGTTTCTTGAATACTCCGGTACCCTTTAAACACCTTTACTAGCTGGCCACGCAGTGGAGGACTTCGATGCATGCGATGGAGCATTGCCCTGCATACAAATCATAGTTTTCTTGCAAGGTGCAGACTTTTTCCTGTATTACTGCTTGAAGAAAGAGTCTTTTAAAGCCTGGCAGTAGATTTGGGACTTAATTTTGAGTCCATCTTCAACCCAAAAAGGTCCAGCTGATATTTACCCATACCAGTCTTCACCTCCATCTCACTGGCATACCTCCCAACTTTCAAAGGATAGAAAGAGGAACAAAATATGCGGCGCAATGTGGCAAATTTAGCCCCACCCACTTCTACATTGACTCCTCCCATTCTCATCTATTTTTCCATGTGCCCCCACACAGTATAATGCTCCTACAGTCACCCTAACATTATTTGCCCCACATTATAATGTTCACCTTCAATTGCCCCACAGTATTAAGTCCCTCTCCTCGTGCCCCAGTTTAAACTGACGGAAACTAGAGGGGGGCATTAAATAATGGGGGTAGTTGGAGGGGGACATTAAACTATTTAATATCTGCCTTCAGTTTAACTGCCCCCAGTTCTCCCCCTCTTGCTCACACATGCTCTCTTTCTCTCCGATCACTCTCTGTTCCCAGCAGCTTCCTCTGTGTAACATCACAGTCTGTCCCGCAGTATCCAGAATAGCTCCGTCCACACAAGACTCTGATCACATGGTCATGTCGTCATCAAAGGTCCTTTCGCCCACAAGGATGTAGCATCTACCATTTAGCCTTTACCCGACCCTAATAAAGTTTGTTACCAGAAAAACACTTCTGGGGCATAGCAGGACAAACTGTAAGCTATGCGGGACAACAGTGTGAAATCTGGACAGTCCCGCCAGATGCGGGACGGTTGGGAGCTATGCACTGGCATCTCTGTACCAGGTACTGATCCAGCCACCGCGCTCCCATCTGGTCCATCACCAGTCCATACAACCTTTGAATAATCGTCTTCAGATATTTCTTGGCCCGTTCTTGACGTCTTGTGCAGTGGTGGTTTCAGCCTTCTTACCTTGGCCATGTCTCTGAGCACTGAACACCTTGTATTCCAGGCTCTGAAATATGACAGCGCTGGAGGATAATGGGTTAATGGTCGCTTCACATTTGAGTCTTCTCAAATCTTTGGCAATTCATTTGTCTTTTTCTCAGCACGTTTCTGGCGATCCTGTTGACTATTTGCAACACCCCAATATCTGAGCAGTTTTATGAATCTCAGAAAGACTTAACAATTTGTGACTTCTCATAATCAGGTCAATCTCTTTTTAGCCGATTTTGCCTGATGAAGACAAGCTGCCTAATCGTGATTGCAGATGACATGCGGACATGTTCTTTGCAGATTATGGATCAGTATTTGCAGACAATATAAACCAATATGATCATCTGCAGGAGGCCTCACCCTGTAACCACTACTGACTGCAACATCTAAGGCAGGGGTCAGCAACCTTCGGCACTGCAGCTGCTGTGACATTACAACTCCCAACATGCTCCATTCACTTCCATGGGAATTCCAAGAACAACTGAGCAGGTATGCATGCTGGGAGTTGTAGTTTTACAACAGCTGGAGTGCCGAAAGTTGCTGACCCCTGATCTAAGGTGTTAAACAGCCAGGATCAGCATGACCACAAGGGCCCCCACCAGCACACATATGATTGCATGGTAGGAAGAGGTCATAACATGCAGGTGACTGTAGGTGGGACAGTCCGTGATGGGGGATCAGACCAATCACCAGAAAAGACATAGAAACTTCTAGAAGAGATTTTAAGGGGGAAGGGTTCATTTATTTACACAGGAGTAGCAGTGAGGAGCACAAAACTGGGGGGTGGTCACTGCATGGACCTTCCCTTCTGTAGAACTATAAGTCCCAGGTATCCACGACAGTCAGGGCATGCCGAGTCCTTGTTACTTACTCACATTGTAAGAAATGTAGGTGATCATGAAATAGTTAAGAACATAAGACATCAGCTGCAGCCCGGCACTTACAGTTTGTGAGTGACCAGCAGACTAAGTGCAGTACATGGAAGTCTCCTCAAGGTGGGGCTGTAATAATCACAGATTCCACTGGTCAGTTCAGTCATAGTCAAAGCACAAATTCCGGCTGATAACGCTCAGTATTTCCGCTGGCGCGGGAAAATAGCAGATGAGCGTTTTGGGGTAGGCACAGAGTCTGGGTCCATGTCGAACAGATCGCGTCCGGTTTTCAGTATCTGCTCTTCGATCTTCTTGTGCCGCTTCATGTCGGAGAGGACTTTGTCCAGTCGCGCTTCTCTCTTCTGACTGCGGGCTGAGCTCCCTAGTAAGCGAAAGACAAGGAGTTAATAAGTCCTTAGCATACCTTATTAGCAAACAAGTGTTCACCAGGCACCGCGCACCCATATTGTGCCCACCCACTAGTCTTCTGATTATCTATTTCCTGCTTCTCTATCCCCCATACTTTACACTGCTGCTGTTTCTTCCCCTGCAGCTCTGTTCAATCAGGGCACAGCTATGATCAGAGTCTTTAGTTTAGCTATAAATCTACCTCCATCTACATCAGAGGTCCAGGACGCTGCTCACTCTCCACCATGCTTTATACTGCAGCTCTGCTCCAAGTTACAGCTATAATCACAGAATCACTCCCTTTATATGAGGGTTTAAAGCACTAACAGAACAGAGAATCTGCCAACAGCCTGTACTCTGCTCCGCACCTTATTTAAATGCCTCCACCATGACTTACCAGGGGTTCGTCGTCTGTCAATTAAAGAGTTTTTCGGAGTGATGGGTTCATCATCAAAATCAAACTCTGTGGGGGCCGGTGGCCTGGAAGGGTGAGACAACAAACATCAGGGGGTGCAAATTCCAGACAAATGACAGGTGGAATCTGATTAGTCACCACCAGTGATGTCATCACTGCTACCTCATACATCAACTAAGACAACCCCCATAATAATGGTGTAGCCCCCCCACCTTCCCCCCAGTAATGCCAATGACTGAGAACATTGATCGTCCTGACATCATCCTATTCACACAGGTGAGGGTTTGTTACAATTTTATCTAATGTATATAACAATGTGGTCTCCAGACTAATACACTAACAATCAATCAGCTCAGGAGAGAGATTTGTGCTGCAAAACACAGTTCGTTCACACTAGCGTTCTGGATTCCGTCCCCCATTCCACTTAAACGAATTCTATCATTTAAAAAATGATTTTAAACTAAAAGCACGTAGGATTAGCTTTTAGAAAGGTTATTCATCTCTTACCTTTATTTTGCAGGTCTGCGCCGCCGTTTTTGAATTTTTGGTTCTTTCTTGATTATGCTAATTGTGCTCAGAAAGAACAGCCTCATCACAGGTTCCAGAGCCGCCTCTCTCTTCTCATCAGCACCCGCCGAGCGCGACTGTGGGATCCAAATCCCACGCATGCTGAGTCGGCTCTGCTACTTCGCATTTGGATCCCACAGTCGCGCTCGGCGGGTGCTGATGTTGCAGAGATGCGTCAGCACAAGAAGAGAGATTTCTAAAGGCTATTCCTATGTGCTTTTAGCTTAAAATAGTTTTTTTAATGATAGAATCCCTTTAAAATATGCGGAGAGAAAAGTATTGTAAGCAGGACTTTTTTTCTCCACCAATTTGCAGCAAAAACTGGGCGGAATCCCGGCGGATCGGGAGAATGAAAACCCAAACTCTAGTGTGAACCTAGCATCAAACCTTCAGCTGTGAGAAGTTTTCGGTCAGGACAGTTTTGGCAGAAATCCTGTATCTGGTGCCCACATTATGGCACTCGATGCAGGAGACAGTTTTGGCGCTGGTGTCGCCCTGGGGTCACTCACGACTTTTCTTCCTCCTCCTCTTCCTCCTGCTCCTGGTCTGACTCCTCGTCCAGGGGGTCTGGCTCAGGGGTGGGTGGTCGGCGCAGCAGGATGTCCACCTGTAGGGGAAGCGTCTTCTCGCTGGCGATCAGCTCATACAGGCGTTTTATCTCCTCCGGTGCGGGCGTCCAGCCATCGGTCTCATCCAGGTCATCGTCGCTGCAGGGGATGCACCAGTCCTCCTCATCCTCGTCCTCCTCCTGCCGCTGCTCATCCCCTTCACCCTCCTCCTCATCTCCTTTCTCTCCTTCGTCTTCTTTCTGACCCTCCTCGGCCTCTCTCACCTCTTCCTCTTCCTCTCCTTCTTCCTTCACCGCCAGGGACTCCATGCCGGACGTCACCTTCTCCTCGCCATCTTCTGAGGCTTCCTGCATCTAAACATAGGCAGGTTGTCAAGTTTGTGTTAGTTAAAGGGGTTGTTCAGGAATTACAGTTCTGGGCCAGGATGCTGGGGAAGGTGAAGCTTTTATAATAATAATAATTTAAAAAAAACACAACACACCACTCACCTGTCCCTGGTGCTCTGGTATCCGCCAACGCCGTCTGATCCAGCTGCCCCCAGGGGCTTGTTCTTACAGAAGTAGGAGCAAAGGACCAGGGACATCACCAGGAACGTATATGAGCAATGTCCCAGGTCCTTTCCTGTTTCCACTGATCGGCCTCAATGGTCACTTGCGGTGAGCGCTACCGCCAGAACAAGCACCCAGGCACTGCTGGACCAGACAGCGGCAACTGACACCGGAGCGCCGAGGACAGTTATGTGTGTTTTTTATTAATCTTTCACCTTCCTTGGTCTTCTGGCTCAGAACTGTAATCCCTGGATAATATGACAGGAGTCCTCCACTGGTTATAATGAGCTAGTAGTGACGTCATCACTGCACAGCCACTGTATTACTGGCTACATCCTCCAAAGTGCTCTGTAGCATGAATATAATGGCCTCCTGCTATAAGAGTAGGGTGAAGTCAGAACCCCCGGGGGTGCAGACAGCGCCCCCTCCGGTCACCACTCACCGCACTGCCGGCACTGATCTCCCCTCTCAATAAAATCCAGCGCTCTTCAAAATGAAGAGGAGGCCGCCATCTTGTCTGAGTCTGTTTACCCCGCCAGGATCATATGACATCACTTCCGTTCTTAGTCTACTGATATGTTCATGGTTCTCCACGCGGTGGCGCTGTGTGGTTAAGGCTGTGTCGGCCATCTTTATTTAGGCCTGGAGTTCTGTGGAGGAGGCTGCAGCCAATCTAGACGACATTCTCCGCTCATTTGGCGGCTTCTTAGGGACAAATTAAACTTTGGAGAAGTACTGTACAAGTGAGGACCCCGGCAGGTTGTGAGAACCAGCCACAGAGTGCCCACAATAAACATGGCCGCGTCAGTCACGTGACCATTGCGGCACCGGCTTAGGTTTTTGAATTGTCCAATGAGCATTGGTTTGCGTTCCAAGATTCTTGTCGTCTGCAGCGTTTGAGTATCACGTGATGCGCTGGGGTATCTCCTATTGGCTGTTGATGAAGGCGGCCGCCAAATACGAAATAGGGATCGAGTAACCGATGGTTTACCGCAGCGATTGAGGCCTGAGACCGGGGGAGAGCGAGAGGCGGCCGGGAGCTGGAGTGAGGTTGCAGGTAGGTGTGTTCGGCGGTAACAGGGAGCGCCCCCTTCTGTTCTGCCATGTATAGCTAAAGGATTCCTGTCCGCCTGCAGGACAAAGCTTTCCCGTTCAGAGCTCTGGTAAAGCTGGGTGACTTGTGCCGTGTATGAGCTTTTGCCCGGGCATGGGGCGGCTCAGCCTGCAGGGTGACATGGGGAGAGACACCTGAACTCATCCACACCTGTTGGGATTTAGGGCCCATCTTGTCACAACAGTCTCCAGTCTTGTCGGCCTCATCTTCCCGTCTCCTGCCATTATCTCCGGCCGTGCAGTGTCCGCCAGGAGTCTCCATGAACATAAAACCACCATTTATAGACAATTAATAGTTACACATTTTTGCAAATCTAAATAATGTAAAACTTTTTATAGATTTTCTGTAACCATCTCAGTGCTGACAGTCTGGTGTCCAGTTTGGTTGCCAATGGATACGACCATGGATTTTCTATGGTCAGGACTTGTCATACAACCAGCCATGGGTTACACGAGCTCCTTACAGCCCTGCCAAATGTCTTATTTCTATCTGCATATATAATTGTTCTGTGGCGATGATATCACGTCTGTCCATGTGATCGCTGCGGCCGATCGCTGGTCTCTGCCGTGACTCTAGCAGTGGTTCTCAACCTTTTCAAGCGAAGCACCTCCTGGTGAGAAAATGTCCCAACAGTGTACCCCAAAGTAGCGCTCACTTATTAATGTTAATAAAATTAGACTTTTTTTTTTTTTTTTGTGCTTTTGTTAACAATTATGTAATGCCCCCCTCAGTGGCCCCGACATGTAGTATAATAGCACCACCAGTGTACTTGCATATGTAAAATAAGAACACCCACAGTGCCATAGTGGCCCCTCCATACAGTGTCATGTCTCACAGTGGCCTCCTCCATTAATAAAATCCTACATACTTAGGGATTATCTTACAATATCGGGTTCGGCTGAACCTGCGTCTTTCAGGGGTTCAGCCAAACCTGAAATTTCGGTGGGGTTGTCACACATGAATTGCTATTATACTCTGATGGTCTCTTTGGACCCTCCTAGTATATAATGAGCGGAGGCCCCGGGGAGGCAATCAAACATAAAAACATTGTTACTCGCCTGTCCTGGGCTCCGGAGCTGCTCCCTGGGCTCCTCCAGCCTACAGAGATCTCCAACCGCCGCACGTACCCCACGAGGATCGTTGAAAGTATCCTGCCTTGACAACCACTGCTCTAGCATGTGCGGTGTGTGAGCGACTGCCGCTATGTTCACACAGCTTCAACGTCAGGGACTTGAAGCAGAATTTTTTTCTACTTGCCCAAATTCTGCAGCAGACGGGGGGAGAATTTTTCTGCCTTCCCTCCACTTCAATGGGAGTTATCTGGTGACATCCACCTAAAGATCAAGTATGACGCTTATTTTTTCTGCAAGCATTGAAGTGAATGTGAGGCAGATTGTAGGCAAAATCTGGAACTAATTTTGAGACCAAATCCACCTCAAATTGGGCTCCATATTCAGCTGTGTGACCATCCCCTTATAGTACGGTGGATGGTGTGAGCCGGTGTATTATTACAGTGGTCGTGTAGTCGCTATTATACATTTGATGGCCCTGGGTGTTTAACCCCTTAGGTACTATAGTCAGAGCTGACTGCAGAGTCTGGGTGTTTAGAGGGAGGGGCTCCCTCTCACTTCAGCTGCCCTTGTTCCAAGGGGTTGCCAGCCGCTGTCCATTATGGGACTTGTCCACTGTACTCCGCACCTTCTATCGGTGCTGTCAGTTCTATTCCAGGTCGCCATGTGCACGCTCCACAGGATCTCTCTATAGGTCCTCTCATGAATTTACAGACACAGCCCAATGTGAGGAGGAGTGTGCTGACTTCACCCCCATCGCATGTTCCAATGTAGATGCATCTTCTGGCCCCCTTCCTTCCCTGTTGCTTTCCCAGCGCACTTACCTGAGGACCATAGGGCTACATGCACACCTCAATGCTTTACTTGTGCATTTCGTTGCAGATTTTATCTTTCTTATTACAATAGGAGAAATCTGCACAAAAAACTGCCATGGTGCAGTTTCTGCATAGAAAGTTTGCCGTGTGTAAATGAGTCTTTAAAAATCTTCTAGGTTTTGCTAGCTTAAATATGTGTGTAGTCTGCATCACTAATAGTGCTAAGGAAGGAATACGTTTTACTCAGTGTTTCTTATTCATTCTGAAGGTGGCGCTATTTCCTTATGTAATACCCCACTGTCTTTGTGACATCTGCTACATGCACATGAGCATGTATGGGGCCGTGGCCCCGGGCTCACTGAATCAAGCTAATGGGTCCACAGAGGCCCATCTTTAATACCTTCCAGCACTGGAAGTGCAGAGACGGCGGCCATGCTGGTTCTCACCCCACCATAGAGGCGCCTTCTGTTAGGTGGCCATATACATTTATATGCACACTGAAATACTTTCATTAGGGAAGTGTCTCCCTTCTGAGGTAATACTACAACTCCCAGCATTCCCAGTCAGCTTTTCATGGGTGTAACCCATTGTGGCTCCTGATATATCTAGGGTTGTGGCCATCCCTGGTCTATGTACGGGTTTCATTACTGCTCTCAGGTATATCCCAGGCACCCTGAACTCTTTTGGGTTCCTTTCTGTTTGTGCCTATGATAGTTCTTCTTGTCGGACATATATCTGTCATTATAATATTCTCATTCTGGTTGCGTTTTTTTTTAGGTGACGTTGTTAGATCTGTGGACCCCCTGTCACAGAGGAGCTGGGGATCAGTGACTACCAGCCACTACGTGTGTCCTCTACAGGTGAGCAGTCATATCTTTGGGGTCAGAGGTTGTAATCACACCCGGGTTTTAAGACCTGAGGGGCCCAAAGATCCTTCTGCCACTAGAAAACGCAGTGCTATAAATGACATGATGGTTGTGGGGTCCTGGTAGAGACTTTGGCTTTGCTGCTTCAGGTGATGTCTCTGGATTCTTATGATGGTGGTCACTTGGGGTAGGGGATGTGGTAGAGGTGTAAATCTTTGTGGTTTTCTGCTGAGACAGGTGGAGGGACCTCCTGAAGGTTTTATCTGAAGTGCTTTGATGTCATGAATCCATTTTGCAGCTTCCAGATTAAACATGGCGAAAAGAGTGAGCATGATGGACGGCCATGGGGTGAACAAGAAGCCCTCGCCTTCCCGGGTGCGAGTAGCGGTGCGGCTCCGGCCATACATGGAAAAGGAGGAGGATAAGGCCTGTGTCCGGGGCCTGGACTCACAGTCACTGGAGATTGTGAACTGGAGGAACCAGCTGGAAACCATGCAGTACCAGTAAGTGACCACTCACCTGCTGGGTGTGCTATGGGAGTTTCATATTGATCATCCAGGACTATTATACTATAAAGCAATGACCTCCAACCAGAGGCACTACAACTCCTAGCATGCCCTATCAGTGTGAAAGGTTCAGGGCATCTTGGGCGTTGTAGTCTTGTAACTTTTGAAGAGACGCAGGTTGGAGATGGCTACATTAGAGTCATCTGCTGGGTGGTGGACTTCATGTCTTCACCCAGCTTTTTGGGTACAGATATAAGTAGTGGCTGATTTTTAAACAGGACTTTGTTTGTGTGAACCAGATCTGTTTTAACCCTTTCTTTGCTCCTCAGGTTTGATGCCTTCTACGGGGACAAGGCCACCCAGCGTGAGATCTACACCGGATCTGTGTATCCAATTCTTCCTCACTTATTAGTCGGGCAGAATGCCAGTGTGTTTGCCTATGGACCAACAGGCGCAGGTGTGTGGCGTCTTGTCTGTGTCAGAGATTTGGTCTATAGAAACTGTACGCTCTGTGTAACAAGTGGTCTTCTTCAGGTAAAACCCACACCATGCTGGGCAACCCAAACCAGCCGGGCATCATACCACGAGCTGTAAGAGACCTGCTGCAGATGACCCGGGGGGTGAATGGTAAACCTGAGGAGGAGAACTGGAGCTACTCCATCACCATGTCCTATGTGGAGATCTATCAGGAAAAGGTGGGTCACAAACGTCATGAAGTGCAGCTGGATGTCGTCTATATCCTTGTGATGTCTGAAAATTGTCTCGCTCCTCAGGTGATGGATCTGCTGGAGCCCAAGAACAAGGACCTTCCAATCCGAGAAGACAAAGACCACAATATCCTCATCCCAGGGGTGACCAAGAAGACCATCAACACCTTCTCAGACTTCGATGAACATTTCATTCCTGCCAGTCAGAATCGCACAGTCGCCAGCACCAAACTGAACGACCGCTCCAGCCGTAGCCATGCCGTGCTGCTCATTAAGGTGAGGGGGCTTATTAGTTTACTGCAGAGGTGTCCTCCTTCAGTAACACGTCAGAATCGCAATGGCAGCCTCAGGTCGTGATATAAGACCAGGAGCAGCCATGGCTACTTCCCTCCCCAGGTTAATGTTCAGAGGGTTCACATTGTGCAGTAGATGGACCTGCTCTCCTGTCCACACTGCATTGAGGGCAAGCTGACTTAGTCCTCATTCTGTACGGTAATGGGATTATGGCGCATTAGCTTTGAAGACTGCAGGAAATTTACCGTAATGATTCCCAGAGGGTAGAAATGGCACTTATGAGAATGCAGATTTTCCAGGGCTTGTTTAATGTTTGATTTATTGTGTGGTGAGCTGAGAGGTTGGATCATGCACTTTTCAAGCAGTAGGTGGCACCAGTGGTCTGTGATAGATAGTGACAACCCAGTCTTAAAGGAAATCTGTCAGGGCGATTTGGGACACTAAACCACCCACAGGCCCTCATAGATTGTGGTCTTAGTATCCCAAATCAGCCTGTAATAAAGCCATCCGTGCCTGCAATATTAAAAAAAAAAAAAAAAAAAAGCTTTATACTTACCCTGCCGCTTTGTATTTCCTGTCCCAAATCAACCTGACAGGTTCTCTTTAAAATCCTGCTAGTCTGACACCTTGACAATCCCAGATTATTAGATATTCTCCACCATTAGATTCCCCCACCCCCCCCCATACCTGCTTCTGAGATCTTTACCACAAGCACTGGCACAAGAGACTTCACTGTGTCTAACTGGACCCGTCAGGTGGGAGTTTATTGCTTGCTGGGATTCCAGTTTTTCCAGACCATGTCAAATATTCAACAGCAAGGAGATGCCATAAGGTTCAAGGATGAACTGGAATGACACCAAGAGGTCTGTGGAGTTGACCCCTGGGGTTGGGAGAATGGTGTGTAGTGTTCCAGTCTTTGCTGCAAGAGCCAAGTCTAAGGTGGCAAACAGTGTGGACACAAACCATCAGAAGGCATTAACACCTCATTGGGCTACAAGCCAGACGTCCAGCTATAGGTGATCCTCTGACCTCATGTTTGTCATGGTGCACAGCAATGGAGACTGGAATAGAAGTCTGTGCTTCTGCTTTTGTCTTGAATTCAATGACAGCCGGAGGCTTAGTCTGGAGACAATGTAAGAAACACTATGAGGGGGCCTTCACAGGGGACGTTAAACCGCAATTAAGATGTGGGCTGGTATAATGTACTGTAGTCTACATTTCAGGTACTCTTGTGTTGCATTGATTTAGAGCAGCCATTTCTCCAAAGTGTCCCAGGAGTTGTTTCCAACTGGACAACACCAGGCCACATGTTACTGTGAGCAATCTGTGGAGGCCTAGACGTGCTGCCTTGGCCTGCAGCATCTCCAGACATATCTCCCATTGAATACATCTGGGATGTCATTAGTCGCCGATTGTAAAGTCAGCTGTCATGTCATTTTGATGTGTGCCCAAGTGCATTCAGCGTGACATAGCACTCCGCAGACAACCATTAATGAGAACCTGTCAGGCTGATTTGGGACACTAAACCCACCCACAGGTCCTTAGACCTGGGGTTTAGTGTCCCAAATCGCCCTGTTATAAAGTTATCCATGCCCGCATTAAAAAAAAAAAAAAAAAACCCTTTATACTTAGATGAGCCTGATAAGCCTCACTGGGCTCTTCTCTTGTGCTCCCGGCATTTGCGCGGTTCTTCAGTGAAGCAGAGGATGTACACCCTGGCTTAACTGTGCAAGTGCCAGGGGTACGGGGCATGCGCACTAAAGCCGAGGTGTACTATTGCCTTCAGTGAATTTAAAAACAAAAACAAACTTTAAACAGTGTGGTTTGGGACACTAAACGCCTGGTCCATAAGGGCCTGTGTGTGGTTTTGTGTCCCAAATCGCCCTGACAGATTCCCTTTAATCACCTCATTGATAGTGCACCAAGGCTTGTAAGTGCAGGGATTCCTGTGGGTGGCACTAAAACTCAATACTGAATAAATAAAGAGGTTTTGAATATTTTGTTTCCATTTTTCCATCATTTTGCATATCCTTTGCCATTTAGTGAGGTCAGTCCATATACTTATTGCAGTCACTAAGTGCTCTTGTATGGTGTCTTGTGCAAGAACTCCATAGCTACTAGATCTCTCTGCTGTTTTATACACATGGCACCAGTGTCCATGATTGAAGATAACTTGATCAACAATTAACTCCTCAAATGCTGTGGTCAAATCTGACCATGACTTGTGAGAGGTTACTTTTACTTTGTCTCCTTTTTGGCTATGGAAAAAAAGGAGATTGCGGGAGCCATTTAATTGCTATGGCAGCTGGAAGTCTTCTGCTGCCTCCCAAGCTTGCCAATGTTACTGCATTTTACACCTGACTGTGACTGGGCTCAGTAGTAACACAGGGATTTTACCACAGACTGCAGTACTGCACTCTATGGTATAAGCAATCTAATTCAAGTTCAAGTCATTTAGTAAGTCTTTTGGGTGCTATAATGGGACAACAAATCCAAATGGCCAAGTGGTGCGTGTGTGTGGTCAAAAAAATATAAAACCATTACAGGTGTCATAATGATGTAAAGTAAATTTATATATATATATATATATATATATACAGTACAGACCAAAAGTTTGGACACACCTTCTCATTCCAAGAGTTTTCTGTATTTTCATGACTATACAAATTGTAGATTCACACTGAAGGCATCAAAACTATGAATTAACACATGTGGAATTATATACTTAACAAAAAAGTGTGAAACAACTGAAAATATGTCTTATATTCTAGGTTCTTCAAAGTAGCCACCTTTTGCTTTGATTACTGCTTTGCACACTCTTGGCATTCTCTTGATGAGCTTCAAGAGGTAGTCACCTGAAATGGTCTTCCAACAGTCTTGAAGGAGTTCCCAGAGATGCTTAGCACTTGTTAGCCCTTTTGCCTTCACTCTGCGGTCCAGCTCACCCCAAACCAACTCGATTGGGTTCAGGTCTGGTGACTGTGGAGGCCAGGTCACCTGGCGTAGCACCCCATCACTCTCCTTGGTCAAATAGCCCTTACACAGTCTGGAGGTGTTTTTGGGGTCATTGTCCTGTTGAAAAATAAATGATGGTCCAACTAAACGCAAACCGGATGGAATAGCATGCCGCTGCAAGATGCTGTGGTAACCATGCTGGTTCAGTATTCCTTCAATTTTGAATAAATCCCCAACAGTGTCACCAGCAAAGCACCCCCACACCATCACACCTCCTCCTCCATGCTTCACGGTGGGAACCAGGCATGTAGAGTCCATTCGTTCACCTTTTCTGCGTCGCACAAAGACACAGTGGTTGGAACCAAAGATCTCAAATTTGGACTCATCAGACTAAAGCACAGATTTCCACAGGTCTAATGTCCATTCCTTGTGTTCTTTAGCCCAAACAAGTCTCTTCTGCTTGTTGCCTGTCCTTAGCAGTGGTTTCCTAGCAGCTATTTTACCATGAAGGCCTGCTGCACACAGTCTCCTCTTAACAGTTGTTGTAGAGATGAGTCTGCTGCTAGAACTCTGTGTGGCATTGACCTGGTCTCTAATCTGAGCTGCTGTTAACCTGCGATTTCTGAGGCTGGTGAATCGGATGAACTTATCCTCCGCAGCAGAGGTGACTCTTGGTCTTCCTTTCCTGGGGCGGTCCTCATGTGAGCCAGTTTCTTTGTAGCGCTTGATGGTTTTGGCCACTGCACTTGGGGACACTTTCAAAGTTTTCCCAATTTTTTGGACTGACTGACCTTCATTTCTTAAAGTAATGATGGCCACTCGATTTTCTTTACTTAGCTGCTTTTTTCTTGCCATAATACAAATTCTAACACTCCATTCAGTAGGACTATCAGCTGTGTATCCACCTGACTTCTGAACAACACAACTGATGGTCCCAACTCCATTTATAAGGCAAGAAATCCCACTTATTAAACCTGACAGGGCACACCTTTGAAGTGAAAACCATTTCAGGTGACTACCTCTTGAAGCTCATCAAGAGAATGCCAAGAGTGTGCAAAGCAGTAATCCAAGCAAAAGGTGGCTACTTTGAGGAACCTAGAATATAAGACATATTTTCAGTTGTTTCACACTTTTTTGTTAAGTATATAATTCCACATGTGTTAATTCATAGTTTTGATGCCTTCAGTGTGAATCTACAATTTTTATAGTCATGAAAATAAACTATAAAATTATATATTAAAACATTCATTTGGTATTGCTGTTATGTTACTGACCTGCCAAATATACATATGTAATTTTCACTGAACCGGAAACGCCATACAAATAAAACCTAAAAGATGGTGGCTCACCTGCATTTTTTTTTTTTTTCCCCCCCAATTTCACCACATTCTAAATTGCTTTTTGCAGCTTCCACTTTTTGCGTTGTAAAGAATGTTAAATGGCACCATTAGGAAATAGTTTGTCCAATCCGATAAGTTATGACTTTTGCAAGGCAGGAAATGTCTTAGTCAGGGGTGTCTATCCATCTTGGGATTTTGGTAATTCCAAGTCTTTTCCGTCTTGGTGTACTTTCCGTGTTGAGTAGTGTAGATATTGTCAGATACTGAGGGTCTTTCATTCATCCTTCCAGGTGCAGAAGAATCAGCAGATCCCTCCATTCAGGCAGCTGACAGGAAAACTATATCTAATAGATCTAGCAGGGTCCGAAGACAACCGCCGCACCGGAAATCAGGGCATCCGCCTGAAGGAGAGCGGCGCCATCAACTCATCCCTCTTCACTCTCAGCAAGGTTGTGGATGCTTTGAGTCAGGGGCTCCCCAGGATCCCATACAGAGACAGCAAGCTGACCCGGCTCCTGCAGGTGAGTGCACACGAAAACCTGACATATCGGAGGGCTCTGCTACGTTGCACCTGCAGCCAGGATTAGGGGGTTATCCATAGCTGGGTTTCTACAGTGTTCTCACACTGGAATAGTTTTGTGCATCTGATCTTTGGATATCACATGTCTAATGTTTATTGGTTTTCATAGGATTCGCTCGGCGGCTCCGCCCACAGCGTCATGATCACAAATATTGCTCCTGAACAGAAGTATTATTTTGATACACTCACTGCACTCAACTTTGCTGCTAAGTCTAAGCAGATCATCAACAAACCATTCAGCCAGGAGACCACACAGGCGCCAGGTAAGTGGCCATCTCTGGCGTCAGACATTGGGCAACGGTCTCATAGACGGGTGACAGGAGATGCAGAGTTATGTGATCTCATGGCTTCTCTCCCCCCTCCCCAGTTCAGCCCACCTTGAAGAGACCTCGGGATGATCTGGAGAATTCAGCTCAATCTCAACATCCTAAAAAAACCAAGACAGATTCCACAGAGGAGTCTCCTAATATGTCCAGAGAAAAGTACGACACGTTGCCTGTGAGTATGGTTAGCTGCGTGCTACTGAGCTTACTGAGCTCCTTTCTGCTTTTTTTTTTTTTTTTTTACAGGAAGAATCTACAGATTGCCGCCTTAGACCCAGCAGTGGTGGAGAGGCTGTTGAAACTGGACAAGATCCTGAGCGAGAAGGGAAAGATGGAGACCCAGTTACTGAGCACGCCCAAACGGGAGCGCATGGCCTTACTGAAGAAGTGGGAGGAGAGTCAGCTGGAGATCGAGGTGAGACAGGATCTTTACCTAATAAGATGCTAGTTACAGGCATTACCAGCACCTTAAAGGGATTTTCCAGTCTTCTGTCAGTAAAACATAACTGGGGGTTGGACTCTGCACCAGCTGTTTGAAATGGTGGCGGTGGTGCCTGGTTGTGTGCTGTGGCCTCTGCATAGTTTACGTATGTCCAGACATTGGTTCGTACTGCAGGAGGCCGTACTAGTGGTTGTGGTGCAGGGTTTTGCAGTTTTCTGTTTTGTCTTGTGTGCCCACATTCTCCTGCAGATCGGCCATAGATATGACATAAAGGAGATGAAGTGGGACACACGTTAACCACTTATTACCTTTCCTGGTTACATTAATCTCCTGCATGTCTTCCCATTCCTCCTCAGAGGCTGAAGGAGAAGCAGAAGGAGCTGGAGGAGAAGGCTCTGGCAGCAGAGGCCCGTATGGAGAAATCCAACTCCGAATTTGAATTGTCTGACTCCAGTGTGAATGAGAGCACGTTCCGGGCGCCCCTGAGGACTCGCGCCACATCCACTGCCAAGGCCAAGAAAGTGCTCCGTGTACTGCCCTTGCAGGGTGAGAATCTTGGAGACATGAAAGCGGAGGGAGAGCTCTCTGGCACGGGACTGGGTAGGGGTCAGAGCTCCTCTGTTAGTAGTTTTGGGGTGATGGGCGGGAATGTACTACTAACATAGATTTTCAGATGAAGTGTTTCCTGCAGCTAAAGTCTCATGTGTCTGGTTTGGTCCAGGTCTCAACCAAAATGCAAAAGAAGAAGGGATCACAGTAGTCGAGAAGAAAACACGGGTGAGTAACACTTCCAAATGTCCTCAAGAGGAAGCGCAGGGCCACCTAAAATCAATGCGGCAGCAAGTCTAAACCTCCAGAGGCCAAAAGTTGTCCTTGGATGGTTGTATTTGGAGGTTTTCTTATCTTATGTGTCACTTCCACAGAAACCCCATGCAGGCCGTGAGAATGAGCCCAGCTGGGAGGTGAACATGAGGACAGATCTGCTCCAGAATGGCAGAGAGAAGATTCTGAATCTGCTCAACAATGGCTCCATAAAAGAGCTGAAGTCCTTGCAGAAGATTGGGGACAAGAAGGCCAAGCTGATCGTGGGCTGGAGGGAGGTCAATGGCCCCTTCAAACATGTAAGGAAAAGAAAGTGTGACCCATTGTATGGCTGTGCACCTGTACTGTGAGGCGGGTATTGTCAGACTCAGTTTAGTCTTAGTATGCCTTAGTTTAGCAGATTCTAGGTTATTTTTATACATAGAATTTTCATTTTTAAGACATTTTAAAGGGATTATTCGGTTTCTATCATTGATGGTCTATCCTTAGAATTGGCCATCAATATTAGATCTGCAGATCAGTGGTCACAGACAGTGCAGCTCTCGGTATTGTTTATATAGTACAATCCAAGCTGCTCACTCGCCGTACACACTTGAGGCAAGAGTAGGTACTGCACTGCCATACCTACACTTAGCGCGCTGTCTCGGTACCAGTGATCTGAGGGGGATAGGCCATCAATATTAGAAACGAATAACCCCTTAAAGGCTTACATTTTGGAAAATAAAACACACCCTTTATATTCTAGTACTCTCTAAACTTCTTATTTGTTGATCATCCTGTGTTTTGGGTCAGGGCTCTTAAATGGCTGGTAACTTTTCAACAAACGTGTCATAAATGAGTAGTACAGGAAAAGATAAGGAAGTCTTGTAATATATCTTATAAGAAATTCTTCTTTCTCCATGTACAGTCCACTTTTGTCCTACTTCCTAAACAGACATTCTCTCTAAATTCTGCCAAATCTATCTTGGTCTCCCAAGACAGACTGCATCGAATTACAGCTCACAATAGACGTCTATGGTGATAGGAGGAGGTGATGAATGTGCATGCCTGTCCCTTGCTTTATTTATGCAGCGTTGCTTTTCTCAGTGTATTGCTCGGCTCAACATGGTCTTATCTCGACTTCTGTCACTTTGTCAGCTGGCTCAAACCTGCTCTTTAAATACACATTGATGCAAGTTTAGAGACCTGGACCATATACCTTAAATTTACAGCAGAGGTGTACCCAGTAATGCTCTTCTTTGGCCACTGCTAGGTGGAGATTAAGAGATGACTTATTTCTTTCAGGTGGAGGACCTGGCCTCTATGGAAGGGATGTCTGCCAAACTAGTCACTTCCTTTTTAAAGGTATTTATCTATATCCGCAGTGGATCAGAACCTATGACTCTGCTGTTGAGGCAGTGATAGGAGTTACTTCTGATACTTACATTCCTCTCTCCCTACAGGCCAACATCCTGAGCATAGTGGCGAGTTGAAGCCGCCCCCGGACCTTGCACTTCTCAGCGAGAAGCCTTCCCCTCATGGATTCTATGAAACCTCTTAAACGCCTGCCTCATGCACATTCCTCTGGCCCGCTGGTAAATTAGGTTTGTGCGGCAGTGGGGTGTCTGGCATCATTCCTGGTGACTCTTTACCTTCCACCATACAGATCACTGTGCAGAGCGGTGCCATGTTATATGATTACCATTTAATAGTGTTTTATCTGTGCTGTGAGCCCCCGGACCCTACACCAGGCATCATACAGATGTGTCCATAGGGTCTTGTATGTATCGTGTATGCAGCAGTTACACGTAACCACTCATGTATATAGGACCAATCATTTTAAAGAAACTTTGTACAGACTGATCAGCAGGAAGCGATTGTCCAGAGGACTTGACCATAGAGATTGGGTATATTGTAAATTATTTGCTCGTCTCTATAGATTCGCTGTGTATGTGTCCTATCACCAGATAAGCTTCCATGATTTACTGTGTTTTACTCTGTGCTCAATATGTCCTGGCGATGAATCCCATATGTTATAGTTATACCTGAACTCTGTATTTTTAATAAACCTTTGTGCTTTTTTTTATTTAAAGCTTTTCCAAATCCTGACTCCATGGTTACAATTCAGAGATCCCAAGATATGAGTACTGATAGTGTCCAGTCACAGACAGTGAAGAGTTAAATGTAATATAAAGAGATCTACGGACTGGATAATTATCAGGATGGGATCAGACAGTGCTGAGTCTTTTACAGTAAAGATCTCCATAGTATGGCTGCTCTTACACTAGAGAACCCCTGTTTAGTTGCAGTTGACATTCTTTATTATCGAAGACCAATACAGAGGTCAGTCCTGTGATGTTTAAACACTCCATGAGAGCCGCTTCTCGTCTTTACCTCTGCTATAGGGGGCGCAACATTGTATAATTTCAGTTTTGTGTTTTTTTGGGGGGGGGGTGGTAATAAATTTGACTTTAGAGCCCTGGTGTGGATCAGCTCTGGCTTAGTCTGGCCTGTAGGATTCTATATCCTATATTCTCCTTCCATATAGGTGTTGGGCTGGCTACACTGCAATACACGGGGCAGTCACACATCTATTTCACACTCAGTCCTGTTTGATACACTGGGCTCACTGATGAAATACTGCTGGTGTGTGGAGTTTTGCTGACAGTGCACCATGGAAAAAAGTATAGCTCCCATACTGGTAATCTCACTTCTGATCTGTGATCACATAATCTTTTCTACATCAGGCATTTACGGTATCATTGTAACCTCAATGTGATTTGCTTGTTGCAGTCTTGCTGCGGTTTCCACTAGGGGAGCATTTACACTGCCTGATGCCAATAGATTATATAACACTTTGATAGTCACTCTTCTGCTCTGACTTTTTACATAGTCTGATGTAAACTCAGTGAAGTGTTGTCGTAACCCCGACTTTAATGGCACATAGGTCTGAGACGCTGGTGCGGATTGTGAGAACCTCTGATTCCAATCTATGTACTGTGCAGGGGGTTCACTGATGTTCACTATCATGTCTGCCATCTCTAGTGAGGCTTCACAGTTCACTGACAGTGCTCTGCCAGCACAAGATCGGGCAGCAGATCTCTAGAGCTGACCTGTCTATCATGTTGTGGTAGGGGCAATCAGTCGGACGAAGCCGCAGGACTTAGCACAATATGGGACAGAATTGGACAACTGGTGCAGTGCAAACAGCTCTGCTTTCTTTAAAGGTATGTTCACACTGAGGAATTTGTTGCAGATTACGCCCAGAATCTTCCTCCCATTTTTTTTTTTCTCAATAGGAGGAAAGACTGCAGCAGCATGCTCGAGGGGGAAAAAGGAAAAAAAAAGCCGTGGATTCCATGGCTCTATACTCCCTGCCATTTATCTGGGCCTAATCAGCAGGGAAAAGTCACGTTGAAATGCTGATGCCTTGCATCAGCATCCCGTTGTGGGTAGCCTGTGGCCGAATACGGCAGTAGAAAATGAAGAGGAATTTTCTAGCATGTGAACTTACCCTAAGGCATCTAGCTTGTTACAAACCAGTCTCAGACCCATATTTTATGTACTCTGGCTCCATCAGTGAATATGAAGCGCACTCTTCCTACAACTTAAACTGATTGTCCAGGATACACAGTTTTCCGCAAGCCCTGCTGCAGCTATAAAGTATTTGTGTGAAATCGGCCTTTAATTTTTGGTCTGGAGTTTCCAGCGTAGATGTGAACACAACCTTACACTGATGTATAAAAACACCTAAAGTCCCACTGTTTTCAAAGGAGTCTGTGCCACGGTTTTAGTGTCAGAAGCAGTGCTGAAAGTACAGCAGGTAGCTGTTCAATGACGGCCTTGCATTTCTACTGCGGAGTCCACAGAAAAAATACACGTTGAAATTTTCTGTCATGTATTATTGCCGTATGAGTGGATGCACTGGATATTCTGGAAATGTCCAAAGTGTGAAGACCAGAGCCAGACAGTGCAAACAAGCTGCAGACTTTGTGCAGGGAAATTCAGCACGTTCTCCTGCAAGCTGCAGCCACTGCAAAGAACCCCCAATATCAAGTGCTCACCTGTGGGGCCCTGGGGCTTACAATCTACTACGATCATGTCGACTGTATGACCCAGTGTTATATAGTAAGTAATGGCATAGTGCTAGCTGATCACTCTGACTGCTGGACCCACACTGATCCAAATCTCCCTATCATCTGTACCAGAGGCCAAGTGGGGTATGCCACTGAGGTTACTATGGCAGTAGCCAAGTTATTCAAAAGTACCATCCTTCCCACTAAAGAGGAGTCCAGTCTTCAGGATCCTATGGATCAACGTGCTGAATGCTCTCTAAGCCTCAAAATAATATTTTTAGGCTACCCTATGGGATAAACTATTCAGCCTGGAGCTTGAAAAATTAATAGAGGGACTGGCTGATAAAAGCAAAGTCTCTTCTGCAGTCCTTTCGGAGCAGTGGAAGATGTTCCAGAGGATGTGGATCGTCTTAAAGTTCCTACCAGACGGTGCTCTGGATCCCACAGGGGTCCCGCAAGGAGAGTTCTAGGGACTCCATCAAGGAGAAGAAGCCCAAATTCTGATGCCAATGACATTCTCCCTGGAGTCCGCCATTCAGCTTTTCTAGACACTTGGCTTGAACTCAGCCTTGAACATCATTCAGATCGGCTATTAGATTTCCTGAGCCTTCCCTTGGACAAGTTTGTCCTATCCAGACGTTCTCCACCAGTAAAGCAGGAAGTTCTAGAGACACTGATAACAAAACTTCTTCAAAAAAATGTTCTGGAAGAAGTTCTGGTCTCCAAGCAGTGTTTAGAGGTATACTCAACTGTTTTTGCTTCTTCTAAAGTCCTCAAGAGACAGGAGAACCATCATAGCCCTCGGGCATCTCAATCATCACATTCAGAAGAAGAGGTTCCGCATGGAGACAATCAGGTCTGTAATTGTTTTCCTAAAGCCTGAAGACTTCATGGATATGTTGGACTTGAAAGTTGCCTATCTCCATGTTCCAATCTATCCTCCACAACAGAGATATTTCAGTGTGGCAATAAATCTTGGAAGATCTCTGCATCACCTTCAATTCCCAGCACTTCCCTTTGGGATCTCCTTCACAAAAGTGGTGTCAGCTGTAGCAGCAACACTAATGTAGTCAACTGGCTCATAAAGGTCTCCTCCACCATCTCCAGGGCACTCTCTCCTTTCTCCAACAACTGGGTTGGATAATAAACTGGAACAAGTCTAATAGAAAAAAAAAAAGTTTGGGTTTCACCATAGATTCGTTAGACATGAACATCTCTCTTCCTCCACTCAGAAGATTTCTGCAGCAAGATTTGTCAGTACCTTTTAACAAGTTTCTATCCATACCCCCATCAGAGCCTTGGGCCTCATGTTGGCCGCTGTAGACAGAGTTCCTTGGACCCCGTGGCATCTTCAGGCCTTGCAAACAGATGTCCTAAACATCTGGTACTACAACCCTGCTCCCTGCCTCTTCTGGAAGTCTCGTTCCCTCACGTGGTGCAACCACCTCAAGGATGGGAAGCCCATAGTTGGATCGTCTTGACTACAGATGCATCCCTCGTAGGATGGGAAGCCAATCTGTATGACATTCCAGTACAAATCTCTAGGAATAGTCTTGAGAGGCAGATGTCATTCGATCTGAGGGAACTCAGAGATGTCTGCCCGACTCTCCTGCATTTTTCTCATCTGATCAGAGGAAAAACTGTATGAGTGACATCAGACAACATGAGCAGAGTCAGGTATATAAACAAGCAGGGAGGCACTCGATCCTCTATCCCTTCTCAGAGAAATGGGAAGGATCCTTGCATTGGCAGACAACAAACTTTTCCATCTCTCAGCAGTCCACATTCGGTGCTCCCTAAATGTGCTGGAAGAGTGAAGAAATCAGGCGATACCTTTTAGAGGCTAACTGAGTATATTTATAAGTAAGCTTTCAGGAGTACTCGCTCCCTTCATCAGACATGGTGTGATACAAGAACTGAAAATTAACAGATTTTTATACACATGGTTTTCAAAGCATTTTAGAGTTCTTAAAAAAAAAAATGCAATCTAAGTAGAGAAGTTATTTACAACAGGTCAAAAAAACAGTCTGGAAACTTGTGGTGCGTGACGGAGGGATCAGTAATTCTTGCTGTTATCTGTTTGCTATCAGGAGGTGATTTGTGTCCCTCACAGTTCATACATAGTGTGATTTGAAGCTGGCATGAATATTAAGTCCAAATTGCAGAGTTTGAAATTTTTGCATAAATTTGTACTCCATTTCTTTCCTTTTCTCCTGTGTCTTAAAATGTCCCATTAAAACCACAACCCGCAAATCTTCAATAGAGTGGTTTTCTCCGGAGAAATGTGCGGCCACTGGGAGATCTGTTCTGCTGTTATTAATATTGGATCTGTGTGAGTTCATTTGTTGACTGAGTCTCTGCCCTGTTTCCCCCACATAGAGGCCTGTGGTGGGACATTGCACACACATTATGAGGTACACCACATTGGAAGACCTGCAGGAAAATGTCCCCCTAATTCTGTGCACCTGTTGTGACTGTGGGATAGGTACACTGTCAGCGGTGTGGATGTGCTTGCAGGTCATGCACCTTTTATGTAGGCAAGGTGAGGTGCCATTTTCAGTTGGGGCCTTCAGGGCACTCCGGACGATAATGCGCCCTAAATGTGCTGGCAGACTAACTGAGCAGGGTTACCCTTTACCAGGAGAATGGTCCCTGAATCCGAAGATCTTTCCCCAAATCATTTCAGGGCAAAGCATCCCAAATATTGACCTCACAGCAACAAGGTTCAATGCCAAAGTGGAAAAATTTTGCTCCCCATATCAGGAGAACTATCCGTTGTTAGTCAACACTTTGTCCATTCCATGGACCAGGCCAATGTATCTGCCATTATACCAAAAATGTCATAGTTTTCCCAGCTCATCCAGATAAGCCATGAGAGCTATTGGAGACTTCACTTGGTGCAGAACTTGGTGTCTCAGATCTGAAGACATTAAGCCTGACAGCCTGGAGGTTGCAATCTAGAGAACTCTCTGATGCCAGCTTGTATATGTTTTCTCATTCCATAGCAGAATCCAATACCAGGAGCTATGCTGATCTCTCTCTTAACAACATCACAGAGTTTCTTCAGGGTGGCTTGGACAAAGGTCTCAGTGTCTCTATATTGAGAGCACAGACTTCAGCAATGTTCAGCTTCTTAAGCAGGCAATTATCTAAGGATCCACATATCAAGAGATTCTGCAATGGGCTGTTTGGCAGAGACCCACAGTCTAAAGACCTACCCCTCAGTGAGACCTGTATGTGGTCCTGAATGACTAGTGTTCACCTTTTTTTGAACCTCTAGAGGAGGTTGATCTCCAGTATCTTTCCCTTTAAGATCTCTTTCTTACTGGTGTTAAAGTTAAGACGTCATCTTGTATCACTTGATTCCATTTTGTCTGCCCTCCGCCATGTTTGAACTGCAAATGACTTTTGCTTAATTAGCACTTAGTAGCTTTGAGCTATTATATTCTGGGAGTTGAACCCAATTCGGTTGATAAGAGAGACTCCTTTTCGCTCTCATTATTTTCAAGATAACGTGTGTGTGTGTGTTCATTTTACATCTGGCTACAACTGGTTAATTTGGCAGTGTGCCTTCTTTGTGTAATGTCTTTAAATATTCCTTCCCCCTTAATAAAGTGAAGGATATGATACAGTGTCATCCAGTCTCTGTGTCAAATCTGTTGATCGGCAAGCTGCTCGTATTTACTAATTAGAAACTCTGCTGACATACCAAGAAGGGTGCAGGTATTGCCCCAACACTGGTGATAACTGCTAAGGGTGGGTTCACACCTGCGCTTGAGTCCGTCCGCTGCCAATCCGAGTGAAAATCTCGGGGAACGGGATTGGCATCGGATACCGACAGGTTAGCGAGGCATTGGTTAAATCCCATTCATTTGAATGGGTTTTTAAAGCAATGCGCGGGTGTCCGCTTACACCCTCTGCGCTGCGAAGCCGTTTTTTTTCGTCGGACACGAAGTCTCGCATGTATGACTTTGTTTCTGACGAAAAAAAAAGGATTCGCAGCGCAGAGGGTGTAAGTGCACACCCGCGCATTGCTTTAAAAACCCATTCAAATGAATGGGTTTTTAACCAATGCGTCGCCAACCTGTCGGTATCCGATGCCTATCCTGTTCCCTAAGATTTTCACTTGGATTGGCAGCGGACGGACTCAAACGCAAGTGTGAACCCACCCTAAGAGGACAAGGGAACTTCAGGCCCTCTCTTCAGTGGATCCCTAACTTAAGTTTCCTTCCTGAAAAGGCAGTTTTTAGATTTTTTCTGTCAAATTTTACTCCTAATGTCCTGACCTTTATGAACAAAAATCAGTTAATTTAACTGCTAGTTTTCTTTCCCAATCCAGAATCAAAGTAGCATAAATTCCAATACTTAGGCCTTTCTAGATGCCTAAAAGTTTACCTAGCTAGGTCTAGACACTTTAGGAAGCCTGAGAGCCTTTTTATCCAGTTTTTTGGCAGAAACAAAGGCCTCAAAACCAACCCTATCTCGTTGGATTAAGATGGCATCAGTACAACTTTTGTGTCCCAGAACATGGAACCCCCCCTTTATACAGTATATCAGGGTCCACTCTACCAGGTCAGTCTTTACCTCGTGAACAGAAGTCTCCACGGGATTCCTCTGGAGCAGATTTGTTGTGCAGCTTCTTGAAGCTCACACTTGACCTTCCTCAACCACTAAGAGTGAATTCTTAGATTTCATAGGCAACCGCTTTTGGGTGGTCAGTCCTAAATGCTGTTGTTCAAGAGTGCTTTACCTCTAGGGTTGCTTCCTGCTAATTCCCTATATAAAGATGCTGTTACGATTAAGGGAAAGCAAACTGACATTAGAAATCCAAGCTTGGCCTTTTATACAGCTCCATGCAAAACACATGGTAGAATAATGATCAGTCCCTGTATGGTTTCATTGTTGTCGGTAACATGTACATGTTCACACAAGGCAATGTGCTTCCAGCAATGATTTTTGGTGCCCCTTAAAAAATTTGATCACCCGAAAGACACATGCTTGCTCACTTGTCATGTAATTGGTAGCACTTTTATATGAGCCAATCTATTGTATTAACAGTGATTCTTGCATAGATTTTCTGCTTAAGGACCCATTCACTCGACATAATCTGCCGCTACTATTCAGGTGGATTCTTCCCCCATTTCTGCCTCTCATTGTATTCAATGGCTGCCTCAAATTCCTCTTCATTTTCTGACGTGTAAACTTACCCTAACTCATGGCATGAGTTATAAGTATGCTGGATCGAGGCTACACTGTGTGAACAGCCCCATAGGGCTCAGGCACATGGCTGGGCAAGGCTTGGGCTACATAGAGACTTTGACTGCAACACAAGTTGTTACAACCACACCAAGAAATCCATCAAGTCTGAATTTCTTCCAACTGTTGTGTCAATTTGCAATTGCATTAGATGTGGCGATACTGTCCTCGCGGTACCCTGGCGCTGCGTCGCTGTTTTATACAGAGCAGTAGTGGAGCTTCCATATGAATTGCAGAAGCTCCACCACAGACTCCATTTATGGAGCGTACAGCAGGACCCCATATAGTGTCATAATCTATTATATAACATTCCCTCCTATCACTGATACACTGTAGCCTTGTGCAGCTTCCCTCAGAGCTAAGTTGTCCTTACTATGTAATATTACCCTGCCCCATAGCCGCCATTGTATGGAATGCCGCTGTCCCCTTAATAAACAAGCGCTCAAAGTATCTGCCGACAAATAAATATTTCAGCCTAGAGGGAGGAGGAAGAGGCGGCTCTCCCCTTTAAGAGCCAAGCGGCTCATCAATGCGGGCAGACGAGACCATTATTGTACGGAGGGCGGGGGTGGCCTGTAGCGCTGCGCCTTGGTAACCGAGCAGTAACTGATCTCTGAAGCCGCTGCTAGTGTCCTATCCGGGACTGGGAGCCGGGAGTAGGGGGCTGGGGCTGCGGCTCTCCCCCTTTGCAGGCAGCCGATGATTTAGGAGCCTGCCTCTCTTCCCCGTGGCCCCTTCCCCTCGGCCCTCCATGACACAATGCCCAGGCTCCATCTTGCTCTCCGGCAGGACTCTGCTCCCCCCTCCCCTGTTTATCTTTAGTTCAGTCCAGAGCTGCAGGAAAATAGATACAATGTTGCCAATAGCGCTCGCTTCTTTGTTGTTGCCGCCGCCCCCCGCCATCTAGCGCCCGCAGTTTTTGGGGCTATTTTTTTTTTTTTTATAATTTTTTTTTTTTTTTTGCAGATGGGGGTTGGGGAGCGGCGGGGTGAAAGGTCACAGTCGGTGCCATATTTTGGGTAGTAAATAATGCACAAATAATAATCGGGAGGAGGAGGGAGCAGAGAAATTTGGGGGGGGGGGAGAGAGAAAAAAAATTCCTCCTTGCAGAGCTGTCCATCCTGCTGAGTGCAGGGGGGTGAGGAGGAGGAGGAGGGGTGCATGATGTCACTGCAGCCCTGATCATTCTTTATTCAATGCTGTGTGTATTTTATTGGGTTTTTTTTTTTCCTCTTTTAAATCAGGAGAAAAAATCCGCCTTTAGGGGGCACTGATCTGCCAGAGAGACAGAGAGCAGGCAGACAAGGAGGGAGGGGGAGTTCTCAGCCAGGGAGAGGGGGAGAGAGAGCAGGACACCAAAATATTTATAGAAAAAAAAAGAGATTTTTATTTTTCTGCACTATGGATGCAAACTGGACCAGCTTTATATTCCAGGTAACGGTGTGTGTGTGGGGGGGGGGGGGAGCTGCTGCTGTGGAGGAGGGAGGGGGCGCCTGCTGCTGCTTTGTGCTGCTTCTGCTGGCTGCATGCATTGGGTCTCTGGCTTTTGTGGATAAAGGGGCTTTAAATGGCTGCAGAGGCGAGAGCAGCGGAGCCCTGGAAATTTGCATCTTCTTCTTCTGCCTTGTGAGTGTGTATTTTTTTTGCAGGGAGGGAGGGAGAGGAGAGAGAGATGGTGTTGGGTGTTTAAATCACCACCCCTCCCTCCCATCGTTTTCCTCTCCCTCTTTCCTTTCATAGAAATAGCAAGGCTTGCTGCGAGAGATAATATTATATGCTCCCCGCGTGGAGAGGTCCTCACCTAGAGCTTGCATGGCCTGTGCACCGTAATAACATACATGGAGCCATTGTGTAATGCATTAATAGGATTTGGTGCGTGGAGGGTGGACGCTGCGGCGGTGGCAGCAGTAAACGGTTAATTGGGCCGGTTTTGGTTGGGGGGGTGCGGCACAAGCAGGTATTTGGGGTACTATATAAAGCTGCTGAGCTGTATTCAAAGTGTGCACGTGTGCTGTAAAGTATAGGCTGGCCACATATACACTATATATAGCATCGTCCAAATAGCTGAGGGTAGCATTGGGTTTCACGGGCTCAGATTCCGACTATTACATGGATGTGATGGTTATATGTAGCGTATTCATACTAGGCTGCATTTAATATGTGCGCATGTGTTCTGTGATGTATAGACAGGCTACATATACACTGTATATAGCATTGACTAAGTATCTGAGGGTAGCATGGGTTAGATTCTGACTAGTACATGCGTACTATTATATATGTAGTGTATTCATACTAACAAATGTAAAACCCAATGCTATCTGGAAAGGACCATAAATCTTACAAGCCTTGTGTGTAATCTACAGCCCTTGCACCCGTCCCTGTAAGCGGTGGTGAGTTCTTAGATTTTTGGGTTATGGACCATAGTATAACCTCTTATGCCTGATACCGCCATGTATAGTTGCAGAAGTTCTCCAGTCACTCGGAGAAGGATTGGCCATCCCATGGTCTATTAATCTAGACATGTTTATGGCAGAATAGACAGGTGATCTAACTTGCACAGGGACCTGACACACTTCCTGGGCAGCAGATGTGGATGTGCAGCTGCATTTTAACCCTTCTCATTGAGATTCACATGCCCGCTCACTTTGAGCCCAGCGTTTGTGTTTATGGTGGAGTGAGTTCTTGGCTAAATTCCTGTTCTTTTATCTTACATTCATGGATGGCCTTATATATCTTTGCAGTTACTCTAACAACTATGAGGTGGGGATAACTAGATGCAGGATAGGTTTGTGTGGCGGTTGGAGAGTCCTAACCTTCTACTATAGTCATTCTGGGAACTTAGGTAGTAGTTATGAACATGCTTTTATCCATTTTTGTTCTTTCTCCACCTTTAGACCCCTCCGCCACCCCCAGCTGAGCCCTTACAAGTTGAACTTTTACCTGTATTAGCAACTGTTACTGCACCACCCGATGGATCCCTCACCTCACAAACTATGGTGCACACTATGGCACCCCAACACCCTTCTACAGTTGACACGGCTGCCCTCAAACAAGTGGTGCCAGGTCTGTCCATCCCACAGCAAGTGGCACCGACTCAAGTTACATCTCAGCCTTCCCCAGTCTCCACTGCTCTGCCTTTGCACCCAGTCATGGAACTTCCCAAGAAATCCAAGAGCCGAGGCCCCTACATATGTTCGTTGTGCTCCAAAGAATTTAAGAATGGCTATAATCTACGGAGACACGAAGCAATCCACACAGGCACCAAACCTGCTCGAGCGCAGCCTGCTGTCAAGATGCCGACCATGGTTCCTCTCAGTTTGCTTAGTGTTGCTGGGGCTCTTGGGACTGGTACAGAATCCCTGGAGGTCCCTGCTTCCCCTTCCACGCTGCCTCTACCGGGGCCATCACCCACAGCGAAAAAGGTCCGAAAAAACCATGCCTGTGAGATGTGCGGGAAAGCCTTTAGGGATGTTTACCACCTGAATCGTCACAAGTTATCACACTCTGATGAAAAACCCTACTCCTGCCACGTGTGTCAACAACGCTTTAAGCGCAAAGACCGAATGACGTACCATGTCCGCTCCCACGACGGAACTGTGCACAAGCCGTACATATGTAGCCACTGTGGAAAAGGATTCTCCCGGTAAGATGCAGTGCAGCTAGCAGCTGGTACTTGTCACTTTCCATTGTGGCTCTGCCTTATTTCCTTAAACTCGTATCATTTTGAATAAAAAAAATTTTTTTTTAAAAGGTCCATCTTATTGTCTATTGCAGTCCGGATCATCTGAACAGTCACGTCAGACAAGTTCACTCTACAGAGCGTCCCTTCAAATGCCAGGTGCTTTCAAAATGTTGTACCACGTTCATCCCACTGTAGTGGTGTATTGGTTGGTGTTTTGTTTATGTTTTCCTTCTGCCTACAGACCTGTGAAGCAGCTTTTGCAACGAAAGACCGGCTGAGGGCCCATATGGTGCGACACGAGGAGAAGGTTCCTTGTCATGTGTGTGGGAAGCTTCTCAGCGCTGCCTACATTACCGACCACATGAAGGTCCACAACCAGGGCCCCAACCATGTGTGTGAGCTGTGTAACAAAGGTAAGTCTTCAAAGGTGTGTGTTTTGTGTTACACATGTACCAGCCTCGCAGTCCAACACCACACCACTACACGTCTAAAGCCCCCCTAATCTGGCATATCCCAATATCCAGCGATGCTCTTCACGGCCATGTATGAACACGTTTCTATAGTGGGGTGGGTGGTCTTTGTTCGAGAGCCTTTGAATCGTTCTTGAGTGTGGTCTTTTGTACAGATGTGAATGACCTATGTTATTAGTGTGAATGGCTGCCTGATGGAATGGAAGGATTGTCTTACTAATGTGGGGAAGAAGGTTTTCTGTAATAAGGTATTGAAAAAAGCTCTCAAGAAGGAACTAATTATAAGAAGTGTAGAAAAACTAAAAGGTCCTTCATTTCTGTACTGTATATGTGAGAACTTAAGTACTGTGTAGTTCTTGCCACAGATATCAAAATAAGCTTAGCTAGAACACAAAATGAAGTTCTGTTATTGCAAATGTTAAAGTAAGCACTAATGAGATCCTTGGGGGAAGGGCATGAAAAATGTTAGACTCCTCAGGGGTGGAGCCTGGCTATGTATATAATTAAAGAACCAGTAAACAAATAAGACCTGTTTTTCTTAAACACCTCATGCCTAGTGACATCAACACCTTCAATTTTCCTTTTAGCAGCTTAGCTAAGAAAATTAGTTTCTAAAAGTACATTGAGATCTATTGTGACAATTTTAGCTTCATCGTTGGAACATATGCAGAAAATCTATTGAGGGATTTAAGTAAAAATATCTGTGTTTACTGGTTCTTTATTGGGGTAACAGCTCTTTGCAGGATGGTGTGGGTGCATTGATGAGGGGATCACTTTCTTAATGATGGAGCGATGCCTGTGGCCCGGCCTTAAAGTGGCGTGTGCTTCTCCTCCCGTGTAGGTTTTGCCACGGCCGCGTACCTGCGGGTCCACTCGGTGAAGCACCACGGTCTGGTGTGCCCACGGGCAGACAGCTTCCTCTGCAAGTTGTGCAGCGTTCACTGCAAAACCCTGGCACAGCTGAGCGGCCACATGCACACACACGCCATGTCGGGGGCCACGGGCCTTGCTGAGGGACCCCCACTGCAGTGACCACAGCTAAGGCAAGAGCCTAGTTACCTTTTCCCTTCCCTTTCCTTGGGATGTATGCATTGTGGTAGCTGGAGCCTGTGCTGAGCATTGCTGGGTTTTGGGGTATGCCCTCTAGTCCTCCATACCTCCTCTTGTAGCATGCTTGTTATGTCATTCCGTGGTTGTGTTTGGAGATTCCCTTGTAGCCTCTGCTCCCACTGCCCCCGCTCTGCTTATTTAGATGCTTTTTTGTACTTTCTGTTTTCTCAATATGTTTCTGAAAACTCAATTTTTTTCAATTTGCTCTCTAATCACATGACTTTTTCTCCTCCCAAAAGTCGCAACCAAAGCCAATAATTGTCTTTATGTCCTCTACCCTACAGGGACCTGCCAAGTCTGCCCTCTTGCGGATCCAACGGCCGCCGTAACTGCTGTGCTTCCGAACACTGGTGTTCCTGGCATGATGTCCACACAGCCCTGGTGACTGGCTCTCCTGGAGGGGGGTGCAGACGACGATATCTCTCTCTTCTGATGTTTGTGTACAGTGTTGGGGAGTGTACCTTCCCCGGCTCAGACACACGTGTTTTGAAGAGTGGTTGTATGTTGCCCTCCTCCCACCTTCTGTCCTCCAGGCTATAAAAAGCATGAGGCTATAAGAAGGTGACAAGGGATCTAGGAAAATGACATCCATACCGACAGCTTGACCCTTAAGGATGACTTCTGAGTACCCTATTGCCCCAAGTTCACCACTAGCCATTGTCCAAGTTGGCAGCGGCTAAAAGCCTGATCTGTACACTACACATCCCTGTGTCCTTGCAAGAGGAGTGTAATGTTTGTAGGACTTGATGTCCCTTGTGACTTTCCATCCCCACTGTGAGCAGAGTATCTGGCATGGACGCCTTGTACGGAAACCACTGACCGAGCAGGCACTGATGGGTGTAATGAGCTGCACCAGGCCAGGGTATGCAAGGACAGAGTCAGGGCATTGCTCTGCAGGGATATTAGAAAGATGCAATGTCCTGTGCAGACTGGCAGGCTGCTCTTGTAATGATTAGTATTTCTAGACGCTAGACGTGTGAACAGTGAATCTTTATTTTTCCAGTTAAACACCAGGACATTGTGGGCACTAATCTAGAGATAAGAAGTGGAAAAGAGAAGGGTGCTGTGGCCATATGACACCAAAAAGTGGTGTGTGATAGCACTAGTCAGGTGCAGGTCTACGGAATCTCGGAGGGAGGTGAATTATGTGTTGGTTAGTTCTGGGACAACGTGGGTTATAAGAACAGCAAAAGGAAATGGTAGACATCTTCTCAGTATCTCCGCTGTGGATTGCTCTTGATCGTGGTAGCTGGGCACCACCATCACAGTCCTCCCTATATCTTGGACACATTACCTTTCCCACATGTAGCCAGAATCTGGCGTGTGGAAGCTTGTGTTTAGAGTTCAGCTCCAGGCAGATCTGACCTAACAGGTCACACGTGTCCTTATGGAAGATCATTGGCTTCTAATGAAAAATGCTTTCACTGTGCTCCAGCTATTCGGTCCCCTGAAGTGCTCGGTGATCTTGTCTAGTATTCTCTGCCCAGAAAACTGAATGCAGCCAAGGTGATAACATACACAATGGTCTTGTGTTGACTGAACCAGACTATCCAGCTTGCACTGGGTGCCCCTAACACTTCCCCCGATGGGGGAGTGAAGAATTGAGGAGTTGGATTTATACTTTCCTGATCCTTTTGTTTTAAGGTGAGATATGTTACTGACATAGGAGCATAGCAGCGTCTTTCTTTACATAACTCACATTTATACATAGGCAAGCCAAATGTGCATATATATGGGGGTCATGGGAGGTAGCTGTCATCTATGTATGGCCTGCCTTTCCTTAGGTCCATGACCTTGGTCTGGCTGCAGTTCTGTAACCATCTAGCATAACCTGAGAGTTTGGTTTAGTGCCACTGTGCCATGGCTATGGACCTTAGAGGTGTTCTGCAAGGAAGCCGCCGTTGCCCTGTCGCTCTTTCTCACGTATAGAATATCTTCAGCTGCTCATATTTGTTGACGGTCAGCAGTGTTGTAGCATTCTCCGTATTCCTAATATGAGTAGGAACTTCACTGATCTGTATAGTGAAATAATAGGATAACAAGGCTGGTAATCCTATCTTGCACTACAAGTCCACTTATCATCTACTGAGGATATTTTTTAGGAGCATGTCTAGATGTTCAGAAACACAAAAGTTTGGCTGAGATACCTCCAGGCTATACGTCTGCTGATGGTCTAATGCTCTGGTGAACAAATAGTTTACGGGGTTTTGTGTAGAAGTTGTAGGTTTTAACCCTTTTAGTTTTCCTATAATGTTTTTAAGTTTTTATGTTTCTTAAAATTAGAATATAATATAAAATAACATGAATAAGAATTCTAAAAAAAAAAAAAAAATGGGCAGATTTAGTTTAGTAAAAGTATACATATATATTTTTTACCAGCTACTGAGGCTGTTCCACCTTGGTGCTCCCATTACTGTGAAACTTGTTCTTAATGGGGAATTCCAGTTAAATGTATTTTTTGACATCACATAAAAAAGCAGAGGGGTGCTGGCTATAAGCTCAGAAGGAGGAGCTTTGACTCCATGGCCTATGGCACTGCACACAGGTTTCCGCCATGTGGTTGAGAGAACACCTTTAATTGGAGGTTATCTTTAAGATTTCATCCCCTGTTGGATTTTCTTCTGCCGTAAGTTAATATTTGCTTTCACATTGCATCTGGGCTTCTGTATAACGTGACGTTGTCGTCTCAGCAGGCGGGTAACAGGACATCGGTTATAAAATAAAATCTCTTCTACAATGTGCTATGACTAGAACGTTGTATGTCTGTACTGGGTGGGGGTTGATGCAGATTTTGGGCTTTAAAGGGATGTCCCACAAAGAAACAGATTACAAATGAAGTGAGTGACAAACAGGTGGGATGAGAACACAAGAAACTGTCCCAGTGATGGTAGCATACAGTACAGCCTTATTATGCCCCATACAAACAATGGCGCCTTGGTGGTCACATAAAGATTGGTAATATTGTATCTGATCATGGATACAGTCAAGTGTCGCATGTAAAACCTGTATTTGCAAAGGCTTTGTCTGGATCTGGATATTACAAAGCATTTGAGTGATCCCACCAGAGCATTGAAAAACCTTTCTCTGATGAGATCTGCTCCTGTTGTCTATGGATCCTACATAGGAAGGTCGGTTGGTGCTTGTCATGGGCAGGTAATCTCTGCCGTGTTCAGGGACCCTTAGCCTACGGCTCGGTGGAGGATCTGCCTTTTTGAGGCCAGTTTCTTCATCTTTCTTTGCATTTCATGGACCTCACTACGTGTGACTCTCCTCCCACGCCGGCAGCTGTCATCTTTGCTCATCACAGACTTCAGCACCAAGTCCAAACCAGCCCTGTAGTTGAATTGCATCTACTGGAGCACTGGCTCCGCCTATGACTGAGACGCAGTCACTAGTAGCCATTTTTCTTTTTTTTTCACCTCTTCATAAGGTTTGGAAGGGCCTGATGATGAAGGCAGCAGTTTTCTGTACAAATTTCTATGTATATATACTTTCCAGAAGGAATGCCTGTGTACATAACTTTATATAGACTCTGTCCATGTTCATTTCAACTCTTTGTTGTCTCTGCGGTGTCCGGCCTTTACTTGCCCTGCATGTTGTCCTGGAACCTATACATGGACCCTAAACTCTTAAAGGGCAAGCTGCGATCTACCCTTTACTTGGGACAGGATCACGAAGCAGCATTTCAGGGCGTCCCAGAAATCTCCCCCATTTTTTTTTGTTTTTCTTTTTGGTAACACAATGGGTATGCGTGTGCACAGATTTGATGTCGGGTGCATGAGACCTTGTGTATATAGTGTGTACAGGAAGTAGGTTACAGGCTGTATATAATGTATGTGTCACATGCATCTCGCACTGTAAATACTGAAAACTGCTGGAAATCTGTCATTTTGATAACTGTTAAAAAAAAAAAAAAAAGTTAAAAAAAAAATTTTTCTTATCTGTCCGTGTGGTGACGTCTCTCCTCTCACCTCCGCGTCCCCTCTGTACGTCACTGCGGGAATTTCTTCTTTTGTTCTTGATCTCCCTTAGTAAATAACATGTTCTTCCCCCCTCTATGTTCTCAGTGTCATATAATCTGTCTCCGTATATAAAGTATTCCACCCTGTCTCACCTCTCATTGTTGCTTATGAACCATCTGAATTTTAGTAAAAATATTAAATCCCACATTATAGTGCAGTGTTTTATTTGTCTGTGTATTGAGAAGACCAAAAATATTAACTATTTTCTATTCACTATATATGATACGATTCCAGTCTCTACAGTCCAGGTTTCTCGCTCACAACATCATTGCACATGAAGGTGACAGTGATTGGCAGTAAATGGCAGGGCATGTAATGGATGTTGTGACAACAAGTTTCCTTCTGGATATGATGTTATGAAGAGACAGGGTCTGGATTGTGAACAAGGAAACTGTGGGAGCTGCTTGATCTTGTCAGATAATCAAACAATCCTCTCTATTGGTGGTCTGTCTGGGCTGAGCTGTTCACCACGCATGCAACCTCAATAACTACTGCCCCAACACCTCCTAACAGCGAGTGCAGAATGGTATAGATAGTGGCAATTTATTGAATCAACCATCCTGCTTCTCACAGTCCAATGATGCCCCCTCTCAGAGTCTGTTAACTGGACAAAGTGACTTCCAGTGTGTCAGAGTAATGTCTAGTGACAGTGATCTCGCACCAAGAGGGGGGTACAACAAAAACAAAAAGTAGGAAGGGGGCTTTTGAAAGGGGGGGGGGGGGGGGGCTTTTACCACTCTTACCCTGCATTCATACATTTGTGTTTTACCTGTGTACTTTTGGACATAAAAGCAGTATTATAATAGTTATGTTCTTGTACATAGGGGGCACTATTATAGTAGTTATATTCTTGTACATAGGAGCAGTATTATAGTAGTTATATTCTTGTACATAGGAGTAGTAACTACTATAATACTGCTCCTATGTACAAGAATAGAACTACTATAATACTACTCCTATGTACAAGAATATATTATAGTAGTTATAGTCTGTACATAGGGGACAGTATTATAGTAGTTATATTCATTTACATACTGTAGGAGCAATATTATAATCGTTATATTCTTGTATATAGAAGCAGTATTATAGTAGTTATATTCTTGTACATAGGAGCAGTATTATAGTAGTTATATTCTTGTACATAGGAGCAGTATTATAGTAGTTATATTCATGTACATAGGAGCAGTATTATAGTAGTTATATTCATGTACATACTTTAGGAGCAATATTATAATAGTTAGATTCTTGTACATAGGAGGCAGTATTATGGTACTTATATTCTTGTACATAGAGGGCAGTATTATAGTAGTTATATTCATGTACATACTTTAGGAGCAATATTATAATCGTTATATTCTTGTATATAGAAGCAGTATTACAGTAGTTATATTCTTGTACATAGGGGGCAGTATTATAGTAGTTATATTCTTGTACATAGAAGCAGTATTATAGTAGTTATATTCTTGTACATAGGAGCAGTATTATAGTAGTTATATTCTTGTACATAGGAGGCAGTATTATAGTAGTTATATTCTTGTACATAGGAGCAGTATTATAGTAGTTATATTCTTGTACATAGAAGCAGTATTATAGTAGTTATATTCTTGTACATAGGAGCAGTATTATAGTAGTTATATTCTTGCACATAGGAGCAGTATTATAGTAGTTATATTCTTGTACATAGGAGCAGTATTATAGTAGTTATATTCTTGTACATAGGGGCAGTATTATAGTAGTTATATTCTTGTACATAGGAGCAGTATTATAGTAGTTATATTCTTGTACATAGAAGCAGTATTATAGTAGTTATATTCTTGTACATAGGAGCAGTATTATAGTAGTTATATTCTTGTACATAGGAGGCAGTATTATAGTAGTTATATTCTTGTACATAGGAGCAGTATTATAGTAGTTATATTCTTGTACATAGAAGCAGTATTATTGTAGTTATATTCTTGTACATAGGAGGCAGTATTATAGTAGTTATATTCTTGTACATAGGAGCAGTATTATAGTAGTTATATTCATGTACATAGAGGGCAATATTATAATTGTTATATTCCTGTACATAGGGGATAGTATTATAGTAGTTGTGTTCTGACAATGTAAACAGCACACAATACATGTGGCCTATTAGCTAGTGCACAGACAGCCAAAGATATGGAGCGGTCGCCGGTTGTCTTGTCTACTTCCTGGCCTCTATATGCTGCAAAACGTAGGCTCTAGTGTGCTTGTTTGCTTGCAGATGGAATCCTTTGATATTTGTGCAGTGACCTCACTAGGTCTTTCCCCAGCAGAGGGCAGTCCCGGCACAGGATAACACAGATGTGCATTCTGTCTGTACTCGTTTAGTACCTTCTGATGCATGTATAGTATATTAAGAGTCAGTATCTCCTCCAGTTTCCATGGATCCCTTTAGTGATGGGAAATGCAGATATCAATCCTCAAATCAGAATCTTTGCAAAGTTGTTTTCCTGATCAGTTCCATTATTGCTCATCTTTTCAAAGTAAGCCGGAAGGGTGGGTTGGGGGTTTACAAACTTTTAAATTGACTGCAGCTTAGGTTAATATTTTTTTTTTTTTCTGATCTTTTATCTGCCTAGGTGATCCCCATGTGCTGAGATCTAGGGCTCCATACAGTCTCAGGGTCGTACAGACCTCTCATATATAATCTGTAGACCTATATGTGCACCTACATATGGTGGCATAAGATTTCTATTTGTCCAGTACTGTATAAAGCCAGTAGAAATAAGATGCTGTGGCACATTTCATCAGATGGCATATTATGTGGAGTCCCTACAGCTCTGTGTTACAGATCTGCAAGGGCTAGTTGTTCCTCTATACTGCCTCCTGCACACGGCTTTCCATGATGCCTTGATAATCCTCCTTATCAGCTCATGAGGGAGCAGTTGGTGAATGTCGATACCTCTGAAAGTCACCCCTGAGACACCAGTAGAGGTAGCCTATCCCACCAATGAATGCTTATACACTTCCATGGGTGGTATAACAGAACTATAATACAGTTGTGTGTAAGATGCCTTATGGAGGAGCTCCATATCATATATTCTGCAAGTAAGCTGACCACATACTAATACTCCTGACACCCCAAAATCCCACAACCTACTTCTACAACCCCCATGTCTTTTAATCATACCTTCCTGCACAGCCCTATATCTCAGTGCCTTTCCAAACTCCAAAAACCTTCCTGTGCACCCAAGTATTTCATGGCCCCTTCCAAGCACCTGCTCACATACAACGTACCACTTTCTTCCTTCCTCAAGTAAATTCCTCCATTCCTCCCCAACTCATCATTCGCCAGCCCCTCCATCAGCACCATGTCTCTTCCTGCACACATTTCACTGCCCCATAAATCCTCATTTTACTGGCCCCTCGTGAGCCATGTCTCCATTTCTGCACAGATCAACATCTCAGTACCTCAATAGCTCTTCTCGCATGCAAAATCCCATTACACCATAGTGACCAAAATGAAACAGAACAGTACTACAGGGCGGTCCATGGCTATAACCTGAATAGCGCCCCCTTTGTAACAAACAAATAACACGCATCCCAATATCTTCCCAATTCCCTCCAAACCTCCCCATATCTCTTCTTTTCTCCAAATAGTAGCATCTTGCTCCCTCCCATACCCACATGCCCTTCTTTATACCCCACCTCTCACTGCCTCCCTTACCCTCATCCCTTCTTTATACCCCACCTCTGACTTCCTCCCTTACCCTCATCCTTTCTTTATACCCCACCTCTCACTGCCTCCCTTACCCTCATCCCTTCTTTATACCCCACATCTCACTGCCTCGCTTAGCCTTGTCCCCTCCTTTATACCTCAACTCTTAATTACCTCCCTTACCCATTTCTTTTCCTTTATACTCCACCACTCATTGCCTCCTTACCCATGTCCATTCCTTTGTACCCCCACACCTGCCTCCTCATCACACCTGAACCCGTTTTTTCCATCTCCGGATCTTTATCCTTGTGAAATTATTTTTCTTATATTACCACCTCTCTGCCAGAACCCTAAACATAATTTCCTTATCATATCTCTATCTTTCTGAACACCCCATAATCTTCTTGCCCCTATCAGCTCTGTACCACCGAATACAAAAACCCCCCACATCTTGTTGCATCCATCATCACATTTATATCCCTTTCTTCCCAAACCAGCACCTCCCTATCCCTTCCTAGCACCAGCATCTACAGTCTGGATGTCATTTCTCTTCATCTCCTCACCCCCCCCCCCCCCCCCGCTGTCATATTTTCCGCCATCCACCCTTACAAACCCTGTGGTTGTTTTTCTCATAAGTGAATGGCGCATCTCTGCTTGGATGAAGGGTGTTTTCTGTGCTCAGGGAAGCCCAGAGCTCAGCTTCATTGAGCAGAATTTCCTCAGCTTCGTATGGCGGGGGTTAACACAGAATCTCTCCTATGGGACGTCCTGTGGTCATGAATAATTCATCAGCCCAGACGCGCTTACATTATGGATGGATAGTGAGAGATGGAGGTGTAGTGACAAACAAGTGTGAAGGGGCATCCGTGTGAAGGGGCATCCATGCCACGGCCCCAACACTACTCCTGGGTCAGACGACATAAACCTGCCTTCAGATAGGGAGGAATTAAGACCTAGAAAAATAGGTTCTGGATTCTCAGGAACTACAAGTCCTATCATTCCACAAATAACATTAGCAGTATCAGTACACAAAGAATAAACTAGAGAAGTGATACTGTGCAAGTACCCTCAAAGGCAAGAGAAGTGGTACTGTGCAGGTGCTCTCATAGGCAGGAGAATTGGTACTGTGCAGGTTCTCTCATTAAGAAGTGGTACTGTGCAGGTGCCCAAATAGGCAGGAGAAGTGGTACTGTGCAGTAAGAGCAGATATTCATGCCTAGCTGGTGCAGAAATGCTGAAATTTCTCAGGAGAAGCAGTTATAGGGATTTCCACCCCCAGATATGTATAATTTATCAGCCTTCTGATTTCATGCTACAAGTATTCTCTTCCCAGCTTCCCCCTGCTCTTACTTAACAGAGTTTATACCCTGAGGTGTTAAGTCCACAGTCACAGGACACAACCAGAAAAGGAACAATAATATAATCAGATCTCCCGTCCTGGAGTATTATTACTCCTGCTCCTACATTACTCACTCTGATAGTATTACAACTAATATTACATCCATATAGCTATGCCAGATGCCACCATTACATACTCCAGGATTATTACTCTGGGGTATTTACCTCTAACACAGTAGGACACTTACTCACTCTTGTTACTCCTTATAGTAGAATCCAGACTGCTATACCTGATACCAATGACTGCAGGGGTATCACGATGAAGTAGTTACCTCTGATAGCACATGTGTGGCAAAGGACAAGTCCTGTCTGAAGCCCGCGGCATGGTGATGCCTCCATTACATGCTGAAGCTGCTGTTATGATTTTTTAATGTATTTTAGATAAAAGCAAAGTTTTTAACAAAGGAAGTTCTGGACCGAAGCGTTCTATAATTCATACTCCAGGATAGTTATTCCAGACATTAAAGCTACTCCTTCCAAGAGTATTACTCCTGATATTACTGTGGTATTATTACTCCTTATAGTACAATCCATACAGCCATGTCTGATAGCAACATCATATACTACAGTATTATTACTCTCTGATATTACCATCACATACTACAGGATTATTACTCCATGATTTCACCATCATATACACAGCATTATGACATACACACTCCAGGATAGTTACTGCTAATATTGCAGTACTCATTCCAAGAATATTACTCCTGATATTCCATCCATACAGCTATGGCTGACACAATGGTCCCTCACTATGGGATTACATCATCCTAATCTGGTACAGTTACTCCAGTATTATTACTAGTGCAATCCATACATCTATGCTTAATACTACTGTCACATACTCTTGGGTTATTACTCCTGATATTATATCCATCTTCTGAGATAGTTACTCCGGCTACTACATTACATGCACCAGGATTATTACTCCTGATATTATGATCCTTACTCTCAGAATGTGACCACTAATACCACACTTATCTCTTTAAAATCCATGTCTGTCTGTTTTATTCCTGACATCATACCCATAGAATAGTTTTACCTAATATCACAGTAACTCACTCCAGTATTATTCCTCCTGATGCCACTATATTTACTCTAGGGGTTACTTCAGTATTATTACACCTGAAAGTACATTTATTCTCTGGGATAGTTACTCTAGTATTAATACACCTGAAAGTACACTTATACTCTGGGATAGTTACTTCAGTATTTTTACTCCTGATACCACTAGTTGTACTCTGTGATACTTAAATCATTAGACTTGAAAGTACATTTATACTCTGGGATAGTTACTCCAGTAATATCACTTCTTAAAGTATATCTATACTTTTGGATAGTTACTCCAGTATTATTACCTCTAATATCTCACCCCCCTCCAGTCCACCTTAAACTGTGCTGCTCGCTTAATATAACTCTCCCCCCCGTTCTTCATCGGCCGCTCCCCTCTGCCAATCCCTCCACTGGCTACCCATTGTCAAGCGAAGAAAGTTCAAATTACTAACGCTGACATACAAAGCCATCTACAACCTGTCCCCTCCATATATCTCCGACCTAATCTCCCGATACCTGCCTGCACGTAACCTCCGATCCTCCAAAGACCTCCTACTCCGCTCTGCTCTTATCCGCTCTTCACACAACCGTCTCCAAGACTTCTCCCGTGCATCCCCCATACTCTGGAACTCATTATCAAGACACATAAGACTGTCCCCCACAGTCACAAGCTTCAAGAAGGCCCTGAAGACTCACCTATTCAGGAAGGCCTACAACCTCCAATAACACTACTGTCACCACACCATCATCTGTACAGCCTCTACCCCCACCTTCTGTCTCTATCCCTCTTCCCTCATAGATTGTAAGCTCTTGCGGGCAGGGCCCTCTATCCCACTGCACCTTGGTCACTGTTAGTATTATCTGTTTTGTATATCTTGTGTACCGTATGTAAACCCTCAAATGTAAAGCACCATGGAATTAATGGTGCTATATAAATAAACAATAATAATAATATTCTTCTTCTTCTATCTATACTCTTGGAAAGGTACTTCAGTATTATTTCTAATAGCACAGCTATACACAATGTGCAGAATTATTAGGCAAGTTGTATTTGAGATGATTATTTTTATTATTGAACAACAACTATGTTCTCAATCAACCCAAAAGACCCATAAATATCAAAGCTTAATATTTTTGGAAGTTGGAGTGGGGTTTTTTAGATTTGGCTATCTTAGGAGGATATCTGTTTGTTCAGGTAACTATTACTTTGCAGAATTATTAGGCAACTTAATAAAAACCAAATATACATACCCATCTCACTTGTTTATTTTCACCAGGTAAACCAATATAACAGAAAATTTTGAAATAAACATTTCTGACATTCAAAAACAAAAACAAATCAGTGACCGATATAGCCACCTTTCTTTACGATGACACTCAAAAGCCTTCCATCCATAGATTCTGCCAGTTGCTTGATCTGTTTACGATCACCATTGCGTGCAGCAGCCACCACGGCCTCACAGGCACTGTTCAGAGAGGTGTACTGTTTTCCCTCCCTGTAGATCTCACATTTTATGAGGGACCACAGGTTCTCTATGGGGTTTAGATCAGGTGAACAAGGGGGCCATGTCATTATTTTTTCTTCTTTTAGACCTTTACTGGCCAGCCACGCTGTGGAGTATTTGGATGCATGTGATGGAGCATTGTCCTGCATGTAAATCATGTTTTTCTTGAACGATTCCGACTTCTTCCTGTACCACTGCTTGAAGAAGGTGTCTTCCAGAAACTGGCAGTCGGTCTGGGAGTTTAGCTTCACTCCATCCTCCGCTCAAAAAGGTCCCACAAGTTTAACTTTGATGATACCAGTACCCCACCTCCACCTTGCTGGCGTTTGAGTCGGAGTGGAGCTCTCTGCCCTTTACTGATCCAGCCTCGGGCCCATCCATCTGGTCCATCAAGAGTCACTCTCATTTCATCAGTCCATAAAACCTTTGAAAAATCAGTCTTAAGATATTTCTTGCCCCAGTCTTGACGTTTTATCTTATGTTTCTTGTTCAAAGGTGGTCGTTTTTCAGCCTTCCTTACCTTGGCCATGTCCCTGAGTATCGCACACCTTGTGCTTTTTGATACTCCAGTAACGTTGCAGCTCTGAAATATGGCTAAACTGGTGGCTAATGGCATCTTGGCAGCTTCACGCTTGATTTTCCTCAATTCATTAGCAGTTATTTTGCGCCTTTTTTTTTTTCTTGCGACCCTGTTGGCTATTTGCCATGAAACGCTTGATTGTTCGGTGATCACGCTTCAGAGATGCACATCACCAGATTTACTTAATTGGTAGTTGGCTTTCAAGCCTATACAGCTTGGAGTAGGACAACATGTATAAAAAGGATGATGTGATCAAAATACTAATTTGCCTAATAATTCTGCACACAGTGTACATTTGGATAGTTACTCCAGTATTATTACTCCTGATAGTACATTTATAATCTGGGATAGTTACTCCAGTATTAATACTCCTGATAGTATATTTATAACCTGGGATAGTTACTCCAGGAATAATTATTCACAATATTACATTATTCCCTACAGCTTTATTGTATTTATTGTACACATTACAGATTCTAAAGTAGTCAATTGAGGACCAGGACAAGAGATGGGGACAGTGTGGGCTGTAATATGTGACATAAAACAATCAGATGTGGGTCTTACTGGGTGAATCAGGGCTGATAACTTTCAGCTAATCAACTGACCATCTGAAGTTCTCACAGTGGGCCTCAGGGTGGGGCATAGTCTCAAACTTCTCCAAGGCACCATAAGGGTATTTCTGTCTATTACTGAACTATTTCTTATTGGTATTCTCTCTGCTCTGTCCCAGCACTTCAGTATAAATAACTTTTCTTCTCTTCGTTCTCGTTCTTATAATCCTTCACTATCCACCACTCCTCCAGCACTCCTCTAGCTCCCTTACTACCTCTACTAATCATGACCAAGCTGTCCTTATGGGTCACAGCTCCTCGTAGACATGGGCCGTACATTGTATTAGAAGTTTCAGAAGATTTCTTGTAGATGTGAATGTTTAATACAACAAAGTGTAATCAAAGAAATATTTGCTATCTAGGACTAATAACTTTCCACCCTTAGGAACAGACATCACCACCTTGGGCAGCAAACATTGGAATGGTTTGTGTTTGGGCAATCACGAGAATGCCAGTTCTACCTCAGGGTACTGAGAGCTGTGGTGGTAATCGCGGCCATATAGTTTTCCTAATTTTGCATTCATATGCATATGGGATAAATTGTTTTTTGGGGTCTTGTGGAGCTTGGTGTTCCAGATTCTCACTGGGTGCATCATCTAAATGACACAGTCTAAAAGCCTATGGTTGGAAAGCACCGTAAGGAGTAGCTGTCCAGTATATGGCCAGCACCACGACAATGCGGCGTGTTAAAGTGCATCATTAGGGTGTGTGGCTGGCGTCATGTGAGACCATGTCTTGTCCTGCAGTACAGAGGGGTAGGGGGCTACATGTTAGGTCTGGCCTTTAGGTACCAGGACGAGAGAGGATGCTTGTTAGGGTTAGCACTAGGGAGGTGCTGAGTGAGCGCCGGAGCATCTTTACAGCTGCTACAAGACAGCGAGATGGAGTGAAAGTGGGAGGGAGGCAGAAAGAGGGGGAAAGGAGCGAAAGTGGGAGGGGGAGAGAGAGACACAGACACAGTATCCTCACAACCAGACACACGCTGCTCGCTTTGTGTCGGGGGGTGGGTGGGTGACGGACCCCTCTAGGGTTGACCTGTGAGGTTTAGTGTCCTGTGTCCCCCCCCATTTCCCTAACTAAGCCCAGGAGACCGCTGGAGAGAGGACAGAAGGAAAGAGAGGAGGTGAGATGCTCACAAATAGGTGTGTCGGGAGGGGCAGTGTGCAGCACCATCGCTGGGAATTTTTACGCTATGTGTATGTAGCTTGGGTGCATATGGTCATTTGTCTGTATGGGCAGATAAAAGCGGGCAGGGGGTTTGGATCTGCTGGTGAGGGGCAGGTGTGAAAGGTTGGTGGATATTGCTCGCTATCTCACAGCTATGCGTTTTTTGGGTGCAGGGACAGCAGGGTGCAATAGAATGATGTCTCATTATATTAGTGCCGTCTGGGAGGAGGAGGAGGGAGTGCTATGGACTGATATGCTTACTATACAAGATTGCAAACACATGCTGCGTAGGCATGGATGAGCACACATGTACACAGGCACCACACATGCCAAAGTAACGAGTCAGTGCACTCCTGGCACATGACACATGAGTGTGTGACACATGGCGGCCAGCACACACACAGTTAACATCTCATTCATCTCTTGTCCAGGTGAAGAGCTGACTCTGCTCTGCATCCTCATCCTTATTGTCCCCCTCCCCCCCCCACTTTCCTGCATCTCATCTACATTCACATCTAATAGGTCCAGAAGCTGCAGAGAGGAGACAGTGCGGGCTCACCAAGTGCTGGTGCACAGCGGCTGTCTGCTGTAATGTGTGTATGTACAGTATGTGTCAGCTCTGTGGGTGCACTACTAGGGTGGTGTGTACTATATGTATAGGGGGTGTCAGGTCTGTACAGTACCAGAGTAGTGTGTTCTGTATATGTAAACAGTATGTCAGGTGAGTACAGTACCAGGGTGGAGTCTACTCTGTGTATACAGAGTTTCAGGTGGGTACAGTACCAGGATGGTATGTGCTGTGTATGTGTGCATTGTGTGTAGAGGGTGTCAGGTGAGTACAGTACCAGGGTGGTATGTGCTGTGTTTGTATGCAGTATGTATACAGTTTCAGGTGGGTACAGTATCAGGGTGGTATGTACTGTGTATGTGTGTAGTGTCAGGTGGGTACAATTCCAGGGTGTTATGTACTGCGTATGTGTGTAGTGTCAGGTGGGTACAATACCAGGGTTGTGTGTATATAGGGTGTCAGGTCGGTACAGTGCCAGGGTGGTGTGTGCTGATATATAATGAGTGTTCGGGGGGGGGGTACAATAAGGTATGTATGTGCTGTGTGTATAGGGGTGTCAGGTGGGTACAGTACTGTATATATGTGCTGTGTGTGTATAGGGGGTGTCAAGTGGGTACAGTACTGTATATATGTGCAGTGTGTATTGGGGGATGGTCTGTGGGTAGAGTGCTGTATATACATGCTGTGTGTATAGGGGGTGTCAGGTGGGTACAGTACTGTATATATGTGCTATTTGTATAAGGGGTGTCAGGTGGGAACAGTACTGTTTGTATGTGCTGTGTGTATAGGGGGTGTCAGGTGGGTACAGTATAATAATCTGATAAACTGCAGTATGATAAATCCATTGAAATTGAATAAAGTTGAAAAGTTAAGGAGGGCTTCCGCTGTATATACTTGGCGGCTAGAAGGAGGAGTTACATGGCGTAAGTGACAGAGATATAATGAGTGGTAGGAAGGGGTTATAAGAAGTACTAGGAGGAGTTACATGGAGTAGTAGGAGGTGTTATATGGAAAGGAGGAGGAGTTTTTAAAGAGTAAGAGGAGGAGTTACAGGAAATACATGGAGAAGATGTAAGGTTGAGATGAAGAGGAGTTATAAAGAGGAGGAGTTACAAGGAATAATAGGAGGCGTTATATGGAAAAGTGAAGGAGGAGTTATAAAGAGGAAGAAGAGGATTTACAAGAATTAAATAGGAGGAGTTATAAAGATGAGGAATTACAAGATTACTAGGACAAATTATATGGAGAGGTAGAGGAGGAGTTATAATGATTAATAGGAGTTATATGGAGAGGTGGAAGAGGGGTTATAAAGAGGAGGGGTTACAGGGAATAATAGGAGGAGTTATATGGAGAGGTGAAGGAAGACTTATAAAGAGAGGTAATAGGAGGTATTATAAAGATGAGAAGGAGTTACAGTGAATAATAGGAGGCACAATATGGAGAGATAGAGAAGGTGTTATAAAGAGGGGGAGGAATTACAGCGAATACTAGGCAAAGCTATATGGAGAGTTTTAGGAAGAATTATGGGGAAATAAGAATAGTAAGAAGTTATGTGGAACAGAGGAAAACAAGGGGCTATGCTGTATTGAAGCATTTATGTAGAGCAAGAGGAAGTGTTATAAGGAGTGGTAGGAGGAGTTTTAGGGTGAAAATAGAATAATAGGAGAAGGTAAATGAAGAGGTTATTTACTGTAATACAAGGAGGTGTAAGGATTAGTTTATAAGAAGCAATAGGAGGGTTTATATAACATAATAAGGCATTATAAAGAGTAGGAGGAGAAATGTTACAGAGAATACCTATATGGGGAGATTATATGCTGTAATGGGAGGGCTATAAAGAATAAATATCAGTGGGGGGAGTTAATAAGGGGTAAAAGTTATATGGAGTAATAGGGGAAACATTGATGTACTAGGAGAGGTTATAATATTATTGAGAGATTACAGCTTTAGGTTACAGGTTATTTGCCTGTTTTGAAGTATTTCTTAGGGGTTGTTATATTAACCAGTAAGTGAAGAGGGGGTGCTGTGGAGCTGTCTGGTGTGGTTTTCTACTTGGGGAGTCATATAATAGGGGGATTATGAGGGTTTATCCACAGTAATAATTTGTAGAGAAGATTTACAGGAGGTAGCTGGACTACTCATTGTAAGTAAAGAGGAGACCGAGTTGTGGAGTGCTCATGTACAAGAGCATGGTCCCTGTTCACACTGTGTGTCAGTTTTCCTGGCGGCTATAATTAAAATCTAGTAACAGATGGAATTCATTAACTGCTTTTTTTTACTAGTGTCCCCATTAATAACACATGTGTGCTCACTACCCAGTGTATGAGTTTTCTCTTTCTTCAATCATTTTAGAATCCAGCTCTTGCTTTCCTTCTTGACGTCTCTCTTGTGGGCCCATCATCCACAACCTTTCACCACCTTCTTCTTAACCTTCTCCACTGGCTCCTATACCCATGGCAACACCTCCTGCAGACACGGGGCCTCCACCCGAGGTTGAGACTACTCCAGCAGAGCCCTCAGAGCCAGTATGCTCTACTACGGTGGTGGTGGTGGAGGAGCCAGAGCCCGCTCAGGAGGCCGCTGCTGCAGAAGTCGAACCATCAGTGACCATCCAGTCAAAATCTTCATCGCTTAATGACCTAAAGGCTCAGCCTGCAGCCAATGGAGGACCCCGAGCCCCTAGCCTGACTGGCTCTGAAGGACGGCTGGCTCAAGCTGCTTCAAATTCTCCCCGGCCAAGTCTCTGTCGACAAGGGTCTACTGCCACTGCCAGTGGCATTGAGGCAGAAAAGCCAAAGGACTATCTGCTCATTGCCATCCTGTCCTGTTTTTGTCCTATGTGGCCAGTCAACATCGTTGGCTTTGTCTACTCCATCATGGTAAGCTATGTGGCCATTCTTATAACCTTTTGTGGATATCATGTTGGTCATTTACATTGTATTCGGCCCATTGCTGCATTATATAACAACCCTTGCACACAGTTCCACGAATGTGCTGTAATTTGTCCATAGAACATACGAAACGTATGGTGAGGTATATCTACTTGTATGTAATATAGAGGATGAGTGTGCAGATGGTGGAAAAATGGAGCATGTCATTTTGGTGCATCTTCTGGTCATGGTCAACAGGTCTGTAAATGGGACCGACTCTCAGACAACACTTTCCATTTTAATCACATTATTTACAGCCACACCATCCTGTTGTATGTTGCGCTGATAGTTGATGTGGTTACCTCGGTGAGATTGGGTGAGCTCGATGAGATGAATTAGAAGTTCTGACATCTTGTGAGGCTTTGCACATTATTTATGTGGCCGGCAGAGACAGAAGAGAAAGGGAATATAGGGATTGAGGCAAACTAGACACTGAATCATTGTCAGAAGGCGAAAGGAAATATCAAATTCATTCCAGCATAAGATGGAGGAATGAACATGGCATATCGAGAGGGAGGAATGTTCATTGAGTGCAGAAGATCAATGGATATTTCTAAGACGGGCGCGTTAAGTAAGATGAATTGAAATAAAATGAAAGCAATGAATATTAAGAGACAATTTCAGACGGATGATAGATAAATGGGATGCAGAGCAGTAGGTGGACCTCTTCATCTCGATGTAATACCAGGTTAGATAGTCGCAGAGGGAAGTGAAGTGAATGTGGAAATAATGTGAAGATGTGGATTAGACAAAAGGGAATATTAAGTGAGGCAGGAATATAACAATATGGCTGGAACAGATAATATTAAAGCAGATCAGATCCAGGAGGCTGGCTTACTAAATGAGATGATGAAAGAAGAATGATGGGTTTGGAGAAATGGTTGGAGATGATGATGTGACATTGATGGTTTGTAAACAGGAGAATATTGTGTTAAGTGGATGTAGAGGGAGGAATGGAGAACAAGGTGATGAAGAGCTAGAAGTAGTCATGTTACGTTGAGTAAGGCAGCTGCACCAAGGGTGAGGCATGTAGGTTGAGATGTTGAGTGGCGATTGTGACCTGATGTGATGTCAGTAGGATCATGGAGTTTGAGGAGAGGGGATGGACACGATGAAAGACGATGACGTGAGAGGATGAACAGTGACGGAAGTGATGGAAGACTATGACCAGTGAGGCTAGTGAAGACAGTGAAGGATGTAATTGAAAATGATGACATGAGAGCACGACCAATGACGCTAGTGATGGAAGATGACGACAAGAGGATGGACACTGATTCTAGTGATGGCAGATGAAGGAAGATGATGTGATGGGATGGACAGTGCTGCTAGTGATGGAAGACAATGGACAGGAGAGAAAGTGATTGAAGATGATGAATGACGCAAGATCATGTACAGTAGCCTTATATATTAGGTGATGTTGGACAAACCCTCTAGTTTTGGCATTAGTGACTGACCAAATAATATGGGTGTGCAATGACTCCTCCTGAAGGCAGAAAATAATTCAACATCCTGGATCGAGAATAGTGAGGTGCATGGATGGATAAGGCATAATATGGAGGAGGCCAGTTGATGAACAGTCAGTCATTTTAATACTTACTTTTCTCAATGTTATGAATTCCATCCACTATCATTAACCCTACTGTTTTCCTTTATGCTAGTCTCGTAACAGCCTCCAACAAGGTGATGTGGACGGGGCCCTCAGACTGGGACGTGTGGCCAAGCTGTTAAGTATTGTGGCGTTGGTGGGAGGACTCCTGATCATCACTGTGTCCTGTGTCATCAACTTTGGAAGTAAGTCTTGCAAATCCTACAACACAATGCAGAAAGGTCCCAAATAATGTGCAATTTAGTAGAGAGAATATAGTACCATATGTGTATGATAGATATGAGATACACAGTTAGTACATGGATGGATACAGACAGACAGTTGAAACGTCGCTATTACATGGAATAAATCTCACCACTGCTTTTGAAGTAAATTTGGAATGCTGCCTTTTTCTATTGGATAGATAGATATTAGATATATAGACAGAATATGATAAATACAGGAGACATAGTTATAGTAAGACAGATGTGAGAGAAAGACAGCTACTTCTCCCCATTAATCAGACACAATACAGAGCTCCCTCTTAGTCATGACATGTCAGGGCTCCAGTAGAGCAGGGCTCAGGGTTGGCTGCCAGTGGCAGTGTTCAGTGAAGCGTGACAGACAGAGACACACACAGGACACGCTATCTCTCTTGTAATTTTACTTTCCATCAATCTCTCTATATCCATTCCTTCTTTTGAGGTTTCTTCTACTTCTCTGGTCCTATGTCATCAGATGCAGCTACATGTATCACAGGGGTCTTATATTACATCACTGTGGCTGTATGTACAGTGTCTTATGCTGGCAGCCTTTTCACCACCTCATAAGTAAACTGACAATATTCACTAAGCCCAGAAGATGGCCACCCCCAATGTGTAGCTTACACCAATCTTCTACAAGACATCCAGTGAGGGAATACTGTTTTATATAAAGGCCTTTTACATCCACGTAATCTTTATGTCCTATCTGATAATTTTGTAGTTTGGGGTCAGCCAGGCCTTTTAGGATATATGCACATCTAAGTTGGAGTCTCCTGCACAAAGGACTTTTCTCTCGCTATATAAATGAAGGAAACCCGTATTTACATTGCATCACATGGTATAACAACCTGCTTTTTTTTTGGTCCACCACACGATACATGACCCCGTTTTTCTGGCCCCCCACAGTATATGACTTTTTTATGGCCCTCACACAGTTTATGACACCTTTATAAAACTCATATGCAGTATATGACCCCCTTTATTTTTTTTTTTTTTTACCACTCAACCCACCTTATGACCCCCTTCCCCCCGCCCCCCCCCACACACACAGAGTAGCAGACGATAATTTTTACTCACCTGTCGCATGGCGTGCTGTAGCTGACACTGAAGAACATCAGGACGCTGTACGTAGTGTCCAGGCGTTCTTCAGCGTCGTGACATAAGTGTAGCGACACCTGTAAGTGGTAGAGGAGGGCGGCCTGGACAGACGCGTGGATAGGCGAATAAAAATTATCGGTTGCTACCTATTGCAATAACACAATAAGTAGTGGTTAGAAACTACATATTTTGCTCCAGCAGCCTCTGTGTGCGCCTGTGTCTGTGTTCCTGATGTGCTCAGCACCTACTCTCATCATAGGCACATGATATCAGCTAGTATAGTAAGTCATTAGTCCATCTTGGGAGACAAAGACAGATTTAGCCGAGATTCCCTGTTCACCAAGAGATCACTCTGTTGTCTGCTCTCTGCGACTTGGAGCAGTAGGTGTGAAGTAGTGACGGCACCTGATGGTGACTTACAGTATAGGGGCTAAATAGTGAAGCAGGGAAACAGCTCAACGCTATATGCCTCCTGAGAATGAAGCCAGGACATACAGCCTGCTGCCCAGGACAGCAAGACAGCACCCAAAATCCCTAGCTCTCCCACTGAATTCGGGACAGACCAATATATGACTGTAGAATAAGACTACACATCTTTTGTTTGTAGTCTGTAACCATGGAGACACATTGCTGTATGCAGGAGTATTGCAATTTTTTTTTTTTGAGTTGGAATGGAGTAATATTTGTGAAGGTAGGCATGAAATCAGTACAGTAAAATTCCATAAAGAGGATTCTGATGATTTATATTAACTCCTTCAGATCCTTGCACTTAATCCATGCGGTTTTGTCTTGCTAGGAAGATATTAAATGCTTCATTGCTTTTTAATATTTAATATGAGGATACTTTCCTTTCCTCACGGGTTTCCTGTTGGGTTGTGGCTCCTGTTGTCAGCTGGATCTTGAATGAACATAGCCTGCTATTATGTAACTGGGGACTGACAGATGGCGCCCATGTTATATGTAAGATATGTAGCAGGATCTGTATGTAGTGCTGGTCTGGGCAAAGCGCCAGACTGTATTATAGATTTCTGCGCCTTCACTGGCATCACTAAGAAGCTGTCCGTATAGCAGATGAAGGAGCGGGCTGTGCTCTAAGACACTCCAGGCTCCGTCTAGACAGCTGTGAACTGTAGCCCAGAGGAGTTTAAAGGAGAATTGCATCCTCTGTGGTTTTGGAGCAGTACGGTGAACACAGAGGGTGCCATAGTGCAAAAAAAAAAAAAAAAAAAGACAGACAAAGAATACCAATGTAATGGCAAGAGACTGGAGAATGTATGACCGGCTGCACTGAATATAGGAGGAGTGATGCTAAAGATATTTCATGGAGTTCAGCTGGCAAACCTGGGCATGTGATGTCGCATCATAATCACATGGTGGTTGTAACTCTAGCTTGGTGTAAAGTGTGCAGAAATCTGGCACCTTTTGTCACATCTATTTTTAGGGGTACAGGACTTCAGAGAAAAGGCTGTGGTTTTGCAGGGAAAAAGGTGTGGCTTAAATGCGTCAAACTGCATCAAATTTTACATTACAATACTTGGCCTAAAGTAAGCCAATTAAAAGATAAACTAGACAGTGTAAAGGGGGCGGCCACTGTGATACATCTGGAGTATTAACAGAATGCCTGGAGCCGATACATTAAGAATGGCGCGTAGTCCACCAATCCTAATAATCTGCAGCACAGGCGTGAGATACGCCAAATTATTAAGAGGCAAAGGACTTTTAATTATTTTGGTGCATTTTGGGTGTCAACAGATTACTGTCTGTCCCCCCCTTCCCTGTTCACCTTCCTATGGTACTTATCTTCTGTATATAATCCTATCATGAGTGATATTGTCTGCTGAGCTGTTGTATCTAATCCTATGATTTGTGATACTGCCTGCTGAGCTGCTGTATCTAATCCTATAATTTGTGATACTGTTTGCTGAGCTGCTATATCTAATCCTATCTTGTGTGATACTGTCTGGTGAGCTGCTGTATCTAATAATATCATGCGTGATACTGCCTGAGATAATGTATCTAATCCTATAATGTGTGATACTGTCTGCTGAGCTGCGGTATCTAATCCTATCCTGTGTAATAGTGTCTCAGTGTAGGGTAAGATTCCTCAGTGACACATCCTGACTCTCTCTCTCCTGGATATTTTGGGGGTGGGCGGTCCAGACTACGACTTGTCATGTTTATGACTTATCCATTTCTCTCTCTTCTCTTGCAGTCTTGTGAAATGGCGGCACTCAGTTCCCCTCTGTGGACACCATGGGGTGAGGGAACCCCAAACTTTCATAGATAATTCCGTCACATTCCCACTGAGACACCAGCCAGTAAAATGAGAGAGAACCCGAGAGTGAGTGGAGGAGAATGTGAGTGTGTGTGGGAGTGTGAGTTGCGTCCTACTGTATCTCCTCATCACATACATATACGTCCAGGATCCTGCACTAGTAATAACGGCAGGAAATGAAAGCACATCCGACTACACATTACAACACTGCAGACACACACAGGATTACAATGCTACTCATGTACACGCTTTTCTATCGCTAATGGTGCAGTGGTGACCTCCTGCGGTCACTGTGTGTATTGCAGGTGCATGTATTATTAATACGCTCACCTACTGGTGCTGCAGGGCACCAACCTATTAACCCTTCATCAAAATAACACCCCCTCATCGGCACAGAGGCCTGCCCATCATGAGATGTCACTAATTGTTTACTAAAAGCTCTGCAGCAGCTCACTCACTGCTCTGCAGAGCATCACCTCTTCATCTTCCATGTGCACTTGTCTTCAGTGCAGGTCCTCACACTACGACTAACCCCTTTCCCTTTGTACACTGGTAACATGGAGGAGCTGGCTGGGTCGATTTAACCCTTCATTCTTCCACATCAGGGAAGGAATCCTCTGCAGAGCATCTCACTCCGGCTGCAGTCGACTCCCTGTCTCCTTCGATCTGACTATCTATACGTCTAATATCTGATGACTGTTACCTGTACTACTCACCTATGGTCCTGCATGCTGCTTGTATTACATGCACGCAGGGGAGGGCTCGTCACCTCACTTTCTTCTATGGGGGAGAGAGGGACGGTGATGGAAACACGAGGTGAAATGATTTTCCTAGAGGAGAGAGAGACACTTGTACTTTTCTTGCTTTCCTCCGACTTGGCTGGGACTTGTAGTTGCACAGCTGAAAAGTCACACTTTGTGTCTGTTTTTGCAAGTGGGTGGGTAGATGAATACGCCACGTAGGTGGCCATGTAAGGCTGCACAGGATTTCTATCATTTAGATGCATTTTCCATGGCACAGGTATATTTAACCAGTCAGGTGCTGCAGGTGTAGAGGCTGCGCTGCACATAGTAGCCATCTTGTCTGAAGACACCCAGATTAGGCCACGTTATACCACGCCCTATCATTTTTATATTATTTCCATCCCCTCACGGGCCTCTGGTATTGGCTTCAGCTGGCCATGGGTGCTACCAGTGGCCACGGATGGGTGGAGATGCCCGTCGTACATGTGTCTCTCTCTTCTGCCTCTTCTTTATATACCTGTTGTGGGGTGGGCATCGGGGGTATTGAGAATGTATTTTTATTATATCATGTTCTTGCAGGAAAATTGACTAGTATACAAGGAGCATGTTCCGTGAACCAGCGATGTTTGTATATTCTGCACATTTTTGTATGAACTGAGCATGAAATAAAATATTTATGCATGAAAGCCTGACCTTCTTGTCCTGTATTTGGCGCTCTTCTTCATGGACAACATCCACTTGGTAGCTTTTGGAGCCAAATAACCAGAGCCTGGACCAGAAACGTGGAGACAAAACAGAGGTTAGAGACCATGGGGTGCATATGAGGAGTCCACACCTGAAATACAGAACACCTGGGAGCTACAGATGGTATTTTACACTTAACTATTTCACTGCCAGGACAATTTTCATGCATTTGACATACACAAATAAAGATTGACTTCTAAAAAAAAAAAAAAAAATCACATTATGCTCCCTATCAAAATATTAGACACTTCTCACTTTTTGCATTTTTCATGTTACTCTTTAATGCAAAGTTGCATGAAGGCGCCTATAAGTATAAAGTGCTGGTTGATATATTTACAAAGTGATTGGTGTCCACTGACATAAAATATCAGTGGACACCAATCACTTTGTAAATATATCAACCAGCACTTTATACTTATAGGCGCCTTCATGCAACTTTGCATTAAAGTGTAACATTTATGAAAAATGAAAAAAAATGAGAAGTGCCTAAGTAGAGATGTACACATCCTCCTAAATAGAAAAGTTCAAGATGTGCAGAGTCCACACATGCCACTTCTACCTATACATATCATTACGTAATAACAAAAATCTCCATAATCCAGATGCCGGTAAATATTAAAGTAATAAGTGGCCTGATAGGGAGCAGGGCGAGAGTGTATGTGTACATATATACTGTATATGTGTTTAATGAACACATGCTGGTAGGAAGGGGAGATAACATGTAGAAAAGTTCCTATATCCCCCCCTTCCATCACTTTTCCATCTATAAGAGGAAGGTATTGGTGACCTTAACAAGCTGTGATTGGTAAGTGGGGTAATAACAGTGTATGGTGTGGTGCCATATTTGGACAGAGCTACTCCTTTGTGCTAACACTTGATAAGGGATTGGATGTAGTGGTGCTATCCGGCCCCTAGGTGGTGATGTTATTACATTACATTTGGCGCCATCCATTTCGTAGGTTCATTTACTGGACCTGCTAAAAAACAGATGCAAATGGATACAGACTGAAGGAAGTTTGCATAGGGTTTATGTTAAAAAAAATAAAATAAAAAAATGTTGCTCATTTTTTTAAAATTGCATGCAATAGCTACGCTTTTGTGTCTAGCAACAAAAATGGACAGCAACGGATTCAATTTTTTTTTCTTAGCACTGAACCCTATGTAAATGTATACCCGTCTATTGGCATACGGTTTTAGAAGCAAAACCATCTAAATGCATAGTAAAAAATATCTAGAAACATGAAAGGATAGCCAGAGTCCTGATCCTGTGTTGGGTGGACACAATGAAGGTGCACCTGTTTGTTAGGCACAGAAATCAGGAGGAGCCTCGCAACGACCGTGTGCCACTGGTGACGCACCGATGACCCATTATGGAAAGTAAGAGGGGAGATAACATGAAGAAAAGTCCCTGTATTTTAATTTCCCTTAACCCCCAAGGTCATTGGAGACTGTATAGGGGGAAACAGTATAGGTACGTTCACATGGAGAGGAATTTGGGTTTGTTTTCTGCCTCAAAATACTTTACAAAACCCATCTCTGTGGAACCCACAGCAGAAAGCCAAAACCAAGCCTCAGCTTTCCACCATCTGACACAAAATGGGGCTAATGCATGTGAGGTCTTGCACCGCAGTTACGCGATCATTTGGCTGTGGAAACTGTGACAACATACAGGAAAGATTCTTCATTTATCAACATGCTGAAAAAAGAGGAGACTGTGACTGCCTGCCATTGAGAACAATAGAAGGAAGATTCAGGCCAGTATTTGGAGGTGGAAGACTTCCTCCATGTGAACATACCCTAACAGGCTGTGCTTGGTAAGTGGATGATTGATATACGCATCGTTGGCAGTTAAAGGGTTATAAACAGTTGTTGGCTATTCTAGGTGATCTCACAATGCCTTAAAGGGAATGCCTAGCTTCTAACACCATGGCGGTCCATAAATTCTGTGCTGATTAATATCCTAATATCTAAATCACATTCACAGCCTAATTATTTTCTGATACAAGACTCCAAATCTCCTGTATAGCCACCACTAGGGGGCGCTCACTGCATACCATTCAATTACAGAGTTCACACTAAGCTTCTAAGGCTGGGTTCACATTTGTGCATGAGTCTACGTTGCAGTGACTGCCGAAAATCGCTGGACAATAAAAAGTCGGACTTGCAGTTCTTTCAGTTTTAAACAACAGACACCTGACAGACCCTGTTATAGGCAGTTCTGGTCCTCCGCCAGACCAAAACAATGGACACCCAGGTGCAGATGTGAACATAGCATAAGCTACAAAGTTGGAGCCACAAATATGATGTTTCCAGACAAGACACTAAAGGTTAAATGTCCGCGTTGTGGCAATGCAGTGGACTTTATATGCATGCCAGGTTGCAGATTTTTTTTTTTTTTTTTTTTTCACATGGGAAAATGTGAATTTCAACATCTGCTGCAGATTTTCACCTCTGACTTCTTCATAAATCAGGCACTCACCCGTGCGCCAGAAAACTGGTGTAAGTTATAACAACACAGACAGCAAGGTGGCTCAGTGGTTAGCACTAGAGCCTTGCAGCAGCCAAGGACAACATCTGCAAGGAGTTTGTATGTTCTCTCCGTGTTTGTGTGGGTTTCCTCCGGGTACTCAGGTTTTCTCCCACACTCCAAAGACATCCTGATTGGGAATGTAGATTGTGAGCCCTATATGGACAAGTGACTGACAATATCTGTAAAGTGCTGCGGAATATGATAGTGCTATATAAGTAAACAAAATAAAATAAATATCTCTGTCCGAGGCATCTGGCCTGATCTGCCCACATGGTGTCACAGGCCCAACCCGCCACTAAATTAATTACCAAAACAACTAACCTAAATAAAATAATAACGGACACTTAACTGTGGTTAAACAAGGCCGCCATGTTTATTAAGGGTAACTTAAATAAATAATTAAATAAAATAATTAAAATTCAAGAAATAAAATTATGATAAACCAATCAATATAAAACAATTACTAATATACCATAACAACAAATTATCAGCATTGACCAGATAATAAACCGAGTCCACCCAGCATTAAGCTGGGTGACCAAGTCCCTCTAACAAACATCGCGACGTATACAAAAATCCATGTCCTTGGGTGGGAGGGCGGGGATGCAGGTTTTATAGCTCTGTCAGGAACTGCTTGACCACGGCGGGAATCTGCTACTTTTAAGTACAATTTTACTGCCACTGACCCACAACGGTCCAATCGGCGTTGCCATGGGTGAATTCTGCCCGGAGATAGAAGATTCCAGACTCCAGCTGAACCATCAACAGCTGACTCCGAGGGGTGTTCTCACATGGTAAGTACCATAACCTAAAACATAAAAAGGGGGGAAAAAACACCAAAAACAACAATAACCTAACCTAATTGTATTAAACAAAATCGCTGTAGCCCGTGACACCATGTGTCCCCCAGGCTAAATGCTCTGGGGGGCCCCTTAACATTCACACAACATGGAGCGCAGGGGTTGTGGCAAATGTTTGGCGCAAGAAAGGGTCTTCTGCTAAATGTGTGTCACAATACCATCCCTTTATGCCAGAATCCTGATGTATGATTGATAAATTCCCCCACTGACTCTATACCATTCTTTCTGTTGCTTCTCCCAGTACACTACTGGTGGTGGAATGATTTGTGCCCGGTACTTACTACATAGAGAGATACTACACCTAAATAGTTTCAGGCTAGAGAGGTGAATACAACCCATTGCTCCCGCTGAAGCTATGACTGGGACCAGTGATGGGAGGTACAGAGACCTGTCTGTCCACATTTCCACCAATCTATGAACATTTCCATACATCAATATAGAAGTTTACTGTCAGTCCCTCCCATGTAGTGTTGTGTAGTAACGCTCCACAGGAGTGGTCGGGTGGGTTCTGGAGCAGTATTTCTACTACCCGAAGAGATTGAATAGATAATTATAGATGGAGGGAAACTCTCCATTAACTATTGCCTGTGTAACCCAGAAGTGCAGCGCCCCATGAAAGATTAAATGGGTTGTCCGATTGCAGGATCTGATCTATGGAGTCTGATACCCAGATCTGCTGATGTGGCTGCCTGTAGGTGCCGGAAGTTATAGTAGTGGATGGGGAGCAGGGTGGCTCATCTCCTATACAACTGATCTCCTACACACCTATAGTGGCGGAAAAAAGTATTTAGTCAGCCACCAATTGTGCAAGTTCTCCCACTTAAAAAGATGAGGCCGGCCTGTAATTGTCATCATAGGTAGACCTCAACTATGACAGACAAAATGAGAAAACAAATCCAGAAAATCACATTGTCTGATTTTTAACAAATTTATTTGCTAATTATGGTGGAAAATAAGTATTTGGTCAATAACAAAAGTTCATCTCAATACTTTGTTATATATCCTTTGTTGGCAATGACAGAGGTCAAACGTTTTCTGTAAGTCTTCACAAGGTTGGCACACACTGTTGCTGGTATGTTGGCCCATTCCTCCATGCAGATCTCCTCTAGAGCAGGGATGTTTTGGGGCTGTCGCTGGGCAACATGGACTTTCAACTCCCTCCAAAGGTTATCTATGGGGTTGAGATCTGGAGACTGGCTAGGCCACTCCAGGACCTTGAAATGCTTCTTACGAAGCCTCTCCTTCGTTGCCCTGGCAGTGTACTTGGGATCATTGTCATACTGAAAGACCCAGCCACGTTTCATCTTCAATGCCCTTGCTGATGGAAGGAGGTTTGCACTAAAAATCTCACGATACATGGCCCCATTCATTCTTTCATGTACACGGATCAGTCGTCCTGGTCCCTTTGCAGAGAAACAGCCCCAAAGCATGATGTTGCCACCCCCATGCTTCACAGTAGGTATGGTGTTCTTTGGATGCAACTCAGCATTCACTCTCCTCCAAACACGATGAGTTGTGTTTCTACCAAACAGTTCTACTTTGGTTTCATCTGACCATATGACATTCTCCCAATACTCTTCTGGAACATCCAAATGCTCTCTAGCAAACTTCAGATGGGCCCGGATATGTACTGGCTTAAGCAGGGGGACACGTCTGGCACTGCAGGATCTGAGTCCCTGGCGGCGTAGTGTGTTACTGACGGTAGCCTTTGTTACGTTAGTCCCAGTTTTCTGCAGGTCAGTCACTAGGTCCCCCCGTGTGGTTCTGGGATTTTTGCTCACCGTTCTTGTGATCATTTTGACCCCACGGGGTGAGATCTTGCGTGGAGCCCCTGATGGAGGGAGATTATCAGTGGTCTTGTATGTCTTCCATTTTCTAATTATTGCTCCCACAGTTGATTTCTTCACACCAAGCTGCTTGCCTATTGCAGATTCAGTCTTCCCAGCCTGGTGCAGGTCTACAATTTTGTTTCTGGTCCTTCCACAGCTCTTTGGTCTTCACCATAGTGGAGTTTGGAGTGTGACTGTTTGAGGTTGTGGACAGGGGTCTTTTATACTGATAACAATGTCAAACAGGAGCCATTACTACAGGTAATGAGTGGAGGACAGAGGAGCCTCTTAAAGGAGAAGTTACAGCCAGAAATCTTGCTTGTTTGTAGGTGACCAAATACTTATTTTCCACCATAATTTGCTGGATTAGTTTTCTCATTTTGTCTCTCATAGCTGAGGTCTACCTATGATGACAATTACAGGCCGGCCTCATCTTTTTAAGTGGGAGAACTTGCACAATTGGTGGCTGACTAAATACTTTTTTCCCCACTATATAAGTGTGGGGCCGGGAACTGCTGCTCCACTATTATATGAATATTACGTGGATAGGTCGTCAGTATCAAAAATACATTTTGGGCCAGAGTACCCCTTATACTAGATTCACAAATAACCACTATAATAGTGTATACAAGTGGGTTCTGAAGGATATTATATACAGGTATTATAGTTAATGGGGACCACCAGATGAAAGGTCGAAATTGCAGGACTTTTTCGGCCACTGATTTTCAAGGGGTACTTCCATGGAGTTTCCAACGCAGATGTGAACCCAGCCTTAGTGGTAAGGCAACTTTAACCCCTTACTCACTTTTTATTACATTTTTTTGAAGCGGCGGGATGAATAAAAAATGCAATTCTTGCATTGTTTTTACTTTTTTTTAAAGCATTCGCTGCAGATTAAATAGTGTGAAACATTTTATAGCTCAAGTCATTACAGACAGTAATATGCATTAGGTTTTTTCCTTTTTTTTCCTTTGGAAACAAGCATTTGGGGAAATTTTTTTACATATTTTTTGCAAATTTAAAAAAAATGTTTTTACTTTTCATTTTAGTTCCATGTCGCTCATAACATGCTGTAATACTTCTGTACTGTGCATTGTTGGGGGCTGTCAAACCTCTTCAATAACACAGCTGCTATAGACTGCAGCATCTAAGAGGTTAACGGCGCCGCTTGTCTTCCTTTTCCCATTCACTACCTGCTGCTAGGTCTGGTCATGCCGTGGGTAACTGTACGGCTTCATTTGACCGAGTTGCAAAGTGGCCATGAAAAACGTCCATTTTCCACGGCCATCGTGCACCCAAGGGGCACTTGTTTTCACAGATGCCCTATACATTTGAGTGTATGGAGGGATCCGTGAAAATGGACAAAAATAGGACATGACCTATATTTTGATGGACTGTTACAATGGACCATCAAAAATAATGGTGATGTTAATAACCCCTAATCACTGATATTGAATTTACTGCAATGTCTGTTAAAAAAACACGGACATCAAGCGGCCATTAATCACTATCGTGTGAATGTAGCCTTACAAGGGACATCCCTTACATGTAGAGGAGACAAGGTTTCTGCACAGACTATATGAGCAGTGAGACTATGGGACTCTCTGCCATGATAAAGCATTTACAAGAAGAGTTCCAGAAATTCCTAGATGTCTGGAGTATAATAATATTACAGGTTTTAGTTACTGGATTTCTGGTGATGGGTTGTTGATCCAGGGATTTATTCCGATTCCCAGATTTGGACTTGGGAAGAGAAAAACTGACTTCTACTTCACTGCAGGATAATAGGCATGCTGGAGGAACGTGTGTCTTTTTTCAGCCTCACATACTACGTAATTTCTGAAAATACATTGTTTGGGAGGAAAAATTGACCTCTTACCTCCCACAGTGTCTTTCAGTAGGGGGAGCACATGAGCAGATCTGATCACGAGCAGTACGTGTACGGCTTATTCTCAGATATCACAGACCCAACCCTGTATCCATTAGGGCTCATGAACATGATATTGCTGTAAACTAGAGGTGTAGACAGAAGAGAGGGGATCCTTTGGCAGTGATCAAAAGGGGCACTCCATCATGGGGTTAGGCTTCGCTTGCGACGGCAAAAGTCTTTCTTTCCCTTATCATGACTCTTGGATCAATCCCCACCACCCTTGTTTTGCTAACACCGCAGTTACTCTGGAAGGAGGATCTTGTAGCAATCTTCTCAACCAGGTACTAAACCAGGGCTGGGCCGCCTATTTCTAGGGGCCCATTGTTTATCTTGCATGGATTCATATGGGCCTATAGCAGTCTATGGTTACCATACTGCCGATCTCTACAAAATGGATCTGTAATACTGCTATGTGTACGGGGTCTTAGTAAAGCCAATATCATTACCAGATTGTGGCAACTGCTTTTTATTCTGATTTAATATTTTATGTCCATGTTTGGGATTGTGATGGAAAAGCTCTTTAAACAATAATATTATGTACAATAAAACCTTCTACTAATGTTGTGTATTACATTCATTTGTACATTTCTACTTTTCCATTTTCCAGAATGGTGACTGCTGACGTGAGGGATGAGGGACTGATCTGCTCCATCTGTGGGCGTCCCTATACACGTCCAGTAATACCATGTAAACACAACTTCTGCCCCCTGTGTCTTATGAATGTGCTGGGTACACAGGATGAGGCTGAAGGTTATGGCTATCACTATACCTGTCCACATGATACTGAGGCAAGAGTGAATCCTGGGATCTGTGACACTTACAGACTATAAACCACATAGTGATCTATTGATCCTAGACAGTGATGGAGCAGGGTGCCTACGGCCTACCAGTAGAATTCATTCTGATGCTCCCTTATATAGCTACATACAAATATTACCTGACACTTGCTCACAAATTCCTAAAATGTTGCAAATATAAATTCTTTTTTCACTGAAAGACGATGGGTGTTTGGGGCCTCTGTGGTGTGATTGAGAGGTTGGGGCCAAGGGAGGATGAATATTGGTTGGCCTGACTCTGCATCTAGATGCCTTCTGAGCTGCCCATTGGGGCAGATTTATTAATACTGGTGTTTGGGACTTAGTGGGCATGGTCTTTACTCTGGTTTAATGCTCCGCCATCTTACAAGTCGGAAATTTGTGTCTGGCAGGGTGCAATAATATTTTCTTTTCTTTTTAGATTTCCAAGATTAATCACATGAGATATAAAAGCAATCCAGGACACATCTTGGGTGAACCTAACCCTCTCCAGGAGAACAGGACATGTCAGACCCATAGAGAAGTCATCAGGTCTTACTGCATTGAAGATGCTGCCTGTCTGACAAACACGAGGGGCATCGAGTGCTGACATTGAAGGAGGCCTTTAAGAACAAGAAGAAACTCATTCATTTTATACAAGAAATGACTGCAGAAAGACATTGGCACTCTGCAGAAAGTCTACTGGAGAACATCAGCAAAGTACACGAAAAATCCATCTGTGAAGAAGAGAGAGTTCAGGATTAGTTCAGAGACCTCAGGGGACGGCTGGAAAAACTAGAGGAGACATTTCATGGTAAGACCTCCAGAAGGAAGGTGTCACTCGTATTGTCTTATAGGTTACATTGGCAGGAAACAGAGGCCAAGCTGTCCAGGAAGATGACGAGCATTAAGGAGCTGTGTAATATGTCTGAGCCATTAACTTTCTTACAAGAACTGGACAAACATGGCCATGAGCTTAATGGTGTTCAGAGGAAACTTAAGAGCAAGCAAGAGGATTATGAGCTGGAGCTCCATCTAGTTCCTCCAGATATGGGCTGTATCTCACTTTATTTCAGTGAATGTTTGTATTCCATTCTAACAGATAATGCAAAGGAAGCCCCAAAGTTCTGTAACCATAGACAGTAAAATACCCAAACAATCAAAAAAGAGCAATGGTCATCTCACCCTATTCCCTCAGTCCACTCCAGTCTCTTCTGCTGGAAACTTAGAAGCAGCAGATGTGATGTAGTAACTTCACTACATTGGCCCTGCATGCTTCCAAGATTCTGGGAGCAGAGACAGGGTCTGAATAGTGAAACAGGAGCGGATGGTTCTCTGATTCACCAGTGTACTCAGGTGTGTCCAGGGACAAACCTCCCGCTGCTCAGTACCCAAAATCCGGAACTGGGCCCCTGAATCTGGGACGTTTGGGAAGCATACCTGTGCCTCAACACTGGACAGTTGGGTGGCACTTCACCAGTATGGTCCACCTATGAGAAGTACTGGTCCCCACTGATACACTGTAACAAGCCTATCAGATGTGAGAAGTATTATGTCAGGACAGGTTTCTGTAAACAAGGTCATAAAGATAGCAAATTTAAACAAAAAACTAAGCTTTATTGATATAAGACAGGACTTAACTTTTAACCTCTTCTTGCACTGTATCGTACATTGTAATGTTTATGTACAGTACACAGATGGCGCAGGCACATGAGCGATGTCAGTGTGCTGACTGTAATATAGTGTCTTGGCACCAAAGTGTTATGACAAAAGAGGGCTCTCTGTCACCACAACACAATGGCGGGGTTCCAATTACTTGGCATGGCAGCTGTGAGAGCCAGGAGAAAGTAAGTCGTGTTTGTGTAAATGCACTGAAATGAAGGAAGAGTGCAGATGAGCTTGTCATAGTTCTCAGCATGGCGCTTGCTCATGAACTGACATCACTGAGCTTACGTTATATGCTATGTGTTTTACAGGATAATCTACTATTTGTTATCAGCCATACCAGGCTATGTAGGGTGGACTGTTGTGTCCCTCAATGGGAAGACTGGTGTGCTGGTATATCTATGGGCAGGGCCTGCTGTTGTACATTACCCTGATATGTTATAATCTGTATTCAGATACATGGTTAGCTACACCTCTTTTCTGTTCTCTGTTGATTTTAGATTCTGCATGTGTGAGAACCAAAACCTCAGCAACTACAAAAGTATACAGGTAACAGAATGTGTCCTGTTCAGATATTTACATGTCTATGTATGAAAGGATTAGATACACAGCTCAGCAGACAGTATCAGACACGATAGAATTAGATACATAACTCAGAAGACAGTATCACACACACATCAGCAGACAGCATGCCAGCTTTGTGTTAAAAATTGTGCCTTTGTTATCCTTTTCCACCACCCTCTTCAGTTTCTGAACTCAGGGCCCCCCATCTAGAATGTATTGTTTATAGTAGTGGTCTCCTCATATTGGGAAGAGACCCCTCATAGGGCTCCTGGACCCTAGTGCCATCACATCCTCTGCACCCCCTCATGTTACATTCCTGACTGGGATCTGTGGACTTTCTGCTTCAGCCGGTGTTTCCGTAGGTATAATTGACATGCTGCGATTTCCAAAACCGCAGTGTGGGGATGGGATTCGCTAGAATCCACTACACAGTGACTGTAAAACACCACGTTTTTTTCCGCTGCGTTTTCGCCATGGGCAAACTGCGACGTTTACGCCACGAAGGGCCCCAGCCTAATGTAGATTAGCTCAGTAAGAAACTGCAACATAGTGACATTTTTTGTCTACTGAATTATGTGAAATGGCTGATCAAGTAATCCAGCTAGCCGCCTTTCAGAAGGTAACTCAGACTTATCCAGGCCCTCACTGCCTACATGAATACTCAGCCACCTCCAGAGATTCAGCGAACCTCCTCCGAAATGTTCTCCCAGATGGACATCTGTACTTTTGGCCTGCCACCTCTCCTTCCTACTCCTGTACATGAGCCTAAGGCTTCATGAGTGTTCAGTGCATGTCTTCCATATATGTCAAGGATTTTCTTTCCCTAATAAATACTTTGCTGATGTGTTCTTGAAACTAAAGATGGAAACTCTTCCACATCACCCTCCCTTTGTGCTATCCCACTCATTCCAGGTAGCAAAAGTCCTGCGGGTACAGAGTATCCTCTGACCCTGCCTAAGTCTGTGGCTTTGTCTGCTTTTATCCTCGAGATTTGGAAGAAGTGAAAATTTGCAGGGGGATTACGGAGGTCAAAGTCCAATACTAAGTACTCATAATGTCCAAGTCAGGAGTGCTCCACTATACACTCCCTGGAGATCCAGTTTGGTGAAAAACTGGGCCCCATTCATAATGTCAAAAAGCACAGAAATGAGAGTCAATGGATAGCTGTCTTTTACAGTGATCTTAGTCAATGCATGATCTCAAGTCAAATTTTTCAGGAGAGGGGGAATTCAGGATATCCTCCAGGAGATCCTTTAACAATATGTCCTTCCAGAAAATCCATCTGCAGGAGAACTTCTTGTATGTCAAGCTAAAAAAAAATACCTTTCAGTGTCACCTCTACGAAGGGCCTGAATTCGGACATACACACGTGGACAAAATTTTTGGTATCCCTTGTTTAATGAAAGAAAAACCCACAATGGTCACAGAAATAACTTGAATCTGACAAAAGTAATAATATATAAAAATTCTATGAAAATGAACAAATGAAAGTCAGACATTACTTTTCAACCATGCTGCAACAGAATTTTTTTAAAAAGAAAACTCATGAAACAGGCCTGGACAGAAATGATGGTTCCCCTGAAAGTAATGTGACCAAAGGGACATGTTAAATCAAGGTGTGTCCAGTAATTAGCATCACAGGTGTCTACAATCTTGTAATCACTCAGTGGGCCTGTATATAGGGCTACAGATACTCAGTGTGCTGTTTGGTGACATGGTGAGTACCACACTCAACATGGACCAGAGGAAGCGAAGGAAAGAGTTGTCTCAGGAGCTTAGAAAGAAAATTATAGACAAGCATGTTAAAGGTAAAGGTTATAAGACCATCTCCAAGCAGCTTGATGTTCCTGTAACTACAGTTGCACATATTATTCAGAAATTTAAGATCCATGGGACTGTAGCCAATCTCCCTGGACGTGGCTGCAGGAGGAAAATTGTTGACAAATCAAAGAGAAGGATAATACGAATGGTAACAAAAGAGCCCAGAAAAACTTCTAAAGAGATTAAAGGTGAAATTCAAGCTCAAGGAACATCAATGTCAGATCTCACCATCCGTCATTGTTTGAGCCAAAGTGGACTTCATGGCAGACAACCAAGGAGGACACCATTGTTGAAAACAAATCATAAAAAAGCCAAACTGGAATTTGCCAAACTACATGCTGACAAGCCACAAAGCTTCTGGGAGAATGTCCTAAGGACAGATGAGACAAAAATTGAAATTTTTGGCAAGGCACATCAGCTCTATGTTCACAGACAGAAAAATGAAGCATATCTTGAAAAGAACACTGTCCCTACTGTGACACATGGAGGAGGCTCTGTTATGTTCTGGGGCTGCTTTGCTGCATCTGGCACAGGGTGTCTTGAATCTGTGCAGGGTACAATGAAATCTCAAGACTATCAAGGGATTCTAGAGAGAAATGTGCTGCCCAGTGTCAGAAAGCTTGGTCTCAGTCGCAGGTCATGGGTCTTGCAACAGGATAATGACCCAAAACACACAGCTAAAAACACCCAAGAATGGCTAAGAGGAAAACATTGGACTATTCTGAAGTGGCCTTCTATGAGCCCTGACCTAAATCCTATTGAGCATCTTTGGAAGGAGCTGAAACATGCCGTCTGGAAAAGGCACCCTTCAAACCCGAGACAACTGGAGCAGTTTGCTCATGAGGAGAGGCCAAAATACCTGCTGAGAGGTGCAGAAGTCTCATTGACAGTTACAGGAATCGTTTGATTGCAGTGATTGCCTCAAAAGGTTGTGCAACAAAATATTAAGTTAAGGGAACCTTCATTTCTGTCCAGGCCTGTTTCAAGAGTTTTCTTTTTTTAAAAATTCTGCTGGAGCGTGGTTGGAAAGCAATGTCTGACTTTCATTTGTTCATTTTCATAGAATTTTTATATATTATTACTTTTGTCAGATTCAATTTATTTCTGTGGCCATTGTGGGTTTTTCTTTCATTAAACAAGGAGTACCAACAATTTTGTCCACGTATGTATATCGCATACTCTCTTCTCCAGAGAGATGGACCCCTCTCGTCCACAAATATATGGTCAAGTGGATGGAGGCTCTGGGCAGGCAGATCTCCCCAACATGTTCTTTTCGTAAGAATATCTTGATAAACTCAGTAAGGTGACTACTACCAGGCCCGCTACAGATGGAGGATCAGAACAATCACTCATCTCAAGTAAATCTCACTGTTGAACACACACTTTTGCATAGACATATCATAACTCAATACATTCCTATGGAACCCGCTGCTACTTGCTCTAGTGATTTGCCTTTTAGGAAGGGTACATTCCCAGATTCTTAGAGCTGGAGGAGTATTCAGTGTACTCTGGAGGGATTAATGCAGTTACTATGAATACATTTCTTAATTTTTTTGATGGGCAAAATGTTTGTACAGAAGAATTATAAAAACTCATATAAGAGGAGGCTGGGGCTTCTTCCACCTATTCTGCTTTCTCTACGAGAGAAAGGCGTCATAAGTGAACCTGAAGGGGAGGAGATCACAGGGAAACGTACACATGTAGAGAGTAACCGCATATTGCTGATCATGATCATAAAGAATGGGGCAGAAGAAAACCGGGGCCCTTCAAAAGAACGACTCTCCGCTGGTGGAGGACCTGGAGCATTTATTGTCCAAAATGCAAATTAAATGAATTGGAATCAATAATCCAAAAAAGGATCTGTCTCTAGATGTGATCCCCTACATCTGAAGAACCTCTTCTGCTTTACAGATCATGTGACATCACGTTAATTGGTCATATAGCCCAGTTGCAGCTCAGTCCCATTCAAGTAAATGGGCAGAGCTGCGACACGAAGCACAGCCAATATAAAAGGTAAAGCACTGTGCTCCGTTTTCTGTGAAAAGGCCACGATGCTCACCCAAATAATGCAGTCTCCCAAAACAGCTGACTGTCAGGGGTCCTGGGTGGCAGACCCCCAGCTGATGTTCAATTGATGTCCTATCTTAAGGCTAAGTCATCAATTTATAAGCCTGGAAAACCCTTTTAATCTTCATTTAGCAGAAATCAGATGACCCCTATAATAAGAGTAAACCAGACTTCAGAGAATTGCTTATTTATTACTGACGGTATATCCTGTCCATGGAACAGCAGGAGAAGTCTTCAGGACACTTCACAGACTTATTAAATTCTCATTTACATTTTTACATATTAAAAAGTTACTATGAAAACAGAAAAGGGAAAGTTTCATGAATGCACCTAAACGCATCTGGTAGATGTACAAATTATTGTTGTCAATGGTAATTGTGAATATAAGGGTGACTTTCCAGGCTCACAAAATGCCATGTTCCCCCATGGGCACTATCCAATATCAGTGACATATCTCAGTATATCTGTCCTTATAAATCTCCTCCAATGTCCGACATGACACCCCAGAGCACTCCAGAAAATATACAGGACACTATAAAAAAAAAAAAACCCACATTGGCCATTGTGGAAATGCAGCTGAAAAAAATCTCTGTGTTTTACTGTCCCAGCAAAGTGAATGAAACTTTATTTTATCTTATCCCCAGCATTTTCAAAAACATATGAATTTTTGAAAAATGCAGCATGTTTAAAAAGCTACGTTTTCCTGATGGGCTTTGGCCGTATTAACACATCCACTTTTAGTGGACACAGGATATCCTAATTGTTAATTGTAACTTGTAGACTTCTGCTCTTTTTCCATGGACCAGCCAAAAAGAATGGAGACATGCTCTATTTTGGTCCATTTTGTGAACCACAGATGCCCATTAAAGTCTATGGCAGGGAGTACTTAACTACTTTAAGTCAAGGTCCACAGACCTGGGTCTGACATCATGTGAAGGACCGAACTGAACAGGAGCTGAACATTTGTTATGACAAGTCCCACCTATGTCCCCTTTGATCCCACCCAGTCCCTTTGTGCTCTCATATAGTAGTAGCGCTCTCCTCTGTGTAATATACAGCAGTGAAGCCTATTAGTAGGAAACTCCCTCCTTGCTTGTGTATAATGGCAACAGTCAGGAGAAAGACTGATCTCCTGATCGCTGCCCCTTTAGCACGGATACATTACAATTGTGACAGCAGGGATTGGTAATCATCTCTGCTGTCTGCACAGCCACGTAGCAATTTTAGTCCTTTGCAGGCACCAGGGATTATTAGTGATCCCTGCTGCTACTACTGTAACGTATAAGTGCTAAAGGGACAGCCATTGGAAAATCAGTTTTTCTCTTGACCGATCAGCCATGGACAGCACATGACCTTAAAATGAGCAGGATTGTGTACTGTCTGGGATATACACGGACATCACATTTCCAATAAAAGTGAATGCATGAATAAGGCCTTATATGGTGGATTCACAAATGCAAAGCAGTGAAAAGGGATTGCATTTTCTGCTGTATTGTCATTGCGTTTTTTTGCTTAATTTATCTAGTGTGGCCTTAGCCTTAAACAAACATTCAGGGGGTAATATGTACAACACTGACCTTATTACTAGTGTTCAATCTACTGAGGATAAATGAGCAAAATAACTCTACCTACCTATCTGCAGCTTTGGAATTTTTAACTCTATCATTTCCCCAGCAAACAGCTTACAGGGAACAGTGCCTATACCTATTTATATCAATATCCAAATGTTGCAGAAATAAGATCTTAAGGCCACCATATGCCATGTCTGTGTCACCATCAGGACTCCTGTGATGTATTTGAGCCAAAGTGTTCACAGACTTCATCCATAAGTTCAGAAAGACCGCTGTGCAAAGACGCGATCACAATATTCTCTATGGAATGGATCTGATCATCATTCTGCTCTGTTTCCTCATCCGGGTCATTATAGAGAAGCTCTTTATCCGATTCTACTTTCTGCAGGAAAGCTACAGGATCAGTCATGTTACACAGCTTTTCCACATTTCTGATTTTGTGGTACAGCATCGCCTTTTCCTTGTATAAGTGCCTGCTTAGTTTTGGAGCAGAGATTTTCTGCATCTCTTCATAGAGAGACTTCTTTACGGTATGATGCAGATGGTTTATTTGTTCTCTCACCTCCTTAAAAAAGACATTGATTTTTATTATGAGAGATTTTGCTTCTTGCCTGGCTTTACCTTTCGCTTCCGCCAGGCATTGCATTCTCTTATCAATCTTTTCTTCTCTCATTTGAAGTTGACATCGATAGTTGTGTAACTTCTTTTTCTCGTTGTCAAATGCGTCCTTCACAGACATGATCTCATGTTCCTGGTGATTCTCTGTCAGGCAGCAGGACGCGCAGACACAGGCAGCATCCTGGGAGCAGTAGTACTGTAGAATATTGTCATGTTCACTGCACTTCCTGTATGTCAGCGAGGCAGTGTTAGTTGCAGGAATCAGGATATGATTGAGTTCCTTGTTATGGGCTTGCAGGTGCTGATCACACAGAGGGGTCTCGCACTTGACACACGTCTTCACAGCAGGTACCTGAGATTCTATACAGTACAGACAGTACACCTTCACCTCCTCTTCACCACGTTTATGTCTACAAATAGCTTTATAGGATTGTGATTCCTGAAGTATTCTTGTGTTGCTCATGAGTCGAGGTGGCGCTTTGAATTTCTTTTCACATTGTCCACAATAATAATATCCAAACACCAAGTACTGATCCATTACATAATCTATACACAGCCGGCAGAAGCTGTGTCCGCATTTCAGAGATACAGGATCAGTGTAAATGTTCCGACAGAAGGGACATTTCAGTCTGGCCACCAAATCGGTCTCCATTGTTTAAGAAATGGAAGTGAAAGCCTTTACTGCCGACCACGGGAAAAGGAATTCAGAAAGACACATAAGGGATGTTCACACCCAGCAATTCAAGTGCACAGACACGTAAATGCCCGCCTTATTGTTACTGCTTCCTTATTAACCATGTCATTCTTGGCTTAGACATTGTATGCTAATAGTTCCTTGCTCTCAGACCAGGCAAAAACTACAGAAAGAAACAGATGCATTTTTCAATAAAAATAACACATAAGACGTGAACCCTCTGGATATATGGGAGGGCGATAAATCTGTAGAATAAAGAAAAGGAAAAGTCAGTAAAACTGAAAGAGATGTCACAGAACAAAAACTGGAACTAGCCCATAAGAAGACACGGGCACAAGAATTTTAAAAATAGCTGGATAAAGATTTTGGACACATTCAAGAATTTTTATTCCGGATTGTATAGAAGTGCAGGGAGTATAAAGGGTGAAGGTTACATACAAGAAGTAGAAAAAGCAGTGGAGTACATCAGAGAGTCTAGTATGCCGTGTTTACCAGGCCAGACACTTGTAGATTTAGAATAAGCAGTTACAGAAGAGGATATCAATCTAGCAATTAGAGAAACAAATAAGAATTAAGCACCTGGTCCTGAGCCAGGTGAACCCCCAACTCACCCTGGCACATTCACTGTACCTCATACAGGTACTCATCGTACAGCATCTCAGCCAGGCTATGTGTCAGTATAATACACTAGGGAGATTATTTAATAAACTACCCAGCATCTTTCTACTTCCTGAGATCTGCTGCTGTGTGAGCACATAACCTCAGGTCACAGAGCTAAGAGGTCCTAGCTCAAGGCAAGAGCCCGGCAGCAGATTAATGACAAGACCCCAAGACAGAAACAATCAGAGGAAAAGACTTGGCAGCAAGATACTAACGAAAAAAATAAATAAATCCATGTTGGTGACATGTTAGGAATTTGGAACAATTGTCGGATAAGATTTGCATGTAGCTGTGTAGTGGACCCCCAGAATGAATTTTACTGGTGGCTCCTAGGCACCCCAGTCAGACACTTCTTAACAGTGTTATCGTCCAATATCATTATGTAATGTGGACTTCAAGTTTTCTCAAAGACTATGGCTGTGTCTGGTCTTTCCTGTGCATGGGGTTATACATAAAGATCAAGTGCCACTAGGGCAATAAATATTATACAATATGCCCCAATCCAAAAAAAGAAGGCTTGTAATAGGATAACATTGTCATTTATTGACGCAGTGCTACGTCATTTGGGATTAGGTCCCAAAATGCTCTTGTAGATTTTGTCCCTGTATTTCAGACTGACAGCACAGGTAAAAGTAAATGGCACTCTCTTTTACTATGGGTTCTAAGGATAGTGAGAACAAGAACGCCAAAAACACCACTGATTTAGGTGATTTTAATAAAAGAATAGAAAATAAGCAAACAAGTAAAATATGAACAAGAAGCAAGACTTACACTGAACTCGGAGAAACACAATGTCATGTACACTGACACCCCAAGGTGAATAGGCAAAACAAAGATAGGAAACGAAGCAGATGTGTCAAGTGAAAATGGGTTGGCTGGCATTGCATATACTAAACAATTATAGCCTTTTCCAGCCCCTCCTCAATGTATAGAACTTGTGTGTACTATGGGATGTACTAAGGGGTCGGCCGCTTAGTTCCAGTGAAGGGAAGTCTTAATGCTTCAGCAGACCAAGACAAACCGGATAATTGTTGTTTCCAACTTTGTTGGAACAGTTTGGGGAAGGCTTCTTTTCTGTTCCAGCATGACTGTGCCCCAGTTAACAAAGCAATGTCGATAAAGGCATGGTTGGGGGAGTTTGGTGTGGAAGAACTTGACTGGCCACACCTCAACCCCATCCAACACCCAAGGGGTAAACTAGAAGATGGTGAGTCGGGCCCTGTCAACATCAATGTCTGACCTCACAAATGATCTTCTGAATGAATGGACAAAAATTCACACAGGCATTTCCAAAATCTTGTAGAAAGCCTTTCCTAATGAGTAGAAGAAGGCAGGGTGCAACTCCATATTAATGCCTATGGATTTAGAATGAAAGGTCAGAAAAAGCTCTTTTTAGAATGTGTACGTCTCCCAATACCTTTGTGCATATAACATACACACGTAGACTAAATTGTTGCTACCCTTCCGTTAAAGAAATAAAAACCCATAATGGTCACTGAATTACCTTGAAACTGACAAAAGTATTAATAAATGTAAATTTATTGAAAAGTAGATATTGCTTATGGCAATGGTGACCAAAGTGCCCAGAACAAAGTCCAAAGAGATTAGAGGTGAACTTCAAGGTCAAGGTACATCAGTGTCAGATCGCACCATCCGTTGCTGTTGTTGCCAAAGTGGACTTAATGGAAGACGACCAAGGAGGAAACCACTCTTGAAAGCAAATCATAAAAAAGCAAACCTGGAACTTGCCTATTGACAAGCCACAAAGTATTTGGGAGAACGTCCTGTGGACAGATGAGACAAAACTGAAGCTTTTTTGGCAAGTTACATCAGCTCTATGTTCACAGACGCAAAAATTAAGTGCACAAAGAAAAGCACATTGTATCTACTGTGAAACATGAAGGAGGCTCGGTTTTGTTTTGGGGTGCTTTGCTGCATTTGGCACAGGGTGTTTTGAATCTGTGCAGGGTACAATGAAACCTCAAGACTATCAAGGCATTATGGAGCAAAATGTGCTGCCCAGTGTCAGAAAGCTTGGTCTCAGTTGCAGGTTATGGGTCCTCCAACTATGGCTGAGCAATTAATCGAAAAATAACTGAAACCAAACATCAACCAGGATAACCAGTGATTTTGTTCACATTGGTTACTTCGGTTTGGTTATTACAATATTTATGAGGTTCCACATGCAGTTTCGTTTGGTCTGAACACAACCGAACAAAAACTGCTATTATTATACTGTGGGGTCTCTTCATACCCCAAAATATAATAAGCAGAGGCCCAGGGGAGGTGAGCAAACATAAAAAACAGTGTTACTAACCTCTCCTGGGCTTTGGTGCGACTCTCTCTTTTCTTCTGATCTTCTGATTTGTCATGTGGGTAATGCGTCATGATGCCACGTGACCACTGAGCCCCAATCACATGCCTCAGCGAAGACTGAAAGAGAAGAGGGAGCCACGCTGGAGCCCAGGAGAGGTGAGTACCACTGTTTTTTTATGTTTGATCACCTCCCCTTAGCTTATTATACTCTGGAGTCTGAAGGGATCTGCAGTACATCATGGAAATATATGCCTTATCGCTGAGAGGATGACATTGGGAGCGGGTATCAACTGTAAGAAACTGCTGACACCCGCCTGTAACACCCATGGCTGGATCTAAGCTCTAGCATCCCAGTACCTTATCGACCCCCTGTGCCGTCTCCAGAGGTGTCCTCGATGTTTTTTCGGCAGCCCGGGGTTTGTTCCGTGGCCCCGTGACTACAATCTCCTTCTCATGTCTTGGATCCTGTCTCTGGGATACTTCTGTATTGAAGAGTATAACACTGTCCATATTGGGAGAAAAAAAAAAAAAAAAAAAATTATTAGTATTTAAAAAAAAAATTTTTTATATCCCTAGACGTGTGGCGCAGGTGTGGAGTAAAGTATGTCTCTGACCTGTATAGGGGTGGCACTAGGGCGCCCTTCCCCGTGTTGAAAGAGACATTTGATCTGCCCGTAAGGGAAGCATACACATATACCAGATTGACTTCCTACTTGTCTGACACGACATCGACTCAGGTACGCCTGCCACAGACGGCCGCCGACCTCTTACACCCACAGGCTTCCACAGCGGCTTATAAAACTAAAACCCTGTATCAAATTTTGAATATGGATTGCACTTTCCGCAAGACTAAACACATGATCCTTTGGGAGGAGGACATAGGGAGCAGATTTGAGGTCGGGCATTGGCGAGAGGCGATCAGATGGGCTAAGCGATCCACAGTATGTGCCTCACATTGGGAGCAATATAGCAAATTACTATTACGCTGGTATTACCCTCCTTTACGTATAGCTAAGTTCTACCCATCGTGTTCTCCTCTTTGTTGGAGGGGATGCGGGGAGACCGGCTCTTTATTCCACGTGTTCTGGCACTGCCCACTCATTCAGCCCTTTTGGGTTTCTGTGTTTTCCTTGGTTAATGGCCTGTGTGGTGGTGGGGTGGGGTATACACCTGAACTGGCACTCCTCCTGCTGGGTATTCACATGATACCTGGTAGACATAGAACAGTCGTTTGTCAGGTGCTAGGGGCTGCCCACCTACTTGTTGCGAGACGATGGAAGTCTACTGCATGCCCGGCCTTGACAGAGTTAATTTCAGCGGTGTCCTTGAATTATCAATACGAGCGCATTTGTGCATGTAATGGAGGGGGCCTGGATAGATTCAGGACGCACTGGGAGTCATGGGCAGAGGCATTCCCTCCACCGTACAATCATTGACGGACTATACAACGAGGCCTTCCCTTTCACTAGGGTATTTCTTTCTACTTTATTTATAGCTTCTGGGGGCTGCTATGATTTGTTATTCCGGTAACACCTATATACCATTTGTTTAAGAAATTGGAAAATTGATACAGTCATATGAAAAAGTTTGGGCACCCCTATTAATCTTAATCATTTTTAGTTCTAAATATTTGGGTGTTTGCAACAGCCATTTCAATTTGATATATCTAATAACTGATGGACACAGTAATATTTCAGGATTGAAATGAGGTTTATTGTACTAACAGAAAATGTGCAATATGCATTAAACCAAAATTTGACCGGTGCAAAAATTTGGGTACCCTTATCATTTTATTGATTTGAATACTCCTAACTACTTTTTACTGACTTACTGAAGCACAAAATTGGTTTTGTAACCTCACTGAGCTTTGAACTTCATAGCCAGGTGTATCCAATCATGAGAAAAGGTATTTAAGGTGGCCAATTGCAAGTTGTTCTCCTATTTGAATCTCCTCTGAAGAGTGGCATCATGGGCTCCTCCAAAACAACTCTCAAATGATCTGAAAACAAAGATTGTTCAACATAGTTGTTCAGGGGAAGGATACAAAAAGTTGTCTCAGAGATTTAACCTGTCAGTTTCCACTGTGAGGAACATAGTAAGGAAATGGAAGACCACAGGGACAGTTCTTGTTAAGCCCAGAAGTGGCAGGCCAAGAAAAATATCAGAAAGGCAGAGAAGAAGAATGGTGAGAACAGTCAAGGACAATCCACAGACCACCTCCAAAGAGCTGCAGCATCATCTTGCTGCAGATGGTGTCACTGTGCATCGGTCAACAATACAGCACACTTTGCACAAGGAGAAGCTGTATGGGAGAGTGATGCGAAAGAAGCCGTTTCTGAAAGCACGCCACAAACAGAGTCGCCTGAGGTATGCAAAAGCACATTTGGACAAGCCAGCTTCATTTTGGAAGAAGGTCCTGTGGACTGATGAAACAAAGATTGAGTTGTTTGGTCATACAAAAAGGCGTTATGCATGGCGTCCAAAAAACACAGCATTCCAAGAAAAACACTTGCTACCCACTGTAAAATTTGGTGGAGGTTCCATCATCCTTTGGGCTGTGTGGCCAATGCCGGCACCGGGAATCTTGTTAAAGTTGAGGGTCACATGGATTCAACTCAGTATCAGCAGATACTTGAGAATAATGTACAAGAATCAGTGACGAATTTGAAGTTACGCCGGGGATGGATATTTCAGCAAGACAATGATCCAAAACACAGCTCCAAATCTACTCAGGCATTCATGCAGAGGAACAATTACAATGTTCTGGAATGGCCATCCCAGTCCCCAGACCTGAATATCATGGAACATCTGTGGGATAATTTGAAGCGGGCTGTCCATGCTCGGCAACCATCAAACTTAACTGAACTGGAATTGTTTTGTAAAGAGGAATGGTCAAAAATACCTTCATCCAGGATCCAGGAACAGATTAAAAGCTACAGGAAGCGACTAGAGGCTGTTATTTTTGCAAAAGGAGGATCTACTAAATATTAATGTCACTTTTCTGTTGAGGTGCCCATACTTTTGCACCGGTCAAATTTTGGTTTAATGCATATTGCACATTTTCTGTTAGTACAATAAACCTCATTTCAATCCTGAAATATTACTGTGTCCATCAGTTATTAGATATATCAAATTGAAATGGCTGTTGCAAACACCCAAATATTTAGAACTAAAAATGCTTAAGATTAATAGGGGTGCCCAAACTTTTTCATATGACTCTAACTGGTAGCTGATGGGTCTCCCCCTTTTTGTAAGGGGCGAACCAACTACTCTGCGAGTGGGGGGATACGATCCGACTGTATTCATTTTCTAGGCCTAGAATATGGTTTGTGTTTTCTGTTCTTTTATTGTTTTGCCCTTCGCTTTATTCCTTATCCTCCTCTAGCCTGTTCCCCATCTTATCCGTCTTATGGCTAAAACTGAATGTCGTCCCCTATAACCTCAACATGTTAGGTTTGCCGTACGTTTGATTAGATTTACTTGTTCGTACTATGCATTGCCATTGTATATATTTTATTCATGGATGTACCTCATCTGAGTATATTGTATTGCATTGCGACTATGATGTATATGAGGTCATAACTGTGCCCTTGTTTCCTCAATGTGTTTCTAACTTGTATTGTATTTCTGTTAAAAATTTCAATAAAAAACTATTGGAATAAAAAAAAAAAAAAAAAAATTTTTAGTGCCACATAAAATGCCCACTTTCCCATAAATTAAGTAAAAACACAAAACACTGTATAAAACAGCACACATTTTGTATTGCTGCGTCCATAACAAAATTGTACAGTACCACTAAACCATTGGTTAACCTGCACGAAGAGTGTCGTAAAAAAAAAAAAGTACTGATTTTTTTTTTTTTTTTACACACTGTGTTGGTTGATTTGAGATTAAGAATAAAGTGTTATGTATTTTGAAAACCCTGGGTAAGCGCAGTGCCTTGTTTACTCCTGTACCCCACCAAGTGAGGAGGAGTACCACCTGGTCTTCCATTTCCATCCTTCTCCATATCAGCTTTTCTCTTCCACCTGCATTTCCCACTGGGACTGAAGACAGTGGTCTCGGTCCATGGCTCAGGGCAGGTTTATTTTCCTTCACAGACATTATGGACTACTGAACTTGCTCCCTCTTCCCGTTTGCTGACCTAAAATCTAAATTTCATCTCTCCCTTCCAGTGAGTTCCTATATATTAATTTCTCCCATTTGGCTAATTCTATTTTTCGCGGCACCAGGGTATCTCTCCCTACTCATTTTTAGAGATTCTGTAAATCTGTCTGCTCCACTGCAGGCCTCATATCGGACATATATGACTCATTATATATTATATTATATTTGACCCAGTTCCTAAAGCGCTGCCTGATCATCCCTTTATGCGAGAGTGGGAGGGCTACTTGGGGTACCCATAGCAGACCTGTCATGGACCATGATATGGAGGTGAGTGGCCAAGACCTCTTGCTGTGTTACCTTTAAAGAAAATTTTAATGAGATGTTGATGCACTGGTACCATACCCCAGTTTTGCTTCATTCTTTTAATGCAACTGCACCAGATAACTGCTCGAGATACGGTGCCCGTTCAGCTAACACATCCCATTTTTTTCTGGTTGTGTCCCCTGCTCTAGCCTTATCGGCGACAGTTACAGACCTTAAATGAGTGGGTGTTCGCCTCCTATTGATCCCTAGGACATATCTACTTATATGAACAATCTGCATTATACAGCAATAATCTATGATACATCAGCCATGTCTGCAGTGTGTAAGGTAAATACATGAGGGGGACTCTGACAGGATAAATCCTGTGGTAATACTGCAGCATATACAGTATGATGTAGGATGGGGATACTAAACTAGTAGTGATGTGTAATGTGAATGTGGTGACACCAGTGTTGTGTGAGGTGATAAACCCCAATATTATACTCCCTAATTCGACAAATGTTTCCTACAGTCCTTGTAGTAAGAAAGAGGAAGAGATGAATGAGACAGGAATTTACATCTATTCCTAAACTCCTCTCTCCCTACAGTAACACACTAGGCACTATATACTCCTAAAGCTGAATATGCACATATATACTGTACTCTTAAAGCTGAACCAGTCTGTATAAATCCACACAACTACTACACAAAGATGAAACTGCAGGAGTTATTGGTTACCCCATCCCAAAGTCATGTCCCCCTTTGCTGATGGCTCCGGGGGTGTCTTATCTACTTAATTTGCCTTCTGAGCGCTTACGTAAACACTCCTTACTGTTTTTAATCTATATTCTCAATCTGCCAGGTGCCTTATTGCCAAGCATTGGAGGAGGTCCCCTCTTTGCTCATTGGAAGAGCTGTATGCAAGAATACATGAGACTAGAACACTTGAATATTTGACAGCTCTTCTGAATAGTGAGGAGGAAAGATTTGATACTGTCTGGGAATAACTTTTGGATGCTTCACGATCTGTAGGTCCTGGAGATAGGATTTCTTTTGATTTTTTCCCCTTCTCTGAAATGACGATAGTGTGGCATTCTTTTCCCCCTCCCTCCCTTTCCTCGTGGTTCATGTCCTGTGTCTCCCCCATTATATCTTTAATATTTTTTGGATATTGGCCTATCACATGGTTATGTATATTTTTTATTACACATGCTTTCTTTGGCTCCTATGCTGTGGGCCTGTATGTTCTGTGGATATTTTCTTTATTTGTGTTCTTGTTTTTTCTTAACAAAACATAATAAAAATTACAACTGAAAAAAAAAAATAAAAAAATTAGACATGGCACCTGAAAACTATTCCAGCAAAATCTGCTTTTCCTATGCCCAGTGTCGCTCCTTCCCTTTGGTGAGCTGCCGTTTGACTAAACACCTTGTTTACATCCACATATGGGGTATTTCCGTGCTCGGGAAAAATTGCATAACAAATTGAGAGAGGAATTTTCTCCTTTAACCCCTTGTGAATATATACATTTTAGGGCTAAATTAACATATTATTGAAAAAAAAATGAAATGTCTAAATTTCACCTCCATATTGTTTTAATGCCTGCGAAATGCTTAAAAGGTTAAGAAACTTCCCAAATATTGTTTTTAATTATTAGAGGGGTACAGTTTTGAAAATGGGGTGATTTGTGGGGCGGTTTCTAATACAAAGGCCTTTATAATCCCCTTCAGAACTGGTCCCTACCAAATGGGTTTGGGAAATTTTCTTGTAAATCTGGAAAGTCACTGTTACACTTGTAAGCCTTCTAACATCCAAAATAAATTAAAGGACAATTAAAAGATGATGCCGATATAAAGCAGATACGGCACATAATATTATTATTAATATATTTGGGTGGTATGACTATCTTTCTGAATAGCAGAGAATATCACATTTTGAAATGATACATTTTTCCAATTTTCTCCATCAAATTTTTTTAGAAATAAATACAAGAAATATTGATCAATATTTGCCACTAGCATGAAATAGCCCCCTGTGCAGCCCCCTGACGAAGCTGGGGTGAAACGTACGTAGGGGCTGTGGGTGGAGGTCACGGCGTTCCCTTGCATATTTATATTTCTTCATTGGTAAGACTGTCTGATTTTGGTGACTAATGTTTACGCTCTCTCTCTCTCTCTCTCTCTCTCTCTCTCTCTCTCTCATATATATATATATATATATATACACTGTTTACTGAATATGTCTGACATGTCTTTCCAGTGAATGTTATTTATGTGGAGTATCTTGAAATAACGCTTCTGATGTGCCATATACAGTACAGACCAAACGTTTGGACACACCTTCTCATTCCAAGAGTTTTTTGTATTTTCATGACTATAAAAATTGTAGATTCACACTGAAGGCATCAAAACTGTGAATTAACACATGTGGAATTATATACTTAACAAAAAAGTGTGAAACAACTGAAAATATGTCTTATATTCTAGGTTCTTCAAAGTAGCCACCTTTTGCTTTGATTACTGCTTTGCACACTCTTGGCATTCTCTTGATGAGCTTCAAGAGGTAGTCACCTGAAATGGTCTTCCAACAGTCTTGAAGGAGTTCCCAGAGATGCTTAGCACTTGTTGGCCCTTTTGCCTTCACTCTGCGGTCCAGCTCACCCCAAACCATCTCGATTGGGTTCAGGTCTGGTGACTGTGGAGGCCAGGTCACCTGGCGTAGCACCACATCACTCTCCTTCTTGGTCAAATAGCCCTTACACAGTCTGAAGGTGTGTTTGGGGTCATTGTCCTGTTGAAAAATAAATGATGGTCCAACTAAACGCAAACCAGATGGAATAGCATGCCGCTGCAAGATGCTGTGGTAACCATGCTGGTTCAGTATTCCTTCAATTTTGAATAAATCCTCAACAGTGTCACCAGCAAAGCACCCGCACACCATCACACCTCCTCCTCCATGCTTCACGGTGGGAACCAGGCATGTAGAGTCCATTCGTTCACCTTTTCTGCGTCGCACAAAGACACGGTGGTTGGTACCAAAGATCTCAAATTTGGACTCATCAGACCAAAGCACAGATTTCCACAGGTCTAATGTCCATTCCTTGTGTTCTTTAGCCCAAACAAGTCTCTTGTGCTTGTTGCCTGTCCTTAGCAGTGGTTTCCTAGCAGCTATTTTACCATGAAGGCCTGCTGCACACAGTCTCCCCTTAACAGTTGTTGTAGAGATGTGTCTGCTGCTAGAACTCTGTGTGGCATTGACCTGGTCTCTAATCTGAGCTGCTGTTAATCTACGATTTCTGAGGCTGGTGACTCGGATGAACTTATCCTCCGCAGCAGAGGTGACTCTTGGTCTTCCTTTCCTGGGGCGGTCCTCATGTTAACCAGTTTCTTTGTAGCGCTTCATGGTTTTGGCCACTGCACTTGGAGACACTTTCAAAGTTTTCCCAATTTTTCGGACTGACTGACCTTCATTTCTTAAAGTAATGATGGCCACTCGTTTTTCTTTACTTAGCTGCTTTTTTCTTGCCATAATACAAATTCTAACACTCCATTCAGTAGGACTATCAGCTGTGTATCCACCTGACTTCTGAACAACACAACTGATGGTCCCAACCCTATTTATAAGGCAAGAAATCCCACTTATTAAATCTGACAGGACACACCTGTGAAGTGAAAACCATTTCAGGTGACTACCTCTTGAAGCTCATCAAGAGAATGCCAAGAGTGTGCAAAGCAGTAATCAAAGCAAAAGGTGGCTACTTTGAAGAACCTAGAATATAAGACATATTTTCAGTTGTTTCACACTTTTTTGTTAAGTATATAATTCCACATGTGTTAATTCATAGTTTTGATGCCTTCAGTGTGAATCTACAATTTTTATAGTCATGAAAATACAGAAAACTCTTGGAATGAGAAAGTGCGTCCAAACTTTTGGTCTGTACTGTATATGCATTTGTCTAGTAACTATGTTTTGTGCATTGTGCATGATATGATATATATGCTTCTTGGACTCTTGCATATGTTGTGATACATACATGTATATATTTTTTCTTTGTAATGTGCCTGCCTGGGAAAGCTGTGACCTTGCCTCTTGTTTGTGTTTATGACACATTTTGTTTTTAAAAAATACTTTTTTATGTCTTTTCTTGTATGAAATAAAATGACTTTTTGATATTTTCATTATATTTGGTGTTTATGTTATTTATTTATGGTATCGCCATTCCTAATAGGTTGTTGCATGAAGTACAATGTGTTGCGAAAAAACAGTGTCAAAATCACTTGTGTAAGTTAAAGCGTTTCAAAGTTATTGCCATATAAATTGACACATGTCAGTTTTGAAAAATGGGGTCATGTCCTTAAGGTGTTTTTTGGCCATGTCCTTGAGGGGTTAAAAGGAAGTATTAATAGCAAAAGTATTTTCAGTTTCACTTACACCGATTCCAGAATGGCGGCTGCAGAGCTGGGAGACGAGCTACACTGCTACATCTGCAGCAAGATTTACACTGACCCTGTATCACTGCCATGTGGACACAACTTCTGTCAGGCCTGTATCAGAGACCATCTAAATGAACAGGATCAGTCTCAATTTTATACATGTCCTCAATGTGGTAAAAGATTCACTAACAGACCTTGCCTGCTGAGAAATACAGAGCTGTGTGACAATGTGGAGCAGCTCCAGTCTGCGCGGGAAACGTCTCAGGTGTGCTGCACTTACTGTGTTAACTCTTCTGTACCTGCTGTTAAGACTTGTGTGCGGTGTGAAGTGTCTCTGTGTACTACACATCTGGCTGTACATAACATGACACTGAAACACAATTTAATAGATGCCACAAATTCCCTACAGGGTATACAATGTTCTGTCCACAGTCAGCTCCTGACAGATTACTGCCATCAGGATTCAACTTGCATCTGTACAGACTGCTATGTGTTAGGGGATCACAAAGGGCACCCGGTGGATTCTCTAAATGAAGCTTCAAAGAAAAAGAAGGAGGAACTTAAAAATGATCTCCAGAACTTGGTTTCCAAGACAGAAGAGACAAAGATAACTATCGAAAATCTCCACAAGAGCTGGGGTATAGAACGAGAAAAAGCCAGTTATATAGAAAACCAGGTCATCTCAATATTCAGACACCTGAAGGAACAACTACAGGACCTGGAAAGAAATGTTCTATCTGAGGTTTCTAAGCAGGATAGTAAAACCTCAAAGTATTACTCCAACCTCATCACGGATTTAGAAGAAAAAGTCAAGGAACAATCTCGGACCATGTCTAATATTAAGAAGATGCTTTACATGACTGACCCCTTATCTGTCCTAAAACAGTCGGGTATAGACAAAGCCACATTCTGCACAGAAGAGAAGGAGTATAAGGAGGCCCCGCTCAACATAGAATTAGTTACTGATCTGATGTTAGGCAACCTGTACAGAAGTCTGACTGCAATTCTGACGTACAACTTCCCAACAGGTAGAAGATGAACTATTTTATTATGAAACAGTGAATGATTCTAACAATGATTCTGCTTAAAACAACATCTAGCCATATGACAGATTTCCTGGACATCCCAAAGCTCATCTGAAGCAAACTCACTGCATGCTAGTGATCTATGATGCCATTAGATCACTATGATGCAGTGAGTTCAGTTTAGCAGAGCCATGGGCAGTGCAGCAAATGCAGCCATCAAATGGACTGTGTTATGTGGACCACACACTTGTCTGAGGAGAAAACCACATTTAATTAGGTCATGTGTAATAATCCAGGTACAGTGATCTCATGCTACCTGACGGACAGGCCCTAAATCTCATAGATTTGGTTTTGACTGGTAGGTCCTCTACGGATCTGAAGAACAGCTGCAGGGACTGTAAAACACCTCATTTTTTTCCTACAGCGTTTATGCCATGGACAAACCAAGGCGTTTATGCCATGTGCGGTGCCAGCCTTATATAGTAATTTGAAAATGTAATGAAGTAAAGTAAATCTAACCAATACATTTATTCATCATGTATTATAGATGTCAAAGGTAAATATATAAAAGAAGGAGCGACTGATCCGTGCCTGTACGAGAAGACAAAGCAGGAGATGGACACTATGCTGGACTGTAAGGTAAAGATGGATACACTTATTTTAACCACTTGATCCTGACTTTTACCATAACCTTGATCAAAATTTATTACTGATAACTGTACATGTAGCTATGTCACATAAAGACATTTTGTAGCATATTATGAGACAAATTTGTAGAAGATTGTCATGTATCCTCTGGATCAGGGCTAGCTTTAAATGGGTTTTACCATTTTAGCAGCTCATCTTCTATCCCCAACTGATCACAAGATAAGAACAGGGATGTTTTGCTCCCTGTTTTGAATGGAGAGTTTGCTGGACAGGCGTGATCCCAATCTTCATTTCAATGGGACCACCAGAGATAGCCAAACACTGTACTTCAGCTATCTCCAGTGTTCCCACTGAAATGAATGGAGCAGAGCACGCCTATCTGACCACTCCATTCAGAATGGGAAACAAAACATCCCTTTCTCGTAATCCTCTAGGGGATAAGTTGCTAAGATGGGAACACCCCTTTAAGAACCTATTACATGGTGTCAGTTTTGGACAAATTATTGGGAATACCGGCTCCTAGGATAATCAGTCCTAATAACCGGTCACTGTAAATGTGCTCCTGGTCTGCATTTACCCATTTGTCAGCTGACTGCTGCATGTGTCAATTGCACAAATGCATCTGTACTATTCTATGTAAAGCAATGGCAAGTACAGGTGCAGCCTGACAATTAATAATAGTAATTATTAGTAATCGCATGTGCCTGCTATTGGCTGGGCTGCACCTGTACTGTTGCCATTGCTTCAGATAGCATAGTACACGTGCGTCCTGGCAATTATCACACTGGGTTATTAACTTAACTGCAGCATTTTAGACTACATGAAGGTGGTGTGTTGCAAACAAACCATTACAGAGGGTATGAAGGCTGATGATAAATCTTAGGGTGGAATGAGGTGTTTAGTTCTTGCAATGCTCCTCAGGTTGATGCATGCAGATTTAAAAGGGGTTGTCCATAAATTTCAGGACTCAGCGAGAAAGTCAGGGAAGGAGAAACATAAAAAAAAAAAAAATCATACTCATCTGTCCCCGGCACTCCGGTGTCAGTCGCCGCTCTCTGGTATAGTGTGTGTGGTGCCTTTACCAGCGGAAGTTCTGCACCGTATGTGACATCTGAGGCCAATCAGCGGCCTTAGTGGCCACAGGAAAGGAACTGGTGACATCACTTGCATACATCATTGGTTCCTTTCATGGACAACCCCTATAAGGTATGTTCTCACAGGACAGATCCACTGCAGATTTTCTCCTGTGGAATTACATGACGAAAATATACAGTGGAAAACCAAATAGCCAGCAAGCCAAGTGTCCATAAAGCCCTTCTTTTATTACTTATCATTAAAATAACATCCAGACTGCCTTCTGGATGGTGCTTGCAGTACCTGCAAAATGGATAATATTTACCAAATTTCATCCATATGATGTGTAAAAAATCCATTTGTAATGAGCACTGGACTGTTGTTTCAATTTTTTTTTTACTATTGCTGGGGGGTTGCTGAACTTTTTAGTAATATACTTTATTTATTATACTTGAATGGAGTCGCAATGCAAAACCAAAGGGTGCTGCGGCCATCGCAAAAAGTCAAACAAAAACTGGTAAATCACTAGTTAAAAACACAGTTGGGATTATGATTTTTTTTATATGTTGCAGTATAAAGCAGGTCGTTGCAGGTATAAAACTGGTGATATAGCTTGTTGAAGTGATACCTCAACCCTTTGGCAATAGGTTAATAATGTATATTACAAAAATGTTCAGCAAACCCTTCCCTACACAATAGTTAAAAAAAAAATGTGAAAGGACACTTACACTGTAATAATGGCAGATATCTGCAACAAAACACAATAACTACAGCCAAATTGCATATGTCAACCTTTGAATGGCTGTGTTTCTCGGAGATAGAGGTGTTGGATGTCCAAGTTGCCAAGACATAATATTGGTCATTAATATAAATATACTGTATTCTATTTCATTAGAATCCAGAGGGCAGCGATGTACCAGTGTGTCCAGTTATAAATGGAAGCACATACAGGTAAGACATGATATAAAGGTCACCATTTTGTTCTGCTTGTTTCCCCAGGACAACAACACAGTGCTGGGATAACATTGGCACTGTAAGTATAGGGACTAGTACGATAAAAACCTTTACAGGTTACATAACCCCACCACAGACTATGCCGGAGAGCGGCGACTGACACCGGAGTGCTGGGGACAGAGGAGTATGATTTTTTTTTTTTTTTGATGTTTCACCTTCCCTGTTCCTTCTTGCTGAGTCCTGAAATTTATGGTCAATCCTTTTAAATCTGCATACATCAACCTGAGGATCACTGCAAGAACTGAACACCTCATTCCAAAATAAGGAATATCTGCAGAAGAGGTTCTGGTTCTTCATCGAGCGTCTTGTATCTATTCTCCAGTCTTCCTGGTACCAAACTCTTCAGGGGACTGGAGAATGACAATCAACCCTAAGATATCTCAACAGACATATCCTCAAAAGAAGATCCTGCATGTAGAGACTATAAGATCTGATTACATGGCCACACTCGACCTCAAGGACATGTATCTACACGTCCCAATTTTAACTCCATAGAGGAAGTATTTGAGGATCGCTGTGGTCATAGAGGGGCACTTAAGACACCTTAAGTTTAACTCTCTCCCTTTCAGCATAACATCAGCTCCGTACGTTTTCACCAAAGCGGTGTCTTCAGTCGCTGCGACTCTCAGAAAACAAGGGATATCCATAATCCCATATCTGGACAACTGGCTAATAAAAGCCTCCTCCAGTTCAGGCCTTCAGCAGCACTTAAGGATCACTCTCAATTTTCTAGGGACAAGTCTGAGATAGTTCCAGCAAACCCAGAAGAAGTTCCTTGGATTCTTAATAGATACCAGTCTGATTAAGGTTTCCCTACCTCCTTCCAGAAAGGAGAGAATCATTGCAGCCGCAAAGTTTCTGACCACTCCCTGTCTGATTACCATCAGGACAGGTATGAAAGTGTTGGGGCTAATGTCAGCAGCCGCAGATGTAGTTCCATGGGCCTTCTGGCATCTCCATCACCTCCAGAAGGAGGTTTTAAAGGTCTGAAATCACAGTCCCAGCAGACTGGTCAAGAAAATCACCGTGTCAGGAAACCTGTCTGTCCCTCAAATGGTGAATACATCTGAAAGACGGAAGGTCCACGGTCCAACCTAGTTGGACCCTGTTGACCACAGATGCATCTCTCTCGGGTTGGGGAGCCCACCTATACAAAATTCTCGTCCAGGAATCCTGGAATACTAATGAGAAGATGATGTTGTCCAAACCTACGGCTAGCACTCCTGCACTTCTTTGATCAACTTAAGGGTAAAGCGGTCAGAGTATGCTCAGATAACATGACAACTGTTCCCTGTATAAACAAACAGGGAGGCTCTTGATCCCAACCCCTTCTCAGAAGTGGGGATGACCTTGGTGTGGGCAGAGAAGAATGGAACTCATCTCTCTGCAGTACATATCAAAGGGGTGCTGAATGTAATAGCAGACCAAATGAGTCAAGGTCTCTTTGTTCCCGAGGAATGGTCTCTGAACCCAGAAGTCTTCCAGCTGGAAGTGGGGTTATCCAGAGGTGGATCTGACCAGGTTCAACGCCAAGGTGAAGTTTTGCTCTCTTTACCAGGACAATCCCTTGGCAGTGGATGACCTGTCCATCCCATGAAGGTTCAGGCTGACTTACATATTCCCTCCAGTTCCAGTGATACTGAGGGTACTGATGAAAATCAGACAGGACCAAGCCACGGCATAGCCATCATTCCATTCTGGCCGAAAAGAGCTTGGTTTTCCTAGCTCATACATATGAATCACAGAATTTACTGGAAGATTCCCCCAATTCAGAATCTGGTGTCTCAGGGCTCTCAGATCTGAAAGCATTCAACCAGACAGCCTGGAGGTTGTCCTGTCCCTACTACAGTCTAGAGGACTTTCTGGAGCCGTCCTGAACACACTCAGAGATGATGGGAAACCTAAATTCTAGAGAATTTTTTGAGCCAAAGTCAGGAGTGGGAGAAGTATAAGAGCTTCCTATATATTTCCCATTTCTCTTATAGCCTCTCTTGGCTTTGGCTAAAAAGAACAAAGCAAAATCTGCAACAAAAAAAGCTGCGGTTCTGCAATGTGGGGCCCCAGCCTAAATGCACATGTATGAGACACTTAAATTAATTGTGGGGTGGAATGGAGAATACCCACAATTTTGCCATTGTTTATCGAATAGCGTTATCATAGCATTCACTTCAAGTTTAAAATTACATGTTAACTTTATGCTTTGTACAATTTTGGCAAAACAATGATTTATCTAGTTTTTGTTATGTTTTAATCTTAATTTTCTAATTTTAACATTGATGGAGCAGTAGAGGGGTTTGTTTTTGTGGGTTAAGCTGTAGTTTTTACTGGTACCATTTTAGGGTACATAGTATTTTTGATAAAAAAAATTTTTTAAACTTTCAACATCTGTTTATTAGACTTATTATTCTCTTAGTAGGACTTGCAAATGCAATTGCTTGTACAATACACTTTCACCATCCTATTATACTCTGCTTCTGGATAGCAGACCTGGGTGGGCCTTCACTTGATCCCCGACTCCCATGATCACATCCAAATTTTATCTAACTGCCTGGATTACTGACCACAGCATCTAAAGAGTTAAACAACCAGAATCAGAGTTAGCAGTCAGTTCCTGAACATGATGTAGTCTTATGTCACTAATAAGTTAAAGGGGTTGTCCAGGCAAAAATGGACAACCCTTTTAACATTTAAATCAGCTGGGGGCAGTGAAACAAATTAGAAAAATGCATACTCACCTTTCCACGGTGCTCCAGTGTCCTCCTGCGTGTCCCGGTTCTTCTGCCCCAGTGGTGTATCCTGGGTCTCTTCCGGCGTTCAGGCCTCAGGAAGAGGACCCGTGAGGTCACAGGTAGTGACATTACAGGCCCTTCGCAGATTGGCCTCAGCGGAACTCCAGAAGTCGCTGCCCGAGCCGAAGAACCGGGACGCGCGGGAGGACACCGGAGCACCGTGGAAAGGCGAGTATGCATTTTTTTATTATTTGTTTCACTGCCCCCAGCTGATTTAAACGTTAAAAGAGTTGTCCATTTTTGCCTGGACAACACCTTTAAACACAAGATCTAACTTAGTAGTGTCATTCATCCAGTACTAAAATTCATGTATCATTTTTTTTTTTTAGACTAGAAATGAAATCTGCCGGCCTTTTTCGCTGTGTGAAAACTGGGATTAAGTTCCAAGTGAAAAATCCTCTGACCATTGAATATGAGTTAGATTCTTGGGGCAATTACATGCCACAAGTACACAGGGATGGTTATGAGATTATAAATCCTCTCTTCAACATTAGGACAAAGCTGCAGCCTGGAGAAGTGTTAGCAGTTCACCTACCTCATTACTTATCTGCAGCAGGTAAGAAAAATTGAACAAAGTGCAACTAGAAAATAGATAAGGCGGGGTACCTTGCTCTAGTAATTCTAGTAATTTTTGGGTTGTGGCTGTCCGTGGTTGATCCACTTTTCACGTTTGAAAAGCAGATCTACTTTTTTTCAACATGGCTGGGTCTAGAAGACATCCATGTGCTGCCTGTGATTTTCATAGACTCATAGAATTCAACTGAGTTCCATGGTCCACAAAATAGATCAAAACAGAGCATGTCACTGTTTTTTCCATGGACCAATGGAACAGAAGTCTGCTTGCGCCAATGGTTACACGCCAATCAATGTGTACATGTTCAGTCTTTGATTATCACAGACATCACCCATCCAAAAATGGATATGTTGCTTGGATGAACACCTAGAGAGAGCAAGGCTCTGTTCATATCTGTGTTGGGGGCTCTGTTAGATCATATTCCATTAAAAAAAAAAAGAAAAGGTGAAGAAAATAGCGCAGAATATTGTCTGGTGAAATGCTAAACTTCGAGACCCAAAGTGCAGTCCCATGCAGTCACTTGACAGACCTGGTGCTTTTGCAATTTTTGTTATTTTGTTCCTATAATGAAGCAGAACAATGGAAATATTAACACAGATGTGAACACAACCTTAACCACCCATCAATTAAGTTTTCCCCCTCATCTCTAATCTTGCATACAGATTCTCATAGTCTATTTTTACTAACCATTTCTATGGATTTGTGTTTCTCCTGTACAGACTGTGAGGCCTTTAAATTGTATATTAAATTTGTCCATTACAAACAAAGTAAAATAGTCCTGGAATCACCGACACAGATCAATCCGTCTTATTTAGTGCTGGAAAATCCGAGTTTTTCTTCCGTGGGAGCTTTTGTGGAAAAATTCTGGACATTTTTTAAAAGCATTTTTTCCTCCCCTGGAGTGGTACTGATATATGTCAAAAAACTAACCGCCAAGTATCTCATTCATCTCTACCTGGTACCAGCCGATGACTCTAAAGTGAAAAAGGTAAGAGACGCTCCATACAGCTATGGCTTCAGGTCATTTTATATCATATATACCAGTTGGTACAATACGGGAACATAAGGAATACCACATATCTTTATTGCAAGCGCCTACAGTGGTGTCCTCTTCCACATTACATCATTATTACAGGGCATTAATCTGGGTTTTAACCCCTTCCCGCTACAGCCATTTTTCGGTTTTTAATTTTCCTTTTTGACTCTCCACCTTCCAAACGCTATAAGTTTTTTACTTTTCAGTTCACAGAGGAATTTGAGGGCTTAATTTTTGCAGAACAAATTGCACTTCATAAAGGTACCATTTAATATTACATACGATGTAGTTAGTGGGAAGCAGGAAAAAAAATTCAGAATGGAGTGGAATTGAAGAAAAACTGTGTTTGTTGTGTAACTTTCTTACAGGCTTTGTTTTTACGGCGTTCAATATGCAGCCAAAATGACATGTCACCTGTATTCTATAGGTTGGTATGATTCTCAGGAATACCAAATTTATATTTTGTCTATTTTGCGGGGCCAGATGTACTTTTTATCTATACCACATTTTTATATTTAAAAAAAAAAACCCTGCGGTTCGGCTGTTTTGATTTTTTTTTTTTTCCTGCTACATTTTTTTCCAGCTATTTTTATAAGTTTGGAGACCGTGTGTTTTCAGACATAGGAATACCTAATGTGTATGTGTTTCACATTATTTTTTTTTTTTACTTTGATATGTGTTCTAGTGACAGAGGGGATGATTTGAATTTTTATTTCTTTTAATGATATATATATATATATATATATATATATATATATATATATATTTCTCCCACACTCCAAAGACATAATGATAGGGAATGTAGATTGTGAGCACTATATGGGACAGTGACTGACTATATCTGTAAAGTGCTGCGGAATATGACGAGTCTTGAACCCCAGGGGGTCTGATCACTAATACAATGCATTGTAAAAGTGTGGCACTTCTATTACAGGCTGCATCAAGCAGCCTGTAATAAGACTCTATGCAAGACAAGCCTTGTCTGACAAGCTTTCAATAGCCTCCCAGCTGTCATAGTAATGGATCCCCCACCCCCCATATGGTGCCTCAGTCAGCTTTGACAGAAGTGCTGGGGGATATAATGCCCAAAATCAGTATATAATATAATCATCATGTAATACAGCGGACACATGGCTCCTGAGCATCCGCCACATTTAAATACCCAACATCCACCGTGCTATAACAGCGTATGTCCCGAAGGGGTTAAAGTGTACCTAAGCTATAAAACAATTCTCATTTTCTGGCAGTATTTGTGTCATTAATAAATATTGTATTATACTTTTTTAACAGATTTTGGCTTGAAATCTTGAGGCGAAATCTTCTTTCTGTCCTTTCTGTATTCTTTCCCTTGTTTCTCTTACTGCTCACTGGAGTAGGGGGGTGTATGAGCTCTTGTATAATGGAGGTTACCTGAAGCTGGGGGGGTCTCTTTGAACATTATACAGTCATATGAAAAAGTTTGGGCACCCCTATTAATCTTAATCATTTTTAGTTCTAAATATTTGGGTGTTTGCAACAGCCATTTCCATTTGATATATCTAATAACTGATGGACACAGTAATATTTCAGGATTGAAATGATGTTTATTGTACTACCAGAAAATGTGCAATATGCATTAAACCAAACTTTGACCGGTGCAAAAGTATGGGCACCTCAACAGAAAAGTGACATTAATATTTAGTAGATCCTCCTTTTGCAAAAATAACAGCCTCTAGTCGCTTCCTGTAGCTTTTAATCAGTTCCTGGATCCTGGATGAAGGTATTTTTGACCATTCCTCTTTACAAAACAATTCCAGTTCAGTTAAGTTTGATGGTCGCCGAGCATGGACAGCCCGCTTCAAATTATCCCACAGATGTTCAATGATATTCAGGTCTGGGGACTGGGATGGCCATTCCAGAACATTGGAATTGTTCCTCTGCATGAATGCCTGAGTAGATTTGGAGCTGTGTTTTGGATCATTGTCTTGCTGAAATATCCATCCCCGGCGTAACTTCAAATTCGTCACTGATTCTTGTACATTATTCTCAAGAATCTGCTGATACTGAGTTGAATCCATGCGACCCTCAACTTTAACAAGATTCCCGATGCCGGCATTGGCCACACAGCCCCAAAGCATGATGGAACCTCCACCAAATTTTACAGTGGGTAGCAAGTGTTTTTCTTGGAATGCTGTGTTTTTTTGACGCCATGCATAACGCCTTTTTGTATGACCAAACAACTCAATCTTTGTTTCATCAGTCCACAGGACCTTCTTCCAAAATGAAGCTGGCTTGTCCAAATGTGCTTTTGCATACCTCAGGCGACTCTGTTTGTGGCGTGCTTTCAGAAACGGCTTCTTTCGCATCACTCTCCCATACAGCTTCTCCTTGTGCAAAGTGTGCTGTATTGTTGACCGATGCACAGTGACACCATCTGCAGCAAGATGATGCTGCAGCTCTTTGGAGGTGGTCTGTGGATTGTCCTTGACTGTTCTCACCATTCTTCTTCTCTGCCTTTCTGATATTTTTCTTGGCCTGCCACTTCTGGGCTTAACAAGAACTGTCCCTGTGGTCTTCCATTTCCTTACTATGTTCCTCACAGTGGAAACTGACAGGTTAAATCTCTGAGACAACTTTTTGTATCCTTCCCCTGAACAACTATGTTGAACAATCTTTGTTTTCAGATCATTTGAGAGTTGTTTTGAGGAGCCCATGATGCCACTCTTCAGAGGAGATTCAAATAGGAGAACAACTTGCAATTGGCCACCTTAAATACCTTTTCTCATGATTAGATACACCTGGCTATGAAGTTCAAAGCTCAGTGAGGTTATAAAACCAATTTTGTGCTTCAGTAAGTCAGTAAAAAGTAGTTAGGAGTATTCAAATCAATAAAATGATAAGGGTACCCAAATTTTTGCACCGGTCAAATTTTGGTTTAATGCATATTGCACATTTTCTGTTAGTACAATAAACCTCATTTCAATCCTGAAATATTACTGTGTCCATCAGTTATTAGATATATCAAATTGAAATGGCTGTTGCAAACACCCAAATATTTAGAACTAAAAATGATTAAGATTAATAGGGGTGCCCAAACTTTTTCACATGACTGTATCTTGTTAAAAGACTTAGTAAAGTAGTGATTTTGGTATCCCATGAGAGATGAGATATTCAGCAAGACCGTAGTTCTACCTATATTATTTCGAATGATATCCTCAGTTGAAAAGACAGCCAAGTTCAGCCATTCCAAATATATAAGTCCTGCTAGTGTTGGTGCAAATTAGGGTCTAAGAGTCAAGTGGGCAGTAACACTGCATGACACACAGCACACAGTCCCTGCCCCAAGAAACCACAGTGTTACCACCTACTTGGCTAGTATGCCCTAATTTGCATCAACAATAACAGGGCTTATATCTCTGGAACGACTGAACGGATTTGGATAAACAAAACCCCAAAATGCTCAGGGTGACAGCACCTATTAGATGCTGGATGTCAGCTCCTCTTTAAGTGTTCCCTTAATTTTATGGAGCAGTGTAAAAAACATGGATCTAGGTGATATGTTACAGAGATATTCCCAGATTGTACAATTATCACATATTTAAGGTCTTTATTTTAATCACATCCAGGTTATTCACAAAATTAAGAAAAGGAATGGATTTCACTTGCTTGACAAACCGGGCTATATAAGAAAAGTCAGCCCTAAAAAAATATACATTGTGTCAGGACCACAAGGTTCAAGTATAGAAAACCAGGTAAAATGTCAAATACTGGAGCCTCAGTGTTTTAAATGGGTTTTCTGGCCACAGTCTGTTTTTTTTTTTTACACTGATGACCTAATCACAGGATAGGTCATCAGTATCCAATCAGTGGGGGTCCAACAGCCAGCCCCTGCACCAATCAGATGATCTGGCTGCCTCCTAGTCCTGGAAATTACTGCACTGGATATAGTCAGAAGCAACTCTGCTCCTTTTGAAGTAATAGGCTCAGAGCTGCAGTACCTTAGCGATTAAGACCTAAATCAAAATCCTGATTAATTGAAAATTTTACCTTGATTACAATTAATGAATGATTAATTTAGGACACTCCCCTTTTTACAAGCCATGCCCCCATCTATACAAGCCATGTCCCTTATTTATATGTCATACCATGCCACTGAATTTTGGTTTTGGTTATTCACATATCAGCAATCCTGGTTGGATAGTGTACAATTACTAACAAATCCTTTAGCTAATGGCAGCATAAGGCAGAACGGCATGGATGCAAAATAATTGAAAAAAATCAATGTGAACAAATTCACATATCCATTAATTGAGGTGATTTTCAGTTTTGGTTATTTTGCAATGAATTGCCCTGTGCTAGATCTTACAGTAATATGAAAAAGTTTGGGCACCCCTATTAATCTTAATCATTTTTAGTTCTAAATATTTGGGTGTTTGCAACAGCCATTTCATTTTGATATATCTAATAACTGATGGACACAGTAATATTTCAGGATTGAAATGAGGTTTATTGTACTAACAGAAAATGTGCAATATGCATTAAACCAAAATTTGACCGGTGCAAAAGTATGGGCACCTCAACAGAAAAGTGACATTAATATTTAGTAGATCCTCCTTTTGCAAAAATAACAGCCTCTAGTCGCTTCCTGTAGCTTTTAATCAGTTCCTGGATCCTGGATGAAGGTATTTTTGACCATTCCTCTTTACAAAACAATTCCAGTTCAGTTAAGTTTGATGGTCGCCGAGCATGGACAGCCCGCTTCAAATTATCCCACAGATGTTCAATGATATTCAGGTCTGGGGACTGGGATGGCCATTCCAGAACATTGTAATTGTTCCTCTGCATGAATGCCTGAGTAGATTTGGAGCTGTGTTTTGGATCATTGTCTTGCTGAAATTTCTATCCCCGGCGTAACTTCAAATTCGTCACTGATTCTTGTACATTATTCTCAAGAATCTGCTGATACTGAGTTGAATCCATGCGACCCTCAACTTTAACAAGATTCCCGGTGCCGGCATTGGCCACACAGCCCAAAGGATGATGGAACCTCCACCAAATTTTACAGTGGGTAGCAAGTGTTTTTCTTGGAATGCTGTGTTTTTTGGACGCCATGCATAACGCCTTTTTGTATGACCAAACAACTCAATCTTTGTTTCATCAGTCCACAGGACCTTCTTCCAAAATGAAGCTGGCTTGTCCAAATGTGCTTTTGCATACCTCAGGCGACTCTGTTTGTGGCGTGCTTTCAGAAACGGCTTCTTTCGCATCACTCTCCCATACAGCTTCTCCTTGTGCAAAGTGTGCTGTATTGTTGACCGATGCACAGTGACACCATCTGCAGCAAGATGATGCTGCAGCTCTTTGGAAGTGGTCTGTGGATTGTCCTTGACTGTTCTCACCATTCTTCTTCTCTGCCTTTCTGATATTTTTCTTGGCCTGCCACTTCTGGGCTTAACAAGAACTGTCCCTGTGGTCTTCCATTTCCTTACTATGTTCCTCACAGTGGAAACTGACAGGTTAAATCTCTGAGACAACTTTTTGTATCCTTCCCCTGAACAACTATGTTGAACAATCTTTGTTTTCAGATCATTTGAGAGTTGTTTTGAGGAGCCCATGATGCCACTCTTCAGAGGAGATTCAAATAGGAGAACAACTTGCAATTGGCCACCTTAAATACCTTTTCTCATGATTGGATACACCTGGCTATGAATTTCAAAGCTCAGTGAGGTTACAAAACCAATTTTGTGCTTCAGTAAGTCAGTAAAAAGTAGTTAGAAGTATTCAAATCAATAAAATGATAAGGATACCCAAATTTTTGCACCGGTCAAATTTTGGTTTAATGCATATTGCACATTTTCTGTTAGTACAATAAACCTCATTTCAATCCTGAAATATTACTGTGTCCATCAGTTATTAGATATATCAAATTGAAATGGCTGTTGCAAACACCCAAATATTTAGAACTAAAAACGATTAAGATTAATAGGGGTGCCCAAACTTTTTCATATGACTGTATTTAGTCAACACATGGACATTTTACTTTTCTAAAAGCAAATGTCCCTCTCTTTCGTAGGCTTATAGGGGTTGTTCTACAAAGGACATTCATCACTTAGGTACTTACCCATCACTCCATTACAACTTTTCCTTATCACGTTCCAGGCTGAGGAGAAACGTGGGACTCAACATCCCCATCCTAGTGATTGTGGGAGTCCCAGCAATCATACATACATTTGTGCTGAACCCCCTTTAAGAATTATAGAATAAAAATAATTTGGAGATAATTGAGGTTGCAGGGTAGTGTATATTAAAAGGGCCTAACAGGTCCAAAATGTCTCCCAAACCAAAAGAGTGCCTTTCACCACCTCCAATTCTCTGTATGTTTCAATCGGCACTGCTCCACTGATTTCGGCACAATTGGAATTATTTCTCTAGCCCCCACCATTCAAAACTAAATGGGCAGCAATTTCAGAGACGAGTCGGAGCACTTGCCGCTATCTGGGGGTGTACCAAGTGGTTTAGAAGTGGTATTGGGGTAGCTGACTGCCTTTAATCTGATCACTGTATGCACAGTTCATCACACGAAAGGACACATGCTAAAGTGTTCTATATACTTGTGATTTTAGGAGCTGCACTTCCTCTTTATAAAGCCATCCCCCCAGTACCCATACTCCGCTATCCGTGTAGATAACAGGGAAACAAGTATCAGGCTGAATATAACAGAACGTGACTCTTCTAACAACATCTGGGAATGTCAGCTGGAAGATGGTGAGATCTGTCATCTAACTGTTATACACCAAGACCAGCCATTATAAACCTATGAGGGAGAAGTAATAATATTAGTGCACCAATGTCTCCATCAAAACAGCATACACCATCTTCATTCTGTAAACATGTCTGAATACTGCTCAACCCTACATGCCCACTTCTCCTAACACAATCAATGAGTGAACAATACTATACAGTCATATGAAAAAGTTTGGGCACCCCTATTAATCTTAATCATTTTTAGTTCTAAATATTTGGGTGTTTGCAACAGCCATTTCAATTTGATATATCTAATAACTGATGGACACAGTAATATTTCAGGATTGAAATGAGGTTTATTGTACTAACAGAAAATGTGCAATATGCATTAAACCAAAATTTGACCGATGCAAAAATTTGGGTACCCTTATCATTTTATTGATTTGAATACTCTTAACTACTTTTTACTGACTTACTGAAGCACAAAATTGGTTTTGTAACCTCACTGAGCTTTGAACTTCATAGCCAGGTGTATCCAATCATGAGAAAAGGTATTTAAGGTGGCCAATTGCAAGTTGTTCTCCTATTTGAATCTCCTCTGAAGAGTGGCATCATGGGCTCCTCAAAACAACTCTCAAATGATCTGAAAACAAAGATTGTTCAACATAGTTGTTCAGGGGAAGGATACAAAAAGTTGTCTCAGAGATTTAACCTGTCAGTTTCCACTGTGAGGAACATAGTAAGGAAATGGAAGACCACAGGGACAGTTCTTGTTAAGCCCAGAAGTGGCAGGCCAAGAAAAATATCAGAAAGGCAGAGAAGAAGAATGGTGAGAACAGTCAAGGACAATCCACAGACCACCTCCAAAGAGCTGCAGCATCATCTTGCTGTAGATGGTGTCACTGTGCATCGGTCAACAATACAGCACACTTTGCACAAGGAGAAGCTGTATGGGAGAGTGATGCGAAAGAAGCAGTTTCTGAAAGCACGCCACAAACAGAGTCACCTGAGGTATGCAAAAGCACATTTGGACAAGCCAGCTTCATTTTGGAAGAAGGTCCTGTGGACTGATGAAACAAAGATTGAGTTGTTTGGTCATACAAAAAGGCGTTGTGCATGGCGTCCAAAAAACACAGCATTCCAAGAAAAACACTTGCTACCCACTGTAAAATTTGGTGGAGGTTCCATCATGCTTTGGGGCTGTGTGGCCAATGCCGGCACCGGGAATCTTGTTAAAGTTGAGGGTCGCATGGATTCAACTCAGTATCAGCAGATTCTTGAGAATAATGTACAAGAATCAGTGACGAATTTGAAGTTACGCCGGGGATGGATATTTCAGCAAGACAATGATCCAAAACACAGCTCCAAATCTACTCAGGCATTCATGCAGAGGAACAATTACAATGTTCTGGAATGGCCATCCCAGTCCCCAGACCTGAATATCATTGAACATCTGTGGGATAATTTGAAGCGGGCTGTCCATGCTCGGCGACCATCAAACTTAACTGAACTGGAATTGTTTTGTAAAGAGGAATGGTCAAAAATACCTTCATCCAGGATCCAGGAACTGATTAAAAGCTACAGGAAGCGACTAGAGGCTGTTATTTTTGCAAAAGGAGGATCTACTAAATATTAATGTCACTTTTCTGTTGAGGTGCCCATACTTTTGCACCGGTCAAATTTTGGTTTAATGCATATTGCACATTTTCTGTTAGTACAATAAACCTCATTTCAATCCTGAAATATTACTGTGTCCATCAGTTATTAGATATATCAAATTGAAATGGCTGTTGCAAACACCCAAATATTTAGAACTAAAAATGATTAAGATTAATAGGGGTGCCCAAACTTTTTCATATGACTGTAACTAGCCAATACAAGGATAAAGCGCAGCGGCTGCTTCATATAGCTTTATATACAGGGTTAAGTTCAGTATAAACAGCATCGAGAAATAGAAAATGTAATGTTTCACTAAGATGCGGTCATCTGAAAATGAATTTAAGGCTAAATTCAATATAAAAAGCCTGTATTCAGATACTCACACAGTACATTCAAACAAGCACAGGTATGATGGGGTTACGAAGCTACATGAATTGTAGTCCTTACAATGAAAAACAGTAGCTGCGATACATCATGTTTGGGTTCCAATGCTGAAACTACAAGTCAAGGTGGTAGGACAGTTACATTATCCTTATTATATTTAGAGCACTGGTAGTTCCATGGGTTCATGCAGCGTTTCTGAAACTCTACCTCTAATGTGATGAATGGGAGCCGAGTTGTAATGGCTTAGCTTGGCCACTATACAATGTAAGTAGCCATCTACTTCTGGCTAGTATAGGGCCTGGCAACAATCTCAAAGAGAAGTTTGGCTTGGGGCCAGGTGTTGGACCCCTTTGATCAGATATTGATCAAAATTCATATATGAAAGGGTTTTTCCAGGCATTATTAATTGATGACCTATCCTTAGATAGTGATGCAGCTGTTGCAGTACTAAGCAAACACAGCGCTGTACATCTGTGCGGCAGCCGTGCTTTGCTCATCATTCACCTGAATGGGACTAAACGGTCATCAAGCCATGTGATCGATGAACGTGACTTCACATGGTCTGTGAAGTGGAAGTGATGCTCGGGGAGATGTTGGACCCCAATGGATCTTCAATTGATGACCTATCCTAAGGACAGGTTATCTATTGCAAAGGCTCGAAAAACCCCATTAATGATAGTCCATCAGAAAAATCCCAGAAAGATTTCCTTAAGCACCTAAATAACAAAGCTGATAAAGGCCTCCTGTACATGTAGCGGTATATTATTATGTATTTATTTATTTTGCTTACTTGTATAGCAGTATATCATGTAGCCAAACACCGTACTGCATAAATAAGACAATTTGCGGTAAAGTTGTTAGGTGTTGCAGTGCAGCACTCTATGCTCCATGTATGGCAGCCAAAGAAGCCTGGTGCTCTACAAGCTTGCTTTTCTAAATACAGTATTTCCACCAGCCATTAAATATGTCACCTTCATAATACTTTGCTGTTTTTATACTAACATTGCTTCATTTTGTTATAACCTAGCCTCTAAACATCATACTGCTGCAATTTCAGGATAGATGTAGAAAAAAATGTAAAATGATTGCAACGTGTGAATAAAACCCTTGGGAATGGATTTCCGACGGCAACAGACACATGTAGAAAAGTGGCATTTAGATGCAACACCAGAATCCAATCACCTGATGTATAGGCAATGGATCCCTATAATAACATATAATAAAGGGCAGCAGTAACATACAAGGCATCAGAGTAATGCTCTGAGAAGTAAGACTGGTATGGCTATTCCCTGCCACAGTGACTACTGGGAGGTGGAGTGGAGATCTGATGAATGGTGTTGTAATAGGAAGGCCAGCCGTGATCCAAGGGTGTATCAAAACAGTACAGTTCGATGTATTTAAAATAGCATTTGAAGAGCGCATGAGGTTTTGCTTTAGTTTTCGGTGCGCTTTTTATTGTTTTTGCAGGTAAAGCATAATAAATAAATTTGTTTCACCAGTAACCACAAAAACCATGTCAAAAACATATACTAGTTTTTTAAATATACCCTTAGCCTAGGTTCACACTTGCGCTAGGCTCTCCGTCGTTCGGGTCCAACAAGGGACCCAAATGACGGAGAGCCCAGCCGCTAAAACAATGGTTACCCACAGACCCCATAAACTATATAATGAGTCTGCCAGGTTTCCGCCATTTTTATACTGACACTGGTGGAGCGAAAAGTCCTCCATGCAGGACTTTTCTCTCCAACAATTATCGGTGGAATCTGTGGATGAGTCTCCTACAGAGACTCCGACGCGGATGTGAACTTATCCTTAGAAAGAGTAAGATGCAGCAACCAGACTCTTATAAACCTTATGCTGTATACATAAAAAATGTGTGGAAAACCATCCAAAATAACAAATGACTTCCTTATGTTTCATTCTTTTTACTTTTAGATGAGCTAGAAAGCCTGCCAAAGCCCAGCAATGGTCTGATCTCAGGCATTTCCTCGTCATGTAAGTGTTACTGCTCATGCCAAAGGCCGCTATGGTTTCTATGTAATTGTCTATAACAACCCAAGGTATATACTAAATGGAACACATATGAATATTATTTTATTTAGACTATAGTTATAAAAAAAAACTTTTATATGACCGCTTCAGTCAAAAATGTAATTGTAGATCTTTACATTTTCTGAAAATTCAGATTATGAGATCTACAAACTGCTGTGTGTACATGGAATCACTAAACAGTCAGGGAACTCGACCACACATCTAGACATTGATGGTGACCCTAGGCAATCTGCCTTTCTTTTTTTCAAAACTAAAAATTGACAAGCTGGAAATTGCAGAATTGTATGCACCATTGAAGCATGTAAAAGTACCCTTACCTGATCCTGAGTTACATGCTGTATTATACTCCAGAGCAGCAATCACTATTCTGCTGGTACAGTCACTGTACATACATTACATTACTTATTCTGTACTGATCCTGAGTTACATCCTGTATTATACTCCAGAACTGCACTCACTATTCTGCTGGTGTAGTCACTGTGTACATACAGGTGCATCTCAATAAATTAGAATATCTTTGATACGTTCATTCATTTCAGTAATTCAGTAATACAATCCATAATCAGCGTCTTCCATGACTGTGTGTCCTACTGAACCAGACTGAGGGACCATTTAAAGGCTTAGGAAACCTTGGCAGGTGACACTGAATTTACAATACTGAACTTTTTTACAATATTCTAATTTTCTTAGATTTGGGTTTTCATTAGTTGTAATCCATAATCAACATTTACAGAAATAAAACACTTGAAATAGAACACCCTGTGTGTAAAGAATCTAGAAAATATAGGAGGTCACTTTTATAATTCAATTACTGAAAGAAATAAATGATTTAAAGATATTCTAATTTATTGAGATGCCCCTCTACATTACATTACTTATCCTGCACTGATCCTGAGTTACATCCCGTATTATGCTTCAGAGCTGCATTCTATTGATTAAAGAGGTATTCACACAATTTTTTTAATTGGCCAGGGAGCAGACAGATGTATAAAAGTATACAAACTCCACCTTTACATATCCCTCTGTTCTAGTAGCATAACCCGGAACCCCCAGGCTAAATTATGTTACATGTGCATAAACATTGCATCCCTACTGAGGAGTGGAAACCCTGGGACTATATCTCTGTCACTGTGGCTGGCACTTCTGTAACTATATCTCTGGTGCTATGATGAGACACTGTGGCTAAAACTTCTAAGTGCAATATCTCTGGTACTGTGATGGGTGCTTTTTGGCTAGCATTTCAGGGGTCCTTTGACGAAGCCTCTCAAAGGGCAAAACGCGCGTCGGGCGTTGCACTGGTCTTTTCCTGGTATACTTGTATATTTTGCTCTATGCACCTGTGGTTTTTTTGTATTATGAGTATCATGTACCTATTTATTGATTACAGCCAGCTGTGTATACATACAGTACATGTATATTATTAGCTTCTATATATTTCCTTATGTTACTTTGCATTATATCTATGTAACTAATTACCTATACCTATATACACCGCTTACCAGTATGGAACTATTTTAGTTCCCTCCTCTTCTTTATTATTTCATTACTATGTTGTATGTGATTTTAATAATCATTTAATAAAACTGTAATTATTTATACCTTAGTGGGATTGCTTTCTCTTTGCTGTTAGTAGCATTTCAGGGGGTAAAATCTCTGGTACTGTGATTGTGGCTCTTGTATGGGTAATATGTGACACTGTGGCTTGCACCCCAGGTTCTATATCTCTGGCAATGTGGCTGTCACCTGTGGGGCTATATATGTTGCTATGACTAGCCCTCCAGGGGTTATATCTCTGGTACTATGGCTGGCACTTTGGGGTTATATCTCTGGAACTATGACTGTTATTCTTGGGGTTATATCTCTGGAACTATGACTGTCATTCTTGGGGTTATATCTCTGGAACTATGACTGTCATTCTTGGGGTTATATCTTTAGTACTATGGCTGACACTCTTGGGGTTATATCTCAGGTACTATGGCTGACACTTTTGGGGTTATATCTCAGGTACTATGGCTGACACTCTTGGGGTTATAACTCAGGTACTATGGCTGACACTCTTGAGGTTATATCTCAGGTACTATGGCTGACACTCTTGGGGTTATATCTCAGGTACTATGGCTGGCACTCTTGGGGTTATATCTCAAGTACTATGGCTGACACTCTTGGGGTTATATCTCAGGTACTATGGCTGACACTCTTGGGGTTATATCTCAGGTGCTATGGCTGGCACTCTTGGGGTTATACCTCAGGTACTATGGTTGACACTACTGTGGTTATATCTCAGGTACTATGGCTGGTACTCTTGGGGTTACATCTCAGGTGCTATGGCTGGCACTCTTGGGGTTACATCTCAGGTACTATGGCTGACACTCTTGGGGTTATATCTCAATTAATATGGCTGGCACTCTTGTGGTTATAGCTCAGGTACTATGGCTGGCACTCTTGTGGTTATAGTTCAGGTACTATGGCTGGCACTCTTGGGGTTATACCTCAGGTACTATGGCTGACACTACTGTGGTTATATCTCAAGTACTATGGCTGGCACTCTTGGGGTTATAGTTCAGGTACAATGGCTGGCACTCTTGAGGTTATATCTCAAGTACTATGACTGGCACTCTTGGGGTTATATCTCAGGTACTATGGCTGACACTCTTGGGGTTATACCTCAGGTACTATGGCTGACACTACTGTAGTTATATCTCAAGTACTATGGCTTCACTCCGGGTTATTTCTCAGGTACTATGGCTGGCACTCTTGGGGTTATTTCTCAGGTACTATGGCTGGCACTCTTGTGGTTATATATCAGGTGCCATGGCAGGCACTCTTGAGGTTATATCTCAGGTACTATGGCTGGCACTCTTGGGTTATATCTCAGGTACTATGGTTGACACTTTTGGGGTTATATCTCAGGTACTATGGCTGGCACTCTTGAGATTATATCTCAGGTACTATGGCTGGCACTCTTGGGGTTATATCTCAGGTACTATGGCTGGGACTCTTGGGGTTATATCTCAGGTACTATGGCTGACACTCTTGAGGTTATATCTCAGGTAATATGGCTGGCACTCTTGGGGTTATACCTCAGGTACTATGGCTGACACTACTGTGGTTATATCTCAGGTACTATGGCTGGCACTCTTGGGGTTATATCTCAGGTACTATGGCTGACACTCTTGGGGTTATATCTCAGGTACTACGGCTGGCACTCTTGTGGCTATATCTTAGGTGCTATGGCTGGCACTCTTGGGGTTATACCTCAGGTACTATGGCTGACACTACTGTGGTTATATCTCAGGTACTATGGCTGGTACTCTTGGGGTTACATCTCAGGTGCTATGGCTGGCACTCTTGGGGTTACATCTCAGGTACTATGGCTGACACTCTTGGGGTTATATCTCAATTACTATGGCTGGCACTCTTGTGGTTATAGCTCAGGTACTATGGCTGGCACTCTTGTGATTATAGTTCAGGTACTATGGCTGGCACTCTTGGGGTTATACCTCAGGTACTATGGCTGACACTACTGTGGTTATATCTCAAGTACTATGGCTGGCACTCTTGGGGTTATAGTTCAGGTACAATGGCTGGCACTCTTGAGGTTATATCTCAAGTACTATGACTGGCACTCTTGGGGTTATATCTCAGGTACTATGGCTGGCACTCTTGGGGTTATATCTCAGGTACTATGGCTGACACTCTTGGGGTTATACCTCAGGTACTATGGCTGACACTACTGTAGTTATATCTCAAGTACTATGGCTGCACTCCGGGTTATTTCTCAGGTACTATGGCTGGCACTCTTGGGGTTATTTCTCAGGTACTATGGCTGGCATTCTTGTGGTTATATATCAGGTGCCATGGCAGGCACTCTTGAGGTTATATCTCAGGTACTATGGCTGGCACTCTTGGGTTATATCTCAGGTACTATGGCTGACACTTTTGGGGTTATATCTCAGGTACTATGGCTGGCACTCTTGAGATTATATCTCAGGTACTATGGCTGGCACTCTTGGGGTTATATCTCAGGTACTATGGCTGGGACTCTTGGGGTTATATCTCAGGTACTATGGCTGACACTCTTGAGGTTATATCTCAGGTAATATGGCTGGCACTCTTGGGGTTATACCTCAGGTACTATGGCTGACACTACTGTGGTTATATCTCAGGTACTATGGCTGGCACTCTTGGGGTTATATCTCAGGTACTACGGCTGGCACTCTTGTGGCTATATCTTAGGTGCTATGGCTGGCACTCTTGGGGTTATACCTCAGGTACTATGGCTGACACTACTGTGGTTATATCTCAGGTACTATGGCTGGCACTCTTGGGGTTACATCTCAGGTGCTATGGCTGGCACTCTTGGGGTTATATCTCAGGTACTATGGCTGACACTCTTGGGGTTATATCTCAGGTACTACGGCTGGCACTCTTGTGGTTATAGCTCAGGTACTATGGCTGGCACTCTTGTGGTTATAGCTCAGGTACTATGGCTGGCACTCTTGTGGTTATAGCTCAGGTACTATGGCTGGCACTCTTGTGGTTATAGCTCAGGTACTATGGCTGGCACTCTTGTGGTTATATCTCAGGTACTATGGCTGACATTCTTGGGGTTATATCTCAGGTACTATGGCTGGCACTACTGTGGTTATATCTCAGGTACTATGGCAGGCACTCTTGAGGTTATATCTCAAGTACTATGGCTGGCACTCTTGTGGTTATATCTCAGGTACTATGGCTGACATTCTTGGGGTTATATCTCAGGTACTATGGCTGGCACTACTGTGGTTATATCTCAGGTACTATGGCTGGCACTCTTGTGGTTATATCTCAGGTACTACGGCTGGCACTCTTGTGGTTATATCTCAGGTGCTATGGCTGGCACTCTTGGGGTTATACCTCAGGTACTATGGCTGACACTACTGTGGTTATATCTCAGGTACTATGGCTGGCACTCTTGGGGTTACATTTCAGGTGCTATGGCTGGCACTCTTGGGGTTATAGCTCAGGTACTATGGCTGACACTCTTGGGGTTATATCTCAGGTACTACGGCTGGCACTCTTGTGGTTATAGCTCAGGTACTATGGCTGGCACGCTTGTGGTTATAGCTCAGGTACTATGGCTGGCACTCTTGTGGTTATATCTCAGGTACTATGGCTGACATTCTTGGGGTTATATCTCAGGTACTATGGCTGGCACTACTGTGGTTATATCTCAGGTACTATGGCAGGCACTCTTGAGGTTATATCTCAGGTACTATGGCTGGCACTCTTGTGGTTATATCTCAGGTACTATGGCTGACATTCTTGGGGTTATATCTCAGGTACTATGGCTGGCACTACTGTGGTTATATCTCAGGTACTATGGCAGGCACTTTTGTGGTTATAGCTCAGGTACTATGGCTGACACTCTTGGGGTTATATCTCAGGTACTACGGCTGGCACTACTGTGGTTATATCTCAGGTACTATGGCTGGCACTCTTGTGGTTATATCTCAGGTACTACGGCTGGCACTCTTGTGGTTATATCTCAGGTACTATGGCTGACATTCTTGGGGTTATATCTCAGGTACTATGGCTGGCACTACTGTGGTTATATCTCAGGTACTATGGCTGGCACTCTTGTGGTTATATCTCAGGTACTACGGCTGGCACTCTTGTGGTTATATCTCAGGTGCTATGGCTGGCACTCTTGGGGTTATACCTCAGGTACTATGGCTGACACTACTGTGGTTATATCTCAGGTACTATGGCTGGCACTCTTGGGGTTACATTTCAGGTGCTATGGCTGGCACTCTTGGGGTTATAGCTCAGGTACTATGGCTGACACTCTTGGGGTTATATCTCAGGTACTACGGCTGGCACTCTTGTGGTTATAGCTCAGGTACTATGGCTGGCACGCTTGTGGTTATAGCTCAGGTACTATGGCTGGCACTCTTGTGGTTATATCTCAGGTACTATGGCTGACATTCTTGGGGTTATATCTCAGGTACTATGGCTGGCACTACTGTGGTTATATCTCAGGTACTATGGCAGGCACTCTTGAGGTTATATCTCAGGTACTATGGCTGGCACTCTTGTGGTTATATCTCAGGTACTATGGCTGACATTCTTGGGGTTATATCTCAGGTACTATGGCTGGCACTACTGTGGTTATATCTCAGGTACTATGGCAGGCACTTTTGTGGTTATAGCTCAGGTACTATGGCTGGCACTCTTGTGGTTATATCTCAGGTACTATGGCTGGCACTCGAGGTTATATCTCAGGTACTATGGCAGGCACTCTTGAGGTTATATCTCAGGTACTATGGCTGGCACTTTTGTGGTTATAGCTCAGGTACTATGGCTGGCACTCTTGTGGTTATATCTCAGGTACTATGGCTGGCACTCTTGGGGTTATACCTCAGGTACTATGGCTGACACTACTGTGGTTATATCTCAGGTACTATGGCTGGCACTCTTGGGGTTATATCTCAGGTACTATGGCTGACACTCTTGGGGTTATATCTCAGGTACTACGGCTGGCACTCTTGTGGCTATATCTTAGGTGCTATGGCTGGCACTCTTGGGGTTATACCTCAGGTACTATGGCTGACACTACTGTGGTTATATCTCAGGTACTATGGCTGGCACTCTTGGGGTTACATCTCAGGTGCTATGGCTGGCACTCTTGGGGTTATATCTCAGGTACTATGGCTGACACTCTTGGGGTTATATCTCAGGTACTACGGCTGGCACTCTTGTGGTTATAGCTCAGGTACTATGGCTGGCACTCTTGTGGTTATAGCTCAGGTACTATGGCTGGCACTCTTGTGGTTATAGCTCAGGTACTATGGCTGGCACTCTTGTGGTTATAGCTCAGGTACTATGGCTGGCACTCTTGTGGTTATAGCTCAGGTACTATGGCTGACATTCTTGGGGTTATATCTCAGGTACTATGGCTGGCACTACTGTGGTTATATCTCAGGTACTATGGCAGGCACTCTTGAGGTTATATCTCAAGTACTATGGCTGGCACTCTTGTGGTTATATCTCAGGTACTATGGCTGACATTCTTGGGGTTATATCTCAGGTACTATGGCTGGCACTACTGTGGTTATATCTCAGGTACTATGGCTGGCACTCTTGTGGTTATATCTCAGGTACTACGGCTGGCACTCTTGTGGTTATATCTCAGGTGCTATGGCTGGCACTCTTGGGGTTATACCTCAGGTACTATGGCTGACACTACTGTGGTTATATCTCAGGTACTATGGCTGGCACTCTTGGGGTTACATCTCAGGTGCTATGGCTGGCACTCTTGGGGTTATATCTCAGGTACTATGGCTGACACTCTTGGGGTTATATCTCAGGTACTATGGCTGGCACTCTTGTGGTTATAGCTCAGGTACTATGGCTGGCACGCTTGTGGTTATAGCTCAGGTACTATGGCTGGCACTCTTGTGGTTATATCTCAGGTACTATGGCTGACATTCTTGGGGTTATATCTCAGGTAGTATGGCTGGCACTACTGTGGTTATATCTCAGGTACTATGGCAGGCACTCTTGAGGTTATATCTCAGGTACTATGGCTGGCACTCTTGTGGTTATATCTCAGGTACTATGGCTGACATTCTTGGGGTTATATCTCAGGTACTATGGCTGGCACTACTGTGGTTATATCTCAGGTACTATGGCAGGCACTTTTGTGGTTATAGCTCAGGTACTATGGCTGGCACTCTTGTGGTTATATCTCAGGTACTATGGCTGACACTCGAGGTTATATCTCAGGTACTATGGCAGGCACTCTTGAAGTTATATCTCAGGTACTATGGCTGGCACTTTTGTGGTTATAGCTCAGGTACTATGGCTGGCACTCTTGTGGTTATATCTCAGGTACTATGGCTGGCACTCTTGAGGTTATATCTCAGGTACTATGGCTGGCACTCTTGGGGTTATATCTCAGGTACTATGGCTGGCACTCTTGGGGTTATATCTCAGGTACTATGGCTGGCACTCTTGAGGTTATATCTCAGGTACTATGGCTGGCACTCTTGAGGTTATATCTCAGGTACTATGGCTGGCACTCTTGGGGTTATATCTCAGGTACTATGGCTGGCACTACTGTGGTTATATCTCAGGTACTATGGCTGGCACTACTGTGGTTATATCTCAGGTACTATGGCTGGCACTTTTGTGGTTATAGCTCAGGTACTATGGCTGGCACTACTGTGGTTATATCTCAGGTACTGTGGCTGGCACTACTGTGGTTATATCTCAGGTACTATGGCAGGCACTCTTGGGGTTATATCTCAGGTACTGTGGCTGGCACTCTTGTGGTTATATCTTAGGTACTATGGCTGGCAATCTTGAGGTTATATCTCTGACACTTCTCATTTTGTTATAATTTTTTTGTGTCAGACTCCCAGTAGGGGAACATCTGAATGAGCATGTCACCACAGAGCTGCTCACCTGTCATGTCTGCCTCCAGCGCTTGGCTATATCAGTAGTTGGTTTGTGACAGAAACATACGCCAACTACACAACACTGTCCTCTTTATTAGTCAATCATGCGGTTTTCTTCTTGTCACTCACAATTTTACTCCATCATGTCCGCGCTCCTCCTAGTCTGTGTGACTGGGCGGCCCGTACACCGCTCTTGCCTCATCATCTCTTCAGTTTCCTCCAGTGAATTCTCCGCTTTTTACCTCAGCCGATCGAAGAACTTCCCGCGCATTTGATCATCAGCCAATCACTTTTTTGTCCACGCCCCCACTCCATTAATACGCGCTTACTAGTCAACGATAATAACCGAGCTCGCGCATGCTCAGTACCGGCTGCAGTGCTCGTCCAAGCTCTGCGAGATTATTTTCCTCAGTCCTGCTCAGCACATGCGCACTTGATCTTGACTTCCCGGCGCCCCATAGTAGTCACTCGCGATAATCCTTATAAAGGACTATAAAGCAGTTCATGTCCTAACAGTATATTGCTACTTTCTCCACAAATCCCATGACCAGGAGAATGTAGTCTAGGAGGTTACATATCAAACTGACTGCTGAATTAGGGCCATGTAAATGTTTCATGTCCACCATGTTGCTGAAATGGAATCTTTCTTTAAGTCTGTTCACACAGTGCAGTTAAGAATGGATTGTTTTTGCCACAATTTATGATTAAGGCCCGATTCACATCTGCGTTCGGGTTTCCGTTCATGGAGTCCGCTTGGAGACCCCCTGAACGGAAACCTATATGCATAGAAAGGCGGTTTACCTGGTAAACTCGCGGACCCCATAGACCATAATGGGGTCCATGTGGTTTCCACTCGGTTTGCGCACGAAGCAAGTGGAGAGAAAAGTCCTGCACTTTACATATGAGATCACAATACCCATCTGTACTCCACGGTCAGAGGTTGGCGGGAGTAGCAATAGCAGCTTCTTATCTCAGCCATAAAGTAATAGGAATAACCCTTTAAGTTGAGGCCACACGTTGTGGAAACACAGCTTTTTTTTGTAGATTTTGCTGCGTTTTTTTTTAACCAATGCCAGGAATGGATTGAGCAGAGGGTAGAAGTATAAGAACTTCCTATATACTTCCCCATTCCTTTTGTAACCATTCTTGGATTTGGCTAAAAAAAACGCAGCAAAATCTGCAACAAAAAAAGCTGCGTTTCCGCAACGTGGGGCCTCAGCCTAAAATTACTGCAGGCTATGGTTAAATTTAATTTCCTCATCTGCACTGTGTGAACAGACCCTACAGGTGGATTTAGACGCGGCCTAATTTTACACCTTGGACAAATGCACATCTTACATGGATTTGGAGTTCAACCATCTAATACAAATTATGCGTCAAATCTGCAGATGTGGATTTGTTTTTTGCACTACGCCATATCTGACTCACCCTCCTGGAACTTTAGAGCCCCCACTAAGGCTGGTTCACCTCTGTGCTGGGTGTCTTTCCGGCACAGATCTGTCTTAAAGCGGTCCTTTCATGTCCTCTGACTTTGGCGGTGTTATATACCGCTAGCGAACTGTCTTAGAAGTCCCTGTCATGTGGGCACAGACTATAGCATCATGCTGTCACTTCACCCACTTGTATTCTTTTTTTTTTTTTATTATTATTTTCCAGATGCAAAATTTTTTGTAAAGAAGAACTACAAGAAGCTGTGTGACAGACTGCCCCTGCTTACCCCCATCCTGCTGGATCTACGGGCCATGGGTATCATTAATGAGGATGAGGAAGAGCTCCTACACTCCACATCACTGCGCTCAGAGAAAAATACGAAATTACTCCAGATGATCATGAGGAAAGGAGCACAGGAAGAATTCTGTAAGATCCTGAAGGAAAAAGACCCCCCGACTAATGGAGGACTTGGAGGGGACAGCAGTGGGAGAACCTATGAGGCAGTGATACAGCACAGGTGACCTCTTGGGGATTAGAGATTCTCCATTTTTTGCAGCAGCTTGGAATATAACCAGAGGATTGTATTACAAGTTGCAAATGTGAATGCACCCGGCCTTCATCTTGATGAGACTAAAATGGGGGAGAGGGGCAACAATAAATGACACTAAAGTCACCCAATTCTCAGGACATGGTTGGGGCTGGCCCCAGCCATCTGTGTCAGGGGTGATTCTTCTGAGGGCACATTTGATTTTTATAACATGATTTTATACAAAAACATTTAGAGTACTAATAAAAGTAAAGGCCAATGCTGGTGAAAGGGACAAGGCTGAATTTACCAAAGTTAATAAAGTAATTTTTTTAATTGTTGTCTTGATTTTTGATTTTATTTGCATCAATGAAAACATGTGAATCATTTGGTGAAATTTTGGGGCACAAACATTTCTGCAGATACTAGAACAGGGGTCAGCAACCCCCGGCACGAGTGCCAAGAGTGGCACGCGAGGCTTGTTTACCTGGCACGGGCAGCCCGAGTCCTCACACAGCTGTTTCGATCGGACCAAACACAGCCGAAACCAAACTGCTATTATATATATATATATATATTTAGGAAAAGTCTTCAATTTACATAAGCTAGCAGTATAGATAGGATCCTTGAGCTCGGAATCCCACAATAACAAACATATTTTATATAAAAGTAAGTTACAAAATACCACTGTCACGTATTGAAAGCAATTCGCAAAAGTGTATATGTCACTAGAAAAAACCCAATAAAATCCCCCCTATACCTACCGCTGTTTGAGCACTGTTGTCAGTGGATATGACCTGTAGTTCATCTTCATTCAGGACGAGTGTGCCCAGTACATTACCATACATGTACCATTCTAACAGACGGCGCATGTGCAGCGCAGGAATGATTTCTGTTAGGAGTAATGAACAGTGTGGCAGTTAGAAAGCACACAGAGCAAGGTATATCTGGGAAATGTAGTTTTTCCTGGTAAGCACAGAGTCACATGCTCCATAGTGAGGACGCCCACTCTGGCCATTGCAAGCTGAAAATGTATTGGTGCGGATCCTGAAAAAGAGGGCACATAGGAGGTGATTGAAATCATAGGTACAGTGCTCATGGGTTATATGTTCATGGTGACCACTCGCTCTACCCTTCCACATGTCTGGTCCTCGTTCCCTTGTACAGATTCTGGACACATTCCTGAAGGTGTGAGAGAGTTATACAGGAAGGGGCTCATGTATCCAATATCGGAGGTGTAGAGGTCAGTGCTCTCTCTCTAGTACCCTTTATTGGCAAGGTCTCTCCACTCTGCCATCTTGGTGGCTTACATTTTCCAGTTGTTAGTTCATTATCAACACCCGCGCTGCACAACCAAATCAGGATGAGGAACTACCAAACATACCTTGAGGTCAGCGCCATCGAACAAATGACTTGCAGCGTAAGGCTTCGATGCCAAATTCACACATGCAGTGTTTAAACCAATCATGAGTGACTGATACAGAGGCTGAAATCTGATGGTCTGTAGCGACTACTCCACTCTTCCTTTATACCAGGTTTGGTATTTTCTAGCAAAAACCACAGTACACATAGTGCAATAATCAGAATCCTTTATTATAACAGACAGTGTGACTAGCTACAGGAGGAATGATACAGATACGCTGTGCAGGGAGAGGGGTACAAGGCTCTGCAGCTAGAGACGCAGGATATCGCGCAGATCCACAACACAAACCTAGCAGAGGTCTTACACCTGTATGTTATATAGATCTACATCAGTAGCTGTGCTACGGGGACAGCGAGAGCTAAATGGAAATCACTGATCTGGTCCAATAAATAATACAGAAATATAATCTCACAATCGCCCACCCCACAATGCCGGCAACTAGATGCTGAAAACGGAGCAGGAATGTGCCCATAGGAACGGCGACACAATGGAGGCAGGTTTGGGTGGGGGTATTCGTAAGGAGGCCGCTCCACCACTAACCATCATGTCACAGTGAAATCTACGGATCTTATACTACACATGGCTAACACTCCAGTCACATCCAAAGCATTAGTTTGTTTTTGTTTTGAAGGATGTCATATCTCATTATCGCCTCTTGCTTGGTCAGTGTCTTTACAGAGGATGCTTTTTTTGTGTTGCATTGTGGGATATACAGCACTTACATCAGGGACTGTACCATATCACGGGCAATCCAGGAGGCAGTAGCCCTCGATATTCATGCGATACGGGCTAGCCCTGCCCACTGTCCACTGACTGACAGCTTTCTCCCTATTACTGGCATAGAGGGAAAGCCGTCAATCAACAGTTACAAGGTGGGACTAGCCCATAACTCATGAATACTGAGGACTCCTGAGGATTGCTACTTATAAAGTGTAATGCTGACCACGTGAACGATCCCACCATCATCACTACACATTACGGCAGTTTAGCTGCATGTCTGTCTACTGATGGATTACAAGTGGCAGTCAACAGGATTTTGTATGCAGCTCTGGGTAAGATTGGAGTAGAAGTCATGGTGTAACCCTTAAGATCATTACAAAAAAAAATTATAGTTGCTCATTGTTACATGTAGATTTTACAGGGCTTGTCCAGGATTAGAAAAACATGGCCGCTTCAAAAGGAGCTGCAATACCAAACACAATCCAAGGATTTCTAGAATAAAGCAGCCATGTTTTGTTTGTTTCTTTTAACCCTGACCAGCCCTTGTGACCTGTTGTATGATGTCTAGTAGTGAAGCTGTAAAATGTACTTATCCCTGAGACTCTTCTGCGCTGATCCCTGACTGCAACCACTGGGGTTAATGGTCCTTCTCTCCTCCATGTGCACAATACATATAGGGGGCAATATAATGTCACTGTGCCGGTATCCTCTATATTGGCACAACTCCCTGTACAAGTTACATAGTGATGGGGCAGCAGCAGAATATACATGGCAGACCGGCTGCCTAGCACCTCTCCCTAGAACAGAAACCATTGCAAACATCACCGACCCGACGGCCCCCAAACCAGGATGGTGATAAACCAGTGCATGATGGGAGCAGGTATATAGGCCATAAAACTAGAAGGGAGACACACGGCTTTAGAATGAAAAGGAACTCAATGTAACATCATTGGATGCAAGTAAATAAAAAAAATAAAAAATTACAAAAAATAAAATAAAATTACAGTAAAAATGTTCAGATAACCGAAAGTCAACATAAACTGTAAGCAGGTCCCCCATAATTCACACCCAGTGGAAGCAGGAAAGACAGAAATATCTGATGCCACCACCAGGTGGTGATATATAGTCACCTGACGCACCAAGGTGGTGGCCTCGGGGTAGGGGGTGACCTAGGTCCAGGTGGGGGGTTCTGTGCAGACAAGATACAGAATAAACACTCAGATAATAAATTATTTCACTCCAGAACTTTCCGCCACTTAATCCTTTAACTTCTTCTTGGCCCGCTCAGCACTGTCCAGGGCGGCCATGTTGCAGGAGGCAGTCACCAGGTGGAGCAGGCTGATGAGAGATTTTACTAGAGAGACAGGACAGCAGAGCCAGACAAGGAGGCGGAACAGACCGACAGCCCCTAAGGGTCCCAATGCCACTGTGGAGGGGGAGTAGACATCAATCAGTTCAGGGTGTCACCCCAAATGTATCATCATCCTATTCATCACTACACATTGTGATACTGAGAAAAAATAATGGAAACAGCGCCTACCTCCTGGTCCCTCGGTGAAGTGCAGCAGGTATAACATGCAGTAGAATAGTTCATTTCCAGCACACATGAAGAACAGGACCGGCTGCGAGAACAACAAGCTGTCAGCTCAGGAACAGTCACCAAGACCCCCCAAAACACCACCCAGCACACATACCCGGGAGGTGTAATACAGCCGCAGTACAGGGTTACCCGACAGGTCAATGGTCTTGTGACTGTCACTGCCCTTCAGGATTGAGCTGGTGAGAAGGAGAAAGACATAGATAAGACTCCTGACAAGTGTCAACCATGACTGACCCAGAGCAGTCCAAAAAATCTTAAGTGCATTTTCCAACAGGGGGCAACAATGAGCTCAAATAAGGTATGAAAAGTGTGCCCCCGCCCTGGGACATGAAGGGAAGTAACATCTTGTCTTGTGACTCGCCAGGACAGGAGATGTCTGAGATGTAATATTAATGACTGATCCTTAGGAACGGTGGTCGGCTGACACCCAAACCGATCAGCTGATTTCAGCACTGAAGAAGGAGCCAGAAGCAGACGGCTCTGTACGCTATGCAGTGGCCAAACTGAGCTATTACAGTTCTGCTTCCATTCAAGTGAGCATAAGCGGAGCTGCAGTACTCTGGCACTGCCGCTATATATGGTGTACAGAGTCTTCTGCTTCTGGGACCGGCCCCTGTATAGTTCTGGCACCCAAGTCTGATCAGTGAAGGGGCTGGATATCGGACCCCACTGATCTGCTACTGATGGTCTATTAGTATATAAAATGAGCAGAAGCCTGGGAGACCCCTTTAAGGTTTAGACAACCCATTTAATTTTCATACCGTACAGTGCAGGTATCAAGCGGACAATTCCAGTGTGCTGTCACTTATCAGGTCAAAGTCCAGCAGAGTGGCTCAAGGCAGTCACAGATACCTGACTGAATGGAGATCTAGACTGCATGATACAGGAGGAACCCTTGTAATTAACCCCTAAACTCCCACCATCCTACCCCAGTCTGTATAGCAGCAGTCACCTGTGGAGATGCAGCCAGTGGCTGGCAATGTCCAGGCTCATGCTCAGCTGGAATAGCAGGGTGTATGACGGGTACAGCAGGGACAGGTTGACCAGCAGACACATGGTGGCGCAGCGGTCAGTCAGCATGTCCAGCATGGCTCCAAACTTGGTACCTGGGATAAAAGAACACGTGAGATATCTGCCTGCCTGTCACCATACTACAGTGCATGTTGGGTCCAGATCACAGGTAGCGCCCTCTCATGGCCTCACCTTGGTTAAGCGCTCGAGCCGCATGCCCATCAAAGGCGTCCAGGAGTCCGCTGAGCAGATAGAAGGTGGACGCCACCAGAGGAGAGCTCGGCATGAAGTAGAAAGCAACGAAGGCGAAAAGTATCCGGGCATAGCCTGCAGGGAAGACAGTCAGTGATGGAGACAATAGCCTGTAGGATCATTGGTGGTTATATCACAGCCACAACCAAAGTAACATGTCATGCGCCTGCCCTTCATCATACAGTGGAGGCGCTGTGTGAATATGTGACTTACTACATTGCTGCAGGTTATTGAAAACAGTCAGCAAGCATATGGGCACACACACTAACAGCATAGCCCCTGTTCCCACCAGGACTGTGGCTGAATACCTACACAACAAAGGGTGTCATACACCAGGGGAAGCCGGACAATCCTGACAGGAGGAGTTACCCATATTTGTGTATGATGATCTGTCACAATGTGTCAGCGCAGGTGAGAGTTATCAGCCTGTACTCAGGACAAGAGAGAGATCTCTGTTGATACTGGGTCCAGACTGATACATTGTAACAAATCCTCAGCTGTGAGGAGTATTAGATCAGCTAAAGAATGTATCATCTGGGAGTGATCGTTCGATGTGTGGCCGATATCAGCTACAGACTGAAGCGATGAGGTTGTTATCGTCAGGGACAGACAGAACCCCGCCCATGGACCCCATCACGGTTCTTACCGATCAGATTGGGTACAAACAGGAATATGTTCTCCTCCGCCATCTTGTCCGGTGACGTCACTGGCCGGACTTTGGCACCCTGGTAACCGCTGCAGAACAATCGAGCTTTGGAGGACAGAGCGTCCCCTGCAGGATAAGAGAAAGAGCGCAGCAAGAATAGATCGTCTCCCGAAACACCATAGAAAACTGAAGGCAAAAGAGAGAGCGTCTCGTAGGGACATCATAGAGAACGCTGCTTTGATAAACAAGTCTTTGAAAAATCGCAGCGCCACTTGCTGGGGGTATGACTGCGCTACAAGCTGAAGCTGCAGGCTGTGATGGTAATGACTTGGGCTCGGCCCTCCTGCTAATGGTGGCCTCTGCTTCATTTTGTTGTATAGTTATTATTTCTGCCTGTCAGCTCCGCCAAATAACAAATATGTAGGGAAAACAGACAGACCTGCTGTAAGGGACAGTATCCAATAGTGAAGCTATCCCCTTGAAGGGGTCAACATTGACAAATTAAAGGAGATGTCCAAGCATACTCTCCACCCACAGAGACCTCTGCATGATGGGCAATGGTACCTCAAGACCCCGACATTCCAGTATGCCGCTGGGCCTCTGTATTCCCAATTTGTGACATCACAGTGAGACATTATGACAACAAAATGGGCTCTGTAACATCACAGTGGATCATTGTGACCTCATAACTAGGGATTGTGACCTCAAATGGAATCTGACATCACAGCAGGGCATTGTGACATTAAATTGGACTCTGACATTACAATGGGCGTTGTGACATCTCAGTGAGTTATTGTGACATTGCAGTGAGTTATTGTGACATCACTATGGGACTCTGTGACATCACAGTGGGGTATTATAACAACATAATGGGCTCTGTTATATCAGAATGTTACATCACAGTTGGTGATGAGCACAAAATGAGATCTGTGACATTACAGTGGAGCACTGTGACATCACTATGGGTTCTGTGGCATCATAAGGGTTTGAAATTATAATGGCTTTCTGTAACATTGCAATGTACTCTGGCATCACAATGGATCACATCACAATAGGTCAATGTGCTATAACAATGTTGCACTGTGACATCAATTTCAAGCTCTCAACCTGCTATTCAAGGTGGCCATGGTAGAGTGGTGCCCCATCACAAGTCTTAGGGCTGGATGGTTACTTGTTACCCCCCTGTTCCCAATATCCAACTGAGCAGAAGAGTACACCTGAACAATCCCTTCAAATAGCACCCCATTAAAGAATACAGAACCTGAGATGTCAAATTGTTCCTTAGATCTGTATCTTAGAAAGCTAGCCAACAACCAATATTTCCATCATTACGGTATTAAAGGGGTTCAGGAGCTGTCACTAAGAATGGCACATACTCTTGGTTATACAGCAATATACAAGGCAAAGGGTTACCATTCAGGAGCTAGCTGACAACCAACATGTTCACTATTACAGTATTCAAGGGTGGCAGGAGTTGTCACCCAGATCCTAGCTATCCCTTATAACCAAGCAGTACATAATCTTAGTTATACAGCTGTATACAAGACCGGGGTTACTATTAAGGATGATCAGAATCTGTCTGACAACCAGTGTATCCACTAGTAGTGTATCCAAGATGGGGGTTGTCACTTAGAATCCAGCTGTCCGTAGTTACTGAATGCCAGATAATCTTGGTTACATGCCTGGATACAAGGCTGAGGATTACTCTGCAGGAGCTGTGATGGTGGTCATACTAGTAGTCCCCCAGTCTGTTGGTTTGGCTCTGTGGCTGAAGTGGTCGTGGACACAGCGGATAAGTTTATATAACTACGCATTTATTAAGGTCTGGAGACTGGACAGGTGTAGATAAGGTTTATTTTAGGGTGATGGACTGCCTGCCCCCTCTGTGTCGCTGTCTGATTCACCCTGCGACGGCTCCAGGTGAAGGACTTTATTGGTGAAGCAATTGGATCCTTTACTGTCTAAAGGCCGAGTCATGGGCTGTGGAGGAGCGGAGAACACAACCATGAGTATAAAATCCAGTATATTATACAGGGGGGGGAGGGTCACCTAGAAGCAGGAGTGTCAGAGTTACAACAGAAGCAACAGCAAATTATCATTAAACTTCACCATTCTGATACACAATCCCCTAAACATGCCATAAAGCTGCAGCTATGGCCACTACCTTAAAGATGTTCAGCTCCTCCTCAGACAGTAAAGGAGAGAGTCCATCAGAGTAGGAGGATGGAGAATGGCGTGGGGAACAGCGGCGCTGGACCAGGAATGCTCCACCCATGTGCTCCTCATTACGCACGGTCTCCAACTGTAAGAAGATGGCTATACTCAGTACAACCTCTTGTATCTGAGGCTTATATTTATATATTACTTGTAGTACTCTCTATAATATGATGTGACCTCTTATACTGACCCAGTACTCTATAGAATATGATGTGAACTCCTACTCTGATCTGGTACTCTCTATAATGTGATGTGACTCCCTACACTGATTCAGTACTCTCTGTATGATGTGATCTCCTAAACTGGATCACTTCTCTCTATGATATGATGTGACCCCCTACACTGATCCAGAACTCTCTATAATATGATGCAACCTCCTACTCTGATCTTGTACTCGCTATATGATGTGATCTCCTAAACTGGTTCACTGCTCTCTATAATATGATATGACCCCCACTCTCTATAATATGATGTGATCCCCTACACTCTATAATATGACATGAAACCCCCCCCCCCACACTGATCCAGTACTCCTCTCTAATATGGCATGAACCCCTGATCCGGTACTCTCTATAATATGATGTGACCTTTTACACTGATCCGATACTCTCTATAATATGATGTGACCTCCTACACTGATTCGGTACGCTCTATAATATGATGTTATACCCCGCCATCCCCTTCTTTCAGAGCACCTGCTTGTGATGTGACGTCTTCTCGTTCACACTAAGGCTTCTGGGCGCATCATCTCCCTATAACAGACAGACAGTTATTAGGGGCCAGCACCCCCTTCTCCGTGACCCTAGCCTCCTGGACCCTCCACACGTTCTCTGTGCACCCAGAGACTTCCCTGTCAGTAGAAAATAAAAGACTGAGCTGTAGCCCATAACTCCATGTAGCCTATGTACTGTACCACGTGGTCACATTTATAGGTGTGTCTTAGCACTAAGTGCTCGCTGTTAACATACCTGCATAGGATATGCCTCTAGGAGACCCAGTGATACTATATTGGACTGAAGCTCTGGGGTGAACATGCCCCAGCCTTGGCCTACTATGATCGTATCCTGGGATGTAACTTGATGCTCCTGGTCCCCAATGTAAAATATGTAATGGGTGCCCCTGTAACCACATGCTATCTATAATATTGGCGTTGTACAGAGGGCCTTGGGCCACCTGATGCTCCAGGTATCAGTAGCGATTGCTACCTCTGATTTTATATATAACATGTCCATTCCAGTTACCATCCTCTGCATTATGTAAGGCCCCCAATACAGCTCCATAGCTGGTGCTGAGCTCTGGGTGACTCTGGAGCAGTGCTTGGTAGCCAGCCTAATATTTGTGTCTCTGTTGCAGCAGCAAAGCCCCAAACTGACATGGGCTAGACAACAATGTTGGAGCAATGTAGTGTCTCTAAGGCTAGGTTCACACCAGCACCTGCTATCCTCTGGGGGATTCTGTTCCCAATTCCGCATGAAAAATGTGGAGAGAAAAGCGCAAACCCAGCGGACCCCATCATCATCTATGGGGTCCCCAGCTTTCCGCGGGTAACTGCTTTTTTAAGCACATTAGGTTTCTATTCGGGGGGTTCCCAAGCGTACCTTCCCCCCCTCCGAATGGAAACCCGAACGCAGGTGTGAACCTAGCGTAAGGCCTAGCAGAAAGATTCTTCAATGTAGTGATGTGCCAGCTGTAAGGGAAACCACATGTCAATCACATCCCCCCCCTTTACAGATAGCAGACATATTGACCTCTCAAGAGAGGCTGCCATGAACAGGGGTGGAAACAGTGACACCTATAGGATGGGGGATGGTATCACAGATACATTGTAACAACTCCATCATCTGTGTGAGCAGGATTCAGACACTGTACCGGGCACAGAAGCATGTGACCCGGCTTTCTGTAAGTGACACTTAGCATCTTCCACTTTCTAGTATATCATTTGCAGGATTTCTTCTGCTGTCAGTAAAATGAAATATTAAACCTATCCTTACCTAGTTCTGCTCAAACTGCTGAGAGTTTGTTACAATGTATCAATCTAGATAATCCTCTGAGCTGCACAACCTAGACTCCAGCTTCATACATTGGATCAAACTATTGAGACAAGAAAGATGTGTGTTGCCTTGCTTAACTCACAGCTGAGGTTCTGTTACATTTGTATCCAGGTTAGACAATCTTCTGTAAGAGAAACACATCAGTAGCACAAGCCCTTCCCCTATCCTAAACTTGTTACAATGTATCAGTCTTGAGTCTGGGCACTTTAGCTCAGAGGATTGTCTAGAATGGATCCAATTGTAACAAACCCTGCCCTGTGAGGTTAGGTCAGGATAAATTATCAGTAGATTTTTAGAAATGGTGACACAGTCTATTGGATGGACCCAGACCCTCTCAGTGTATAACCATATCCCTCCCTGCTCCGCTCCTTGTACCTCTGCCATCTTCGCGGATGTGCTGGTGGTCTGGACCTGGCGGGTGGACTCCATAATCGGTTGTCTCAGATCATGAATTACATCTCCAGAGCTGCAGTTCTGCTCCTCGCCCTCGAGGTCTTCGATACTCCTTGCACTCAGCCCATGTTCAGCCTCATGGTGGTTTCTACCGCCCTCCATCTTCTTCTATGGCCTCCCTACAGCACCACCATGATGGTTACCTGACTCTCAATGAGCTGCTGACCGATACAAAGAGTAAACTTCAGATGCACTGAACCCACCCCTGCACTTCTCATGGACCAGACCAAGGTCACCATAGGATCCTATGATCATCTACGACCAGTTCACTTGAAATACGGGGGGGGGGGGGGGGGGGGGGGGAAATTAATCTAACATTATCACAACAATGGTGCTGATATTTGGAGTCTGTGGCAGTCACATGTCAACACCATGGACACTACGTTAGGTTTAGCAGGACAATGTCTGTGCTCCATAGCATAGCGCCATCTATCTGCCATACAGGAGCCTCTCTGCTTGGTATACAATATATCTTACATACGTTCCATGCGACCCATAGATCATACGTACAGGAAGCATGCGCAGCAGTCACTGGAGGTTATTTCTATACCATGCTCCGTCTACAATGGGCACCAACCGCTGCGCTGCTGTTGTCATGGAAACAGTGGTTGCTAGGAGCCAGGGTGGTCGGTGATGTCATCGAGCATGTGCCGATAATTTATAACTGCGGCCCCAGCTCTTTCTAACAATGGAGATAGTGAATTACTTAGCCGTAACATCTCAGTGGACCAAACTTCGGCCACAGGGGGCGCTCTGTAAGGTGCTGCAACTTTCTATGACACTTAAAGATTAGATTTACTGTTTTGGCCTAAATGGTGGCACTTTTTTTTTTTTTTTTTTTTAGACCGTTGTTGTCAGGTCATATTTAAGCCCTCTGCATGAGGTCAGGATGTGGATTTTTGGCCTCTAAAGGTTAGTTCACACAGAGGAATTTTTCTTAGCTGAAAGATTCAACTTCAGGATTTTGAAGCTGAATTTTCCGCTTGTCCAAATTCTGCATCAAAATCAGCACCTGCAAGGCGCCATTTTACTGCCTCCCATTCACTTCAATGGGAGTTATCAGGCGGAATCTGCCAAAAAATGGAGCATGAAATAAAATCAGCATCGAACTCCCATTCAAATGAATGGACGCTGGTTTCAGGCGGAATTTGGATCTGATTTTGAGGCAGAAGCCACCTCAAATTCAGTGCCAAATTCTTCCATGTGAACATACCCTAAAACTTCTCACAGCTGAGGGTCTGTCACAATGTGTACAGCCTAGACATCAACATCCTCAACTCCAGACTGATACATTGTATCGAACCATCCGACCAAGAGAGCTGTATAAATGAGGCTGGATACAATGTAACAAACCCCCAGCTGTGAGACCTATTTGGCCAGGTGATTCCATTCGCTGACATTAAGCACAGATATTGAAACATCATATATTGAAAAGTTACAGAACATTTCACATTTATACAAAAGTTGGAAAATACTATAAAATTTACCTAGTTCTCCTGTTTTTTTGTACTGATAAATTTCTTAATGCATAAGATCTCCTGGTACACAGCGCCAAACCCTCTGCTTCCTTTCACATAGCCATTGAAGTTTCTTCCCTGAAAATTGACAACTACTAAGACCCTGGTGATCCATCCCTGCTCACAGCCTAGTCTTTACATACCCTGTCTAGTCAAGTAGTCGTTCAGGTAGGTAGTTGTACTGTGTGCCACATGAAATTCTGTGCTGCCACCACTAGGTGGAGCCCACTGCATAGGTTATTATAAAGCTGTGTGCAGTGAGCTCCCTCTAGTGGTGGCTGCAGATAGCAGAATTTTCATGGTTATGCAGGAGGATTTAGAGATCTGTATCACTAAAGCAACAACATATATTATACATTTAAACATTAAGCATAAAGGTAAAGAGCTTAAAAAATACTCTGTGCTGCTGTTATGACCACAAGTTCCCATTTCCATCTCCCCCCAAGCCGCACACGACACGGACGCCAGTATCCATTCCAGTTTAATACTTTAATATCCAACATATGTCATGTAATGTAAAGTCTCTGCAGTTTCCTGAAATGCCCGCGGCTCAGCAGGAGCGCTCGCCCCGCTTCATTCTCACCTCCCAAATAAAATAAATGGAAAAAAAAAAAAAAATTACAGAAACTGAGGCCCAGGGGCCCTAGACGCCCCGCAGGGATATTGAGGAGTTTTTATTTTTAATACATTCCTTAATAGTTTGTCTTTTTTTTTCTTTTTTTTTACATTTTTTTTCTATTAAAAAAAAAAAAAAAAATTCCCCAGGCATCCGATCTCTCGCACGCTCACGGTACACACAGACGCACAACCGCCCGACAGAACACCCAGTGACGACATCATTAAAATGATACAGCGACCGAAACATATAATAAAAGGGACTAAAAAAAAAAAAAAAAAAATTATAATCATAATTATACAGGCATTTACCCAGTAAAGTGCTAGAAAAACAAGCAGTGTTTGATCTTCTACCACAAGGGGGTGAAATACGCGGGCAGCTTACCAAGAGAGGAGGAACCAATAATCAGGGGCGGAGTTATGTACAGAGGGCAGGGTCACCCAGCGCTGGGGGGAGGGGGCAGTCCTGGAGTGCAGGAACGGAATTGAAACAAAAAGATCTGGAATTAGAGAGAACTTATGAAGGGCGACAAGTGCGGAAGTAAGGGGGAGGGGGGCCGGTGCCGCCATATTGTCATCATCACAGGTATATGTAAGGGGAGGGGGGTCCTGCCTTCATGAAGGGGTTACTGCGGGGCGCTGGGTTCAGGAGTAGGATAGGTGGGAGCCATTAGACAGCTGAGAAGTGACACTGGTGCTGCGGCTCAGCCCCGCCTCTGACGGTCCTCCCGGCGCCCCCCTCCTCAGGGGTTGGGGGCTGTTACGCAGTAGGAGGAGGCCAGCTCGGCCGCTGGAGGAAGATGATGACGGTGAGGCAGAGGAAGAAGAAGAGGAGGAGGAAGAAGGCATGGCAGAGGAGGAGGAGGAACCCGGAGGGTGCAGACCCCATGAAGAAGAGGGAGGGGCTAGTAGTGTCGGTTGGCGCCACAGCTGAGGTGCTCCAGTATTTTGCACGCCGTGACTCCAGTGTGAGCCGCTGCGAGGTACAGGGCGAGAGGGCCAGCCAGGAGGAGGAGCGGGGTAGCCCTGATTGAACGCCTCCGCTGGGATTCCAGTCAGCGCCATGTTGCTGAACCCTAGTCGCATGCTCTCCGAGTCAAAGGCTTCGATCTCCCTGGCCTGACGTTCCAAGAGACTGCGGATCCGCTCCGAGCGTTCACTCTGTAGGGCCAGCATCTCCTCCTCTATCTGCAGGAGCATCAAACAGACATCAGATGGAGGCACAACATGTAGCACTCACCCAGATCACGAAAGGGCTACCCAGCCCCCCCATACCACAGAGTCACCCATTGAACCACCACAATGCTGCAGGGTCACCCAACCAGCCCACAATACCACACTGCAACCTACCCATATACTTCAGGGCCACCCGGCCCCCAGTCAGGATACTGTGTACACATAATATCTGGACCACATGGACACCCTGGTGACAACTCTAAAAAACTTCACAATAATTGCAGTTCTGATACTGAGCTCCAAATTCCCTGCAGATATAGAACTGTATCATGTAATTCTATCTACCTAGAGCCACCACTAGGGGGAGCTCACTGAAATCAATCATAAATCTGTCTTTACATAGCGTCACCTACTGGTAACTGCAGGCAGACAGGACTTGTAAGAGTATTCCCATCTTAAGACGTTAACCCCTCTCCAAAGGACAGGCACTAACTTGCAGATTACTGGGGATCTGACCACAAGAATGGGGGATTTTTGTGACCTGTTCTGTATGGAGTGGTGGCCAGAACTGCACGTGCACAACTTCACATGAGCAGTCAGACCCCCATCGATATGCAAGTTCCATATGATAGGGGTAAATTCTAAAGATGAAAAAACTTCTTTAATGGGAAAGTGAGCATTTGGAGCCCAAAATGTTCATAGCTGGCAGGTTCTGATGATCGGTGGCAGTGTCCCCCAAACTGTGAACTTATTGCTGCTGCAAAACTAGAATTCCCAACGTGCCCCGATAGCTACAGACATGATGGGAGTTGTTGATGTCATTTTACAACTGGAAAACCACAATTTGGAGACCACGGATTCGGGTTAGATTTAGTTTCCTGGTTGTCTACATTTTATTCCTGGTGGGCTAGAGCAGTGTTTCTCAACCTTATCAAGTCAAGTATCCCCAATGGACGGATCATGCCTCCAATATGGGGTGGAGGAACACAAACTAGTGGATGTAGTGCGCCAAGCAAATCCTTTTGGTTATGTGGGCATCTGAGTGTCTTTTAGCTTCTGACCAGCTTTTCACACATCAGATCATAAGCGATTTGTCTATTGAGGACAGACTACTCGCTGCTGTAGTGCAGACCTGCTCCTTTAACCCTGACCTGACGCCTGCCTCTGCTTGGCAGCCACTATGCCTCAGTATTTGAAGAAGGTGGCAGATTTGTGGCACCAGCCCCCCAAGGAGCCACAATGTGAACACTTGCTAAATCTGCCACTTCCAGAGCACAGGTTCACAGCCATGACATATACCCCTTGAGACTGCATTGCGTACTCCCTAGTACGTACAGGTTGAGAACCACTGGCCCAGAAGTGACTACACTTTGTTTCTTGTGGTCTAGAGGTAAGGACATTTTGTTTGTGGTGATCTAGAAGTGAATATATTTTGTTCCAAGTGGTCCAAAGGTGACTACATTTTGTTTCTGGTGGTTTAGGGTGATGAAGGAGTTAATCGTTTTAATTCTGGTAACCCACCTTCTCCTAGTCTCAGTCTGGCCAGTGACCCTCTCAACCCCTGAGCCCACCAGATCTAAGTCATCATCCCCCCCTCTCGCCCGGCTCACCCTCTGCTCCAGCAGTGCCCGGCGGATAGACACGCGCTGCTCCAGTTCTTTGATCTCGCGCTCGTGCTGTGCCTCGGTGTGGATCTTGATCTTGCTCTGGTAAGCGTTCAGCAGTTCCAGTTCTTTCTGCAGCTGGATCCGCAACTCCTGGTATTCGGACTCCTGGGTCTCATCCAGACGGAGCTGAAGACACAAGAGGGTGAGGAGATGAGCGGTAAAGCGGACAATTGTCCCAGAACCCACCACACTAACAGACCATGCCCAGAACACATGGCAGCACCTGCACAGAGGCACTGACTACACCACAGCCTCGCCCAGGCCCCCAGTGTCCAGCCCTGCTGTCAGCTACAATTTCCAGCATGCCATTAACAATACAGGCATGCTGGGAGTTGTAGTACTTTAGAGTCTTGCACATTGAATACTTGGGACGTACGGCTTGGGTGGAGAGCATCTCGTTGATGCTGTGGTCGTACTGCTCTGCCAGGATGGCCAGTTTGCGGGTCTGCTCGTCCTTCAGCCTCTTGAGGATGCTCTTGTGCTCGCTCTTGGGCGTGGTCTCCAGCAGGTGGTTGCGCAGCGCCTTGTACTGCCGCGTCTGGATCTTGCATGTGTCTTGGAACTGACGCTTTATCTGGAGCTCCTTGGACTAGAGATGGAATTGTAAGGGGGGGGGAAGGGGAGACAGGAACAGATGTTGGGGGGCAAGCCCAGTGCATGATGGGAGGGCAAAGGAAGGAAAGGAGAGAACAGGGTGAAGAGAAGACAAAATCAATCCTTCCTGAGCAACTGGGGGTCAATGTGTAGTAAAATTAGTGTCCCCCTCCTCCCTGAGACTAGATCTGCTCCTTACTGGTGACCAATACTACATCTCCCACAATGCAGCAGAACAGGGAATGCTCTACACACACCGAACCAGCAGCAAACAGGGAACACGTGAAAACCTGCCATGTATGGTTGTCAGCGGCTCCTTCCTGCATACGTTCAGTGTTAGTTCTAGCATTGCGAGTGTAGGTTTTGTTGATCGACAAAACCTACTGGAAATCCACTTTTACAGAATCCTGGCTTATACTCCACACACATTCAAAGCTGCAGTTAATCTGTATGGAGTAATCTAATAATGGAAGATTCAGGAGTTTCATCTACAATGGTGCAATGCATTGTAAAATCCAGAGAGTGTCAGTGCAGAGCTGAGAGATTCCTTGGGGCAGCAGCTCTGTCTGTGAGTGGAGTATAACAGCTGTGCATGCAGCTTTGAATGTGACTACAGTATAAACTTGTGAATACAGCTCTGAATATTGCTGAAATAAGAATTGTGTATGCAGCTCTGAATATCACTAACACAAGACTTGCGGATGCAACTTTAGATGTGAATTATAAAAACTGAATGCAGCTCTGGGTGTAACAGGAGAATAATAAGTCACATTCAGAGCAGAACGAACAAGAATATAAGAATTATGAAGATGGCTCTGAGTGTAAAAATGTGAATACAGCTCTGGATGTAACTAGAGGATAACAGTAGTATATGCAGTTCTAATTTTTTCTATAAATATAAGACTTGTGAATGCAGCTTTGGATGTGAATGGATAATAAAGACTGAATGTGGCTTTGGATGTAACTGGAGAACAGGAACGGAATATATGAGATTAGTTAGGCAAGAATCAAATGAAGCTCTGGAGGTTACTGGAAAATATGAATGCAGCTCTGAATGTAACTGAAGCATAAAATTTGTCAATGCAACACTGAATAATTTTGGAATACGAATGGAGAATGCAGCTTTGGATGTGACAGGAGAATAAGATTTGTCAATGCAACTCAGGATCATTTTGACCTATGTAAAAAAGTAAAAACTGGAAAAATTTCTGCCATTGCTTCCTGTTTCAGTCTTGTCCCCTATTACATTCCCATATTTACTCGGATTCTGTGCACACAGCGGTGAGGCGGGTGTCAGGCACGGGCTAGAGGTCACTGGGTACCCGCCAGCTGCCACAGAGCAGACGCCATTAGCCTTTCCCCTGCCTATAAGACTCAGCCTTCCACCAGTAGGTGGATACGCTCACTCGGCACCCCGGACATGATGGCGAATGGTTTATGATGAAAAGAAATGACACAAACGGATGAGTTTCACTTCCGGTTTATTACAAACAAAAACACAACGAAAAATAAAACACAAAAAAAGTAAAAAGAACAGAAATGAAGTATTTACACTGGAGGGGAATATGGAGGAAATAAATAGCTTTAACCCCTGACTGCCTGCACCCGCTGCTCCTCACAGCAGCCCAGGGGTTAAACGGTAAATATATAGATGTTGTGCTACTAAAAAACACAGACGGGTCAGCAGTCAATGTGCAAGGGAAGGGAGGAAATAAATAAAAGTGATACAGAAATATTACCACCAAATTAAAGGGTGACGGGAAAAAAAAAAAAGGGCGAGTTGTTTTGTTTTTTTTTTTTCTCATCCTGAGTTTGGGGAAGGCTGGTCTCAGGCACAGAAAGGGCTAATGGGCTACCCTGCCCCCCACAAGGCAAGAACCCACACATCACCTGCCCCCCTGACAGCTGAAGGACAAAATACCACAGATGTAATACACACAAGAGCCACTGGGTGTCACCAGCGTACCAAGTGCACAAAGCAATGATGGGCAGTACACACAACAGCCACTAGATGTCAGCAGCAGCACAAAGTACAGTACATTACATAAGGGGAAGGCAACCTTTGGCAATCCAGCTGCAGTGGAACTACAACTACCAGCATGCATACTTGGCTCTGCTCTACTTGGAGCTACCTACAGAGGTGAATGGAACATGCTGGGAGTTGTAGTTCCACAGCAGCTGGAGTGGGAACGGTTGCTGATCCCTGCATTACATTACCCATGGCCTTGCTCCCAGGATATTACAGCAGCACCAACTTGCAGCTAGCCAAGAACTACAAGTCCCAGCTGACAACACAAGCAGCAGCTTGTCTCAATCTCATCCACAAGCATCATGTTGTCAGAGTTAGGGTCTCCACAGCTTGTGATGAGATACACGAGGTTCCCAGGTTGGATACAACCAAGAAATATATTACAGTACTGACCGTAGGAATGGAAGGAGACGGGGGTATGGAAACTTAACCTCTTCCCTGCCACAGAGACCAGCATGAGCCCTCGAAAAATAAAAAAAAAAAACACACAAAAAAAAAAACAAAACAATACCCTTCATGCCGCCCCCTAGTGGTTTGATCCCGTAATACGGTCCAGATAAAGTTAGTTACATGGAAATGACACCTCAGGACAGGCAAGATGAAAGGTGCAGACCATAAGGCAAGACTACTGCCACCTAGTGGCCAATAAGTGCAGCACAGATGGAAGGGGGCCTTTATGTTGACCACAGGAAGTGATCCGATGAATAGTGCAAGACGCTCCGTGAGCATGGCGGCTCAGCCGGGAGTCATTTCCATGTAACATTTTGCTCTTCTCCTTCACTTCATACAATAAGGCACTTTACAAATGTGACAGGCTCAGCGGTCGTCCTTCAGCGCCATGGTATTGGAGGATTTGATCGCCTGGCTGTGCTGGCCCTTCCCACTGACCGTCCCACCAGGGGTCCCCGCTGCTCCCTGCGCTTTGCAGCCACCCTTCGCCTCTGCTCTCGGCTCATCAGCCTCGGGATCCGGGTGGGTTTTTCCACCCTGATGAGCTTTAGTTTGGTCATGTAGACGAGGGCCACAGGGGGGAGGACTGTGCAGAGTCTGCGGACGCCCCGTGTGAGGCTGTTATTTAGTGTCTTTGCTATTTGGGAGGGGGCCCGTGTGAGCCGTTGCCACCATGAGGGCTTGTGGCAGCCAGCAGAGGAGCGACTGGCAAGCACAGGGATCCGGCTCCGATAGCCACCTTTATAGGTTTTTGGGAACAGGTAGAACAGCCCGCCCTCCCCCGCAGCCCCACAGCGCTGAAGAACCCTGAACAGAGGCCGAGGCAGGCGCAACAACGCCCTGAGCCACAGCCTACGAGATCTTTTAGGCCACCCTTTAAGCCACTGGCCAGCTGGCCTGCCCAAGGACCCAGCGGCCAGAAATATGGAGAGGAAAATCCCAGGTGATGTGAAGACCCCAACGGCTATGGCCAGAACGGGCACATAATATAACCGAAGTCTATAACTCATTGCGAGTGCGGCCAGCGCCCCCAGCTCTGAGCCAGCAACATGAAGGTGGCCGAGCTCAGAGAAAAGACCCAGCACAGCAGGATGTAACCGCACAGGAGACTGGCTCCAAGGGTCTCTAGAGCGACAAGTGCAGAATCTAGAAGGGGCCCTGATCTCCAGAGGGTGAGGAGAGCCAGTAGCAAGGGCAGCAGTGACCAAGGACAGAAAGGTCTGGAGGCGGCCAGCAGAGTCAGTGCACCGCATATGGCGTGACTGGGCAGTGAGGAGGAAACCTGTGAAGGGGCAGGACAGGCAGGAACCTCCGGCTCTGGCACCCATGCAGAGGACAGCTCAAAGTAAGGAGCATCCTGGTCTGGGCAGCCATCAGCCTCACTACGCTCTACAGCTATCTCAACATCTACGGCCTCCTCCTCATCCTCAGAGCTGCAGAGGCTAAAGGTGCCTCCCTCTACCCCCTCCTCCACCTCATCCTCCTTTTTCTCCTCCTCCTCCTCCTCCCCAGGCCTTACTTTGAGGCTCTTGGGCTGCTGTCGGACTTCAGCGGCATGTTTCTGCCGTAGCTCCTGCTCTCGACGCTTGTTGTACTCCAGCTGGTTGCCCAGCTCTGTCTGATGCTGCAGCCGGATGAGCTCGCTGCGAGTATGCTGCAGCATCTGCAGGTGCCGGAACTCCAGCTCCTGAGTACACTCGTGTTGGCGCAGCAGCATGGCGCATTCCAGGTCTCGCTGGGTTTGCTTCTTGTTCAGCTCCTAAGAGAGAAGATAAGGGGGTTACTACTGTCAGTCCTATCAGTCTTCACCCACCTACTGTCCCAAGTCAGGGCACTTACCTCTCGCAGAAGGTCCTGATCCAGATTGTGCCGTGCCAGAAGCATCTTGCGCTTGTACTGGCGACACTGGAGTTCAAAGTACTGACGCTGCCGGCGTAACAGATTGGCCTCTTCCTCAGCCTGGTAGTGCTGCATACTCTCTTTCTGGCGGAGCAGCCACTCCTGCTTCTCCCTTTTTGGGGTGCTCTGGTTTTCCTGCAGCTCCTGCAAGTGCAACACCATCAACTAGCAGAATGTGGTGGGGTTTATACACCAGGGTGATAAAAGTGTTGATCCCATCTAGAGGATGACAAGTCACTGACCACTAGGTCAGATTGCTATACGCCCCATCCTCTGACCCCTCACCTCCTTGAGCTGCTCCTTGCGGATCTTGTACTGCCGCTTCTGGCTCTCCAGCAGGTTGGTCAGCTCCTTCTTCTGCTGGCCCAGGATATGCTGCTGAAACTTCTTCTCTTCAGCCAGGGCAGCTTTAGCCTGGGAAGTAGAGACCATGTTACTGGCATCATCCACCTACTCCAATGCCCGGCTTTATTATTAGTGCCCCTTCCCACCTAGAGTGACCCTACACATTACTCCTCACACTCTACCTCCTTCTCAAAGATGGCCTGGTGTTTCTTGGATAGCTTGTCAGTCTCGGCAGCGAAGTTGCTCCGGTGCGCCTCCAGCTCCTTGTCCAGACGTTGCTGGTGCTCATCCAGCTCCGATTTCAGCTTGTTCTCCAGTGCCATGAGCTGCTTCTGGTGCTGGCGCCGCATCCGCTTGTACCCAGACATCTGTTCCCGTAATGCCGAGTCCTGCTCATGTTCCTGAATTTGCCGCGTCACCTAAAGATGAAAAAAAAAAAAAAAAAAACACAAGTAGGAGCCATGATAAGTCACAGATGTCCAGAATAGTTTCACGTCATAGCAAAGAAAGGGGCCCTCACCAATGAGGCTGTGCGGATAGTGGCAAAGTGGTCCCTGTTGCGGCAGTATGCCCTTCTCCGAGCGGCCGAGGATGACTGTTGAGCCTCCATTTCTGGTTGGTACGGATCATCGTAGATGTTGTCGTGAGTCTGGGAAGAAAACCAATGTGTTAATGCAGGAACGGTGAGGGAGCCGGGTGTGTGGGTGTAAACGTGAGGCGGCTACAACACACAACGCCATGGGGAAAGGCTTCTCGCTCTGTCCTCTAGTAAAGTACTGAAGGATGGGAGCCTGGTGGTGGCTGATAGACCATGGCGGCTCATTCCACAACATGTTAGATAACAAGTCTAAGCCCAACAACATTGTAGCGGCCTCACAAAGACACTTACTGGCAGCCGGTGTATGACGGAGCTGTTGGAGGTCACTGTGTGCTCTCCCTCCTGCATCATGGCCATCTCTCCGCTGTCATCTGAGGCGTCTGCCAGGCTATTCACGGAGCTGCTCTGACTGCTGGCGCTGATGGACATGCTGGGCACAGACTGGCTGCTCTCCATGCTGGTTATTGTACCCGTGCAGTGGAGGAACTGCTCCGACTCCTAGAAAAGAAGAAAGACCAGCAAGTAGACTGAGCCTTAAAGAGGCCATCACATGGTGGTGTATTATGTGCTCACATACCATAATGCATCATAGCAGGAGCCACTAAATATTACGCTTAAAAGGTTTTGTCTCATAATCAACACTTATCGCTTAGTCTAATGATCAGAGATACAGTGGTCCCATGTCTCCCCCACCACCCCCTCTGGTATGAATTTAGCGGTGGTCATGCATACATGCTGAAGTTCCATTCAAAGTCTATGAGACAGAAAAAGGAAGATGCGGCTTTAAGTGACTATTTGTCAGTCCCATAGAGATTAAATGGAGTGACAGCCGATCCCTGCTCTTATGATTGATGGGGTGGGGGGGGGGGGGGGGGGGGGAGTCCCAGTAGTCAAACCCTACAGCTTTGGGACAACCTCTTAGTTTTACAGTCCCCCCTCCCTCTTCCTCACCGCATCCTCAGCCCTCTCACCTCCTCCTCCTCAGTGGTCTCGGTGTTGGGTCCGTTCTGGGTGTCTTGGAAGAGGATCTTCTTCATCTTGCGGTACTGCAGGTTGTCAAGCTCCCTAACGGCGTCCTTTGTGCGCTGAATCAGCTCCATGATGACAGTTTGTGGCCTTTCCCTCTGCAGGAAGCGGTGCTGTAATAAAGGATCATACACAGGTGACATATCCTGACTCTGCACACAAGTCTGAAGGACTGCACTGGATTCTTCTACCAACCTTCAGCAGAATGTCAGAGCTTGGTCTGTCTTGGGGAATCTTCTGAAGACATGAATCCACAAAGTTCCGGAAATATTCAGACCTGTACAAAGGGATCACTCAGTTCCATGACAAAAGAACAGACCAAAGAATGACACTGAGCCACCAGGATCAATAAGCAGAACCTACAAATTGCATGGACCAAGGAATGACACTGACCCACCAGGATCAATAAGCAGAACCTACACATTGCATGGACCAAGGAATGACACTGACCCACCAGGATCAATAAGCAGAACCTATACATTGCATGGACCAAGGAATGACACTGACCCACCAGGATCAATAAGCAGAATGTACACAATGTATACTAGTGATATATTGAGGGCAGAAAGATGGTAGGTCCTATATTTGAGCACATAGTGGTTAGACCAGACCAAAAAGTGATACTGCTTGGGGGGGGGGGGGTAGTACTCACCAGTGATTGGACTGCAGGACAGGAGACTCATTCTGAGCTATGTGGTATAAGGCACTCATAGCATTCATATTGAACAGCGGGGGCTTCCTCTCAGCTACAAGGAAAAGAAGAGACACAAAGAGCAAAAAAGATAAAGATTTTCTGAACATTGATGATTATTTCTTTTTTTAAGTTGTTTTCTTAATGCCAGGTGAAGAAAAGTGACAGGGTCTGACACAGTGCAGTGCTGTAAAAAGGCCGGAAAATTCAGTGGAGATGGAAAAGAGCAACTGCAGCACAAAAACCAAACACGTACCTAACTCTATACTGGTGATCCCCAGGGACCAAACGTCCACCTTTCCATCATACTGCCCCTCGTCCATGGCCAGAATCACCTCCGGAGCCATCCTGAGAAACAAAAAGTACAAGTCATGATACACGTAATACACCGACCAGCAACTTATCACTTACACAATCAGACCAGCTGGGGAGAAGCCAGAGCACTCACCAGTATGGAGTCCCCACAAACGAATTAGCGGGAGCCACTATGGAAGCAGAGCCAAAATCCCCCAACTTCACCAACCCCGGCTCTGTCAGGAGGATGTTCCCAGCCTTCACATCTCTGCAAACAAAACAGAAGAGCAATGACAGGCATGACAACTTAAGGGCATTAATGAACACAGCTTTGGAGTATAATACATTATGTAATGTACGTACACAGTGACTGCACCGGCAGAATAGTGAGTGCAGCTCTGGAGTCAGGATCAGTAACAATGTATTCACAGCAATTAAGTCTCTTATATAGGTTCATTTTGTGCGTGTGGAGAGATAGATAGATAGATAGATAGATAGATAGATAGATAGATAGAGAGCCACTTACCTGTGGATCATGTTGTGAGTATGGAGGTAGGCCAGGCCCTGGAGTGCACCATGGGTAATAGCAGCGATCTCCACCTCCTGGAGGGGTTTCTTATGTACTAGACAGAACAATGAAGAGAACAATGTTATAGGACTGTCCTTTATCACACACATCCACAAGAGCTGCAGTCTCCTCCAATATACAGAAGTAAATTAGGTAAGTTAAGAGCGGTGATTGTACAGGTAAGTACATGACAGCTGGAATACCCCCATAGTATTCATACCCATAATGACAGGTGGAGTTCTCCTATCGTATTCATCCCCATAATAACAGGTGGAGTACCCCTATAGTATTCATTCACCATGACGTAGCACTCACCCTCCAGGAGGTCAGAAGCGGACCCCAGGCAGTACTCCATCACCAGCTGAATAGCGCCACACATAGAAACAACAAAAATAGAACAAAGTCTTCGTAAGTGAGAGTTTGGAGAATAAGATCAGATGTCTGCAGATCACACAGTTTATGGATTTTTATTTATGTTTTAGAGATTTTTTTTTTCTATAGACCTTATATGTATCAGAGCCCAGGGTGGGACCCCCTCTTCATAATTCATCACTGGCTGTGCCCAAAACCAAACACACAGTCCTGGAGGTTGACCAGTGCAAATAGGACCCAGATGGTAGAGAAAGACAAGAAGATAGCAGCGGCCTGGCATATAGGAACATAGGAGAGTGAGGAGAGAGGGCTGAGGCCAAGCACATCGGAAGATAGGGGAGTGAGGAGAGAGGGCAGAGGCATGGCATATAGCAAGTTAGAGGAGTGAAGAGAGTAGAGGCCTGAAATATAGCAAGGTAGGGGAGTGAGGAGAAAGGGCATAAGGGCAGGGTACTAGCCATGGTGAAAAAAAGAAGAGGGCAAATGGCAGGATGAACAGCAGACATAGGACTAAGGTTAATAGAAGGCAGAGGGCAGCGCCATTCTCTGGGACACAGGAGAAGAGGGGGTGTATGGCAGTGACGCGGGCGGCCGGCGGGGGGCTATTGTGATGGCTTTTTCTGTACACAGTGCACTGCTCCAGCCTCCCACACACGGTGCTCACAAGACACGAATGGATGTGAACTGCACGTACATATCTAGAGCTCATGTGATCACGGCCATAGTGAGGACAACATGTACAGAGAGCTTCAGGGGAAGCCGACCCAGATGGGGGCTATAATCCAGAATATCTACAGCCAATGACTGGACTGACATTAGACAAATGAAAACATCAACCATTACTGGAATTGCATGGGGTTATATCCAATATCCTAATAGTGCCCACCAGTGCAACGCAACACCTATCACAAACACCTGAAAAATAGGGCACTGTGTACACCCAACCAGAGGCCACACCACACAGGGCAGTCACTGCCCAACTCATACAGGGTTAATCTACTATTATACTTCAGAGCCGAGATCTCCCAGCATTTCCTGACTGTTAAGTGTCTGCACAGCATCTACTGGTGAATATGACCGTAAGATCTGACTGAGCCCTATACTAGAGGAGCTCAGCTAAACATAGGGGAGCCTGTCCACAAGCATGCTGACTGTTTCCAATAACAACTAGTAGAACAGTAAGAGCAGCTCTGGAGTATAATGCAGGATGTAACTCAGGATCAGTACAGGATAAGTAATGTAATGTATGTACACAGTGACTGCACCAGCAGAATAGTGAGTGCGGCTCTGGAGTATAATACAGGATGTAACTCAGGATCAGTACAGGATTAGTAATGTAATGTATGTACACAGTGACTGTACCAGCAGTATAGTGAGTGCAGCTCTGGAGTATAATTCAGGATGTAACTCAGGATCAGTACAGGATAAGTAATGTAATGTATGTAAATAGTGACTGCACCAGCAGAAGAGTGAGTGCAGCTCTGCAGTATAATACAGGATGTAACTCAGGATCACTACAGGATAAATAACGTAATGTCTGTACATAGTGACTGTACCAGCAGAATAGCGAGTGCGGCTCTGGAGTATATTACAGGATGTAACTCAGGATAAGTAATGTATGTACAGTGAATTTACCAGCAGAATAGTGAATGCAGATCTGGAGTATAATATAGGATGTAACTCAGGATCAGTACAGGATAAATAACGTAATGTCTGTACACAGTGACTGTACCAGCAGAATAGCGAGTGCGGCCCTGGAGTATAATACAGGATGTAACGCAGGATCAGTACAGGATAAGTAATGTATGTACACAGTGACTGCACCAGCAGAATAGTGAGTGCGGCTCTGGAGTATATTACAAGATGTAACTCAGGATAAGTAATGTATGTACAGTGACTGTACCAGCAGAAGAGTGAGTGCAGCTCTGCAGTATAATACAGGATGTAACTCAGGATCATTACAGGATAAATAACGTAATGTCTGTACATAGTGACTGTACCAGCAGAATAGCGAGTGCGGCTCTGGAGTATATTACAGGACGTAACTCAGGATAAGTAATGTATGTACAGTGAATTTACCAGCAGAATAGTGAATGCAGATCTGGAGTATAATACAGGATGTAACTCAGGATCAGTACAGGATAAGTAATGTAATGTATGTGCACAGTGACCCCCCCCCCCGGAGAGGGGGGGGGGGGGGTGGGGGGTAAAAAAGGGTTTTTATTTGGGTTGGCCCACAAAAAAAACATGTTGTATACAGTTACTCACCCCGGCTGTGTGCTCCCGCAGGTAACATCCTTTATACTCAATAGTGTTGGGATGTCGCAGCTTTTGGAGAAATTTGACTTCTTTTATGATGTCTTGCCATTTCTACAGCAGAAAGGAAACGTTTACTAGAAAACTGCAGCACATCTTACATGCCACCCCCCGCCCGACAGTACCTACCTCATTGGACTGCTTGCCACTATAAGACATCTTCTTAATGGCAACGACCTCATTATTGCGGATGTCTCGGGCCTGGAGGAGGGAGAGCACCGTTGTTATGAGGACGGTCAGTAACAAATCACACTGGTCCTGGAAACTAGCCCTGGAAACTGTCTCAGAAACTTACAAAATAGACAGCACCAAAGCTGCCGTGCCCGATCTCCCGCAGGTCGGCAAAGAGTTTTTCCGGGTCATCTTTGAAGAAAAGCTCAGCTACCTCTGGGTCCTTCAGGCTGCCAGCCCGGGCGTTGGACGGCATGACGAGAGCCAGGGGGTTCCCCCCACGGGATGTCGCCGCCACCACTCCCAATGGAGGATGGACCCACTGAGGCTGCACATAGAGGAAGGAGAAGAATTAAAGAAAGATTTCTGATTATTCCATGAAAGCATCTAAATGTGTAAGGAAAGAAAGAGCCCGAGGCGAAGAGCAAGAGGAAAGAGGGGACGGCACAAAGGGTAGGGGGGCTGCACATGATACATTTATATGTGATGTATAAGGTTGTGTATGACCCTGAGGATCTTGGAGGGCATGAAGGGCGAAGGAACAAAGGTGGGGGGAGGGGGAGATAAGAAGGGGTGACTGACAAGACCAGAAAATGGGGAGCAAACAATGAACGGCCATTACAGTGCCAATACATTTTACCCCGTCATGTCCTAACCTGCGGAAAGCCACTATTAACCCTCCCCCTGCCACGTACACCACCACCATCATCATCGCTACAAACGCTCCACTAACCCCTGTCTAGCCGGGTAGTTTATGATATGCATTAACCCCTCCACTGCCAGCGAGACTCTGTCCAGTTTTAGTTGGGGAGATGACAGATGCAGAGCCCCCGCCTCCTCTGCTGACAGCCATAGTTACAGGTTTACTATTGGTTTTCACCCAGAGGGGCAGGAGACAGGAGTCAGGCAGAGCAGTCATAGTCAGTGCATCGTCTGCAGCCCCCATCACAATACCACGACACTGCAGCTACGACCCCTCAGTGGCTGAGGACCCCACAGGCGTAGGAGACATCACTGAGCCCATCTGCATCACTGCTGAGTAATGGTCAGGACTGACATCACACCTGGATAGTGGTAAAGCACAAGCAACTCTGACCCCAGTGCCATCTGCTGACCATACCCTGTGCCTGGTGGATAGCACCATCCCATGCCCCGCACCCGGCTGCCACCAACGACCCATGCCCCGCACCCGGCTTCCACCACCGACCCATGCCCCGCGCCCGGCTTCCACCACCGACCCATGCCTCGCACCCCGCTGCCACCACCACCCCGATACCCCGTTCCTGGCTGCCACACCTGACCCATGACCCATACATGGCTACCACCACCGACCAATGCCCCATGCCCCGCACCAGGCTGCCAACACCGACTCATGTCCCATACCGCGCACCTGGCTGCCAACCCCGACCCATGACCCATACTGCGCACCTGGCTGCCAACCCCGACCCATGATCCATACTGCGCAGCTGGCTACTACCACGACCCATGCCCAGCACCTGGCTACTACCACCGACCCATGCCCCATACTCCAAACCTGGCTACTACCACCGACCCATGCCCATACCCTGCACCTGGCTACTACCACCAACCCATACCCCGCACCTAACCAATGAACAACTGCTCTTAACCTGACAGATACCACTGACATACTACTCTCATCCTCCTCCGGACTGCTTCTGACCCATTAACCAAACCCACTACCTAGCTGTTATGAACTTCAGTTACCTTCCTCCCAACTGCCACCGACCCGCTGCCCTGACCCACTTCCCGGTCATCCCCGACCCGCTGCCCAGACCCTCCTCCCGGTCATCCCCGGCCCGCTGCCCTGACCCTCCTCCCGGTCATCCCCGGCCCGCTGCCCTGACCCTCCTCCCGGTCATCCCCGGCCCGCTGCCCTGACCCTCCTCCCGGTCATCCCCGGCCCGCTGCCCTGACCCTCCTCCCGGTCATCCCCGGCCCGCTGCCCTGACCCTCCTCCCGGTCATCCCCGGCCCGCTGCCCTGACCCTCCTCCCGGTCATCCCCGGCCCGCTGCCCTGACCCTCCTCCCGGTCATCCCCGGCCCGCTGCCCTGACCCTCCTCCCGGTCATCCCCGGCCCGCTGCCCTGACCCTCCTCCCGGTCATCCCCGGCCCGCTGCCCTGACCCTCCTCCCGGTCATCCCCGGCCCGCTGCCCTGACCCTCCTCCCGGTCATCCCCGGCCCGCTGCCCTGACCCTCCTCCCGGTCATCCCCGGCCCGCTGCCCTGACCCTCCTCCCGGTCATCCCCGGCCCGCTGCCCTGACCCTCCTCCCGTTCATCCCCGGCCCGCTGCCCTGACCCTCCTCCCGGTCATCCCCGGCCCGCTGCCCTGACCCTCCTCCCGGTCATCCCCGGCCCGCTGCCCTGACCCTCCTCCCGGTCATCCCCGGCCCGCTGCCCTGACCCTCCTCCCGGTAATCCCCGGCCCGCTGCCCTGACCCTCCTCCCGGTCATCCACGGCCCGCTGCCCTGACCCTCATACTGGTCATCACCGACCCGCTGCCCTACCCTCATACTGGTCTTCACCGAACCGCTGTCCTCACCCTCCGCCTAAGTCTTAATACCACTTGCACCTTTCAGTCTTCCTCTGGAACCTGCACCTCTATTATGTCTGGACACAGTGTTGCAGTTGGACATTGCACTATTCTCACATCCTACACTAGTGGAGGACACAGAGGATGGAATAACATGTGGTGATAAATATCTGAGGACACAGGGCCATGCATGGGGGTAATGCCGAGCAGACACAGGGCCATACATGGGAGTAACGCCGAGCAGACACAGGGCCATACATGGGGGGTAACGCCGAGCAGACACAGGGCCATACATGGGAGTAACGCCGAGCAGACACAGGGCCATACATGGGGGTAACGCCGAGCAGACACAGGGCCATACATGGGGGTAACGCCGAGCAGACACAGGGCCATACATGGGGGTAACGCCGAGCAGACACAGGGCCATACATGGGGGTAACGCCGAGCAGACACAGGGCCATACATGGGGGTAACGCCGAGCAGACACAGGGCCATACATGGGGGTAACGCCGAGCAGACACGGGGCCATACATGGGGGTAACGCCGAGCAGACACAGGGCCATACATGGGGGTAACGCCGAGCAGACACAGGGCCATACATGGGGGGTAACGCCGAGCACACCTTGTCCAGTCCAAACACCCACCACAAGATTTCCCATACTAGAATTTCACCCTTCATGGGACATGTCTCTGCCCCCTTATCTCCACCAATGGGCCAGGGTAACCCCAGGAACAGGAGCGCCAGCAAGTGCACTACAAGAACCACAACTCTTCTATGCCCATCATACCCAGCACCAACCATCAAGGTCTGTGTAACACCAGTAGAGGGTCATTGTGGGGACCCCTCTTATGAGTGCCCGCTACCCAGACACAGTAACTGGAGAAGCACTCACCCCCCCCCCCAAACAGACAATCAGCTGGAATAAAGGCCCCAACACCTGCACTGACCCCTAGAGGCCACGTACGATATAAGAAATCCTATAACCTGCCAAATTCTGACCCACACAACACATATCAACTACCTGCTCTCAAAGGGGATGTCCACTCCGAAAAGCCCCTGCTCTGCTTCTCCCTGCAGTATATGATTAATAGGGGGCAAAGCTTAAAAATCCTTAAATAAAATCTATTTCTGTGACTGGTATGCATCAGCCTTTACTCCTGCAAATGTAAAGTAAGTGCCCCCCTGCATCAGCCCCTAGTCCCGCAAATGTAAAGTGCCCCTCTCTGTATCAGCCCCTAGTCTTGTAAACGTAAATTAAGTGCCCCATCTGTATTAGCCCCTACTCCTGCAAATCTAAAACTAAGGGCCCCCTCTCTGCTGCACAGCATTGCTAGACACATCCTAACACCAGCCATAAAGTGACAATGGCTGCAAACTTCCTGTGCTGGCTCCAAGCGCTCTAACTTCCTGTCCATCTTCCTCCATGTAAGTGTATTTTTTCGAATACATAGTAAAGTCACTACATGGCGACCTGTCAGCACTGGACAACTGGGGACGCCAAAGAGACCCCAAACAGGTTACAATATAAAAGTGGAGACAACACTGAGACATAGGAAGATCTGACTTGCTCGTCTCAAACAGCTCCGCATGTCGACATGAACATGAAGTACAGCAGCCCAGCACAGGATACGGCTCACTGGTACAGCAAGGTCGCAGGGTGGTTCTCAGTCTTACAGTAGACGCCTCAAGATGGTCGTGTAAATGTGGAGACGTGATAATCATTTACTAATAGTTCCCTAGATGCAGCCTGCAGTGTAAAGCATGGAGGATTCTTTGCTCATGTATCAGAAGCCTTAGATTTACTTTGATGTGTTTTGTTGTGGCAGCCATGACAGGAACTGCGGTCATGTTGGTTGTCACCTATCATCAGCTTCTTGCTTTGCAGATGACTTCCAATCTTGAGGAGTTAGTTCAAAAGTGACAACCAACATGGCCGAACTTCCTGTTTGTCGCTTACTGCCAAAACAAAAGGGAAGATGTCAGTACATCACTTCATACCTGCAGGATGGAGGCGAACTCTCCAGGTATGATGTCAGACCCGTGCTGTGTGCTCTGAGCCAATCAGATCCTTGCATTCCAACGTCCTCGGGCACCATCTGCAGGGAGGTCACAAATAGGCCCTGGGGCCCGCAGGCTTCCTCTTACACTGTAAAATCATACTGGGCTACAGAGTGTATGATATGATGGGAGTGATACATTGTGTGTGTGATACAGGGGGATTAGATTGCGAGCTCCTGGGGTCAGAGATGATGGGAGTGATACATTGTGTGTGTGTGTGTGATACAGGGGGATTAGATTGTGAGCTCCTGGGGTCAGAGATGATGGGAGTGATACATTGTGTGTGTGATACAAGGGGATTACATTGTGAGCCCCTGGGGTCAGAGATGATGGGAGTGATACATTGTGTGTGTGATACAGGGGGATTAGATTGCGAGCTCCTGGGGTCAGAGATGATGGGAGTGATACATTGTGTGTGTAGTATAAGTTGGTTAGATTGTGAGCCCTTGGGGTCAGAGATGATGGGAGTGATACATTGTGTGTGTGATACAAGGGGATTAGATTGTGAGCTCCTGGGGTCAAAGATGATGGGAGTGATACATTGTGTGTGTGATACAAGGGATTAGATTGTGAGCCCCTGGGGTCAGAGATGATGGGAGTGATACATTGTGTGTGTGTGTGATACAGGGGGATTAGATTGTGAGCTCCTGGGGTCAGGGATGATGGGAGTGATACATTGTGTGTGTGATACAAGGGATTAGATTGTGAGCCCCTGGGGTCAGAGATGATGGGAGTGATACATTGTGTGTGTGTGTGATACAGGGGGATTAGATTGTGAGCTCCTGGGGTCAGGGATGATGGGAGTGATACATTGTGTGTGTGTGATACAAGGGGATTACATTGTGAGCTCCTGGGGTCAAAGATGATGGGAGTGATACATTGTGTGTGTGTGTGATACAGGGGGATTAGATTGTGAGCTCCTGGGGTCAGGGATGATGGGAGTGATACATTGTGTGTGTGTGTGATACAGGGGGATTAGATTGTGAGCTCCTGGGGTCAGGGATGATGGGAGTGATACATTGTGTGTGTGATACAAGGGATTAGATTGTGAGCCCCTGGGGTCAGAGATGATGGGAGTGATACATTGTGTGTGTGTGTGATACAGGGGGATTAGATTGTGAGCTCCTGGGGTCAGAGATGATGGGAGTGATACATTGTGTGTGTGTGTGATACAGGGGGATTAGATTGTGAGCTCCTGGGGTCAGGGATGATGGGAGTGATACATTGTGTGTGTGATACAAGGGATTAGATTGTGAGCCCCTGGGGTCAGAGATGATGGGAGTGATACATTGTGTGTGTGTGTGATACAGGGGGATTAGATTGTGAGCTCCTGGGGTCAGGGATGATGGGAGTGATACATTGTGTGTGTGTGATACAAGGGGATTACATTGTGAGCTCCTGGGGTCAAAGATGATGGGAGTGATACATTGTGTGTGTGTGTGATACAGGGGGATTAGATTGTGAGCTCCTGGGGTCAGGGATGATGGGAGTGATACATTGTGTGTGTGTGTGATACAGGGGGATTAGATTGTGAGCTCCTGGGGTCAGGGATGATGGGAGTGATACATTGTGTGTGTGATACAAGGGATTAGATTGTGAGCCCCTGGGGTCAGAGATGATGGGAGTGATACATTGTGTGTGTGTGTGATACAGGGGGATTAGATTGTGAGCTCCTGGGGTCAGGGATGATGGGAGTGATACATTGTGTGTGTGTGATACAAGGGGATTACATTGTGAGCTCCTGGGGTCAAAGATGATGGGAGTGATACATTGTGTGTGTGTGTGTGTGATACAGGGGGATTGGATTGTGAGCTCCTGGGGTCAGGGATGATGGGAGTGATACATTGTGTGTGTGATACAAGGGATTAGATTGTGAGCCCCTGGGGTCAGAGATGATGGGAGTGATACACTGTGTGTGTGTGTGATACAGGGGGATTAGATTGTGAGCTCCTGGGGTCAGAGATGATGGGAGTGATACATTGTGTGTGTGTGTGTGATACAGGGGGATTAGATTGTGAGCTCCTGGGGTCAGAGATGATGGGAGTGATACATTGTGTGTGTGATACAGGGGGATTAGATTGCGAGCTCCTGGGGTCAGAGATGATGGGAGTGATACATTGTGTGTGTAGTATAAGTTGGTTAGATTGTGAGCCCTTGGGGTCAGAGATGATGGGAGTGATACATTGTGTGTGTGATACAAGGGGATTAGATTGTGAGCTCCTGGGGTCAGAGATGATGGGAGTGATACATTGTGTGTGTGATACAAGGGGATTAGATTGTGAGCTCCTGGGGTCAGAGATGATGGCAGTGATACATTGTGTGTGTGATACAAGGGGATTAGATTGTGAGCTCCTGGGGTCAGAGATGATGGGAGTGATACATTGTGTGTGTGATACAAGGGGATTAGATTGTGAGTTCCTGGGGTCAGAGATGATGGGAGTGATACATTGTGTGTGTGATACAAGGGGATTAGATTGTGAGCTCCTGGGGTCAGAGATGATGGCAGTGATACATTGTGTGTGTGATACAAGGGGATTAGATTGTGAGCTCCTGGGGTCAGAGATGATGGGAGTGATACATTGTGTGTGTGATACAAGGGGATTAGATTGTGAGTTCCTGGGGTCAGAGATGATGGGAGTGATACATTGTGTGTGTGATACAAGGGGATTAGATTGTGAGCTCCTGGGGTCAAAGATGATGGGAGTGATACATTGTGTGTGTGATACAAGGGATTAGATTGTGAGCCCCTGGGGTCAGAGATGATGGGAGTGATACATTGTGTGTGTGTGTGATACAGGGGGATTAGATTGTGAGCTCCTGGGGTCAGAGATGATGGGAGTGATACATTGTGTGTGTGTGTGTGTGTGTGTGTGATACAGGGGGATTAGATTGTGAGCTCCTGGGGTCAGGGATGATGGGAGTGATACATTGTGTGTGTGATACAAGGGATTAGATTGTGAGCCCCTGGGGTCAGAGATGATGGGAGTGATACATTGTGTGTGTGTGTGATACAGGGGGATTAGATTGTGAGCTCCTGGGGTTAGGGATGATGGGAGTGATACATTGTGTGTGTGATACAAGGGGATTACATTGTGAGCTCCTGGGGTCAAAGATGATGGGAGTGATACACTGTGTGTGTGTGATACAGGGGGATTGGATTGTGAGCTCCTGGGGTCAGAGATGATGGGAGTGATACATTGTGTGTGTGTGTGATACAGGGGGATTAGATTGTGAGCTCCTGGGGTTAGGGATGATGAGAGTGATACATTGTGTGTGTGTGAGATACAAGGGGATTGGATTGTGAGCTCCTGGGGTCAGAGATGATGGGAGTGATACATTGTGTGTGTGTGAGATACAAGGGGATTAGATTGTGAGCCCCTGGGGTCAGAGATGATGGGAGTGATACATTGTGTGTGTGTGTGATACAGGGGGATTAGATTGTGAGCTCCTGGGGTCAGAGATGATGGGAGTGATACATTGTGTGTGTGTGTGATACAGGGGGATTAGATTGTGAGCTGCTGGGGTCAGGGATGATGAGAGTGATACATTGTGTGTGTGTGAGATACAGGGGGATTAGATTGTGAGCTCCTGGGGTCAGGGATGATGGGAGTGATACATTGTGTGTATGATACAGGGGGATTAGATTGTGAGCCCCTGGGGTCAGGGATAATGGGAATGATATAATGATGTGTGATATCGCTCTTCCATATATATTTAATGGGTGATAACTCCTGCCTGGAGACACTGATATCTAATATTTGCAGGTTTTGCTTCCTCCTTTCTTCACGTTGCGTCATTAACGCACTGTGCGTCGAATGTGTAAAGTAGAAAAAGGAAAAGTTTCCTCAGTCACATGTGGCAGGGAGCGGACCTGCCCCCAGTCCAGTATACAGTAGGTGAACGGCACACGACCTCCCAGGTAAACTATATATCCCACTACTTACCACAAACAGCAGCCATCATCTCATCTACGTGGTGCAGGAAGGATTCAGCATAACTGTGCAGTCTTAACAGAATACTGTGTTCCAGAGCTGAACTCTCCTAGCATCCTCCACATGACTTGCTCTCTGATAGGTCATTACAGCGGCCTCTGTACAGGCATCTGCCCACTGCACTATAGGAGCTCAGCCAAGTGGTGTCTGTCCACAAACTTGCTGAATGTCTCCAAGCAGCAAAACAGTCTGCAGTAGGGGTGCCAGAATTCCTCCACATTGGTAGAGGGAGGGGTCTGCACCAAATGACAGCTGGATGCTCCAAAAGTTTCCTCTACTGAGACTCCATTCATTTCTGTGGCTCATATGGCTCTGACATAATCCGCAGCGCAGTACAAATTACTTGTTACTCCCTGCAGTCTCTGTCCTGAAGGGCTCACAATTCACTTTCTGTGCCGCAGACACACATGAGACAATTTACCCATCAGGCAGTTTTGGAGTCCAGGACCAAAGAGCACATAGAAGCACCGACACAGATCTATGGTCAATATGGGCCCCAAGCAGCCAACACGACCCCGACACCAACAAGAGCTCCATGTCCTCATACTCGGCCACCACTCTGTGTACCCAGCTCCTCCCGGACTCCTATGTCTACCCAGGACCATACTCCTTGTCTTATGCCATACAAAGCCATTAAACTTTAATTAAACAAGACCATTTACATTTAGTCACAAAATCATCTCTGCAGGAGCTCAAAGTACTGACCCCCCCCCCCCCCCATCTTCACCACAATCTTTCTGCTGCCCAGCTGTCTTATCTATTGTTCCCAGTTATCAACCATTTCATGCTCTGACTGTAGAGATGAGTGACAGGAACTGTAGCGACCCCCTCCCCCAATAATTACAAACAGAGATTTTACGTCAGTTTAGCGCCCCATTATGGCCACCATTATAACTTCAGTAGAGGTTGCACCCAGGTAGGTTTTTGGGGGGATTGGGTTTGGTTCATGCTATTCTTGGCCTGGTGGGAACTGGGCATTAACACCCGTTATAGGCAAAGCAATGGCAGCCACTAATGGCCCAGGGGCTGCCAGCAGGTTTATGGGGACGCACTCTGGGTAACTTATGAACCCACCCATAACAATTAACATGAATACCCACCACTGCCACCCTAGTGGTCTGTGAACAGCCTGGCACGCTCCAACGGGCACATCAACCCCACATATAAGCCCAATATGCAATGGACACCAATACCAATCTATGACTGACCACCAACTCCACCACTTGACAGCTGCGCCTCCAGCTGACCATGTGACCAGCCAGACCTCCCACCAAGAACGTACACAGCTGCTCCCCAGTCACATGACCCCGATGCCCATGACATCACACTTACCTGAAAGTGTCACCGTGCCACGGGGTTGTCCTCCTTGCTGGTCAGGCAGCGCTCAGTGGGCGAGGGGCATCAGCCTCTGCCCGCGGCCTCCCATGTTGGCTCCCCGGGCAGCGAGCCCCCCTGTCCCTGTAACCCTGGCGGTCTTCGTGGACATACGCAAGTGTCGCCGCCCTGACCGCGGAGGTCAGCCCCCTTACCAGGCGGTCTCTGCGGCCACGAAACGCCGTCTCCTGGTGGGCGATGGGCGCTCAGTCTCTGTTCTGTGCCAATCTAGTGTGTCCCTACAGAGTGGCCCCCATACGGCCTGCCCTGTGCTATGCAATGTGAACAGCCCCCAATATGGTGCCCTGCTGTACACAGAGCCCGGATTAGAGCTCTCCTCCCTATAGATGCAGCCTACATGATGTGCACGGCTGCAGCTAGCACCATGTATACCATCTAGCGCACTGTGTGGATATATAGGTGTCCTCAGTGCAGGAGCCCCGGCTCAGTGTCAGTCTATAGGGAGCATCCTAGAGCCCCCCTCCTCCCGTCCTCTCTATACAGCTCGCTCGCTCTCTTCTCCTCCCCCCTCCCTTTTTTTTTTTTTTTTTTTTTTTTTACCTCTCAGTCCATCCAAGATGGCGGACCGGGCGGGAGCTAAACCGGAAGTTGCTACGATTCCTCCTGAGCATGCGCAACACGGCGGGGCGTCTCCGGAGAGCGAGAACGTACGTAATGCGCAAGCGCGGAAACTACTCCGTGGGCAGCGGTTAGGTCGTTTTGCGCCTGCGTGCTTTTTTTTTCTTATTGAATCTATTGCATTAAGAAAAAAAAGCTTTATTAACAAAAAAAGTTCAGGGGGAAAGGAAAATGTTATGGAGGTTGTAAGGAGAAGCGTAGAAGGCAGAGATTATAATACTGGAAATATGTAGTTACCATATTATATAGAGAGAAGGTTCAAAGATAACGTTAAAGGGGTTGTACCAATTTATGAAGTTGTCCCCTAGCGCTAGGATTGGGGAGAATATCATGATAGGTGGGGGCCGACTGCTGGGCTCTCACGATCCTGAGATTGGGGTGTTCATTCTCCCATCCTGATGGAGCCGTAGGGTGGATTCATTCTCTATGGGGGCACCGAAGATAGTTGGGTATATACAGTGCTCGACTATCTCCGGTGCTCCTATAGAAAATGAATGGATGAACCCCGAAAGGTGAAGGTCTGACTGCTGGTGATCCCATCAATGGGGATAACTTCATAAACTGGTGTAGTTAATGGAATTATCTGGTGACAATGGCGGAAAGGGGAAACATGATAAACCAATATAAATGGCCCATACATGAAATATGGGAAAAGATGTTCCATGTAAAATCCCCTCAAAAGATAAGAGGGCAGTCCCTCCATCTGGAAAAAAAAAGGTCTAATCTCCAGAGGTGACAAGGCTTCTTCACTATAAGGACTGTGAATCTGTGGAATAGCCTACCCTAGAAACTGGTTATTTATTATAAAAGCTGTGAATCTGAAATAACCTACCACAACATTGGTTCTTTACTGTAGGAGCTGTGAATGTGTGGAATAGCCTACCCCAGGAGCTGGTTATTTTTTGTAAGAACTGTGAATCTGTGGAATAGCGTACCCCAGGAGCTGGTTCTGTCCTGTAATAGTTGTGACTCTGTGGAATATCCTACCTCAGGAGCTGGTTATTTATTGTAAGAACTGTGAATCTGTGTAATATGCTACCTCAGGAGCTGGTTATTGTAAGGACGGTGACTCTGTGGAATAGTCCACCCCAGAAACTGATTATTTACTGTAAAAGATCTAAATCTTTGGAATAGTCTATCTTAGGATCTGGTTCTTCACTGTAAGGACTGTGAATCTGTGGAATATCCTACCTCAGGAGCTGGTTATTTATTGTAAGGACGGTGACTCTGTGGAATAGTCCACCCCAGAAACTGATTATTTACTGTAAAAGATCTAAATCTTTGGAATAGTCTATCTTAGGATCTGGTTCTTCACTGTAAGGACTGTGAATCTGTGGAATAGCCTACCCCAGGAGCTGGTTATTTTTGTAAGAACTGAATCTGTGGAATAGTCTACCCCTAGAAACTAGTTATTTACCGTAAAAGATGTGAATCTGTGGAATAGCCTACCCCAGGAGCTGGTTATTTATGGTAAGAACTGTAAATCTGTGGAATAGCCTACCTCAGGAGCTGGTTCTTTACTGTAAAAGCTGTGAATCTGTTGAATAGATTATCCTCAGAGCTGGTTCTTTACTGTATGAGCTAGAAATCTGTGGAATAGCGTACTCTAAAAGCTGGTCACAGCAACAACAGCTGACAGATTTAATAAAGGTTTAGATGCCTTCTTACAGCAAAATTCCATTGATGCTTCTGAAAATTCTTTTTCCCATTCCTTGGTTGAACCTGATGGAACAAACAGTACTATTTATCAGTCAGGTCTTGAAGGTAATGAGTTGTAAGTGGGGAAAAATGAGCAAATGTATGGATCAGAGCAACTCTGATAAGGGCCAAACTGTGATGGTGAGATGGTCTGAGCAGATTTTGTGGGCTGTTCCCAGTATGTCAGGGTTAGTACCTACCAAAAGTGCTCCAAGGATGGACAATTGGTGACTGGAGACATGGTCATGGATGCCCAAGGACCATTGATGTGTGTGGGGAGTGAAGACTAGCCCGTCTGGCCTAATCCTGCAGAATAGCTACTGTAGAACAACTGCTGAAAAAGTTCCTGCTGACTAGGATAGAACGGTGTTAGTACATGCAAGACATCACAACTTATGTACTGTATATGAGGGTGTAGTCACAGACAAGCCAGAGCGCCCCCTAATTCCTCATAACTCTCATGGAACAATGAGGCACTACTTGCAGCATTTTAGAAGAGCTTGACAGGACATATCAAAGCCAAGCTGGTAGGTTGAGGTCTTCACGGCTACACTGGTTTATGTAATTGGGTTGAGACTCAGCACCTCATAGATCCTACAACTATCCCATCGACTTGCTACCTGGCCCTATTCCTCCTGAAGATCATATATATCCTCTGTCTCTTCCTGAGACAAATACCATGTCTGAATACATGTAGAAAAATCTGGTAAGAGGATTTACTAGGAAATCTTCTCTTCCTGGCACTGCTACTTTTTCGTCAAGAAAGATGGATCTCTTCATCGACCACCGCGGTCTGTACAAAATTACCACCAACAAGTATTTCTTGCCACATATCTCCAATCTCTTTGACAGGATTCAAGGGGCAAGGCACTTGTATAAATTGGATATCCTGAGAACCTATATCCTAATCCACATCAGAGAAGGTGACAATTAGACGGTCTTCAATACTCATGATGGCCACTACAAATTTCTCATCATGCCTTTTGGCCCTAGCAGTGTTCCAGGAGTTCTTAAACATCATTATTCATGCTCTGCTCTATGTCTGTGTGGGGGTATATCGAGAGAACATCCTGAGCTTCTCACTTTATCTGACGTCTCGAACACGTTCATGTAATTTTTCGATGGTCACGGGAGAACCCACTCTATTCTAAACTCAAGAAATGTGTGAGAAATCCTCTGTACAATTCTTGAGATATGTGATTTTAGACCACAGTGTACAGATGAGTACCAGGAAGCTGTCTGCAGTCCTCGATTTGTTCCATTCTCTGGGCCTTCCAGCAATTTTTGGGGTTTGCCAATAACTACAGATAGTTCACCCTACCTCCATATTTACCAAAAAGGGAGGAAATGTCAAGAACAAGATGCTGCACTCAACTTTTCAAGAACTCAAGCAAGCGTTCTCCTCTGCATCTATTCTGTATCACCCCAGTCTTTAAACAGTTCTTTCTTGACGCTCATGTGTCTTCTGTTGGGACAAAAATGTCCCAGTTGCAAGAACTTGACCTGTGGCTTCTTCTCTATGTTGGGAAAGCAAACTCTTAACTGTCAAGGAAGCACTTGAAGAGCAGAGACATCTTCTCAACGGAACTCACCCTGTTCTACACTAACCAAATAACCTGAACCCATGCCAAGCCAAGTCACTCTTTTTTGCACACTTTAAGTACATCCTTAGATACGGCCTGATGAAAAATTTAAGAGCGGATGCTCTTTCTGGTTAATTTGGCACAACATGGACAAAATTGTTGGTACCATTTGTTTAATGAAAGAAAAACCCACAATGGTCACAGAAATAACTTGAATCTGACAAAAGCAATAATAGTTCAACCATGCTTCAACAGAATTTAAAAAAAAAAAAGAAAACTCATGAAACAGGCCTGGACAGAAATGATGGTTCCCTTAACTTAATATTTTGTTGCACAACCTTTTGAGGCAATCACTGCAATCAAACGATTCCTGTAACTGTCAATGAGACTCCTGCACCTCTCAGCAGGTATTTTGGCCACTCCTCATGAGCAAACTGCTCCAGTTGTCTCGGGTTTGAAGGGTGCCTTTTCCAGACGGCATGTTTCAGCTCCTTCCAAAGATGCTCAATAGGATTTAGGTCAGGGCTCATAGAAGGCCACTTCAGAATAATCCAATGTTTTCCTCTTAGCCATTCCTGGGTGTTTTTAGCTGTGTGTTTTGGGTCATTATCCTGTTGCAAGACCCATGACCTGCGACTGAGACCAAGCTTTCTGACACTGGGCAGCACATTTCTCTCTAGAATCCCTTGATAGTCTTGAGATTTCATTGTACCCTGCACAGATTCAAGACACTCTGTGCCAGATGCAGCAAAGCAGCCCCAGAACATAACAGAGCCTCCTCCATGTTTCACAGTAGGGACAGTGTTCTAGATATGCTTCATTTTTCTGTCTGTGAACATAGAGCTGATGTGCCTTGCCAAAAATGTCGATTTTTGTCTCATCTGTCCATAGAACATTCTCCCAGAAGCTTTGTGGCTTGTCAACATGTAGTTTGGCAAATTCCAGTCTGGCTTTTTTATGATTTGTTTTCAACAATGGTGTCCTCCTTGGTGGTCTACCATGAAGTCCACTTTGGTTCAAACAAGGATGGATGGTGCGATCTGACATTGATGTTCCTTGAGCTTGAAGTTCACCTTTAATCTCTTTAGAAGTTTTTCTGGGCTCTTTTGTTACCATTCGTATTATCCTTCTCTTTGATTTGTCATCAATTTTCCTCCTGTGGCCATGTCCAGGGAGATTGGCTACAGTCCCATGGATCTTAAATTTCTGAATAATATGTGCAACTGTAGTCACAGGAACATCAAGCTGCTTGGAGATGGTCTTATAACCTTTACCTTTAACATGTGTGTCTATAATTTTCTTTCTAAGCTCCTGAGACAACTCTTTCTTTCTCTTCCTCTTGTCCATGTTGAGTGTGGTACTCACCATGTCACCAAACAGCACAGCGAGTATCTGTAGCCCTATATACAGGCCCACTGACTGATTACAAGATTGTAGAAACCTGTGTTGCTAATTACTGGACACACCTTGATGTAACATGTCCCTTTGGTCACATTATTTTCAGGGGAACCATCATTTCTGTCCAGGCCTGTTTCATGAGTTTTCTTTTTTTAAGAATTCTGTTGAAGCATGGTTGAAAAGCAATGTCTGACTTTCATTTGTTCATTTCCATAGAATTTTTATATATTATTACTTTTGTCAGATTCAAATAATTTCTGTGACCCTTGTGGGTTTTTCTTTTATTAAACGAGGGGTACCAACAATATTGTCCACGTGTGTAAATGATCTTGCCAGAATTGTCTCTGTAGCTCCAGTGCAGGTAAAGGACGTTCTACCTCGTAACACCTTCATCTCTGCTGCTAGGAGGAGACAAATGCTCTCAAAGGGGCTAAATTCAATATTTCCAGAAAAAAAACATTTATCTTCTGCTTTCTATGGAATTACCCTCTTCTTCGAACTGTACCGTGATTTAGGTACTAAATGACCATTTTTCGAAGATGGCACATTTCGTCTCATTCACTGGCCAGTCTCTTCAATGAGTATATTTTCCGCCACTTTGTTTCATCCTAACACATTGTTTCTGATCACAGGGTGTAATTTATGTCCAGTTTCTGAGGTCTCTGTGGGTGACTGACTGTCAACTCAGACTTTTCATGGCTTATCACCCACAATCCAATGGACAAGTTGACATACAAACCAGAGCTTGGCGATTTATACACATAATTTTATCGCCTCTCATTATGATTGGGTTCCTCAGCTTCCCTGGGCCAAATTCTCCTTATATCCTCCTTGATTGTACTGGTGCATCTCCATTTTGTGTTCTGCTCCCTATCTCTGTTTCATCCCAAGTGCTAGCAGCTAAATCTACCTACATACTTCCTTCAGATGTGGCAAAAAACTGAATCTTCTTTGATCCAAACTGCTTAACAGATGAAGAAATAATGTCTGAACATGAAGGCTAGTGTATCACATCTTGATAAAGTCCGGTTGTCCTCCAGAAACATCCACATGATTCCCCGTTACAAATTTGCTCCCGGTTTCTTAGGTCTGTTTGAGGTCTTGAGGCTACCTCTTTCTACTTCTCTGTATATGTAACTACTTCCATGTAATCTCATCTGAAGCTCCTGGTCCTTAATAGGTTCACCAGGATTCCTGTCTCTGTCTCTGCTTCTGTTGGTCTTTAGAACAAGTTTGAGGTCAAAGAAATTCTCGATATCAAGAGGGTTGGCTGGGGAATTTGATGGTCTAGAAGGGTTTTGATCCTAAGGAGAACTTTTGGGAGCCTACCAAAAAACATCAATGCTCCAGATTTGCTCAGTAGATTTCATCTATATTCCACTCTCAAGAAGACGGGACCACTGGCACCACCTTTAACCTCTGTCTGTTTTGTCTTTCTTCTCTGAAGCCACTACTTAGTTGGTAGTAAGGTTCCCAGTCTCTCCAGGATTACCTACAAAGGTTTTTGCTAAGTTAGTTTGTCTGCTTGTTCTCTCTGACTTCTGCCTGTATACCCATATGTGAACTTGTTCCACTTGCCCTGACCTCTGTCTGTTGTCTCTGACCCTGTTCCATCTGTCTCGACCTCTGTCTGTTGTACTATAACAAAAAAATCCACCTTCTCCAATTTCTGCTTGTTTGCTGACCACATCCCTGTCTGTCCATTCTGTGGCACACACCAGTGTGTGTCTTGGCCATCACTAAACTGGTAGTATTCCTGAGGTAGCGACCGTGTGGTTCCCTGCACTAATGACCAGATCCCTGTATAGAGGTTAAAGGGTGAAAACCAAGGAACCACTTAGACAATGCCCTTGGAGCAGCCCCAAGTTAAACCAGCTTAGTAAGTCCATACATGCTGCATTACAATCAGTCTTGGGAGACAAAGACAGATTTAGCAAAGATTTATGAGTTTAGCAGGAATGGGAGAAAAGGAAAGGGGACTGATAGAGAAAGAAGCATTTTTCTTTGATAAGATATATTAGTTTCTTACATTCACCTGTACTAGTGAAATATGCAAAGTTTGTTGAACAGTCAGATTATTTCAGTCTCTTTTATTGGTTAGAAATACATGAGGTGGCGTCCGCTGTGTCGTCAGGCTGATCGTTTATCTGTATATTGAGGAATCAATCATTGCTGCTCCAGGGTGAAAATTATTTTATTTCATCGCCCAAAATAAATTCACATGTGGAAAACCAGCCCCAGTCACAGCTCTCCAGGAGTCCTCTTGTCCTTAATGGGGAGGGTCCAGCAGCCACTGACCACAAAGAGCAGAAGAGCAAGGAGAAGGCAAACTAGCACAGAGGCCAGCAAGTGTCTTGAGGCGACGGCACAGTCCTCCTGAAGGAAAACACAAGGAAGGCCCTGAGTGTCCCCACAATACAGCACAGCGTGTACCCGAGTGTCAGCGTGTCATTGTCCTGTACCCCAAGTGTCAGCATCTCATTATCCTATTCCCCAAGTGTCAGTATGTCATTGTCCTGTAACCCAAGCGGCAACATCTCATTATCCTATACCCTAAGCGCCAGTGTGTCATTGTCCTGTACCCTGAGTGTCAGCATCTCATTATCCTATACCCTAAGTGTCAGTGTGTCATTGTCCTGTACACCGAGTGTCGGGGTGTCATTGTCCTGTACCCCAAGTGTCAGCATCTCATTATCCTATACCCTAAGTGTCAGTGTGTCATTGTCCTGTACCCCAAGTGTCAGCATCTCATTATCCTATACCCTAAGTGTCAGTGTGTCATTGTCCTGTACCCCAAGTGTCAGCATCTCATTATCCTATACCCCGTTTTAGCGTGTCATTGTCCTGTACCCCAACTGTCAGCAACTCATTATCCTATACCCCAAGTGTCAGTATGTCATTGTTCTGTAACCCAAGCGTCAGCATCTCATTTATCCTATACCCTAAGTGTCAGCATCTCATTATCCTATACCCTAAGTGTCAGCATCTCATTATCCTATACCCCATGTCAGTGTGTCATTGTCCTGTAACCCAAGCGTCAGCATCTCATTTATCCTATACCCTAAGTGTCAGCATCTCATTATCCTATACCCTAAGTGTCAGCATCTCATTATCCTATACCCCATGTCAGTGTGTCATTGTCCTGTACCTCAAGTGTCAGTATGTCATTGTCCTGTAACCCAAGCGTCAGCATCTCATTATCCTAGACCCTAAGTGTCAGTGTGTCATTGTCCTGTACCCCGAGTGTCGGGGTGTCATTGTCCTGTACCCCAAATGTCAGCATCTTATTATCCTATACCCCGTGTCAGCGTGTCATTGCCCTGTACCTCAAGTGTCAGTGTGAAGTGGCTCACCTGAGACAATATAGCTTTCAGATTTGGATCTCCTCTATACTGTAGACTATAACAGTTAGAGGGCGTGTCCATTTCTACCTCCACCACATACAGTTCTGGATGTAGCTGGTGTCTGTTCAGGTTTGCTGGAGAGCACTGGAAGGATGACCTGCATGGAGATAGTGAGTGATTACTACTGATGACCTGGGGCATGTGTTGTTGCGACTCTCTATCATTATCTAATAGTAATGGCATATATTATGATGAGGACTGTATATACTGTGCATATTATAGCAGCAGAACAGTGTGTACAAGCAGCTGCATGCATCTGTCTCCACTTAACTCCATACACATATATATGTACGTACACAGTCTCTAGGACACTCACCAGCTCAGGGGTAAAAGGCTCCGTGGCCCAGTGACTGTAACGCAGTATTTTCCGGCGCATTGGGTGTCGCTGTCGTTACACTGTGCTGACCACCAGCTGGACGTCACTGTGATGAGCAGATAAGATGCTGTGCCTGGACCTGTGGAAGAAACGAAAACAGTGTAAGGCTGGATTTACATCTGCTCCGTAGTCTCCGTCTTTCATCCGGCAGTTTCAGTTTAAAAGAACAGACACCTGACGGACTCCATTATAGTCAACTGGGTCTGTTTTAGTGGTCCGTTGTTCTGGTCCTCTGATTGACCAGAACAATGGACACATGGGCGGAGATGGGAACATAGCATAGAACTGACTGACTGATACAGCAGGTGACTATAGAAACGCCATCCACCAAGACAACTGCCAGTGGTGGTGAAGGTGGAAGCAGTGGTTGAAGTTATGAAGATGGCGGTTAATGCAGTACTGGTGTGATGAACCCCGGCATCCCCCACCCCACTGACCTTTCATCCCCAGCTGGTTGGCTGTAGCGCGTATCTGTAGGTCACTGTGATTAAATGATAGCTGCCATGGAGACAGGGTAATGCTGGCCAAGACAGACACATTGGCGAGATCTTCGTGATCCGAGGCTAAACCGATGGTCAGGGGGTTCGATGTAGCCGTCACGTTCCTTTGTGCACATATCTTACTAGCACTCAGTGTCTGCAGAACCGTGTCAAAATCCTGAAGTCCAGAAAAGAGGCCATTACTGATAAACTGCTCATAGGTGAGGGTTTGTTACAGTGCATCAGCATAGACAGTCCTGCATAGGGTCGACGTATTACCAGCACAGATCTCTCTCCTAGCCTGATAGTTTGTTACAATGTATCAGTGAAGGTAACATGTATCAGTCTGGAATCCAGAGGATGGCTATACCAGATGCAACTGTAACAAACTCTCAAGTGTATGAAATATTAGGTAAAGAAGGGGAGTTTTTGCTTCTGGATTTAGGTTAGGGTCACACAGCAGTTTTTTTGCAATGGAACCTGCCATGAAAAAAAAAAAAAAAAAAAAAAAAAAAATCTTCCTGCCAACGTCATATAGATTTCCTACTCCCATTCACTTCCGTAGGAGGTTCAGGTGGAATCCGCCCAAAGATGGAGTATGACGCTTAGTGGAAAAGTAAGTGTCTGACTCCCAATGAAATGGATATGAATACTGGCAGTGGATTCTGCTGCAAAAATTCCGCTGTGTGAACTTACGCTAACAATTCACTGACAGGAAGCAGAGATTTAGTGAATCAACATAAAATATTCCATCACCCTAGTAAAATCGTCATCTTTCACTGGATACGTGCGGATGTAGAGTCCATAATACAAGAACGTGGCGCCGAGCGTTACAAGGCACAAGAAGAATGTCACTAATGGTGGGTGATGGCGCACACAGAGGCGTAATCCTGAGCAGAACGGACAACCCATGGAGACTTCACCGAAGCTGCATCCTTAGCTGGAACGCCTAAAGATCATAAAACACAAGGTGGAGGTTACTACTCAATGGAAATGGCGGCTGTTGCCATGACAATGACTTCCCCACTATGGTGACTATGTCTGAGGCTCCGCCCCGGTCACAGCACGTCTCCTGTCAGTGCTTTTGGGATTGATCCAAAACGAAGAGATCGGAGCCCGATTCCTGACAACCAAGATCCGCCCAGGACAGCAAGGAAGACTACATGGCCGATAACCCCTGGTCTACCATTATATATATATATAGAGAGAGAGAGAGGATACGGGGCTAGTGATGGGCAAATCATTAGGGTACAGGGCTAGTACAGGATACATATATATATATATATATATATATATATATATATATATATAACACACACACACACACACATATATATATTTTATATATATATATATATATAATATATATCTGACACACAGATTTTCAAGATACAGAGATAAGAAGGGGACTCAAGGTCTTAATATGATGGTTGGGACTTGTGGTTTTACTGTAATCTAAGCCCAATAGAATTAATAAACCAAGCAGACATTGCTGCCTATTAAACATGGGGGCAAGAGCAGTTTGTCGCAAATCATTCTGGGATTTGTAGTTCCCAGATCAGGTTGACAACGTCCCATGATGTATTTTATCTAGAGATGTAGATCCCCCAACCTGTTCACTAATCCTCTGGACTTGCACCCAGTCATAATAGCGCCCCCCTCAGGTACCCCATATGTCGCAGTCAGCCAGCTCCCGGTTTCGACGCGCTCTGCCTCTTACTCCGATCACTGCGGCTGCGTAAAGACAGTGAACTACAACAAAATGGCCGCCGACCCACGACGGCTAAACGGATGTCTACGTGTCCAGGGTTACCATAGAAACTGCCAACTGGTCTGCGCTCTAGTCTTAGGTGTCGCCGCTAGTGGGAAGAGCGGCCATGGTTGCTATGGCTGGTTCTGTGGTCTATATGGCAAAATAGCCCGAACATGAGGCCTCTTATTACAATGTATAAGTGATGTATGTGTCATATGTGTAGTGTGCTGGATGTATGTATAGTGTGCTGGATATATGCGTCGTATGTGCAGTGTGCTGGATGTGTGCGTCGTATGTATGTATAGTGTGTTGGATGTGTGCATCGTATGTGTAGCGTGCTGGATGTGTGCGTCGTATGTGTAGTGTGCTGGATGTATGTGCAGTGTGCTGGATGTATGTGTAGCATGCTGGATGTGTGCGTCGTATGTATGTATAGTGTGCTGGATGTGTGCGTCGTATGTGTAGTGTGCTGGATGTATGTATAGCGTGCTGGATGTGTGCGTCGTATGTATGTATAGCGTGCTGGATGTATGCGTCGTATGTGCAGTGTGCTGGATGTGTGCGTCGTATGTGCAGTGTGCTGGATGTGTGCGTCGTATGTATAGTGTGCTGGATGTGTGCGTCGTATGTGTAGTGTGCTGGATGTATGTATAGCGTGCTGGATGTGTGCGTCGTATGTATGTATAGCGTGCTGGATGTATGCGTCGTATGTGCAGTGTGCTGGATGTATGCGTCGTATGTGCAGTGTTCTGGATGTGTGCGTCGTATGTGCAGTGTGCTGGATGTATGCGTCTTATGTGCAGTGTGCTGGATGTATGTGTAGCGTCCTGGATGTGTGCGTCGTATGTATGTATAGTGTGCTGGATGTGTGCGTCGTATGTGCAGTGTGCTGGATGTATGTGTAGTGTGCTGGATGTGTGCGTCGTACGTGCAGTGTGCTGGATGTGTGCGTCGTACGTGCAGTGTGCTGGATGTGTGCGTCGTACGTGCAGTGTGCTGGATGTGTGCGTCGTACGTGCAGTGTGCTGGATGTGTGCGTCGTACGTGCAGTGTGCTGGATGTGTGCGTCGTACGTGCAGTGTGCTGGATGTGTGCGTCGTACGTGCAGTGTGCTGGATGTGTGCGTCGTACGTGCAGTGTGCTGGATGTGTGCGTCGTACGTGCAGTGTGCTGGATGTGTGCGTCGTACGTGCAGTGTGCTGGATGTGTGCGTCGTACGTGCAGTGTGCTGGATGTGTGCGTCGTACGTGCAGTGTGCTGGATGTATGCGTCGTATGTACAGTACAGACCAAAAGTTTGGACACACCTTCTCATTCCAAGAGTTTTCTGTATTTTCATGACTATAAGAATTGTAGATTCACACCGAAGGCATCAAAACTATGAATTAACACATGTGGAATTATATACTTAACAAAAAAGTGTGAAACAACTGAAAATATGTCTTATATTCTAGGTTCTTCAAAGTAGCCACCTTTTGCTTTGATTACTGCTTTGCACACTCTTGGCATTCTCTTGATGAGCTTCAAGAGGTAGTCACCTGAAATGGTTTTCACTTCACAGGTGTGCCGTCAGGTTTAATAAGTGGGATTTCTTGCCTTATAAATGGGGTTGGGACCATCAGTTGTGTTGTTCAGAAGTCAGGTGGATACACAGCTGATAGTCCTACTGAATGGAGTGTTAGAATTTGTATTATGGCAATAAAAAAGCAGCTAAGTAAAAAAAAAAACGAGTGGCCATCATTACTTTAAGAAATGAAGGTCAATCAGTCCGAAAAATTGGGAAAACTTTGAAAGCGTCCCCAAGTGCAGTGGCCAAAACCATCAAGCGCTACAAAGAAACTGGCTCACATGAGGACCGCACCAGGAAAGGAAGACCAAGAGTCACCTCTGCTGCGGAGGATAAGTTCATCCGAGTCACCAGCCTCAGAAATCTCAGGTTAACAGCAGCTCAGATTAGAGACCAGGTCAATGCCACACAGAGTTCTAGCAGCAGACACATCTCTACAACAACTGTTAAGAGGAGACTGTGTGCAGCAGGCCTTCATGATAAAATAGCTGCTAGGAAACCACTGCTAAGGACAGGCAACAAGCACAAGAGACTTGTTTGGGCTAAAGAACACAAGGAATGGACATTAGACCTGTGGAAATCTGTGCTTTGGTCTGATGAGTCCAAATTAGAGATCTTTGGTTCCAACCACCGTGTCTTTGTGCGACGCAGAAAAGGTGAACGAATGGACTCTACATGCCTGGTTCCCACCGTGAAGCATGGAGGAGGAGGTGTGATGGTGTGGGGGTGCTTTGCTGGTGACACTGTTGGGGATTTATTCAAAATTGAAGGAATACTGAACCAGCATGGTTACCACAGCATCTTGCAGCGGCATGCTATTCCATCCGGTTTGCATTTAGTTGGACCATCATTTATTTTTCAACAGGACAATGACCCCAAATTGTCACCTACAACCCACAGCTGGAGATCCTACGAAGGATTGCCAAGGAGCTCCAACCTGTGCTACATAGGGACAACAGACTCAAGGACATATTTCCAGTCCCCCCTCTCTCCTCTCCTTTCGACAACCACCAAACCTGAGGCGCATTATCGTCCGGAGTGCCCTGAAGGCCCCAACTGAAAATGGCACCTCACCTTGCCTACATAAAAGGTGCATGACCTGCAAGCACATCCACACCGCTGACAGTGTACCTATCCCACAGTCACAACAGGTGCACAGAATTAGGGGGATATTTTCCTGCAGGTCTTCCAATGTGGTGTACCTCATAATGTGTGTGCAATGTCCCACCACAGGCCTCTATGTGGGGGAAACAGGGCAGAGACAGTCAACGAATGAACTCACACAGATCCACCATTAATAACAGCAGAACAGATCTCCCAGTGGCCGCACATTTCTCCGGAGAAAACCACTCTATTGAAGATTTGCGGGTTGTGGTTTTAATGGGACATTTTAAGACACAGGAGAAAAGGAAAGAAATGGAGTACAAATTTATGCAAAAATTTCAAACTCTGCAATTTGGACTTAATATTCATGCCAGCTTCATGTCACACTATGTTTGAACCATGAACTGAACTCAATATTCATGCCAGCTTCAAATCACACTATGTATGAACTGTGAGGGACACAAATCACCTCCTGATAGCAAACAGATAACAGCAAGAATTACTGATCCCTCCGTCACGCACCACAAGTTTCCAGACTGTTTTTTTGACCTGTTGTAAATAACTTCTCTACTTAGATTGCAATTTTTTTTAAGGACTCTAAAATGCTTTGAAAACCATGTGTATAAAAATCTGTGAATTTTCAGTTCTTGTATCACACCATGTCTGATGAAGGGAGCGAGTACTCCTGAAAGCTTACTTATAAATATACTCAGTTAGCCTCTAAAAGGTATCGCCTGATTTCTTCACTCTTCCAATGACCCCAAACACACCTCCAGACTGTGTAAGGGCTATTTGACCAAGAAGGAGAGTGATGGGGTGCTACGCCAGATGACCTGGCCTCCACAGTCACCAGACCTGAACCCAATCGAGATGGTTTGGGGTGAGCTGGAACGCAGAGTGAAGGCAAGAGGGCCAACAAGTGCTAAGCATCTCTGGGAAATCCTTGAAGACTGTTGGAAGACCTTTTCAGGTGACTACCTCTTGAAGCTCATCAAGAGAATGCCAAGAGTGTGCAAAGCAGTAATCAAAGCAAAAGGTGGCTATTTTGAAGAACCTAGAATATAAGACATATTTTCAGTTGTTTCACACTTTTTTGTTAAGTATATAATTCCACATGTGTTAATTCATAGTTTTGATGCCTTCAGTGTGAATCTACAATTTTTATAGTTATGAAAATACAGAAAACTCTTGGAATGAGAAGGTGTGTCCAAACTTTTTGTCTGTACTTTATGTATAGTATGCTGGATGTGTGTGTCGTGTGTGCAGTGTGCTGGATGTGTGCGTCGTGTGTGCAGTGTGCTGGATGTGTGCGTCGTGTGTGCTGGATGTGTGCGTCGTGTGTGCAGTGTGCTGGATGTGTGCGTCGTGTGTGCAGTGTGCTGGATGTGTGCGTCGTGTGTGCAGTGTGCGTTGTGTGTGCAGTGTGCGTCGTGTGTGCGTCGTATGTGCAGTGTGCTGGATGTGTGCGTCGTATGTGCAGTGTGCTGGATGTGTGCGTCGTATGTGCAGTGTGCTGGATGTGTGCGTCGTATGTGCAGTGTGTGCTGGATGTGTGCGTCGTATGTGTAGTGTGTGCTGGATGTGTGCGTCGTGTGTGCAGTGTGCTGGATGTGTGTGCAGTGTGCTGGATGTGTGCGTCGTGTGTGCAGTGTGCTGGATGTGTGCGTCGTGTGTGCAGTGTGCTGGATGTGTGCAGTGTGCTGGATGTGTGCGTCGTGTGTGCAGTGTGCTGGATGTGTGCGTCGTGTGTGCAGTGTGCTGGATGTGTGCAGTGTGCTGGATGTGTGCGTCGTATGTGCAGTGTGCTGGATGTGTGCGTCGTATGTGCAGTGTGCTGGATGTGTGCGTCGTATGTGTAGTGTGTGCTGGATGTGTGCGTCGTATGTGTAGTGTGTGCTGGATGTGTGCGTCGTATGTGTAGTGTGTGCGTCGTATGTGTAGTGTGTGCTGGATGTGTGCGTCGTATGTGTAGTGTGTGCTGGATGTGTGCGTCGTATGTGTAGTGTGTGCGTCGTATGTGCAGTGTGCTGGATGTGTGCGTCGTATGTGCAGTGTGCTGGATGTATGCGTCGTGTGTGCTGGATGTGTGTATAGTGTGCTGGATGTGTGTGTCGTATGTGCAGTGTGCTGGATGTATGTGTCATGTGTAGTGTGCTGGATGTATGCGTCGTGTGTGCTGGATGTATGTATAGTGTGCTGGATGTGTGTGTCGTATGTGCAGTGTGCTGGATGTATGTGTCATGTGTAGTGTGCTGGATGTATGTGTCGTACGTGCAGCATGCTGAATGTATGTCATATGTATAGTGTGCTGGATGTGTGCGTCATATATGTGCTCTACAGGCAGAATAGTTCTGTGACCTTATGTAAGAACTGGGATACACTACTGAGCTGTCCTATATGTGCGATACGGTCTGCAGAGCTGTGTATCTAATCCTATCATGTGTGATACTGGTTGCAGAGCTGTGTATCTAATCTTATCACTTATGCTACTCTCTGCTGGGCTGTGTATCTAAGCTCATACAGTCTCATGGGTGACACTGACCCTTCACCCAATGTACCATGTATCTAGGACAGGCCTGTACCTCTGGCTGACACTTTTCCCGCCATCTCCCGGAGTACAGTACAGACTGTCATTACTCTGGTCTGACAGGTTCCTGCTGTCACTGTGACAGTCGGTTTCTGACAGGCGATGTCTTTTAGTTGTGCAGGGGGTGCACTGTTTGCAACACCTTACCCTGGCGCAATCAGCTGAGCCAAACTGCCAGCAAGTCTTAGGGGTGCGAGAGCTCCTAAGTATGGACTCTCTGACTGGGGGCCCTCAGTGTGCTTAGGGCCGAAGTGCTCCCCCTCCCTCCTTCAGCATCCCCTGGACGAGGACATCGGGGGTGACATTTGTATGAACTCAGAAGGCGCTGCAGCCAGCACTAGGTTCTGCGGGGACAGTGTGTACAGTGCTTTATTAACCCTTCACCACCCGGGCCCTTCATATTCCAACTATATCAGGCCAAGTAGCTGCCGTTCCCATAGAAACAGGAGTCGTGGCTGCTGCGGCACGCTGTAATTTTCTCCCAGTGAGGCGCGCTGATTGCCATTACTTGTTCCTTTCTATAATGGTGCGTGGGTCAGGACAGCAGATGCAGGTGACCCATTTCTCCCCGGACACCGCGCCGCTGCCCCCACTGCTGACTATTCACATTCAGCTGGAATTCCAGACATTTATGTCCCCTGTACAGGAAGCCGTAACCAGGAAGCAATGAAAACCGCGCTTCCTGCCGCACGTATCCTGGAGAAACGGGAAGAGCAGGCGGCTAACAATGACACCTGTATGTCACAGCAACATCGGGTGTCAGTGTGCGGCTGTATCTGTGGGTATAACTGCCCAAATGTCAGCCAGGTGTCCATATTCTACCTAACCACTGCCCCCTATAGACAAGAAAAAAAAAAAAAAAAAAAAAGTAAAGCTGTCAATAGAGGGCAGTATTCTAACAGTTATATTGTCCTCTCTATAGTGGCAGTAATATACCGGTTATAATCATCTCTGTAGGGGCAATATTCTAGTAGTTCTACAGTCCGCTCCATAGGGGGCAGTATTCTAGTGGTTATATAATCTCTATAGGGGTGGTATTTTAGTGGTTCTACGATCCTCTCCATAGGGGGGCAGTATTCTAGTGATTCTACGGTCCCCTCCATAGGGGGCAGTATTCTAGTTGTTCTAAGGTCCTCTCCATAGGGGGCAGTATTCTAGTGATTCTACAGTCCTCTCCATAGGGGGGCAGTATTCTAGTAGTTCTACAGTCCTCTCCTTAGGGGGGGGGGGCAGTATTCTAGTGGTTCTACGGTCCTTTCCATAGGGGGCAGTATTCTAGTGGTTCTACGATCCTCTCCATAGGGGGGCAGTATTCTAGTGGTTCTACGGTCCTCTTAGGAGGCAGTATTCTAGTAGTTCTACGGTCCTCTCCATAGGAGGCAGTATTCTAGTAGTTCTACGGTCCTCTCCATAGGAGGCAGTATTCTAGTAGTTCTACGGTCCTCTCCATAGGGGGCAGTATTCTAGTAGTTCTATGGTTCTCTCCATAAGGGCCAGTATTCTAGTAGTTCTACGGTCCTCTCCATAGGAGGCAGTATTCTAGTAGTTCTACGGTCCTCTCCATAGGGGGCAGTATTCTAGTGGTTCTACAGTGCTCTCCATAGGGGGCAGTATTCTAGTAGTTCTATGGTCCTCTCCATAGGAGGCAGTATTCTAGTAGTTCTACGGCCCTCTCCATAGGGGGCAGTATTCTAGTGGTTCTACAGTGCTCCCCATAAGGGGCAGTATTCTAGTAGTTCTACAGTGCTCTCCATAGGGGGCAGTATTCTAGTAGTTCTACAGTGCTCTCCATAGGAGGCAGTATTCTAGTGGTTCTATGGTCCTCTCCATAGGGGGCAGTATTCTAGTAGTTCTATGGTCCTCTCCATAGGGAGCAGTATTCTAGTAGTTCTATGGTCCTCTCCATAGGGAGCAGTATTCTAGTAGTTCTATGGTCCTCTCCATAGGGAGCAGTATTCTAGTAGTTCTACAGTCCTCTCCATAGGGGGCAGTATTCTAGTAGTTCTACAGTCCTCTCCATAGGGAGCAGTATTCTAGTAGGTCTACAGTCCTCTCCATAGGGGGCAGTATTCTAGTAGTTCTACAGTGCTCTCCATAGGGGGCAGTATTCTAGTGGTTCTATGGTCCTCTCCATAGGGGGCATTATTCTAGTAGTTCTATGGTCCTCTCCATAGGAGGCAGTATTCTAGTAGTTCTACGGCCCTCTCCATAGGGGGCAGTATTCTAGTGGTTCTACAGTGCTCCCCATAAGGGGCAGTATTCTAGTAGTTCTACAGTGCTCTCCATAGGGGGAAGTATTCTAGTAGTTCTACAGTGCTCTCCATAGGAGGCAGTATTCTAGTGGTTCTATGGTCCTCTCCATAGGGGGCAGTATTCTAGTAGTTCTATGGTCCTCTCCATAGGGAGCAGTATTCTAGTAGTTCTATGGTCCTCTCCATAGGGAGCAGTATTCTAGTAGTTCTATGGTCCTCTCCATAGGGAGCAGTATTCTAGTAGTTCTATGGTCCTCTCCATAGGGAGCAGTATTCTAGTAGTTCTACAGTCCTCTCCATAGGGGGCAGTATTCTAGTAGTTCTACAGTCCTCTCCATAGGGAGCAGTATTCTAGTAGTTCTACAGTCCTCTCCATAGGGGGCAGTATTCTAGTAGTTCTATGGTTCTCTCCATAAGGGGCAGTATTCTAGTAGTTCTACAGTGCTCTCCATAGGGGGCAGTATTAGGGTGTGTTCAGACAATGCATTGCTAAAACCTGTGCAGCAGAAAACTCCACTTCATACATTTGATATCTGCTATTTCTGCGTCAGACGCTTTCAGGTGAATGACACAGGCAGGGGTTCGGCTATAGGGGGTGAAGTGCTAGCAGTCGCTACGGGCTCTTGACCATGACCGGGGACCCAAAGGTCCCTCTGCCACATACAATATACCTCTATTCTATATGGCACAAGGCAGGTTGAGCCCAAGAGGTTCAAATTAGTCCACTGTGCGCAGGAATATCTGCAACAAATCTGGCACATGTGAATAGACCCCAACCCCTAATACACAGCAGTAAGCCAGAACAAGAAGTGTTACCTATACAGAGAAAAACTACAATGCCCAGCCTCTTGTGTGCTTCACTACATACACTGATACAGGCTACTCCATAGGGGGCAGTATTATGACATTCGGCCATGTAATAATGCTGCTAGCCATTAACTCCTCAGCTCCCTCTCTCCTGTGTCTTCAGATGCCTGTTTCTACCCTGCAGTTAATGATTCCTGTATATATCTGGAGGCATCAGTGCGGGGCACTATGTCTGGGCTGACTCCAGGTATGGAAGTACCTCTAGAACTGCCCTATCACATAAATGAAACTTGGGGGGTGGGGGGGGCAGTAAGTAACACTGTATACTCTGGCCAGCTGCCGCACCTCCTTGGGTGGTCTCAGCAGTTCTACCTACAACATTTAGTTCATGACAGCCTGTGCTAGCGATATACCAGCACTAAACCAGATGGAGAACCAGTTAGTGGTGAAATATGACACGACTCTAGGGCACTGAGCCTCTGCTGTACGCATGGAGGCGGCTGAACTACAACTGCAGTGGGCGCTCACAAGGTCTAAACCCATGACCAACTCAGCTGCCTGCAACCTCTACACCTCATTCACACAAGAAAGATTTGAGAATTTCAGCACACTGTCGGCTTTCCTGTTACATGCCCCGGGGCTGGAGATATCGGTGCCGTTAGTTTTCTGCCCATCGTCAGAAGGGCGTTCCTGACAGTCTAGCTGGGTTGTAATGCCCCCCCCTGACTGTACTAGTCCATAGAATTGTACTGGGGGCGGGGGGGCATTCCTCGCAGCTCAGTTAAGGAGCGCCCTCTCTGACAGTACAGGGCTATGGACAAGTACAGTCGACTGTCAGGAACGCCCTTCTGACGATGGGCAGAAAACTAACAGCACCGACATCTCCTGCCCCTGGGCACGTAACGGGAAAGCAGACAGTGCGCTGAATTCAGCACAGTGTCGGCTTTCTAGCAGTATATAAAACTGCATGTGCCTGAGGACAAGAAAGATCCTCTTTAAACCAGTAACATTTTATCCCTCTCTGCTTTCATAACTTTTTACATTTTATTTCAAATGTAGCTTTACCAGACCTTGTATTTTATGGGGACAGAAGATTTTTGATCAGTTTTTAATGTGTTTTTGAGAGGTGAAATAATCAGAAAACATCAATTCTGGCATCTGAATATTAATGTTTATCATGTAGAACAAACAACATACTAATTTTTTTTTTTTTTTTTTTACAGATATGGTGATACCAATTGTGTGTTTATTTTTCATTACTACTTTTTTCTGTAAAATTACTTAGGTGCTACAGTCAGCATTGACCCCAGCAAATAAGGTGTTAAATGGCCAGAATGCTTCTGATGGATAATTGGAAGGGGTTATAGCAAACAAAAATCCATGGTGTCCCCTCCCCTTGGGTTATCTGAAGTGACAGAGGAATAACATCATTTCCTCCTCGACTCCCTGCACTGTGCACTGCTTGTTTTCTCCTATACACTGGTTAAAAGTGCGAGTATATTGTTTTTCGGGTGCGCAACATGTTATGTATATGTTTTGCTTCCTTTTCTTGTGTCTGGTACGCAATTTTCAATAAAACGAGTTTAAAAAAAAAAAAAAAAAAAAATGCGAGTATAGGATAGATACAGCTTCACTTTAACCAGTGATGTCCCTAAATCTAGCTGGGCTTCAGACATGATCTTTAGTAGAGCAGATTAAAGTCACAGTGTCCTGCTCAAAGTGAACCACCAAAATTTACAGTCACCAGGCTACCCAGCAGTCACTTAAATGGGCAGTATGGTGGTGAGGATGTATGAAAGGCTTATACAAGTATCTCATCCACACGATGCAGCTAACAACTGCAGCACCGTGGACCCATGTGACCCTGACCTCAAGCTTCAAAATAGTGAAGAACCTCTTTACCGTAAAGAGATTTGTACAGTAGCCTATTGATAGACAATACATGCGTCATCGCTTGTTCCAACCACTGGAACCCCAAAGCATTAAAGAACAGGCGGCAGTCCAGTCCCAAGTGGAGTTTTCAGGCTGACAACCTGTTTCGGTAGTGTCTGGGTACCAGAAGCAGTAGACTGAGTTATTGTGCAGCCTGCCCTTATTCAAGTCATAGCAGTGGTTCCAGTAAAGTGCAGGAGCAACCCATCCACTACTATAGCTTTGCATACAGCTGATCCATGTAGGGCCTGGATGTCAGACCCCCATAGATCACATATTGATCAACAATACTGTGGTTAAATCATCAACAAAAAACTCCTTTAAGAGTGAAGCCCTGGGGTGTACTCCGCCTGCACTGCATTCACCTCCATGGCTGCCACATAGTCATTTATGGAGTTGTGGTCGAGCACCGTCACTGTACTCACATGAGGCGCTTTCAGGTCCCCATTCTCTTGATGGATAGGAAATAAAGGTGTTTATTGGTGGGGATCCACAGAATAGGGCACCAATTGAACCATGGAGTCCAACACCAAGGACCCCTATGGATCAGCTGCTTAAAGCAGCAGCACTCCTCCCCCAGGACATGATGTCACATGATACAGCAGCAAATCAACCCTGTTCAAGTGAATGAGGCTGAGCTTCAAAATGAATGATCCACATCCCCTGCAGTTACATGATTAAAGTTTGTCTGCAGCCACCACTAGGGGGAGCTGATAAGGAGATAAAAAGAGATAAAGATATGAAGTGAGTGCCTTTGGTGGTTACTGAAGGCAATTTACTAATGTAAACATCTATAAAGCTCCAGCCTCTGGAAACACAAGGTTCATTTTATCACCAGACACTTATTGAGATCTCTTAAGGCTGAGGCCCCACATTGTGGAAAAGGTGCTTTTTCTGTTGCAGATTTTTTTCTGCAGTGTTTTGAGCACAGTCAGGAGAGGTTCCAAAAGGAATTTGAAATATATAGGGAGCTCTTATACTTCTACTTTCTGCTCAAACCACTCCTGACTTTGGTTCAAAAAACTCAGGTTGGCCCAATCACTTATCGGAGGACATGAAATGTCCTCTTTACTGGCGGTATTACATACCACTAGAAAGCTGACAGTGCGCCAAATTCAGCTTTGTCTGTATGTGCGCTGGTGCTAGAGATATTGGTGTGGTTAGTTTCTGCACCAATAGCCCTCCACTGTCAGAAGAGCGGGCCTTACACCTCAGCGTCCTCACTGGGTTATGAGGAATGTACCCTGACAGCACTCTTCCATAGCTTTGTTCTGTCGGTGGGGGCCGACACTTGGTGTCATCACAGCCATGTGATGACACCGAGTTGTAAGGCCGACCCTGCTGGCGGTGGAGGGATATCTCTGGCACCAGGGCGCATACTGGCAAAGCTGCCAGTACACTAAATTCAGCGCACGGTCAGCTTTCTAGCAGTATACAGCCAATATCAGAGGACACAAAAGGTTCTCTAAATAGGAGCAAGCGGCAAACAAGCCATGAACATGACATCACATGATCAGTGAATCGACACAAACAGCTAATCCGCAGGGGGGGATCCAGGTGTCGGATGCCCACTTATCTTCAAGCATAGGCCATCCTTTGATAAGCCCTGGAAAATCCCTTTAAGACCAGTTCACGCCCACATATCCCACGCAGTGAAGTAAGGCAGCATCCAGCAGGCAGGAGGGTAATAAAACAGATTTTAATGACAATATCCCCCAGGCCTGGCCTTCAACCAATCGCCAGTTTGGGTTTTGGTGCCTCAGCCACAACTTAGCGTGAAAAGGGTTAAAATAAGATGCAGAAAAACTTTAAAAAGAATAAAGGTGCTTAGCTAGTCCTAAAGAAAAAAAAAAAAAAAAAAAGCGGGAAATGCTTTCCTGGTAGAGAATCCTTCCCCCTCGAGCCGTAAAGAAGCCGGGCTGCACAGTGATCTGTCTGTTAGCGGCTGTACCGCAGGGAAGGGGTCTCGCACATGACTGGAGAAAGGGGGAGGGGGGTAAAAAGCAAAAGGTTATAAAGATATAGGAAGAGCAGAGTCTGAGGAAGCGCAACTCTGGACGAGTCCAAGCGCCACTGCCGCCACTGAGAGCCGAGTGGCTGAGGCCAGTAATCCACACGTATAAGATTGGGTGCCAGAGGACGCAGGAGGCAACCGGGCCTCCCTTCTGTAAGATAAAGGACTCTCCATCTTATTAGACGCTATGGGGTGGGGTGGGGGTGGGTCAACACAAATAAAAAAAACAAACTAAAATAGAAACTCCAGGAAATGCCACCTTAACCCCTTCCTGCACAGAGAAGGAGGGTCTAAAGCAGTCTCTCATGGGGCACCATCTCCGTGGCGGGTCTTGGATGCCGCTCTGCGGACTGAGTGTTGCATGGGGTATGGGGTTGAAGGGATGGGCCTCGCTCAGGGGCTCCACTCTGTGGAGTGGGAGGTCGTTAACCTTTTCCATCCATGGTTTCTGCATATACGACTACACGGGAGGGATCTGAAAGAGAAGAGAAAGTAACAGTCAGCTATATAGTGACCCCTCGGGAGAAGGACCCCCCCTTACCCTGAACAGATTTCCTGGGATCACACCACCCCCCTTATCCAGACCAGAAGAAAAGCAAAACTGTATTGAGCATTGGAGGGCAACAGCTCCAATGTGTACAGTGGCCAATACTAGGGTTTATGATAAGAAAACTTCTCCCGTCATGCTACCATACTACTACACTCATCCTCTTACCTTTCTTGTGCAAGTTCCAGACACGATTCCATTCTGGGAAAAAGGAAAAAAGCGAAGAAAAACGTGAAAACATGAAGTAAACGCACAAATCACAGCACATTGTAACAAACCAACTCAAAGTCTAGATGATCCTCTGTTAGCTGAACAGCCGGACTCTAGACTGACACACTGTAACAAACTATCAGGAAAGGGAGGGATTTGTGAAGCCATCGTGTTCAGCTCTCAGACTGGATGCAATTGTAACAAACCCTCAGAAGACAGCAATATATGTTCCATTCAGGGCTCTATGAAAGCTGACTGACAACCATTAGGAGAGCTGTAATGGTGAGCATATTGGTTGTCACCCAGCTTTGCCAAATACAGGCATGACCAAGAAACATCCTAATGGAAGGTGAGAGCCTGACTGTATATTTACTGGGGAGAAGAGCAGCTGCCTCACCCGCCAGGTGCCACTTATCACTCAAGGAAACAGAAGTAGGCACATTGTCCAGTCTGAGTAGCCTCCAGTACTGAGCTGATATTGGGAGCTCTAGTCAGTTGACCCCAGACTCACTATGGCACTAAACTCTCTTATAGGGGGGCAGGACCACCACCCTCTTAGTGCACAGACACACAGGCTCAACAACTCACCTTGCAGACTGTAGGTGACCATGGCCTCCCAGTCCTTAGGATTCTCCATGGCAGTGACTTCCAGGTCAGCACCTTCTATGTAGAAGCCATGGGACAGGCGCACCATTACAGGAAGGGCTTTGTCTTCATCACTGCCACCGCCACCTTCCACCCCGCCAAGGGTCTCCTCTTGGGTTTCCCTCACCTCTGGTGGTGCAGCCTGACCAGCCCCAGGTTCATTGATGAAGGATAACCCCCACTCATTCTGGAAAATAGCCCCCAGATTTTCCTGGCTGACAGGGGAGGGTGGGGAGGATGAGAGTGAGGAGCAGGAGGAGGAGGACAGGGATCCAGTGTGCAGTGCAGCACTGCCATCGCTCTGGGGTCCTGTCTGTGCAGAATTCAGCAGGCAGTTGGGGAGGGTAGTGGAGGTGCGGAGGGCAGAGCTGGGCACCAGTCCTTTGCCATCCAGGTTCTCTTTCACCTTGCTGGCGTAGCTGATTTTTGGCAGCGTCCTAGCGCTGCTGCTGTCGACAGGAAAGACGGGCAGAGGCTTGAAGAGAAGCCAGCCGTCTGTGGCCGGCTCCTTCTCTGCTGGGGGGGAGGGTTGGCGCGAGATATTTTTACTTTTGTCTCCTGCCGTCTGCTCTGGCCTCATATCCGCGCATGGGGTCTCTGTGGAGTTTAAGGCTTCTCGGTTCCTGGGGCGCTGGGTGTGGGGCCCCCCTCCAGGTCGGGGTACCCAAGCCTTACGTTTTCCATCCCGGTATTGGCTCTCATAGTCCCAATAGCCTTTGCGGTGCCCAGAATAGGAAGTGCGGTGGTGGTGATGGTGGTGTGTGGGGTAGTAATTGGGATGGTACTGGGTAGGGGGCGGCCTCTGGAGCCCTCGGCCAGAGGAGTCTTTCTCGCAGCCTCGCAGGTGACGCAGGTTTAAGGAGTTAGAGGGGCTGAGGGGGACGCTGTCCTCGGTGCGACCTGCAAGTGCCTCAATTTCTGGTCCGTAGCCGTTGGAGTCCCAGGAGCCTGAAGTGCAAGAGAGAGAAATAAATAGAGACCCCTGACCATAGGGCAGACACAACCCCCCCCCGACCAGAGGCAGAATCCCCCCTCCCCAACCACTGGTCAGAGAGGGGGAGACAGAAGTGACCATGTTATACAGTCACTGCTTGCTTTCCTGCCCATTCACCAACTGGGCGGTGAATGATTGTTGGGAGATCATGAGTGGGGGCCCCAATTTCCTTCTGTGAATGGAGCTGTAGTGCGCTCCCTAACCCATCCATCACATCCATGGACTGATGTAGCACTGCCCTATCTGCCATCTCCTCCAATACAAGTGAACATGGGCAGGGGTCAGCAACCTTCAGCACTCCAGCCGCTGTGAAACTACAACTCCCAGTATGGTCCATTCACTTCTACGGCAGAGCAAGTAAATGTGCTGGGAGTTGTAGTCTCACAATAGCCGGTATCAAAGGTTGCCGACCCCTCCTGTACTGGGAAAGCTCTTTAATTCTAGAAGGTCAAACTATGTCCAGACCTAATACTTTACACAGCTGAGAGTTTGTTACAATTGTAGCCAGTCTGAAAAAAAAAAAAAAGCCTCTGCAAACTTAACTGCAGACTATCAATGTACAGATCAAATGTAACAAACCCTCAGCATAGGAAAGATCAGAGCTGCGAGTGTTACCTCTAGACTGAATACATTGTTACAAACCCTCAGCAAAGAAAGTACAGACCTTCTGGTGCGTTACCACTGGACTAGATAAATTGTAACAAACGCTCAGCTGTGAAAAGTTAAGTTACCAGATATTCATTTTCAGCAAGTAGGTCTTGAGCCATGTTGTGTGTTGTGTATGAGGAAGTTTCAGGATGTCATGTGACCCAGAGACTCTGGACAAAAACAAATAATTTGTCACCGCACTGATGGGAGTGATTGTCCCAGTGCTGATCACTATTCTGGTAACTTCTCATGTACAGGTCACTTTAAGGCATCCAAAGACCAGGCATTAGTAGTAGTGGGTGCCATTATGTAACCGTACACACTGTGCAGCCTTCGGGCAGACATCTTCACTGGCTCCACCCCAGGACACAGGAGACCTGAACATTACTCAAGAGTCGGCAGATTACAGGGCCCAGGAACATAGAAGTCACAGGAGGGGGTCACACAAGGAAATCAGTTATCAGAAGGGGCCAGCATTAACCCCTACCTGCCCCCAATCACAACAACAGTGAGAATGTAACAGCCCGGTGTACAAGTCACATGACCACCTGTAGCAAGTGACAGTCAAAACACCAGAACGAGAGGCCGCACCACAGTATACTGCGGAAGTATTCACCCCCCCCCAATTCAATATCCATCAATGTGTACATATATTCACCCCCCAATCCTGTACACAGGGGGCAATATATAGATTTTTTTCATCCCCCCCAATATACAGAGGATAGTATATATATTAATTCACTTCCCCCCCCAGAGTCCAGTGTATATATACTCAGCCCCCTCCCCAGTACTGACAGATCACCCCCCAGTCCTGTGTATATATCCTCCTCAACCTAAGTAGCCAGTACATCCATTAAACATCCCCCCCAATTGATGCAGGTCAGCACATCCCCTCTCCACCAGAGTCCGCGCAGGTCAGCACATCCCCTCTCCCCCAGAGTCCGCGCAGGTCAGCACATCCCCTCTCCCCCAGTGTCCGCGCAGGTCAGCACATCCCCTCTCCCCCAGAGTCCGCGCAGGTCAGCACATCCCCTCTCCCCCAGAGTCCGCGCAGGTCAGCACATCCCCTCTCCCCCAGAGTCCGCGCAGGTCAGCACATCCCCTCTCCCCCAGAGTCCGCGCAGGTCAGCACATCCCCTCTCCCCCAGAGTCCGCGCAGGTCAGCACATCCCCTCTCCACCAGAGTCCGCGCAGGTCAGCACATCCCCTCTCCACCAGAGTCCGCGCAGGTCAGCACATCCCCTCTCCACCAGAGTCCGCGCAGGTCAGCACATCCCCTCTCCACCAGAGTCCGCGCAGGTCAGCACATCCCCTCTCCACCAGAGTCCGCGCAGGTCAGCACATCCCCTCTCCACCAGAGTCCGCGCAGGTCAGCACATCCCCTCTCCACCAGAGTCCGCGCAGGTCAGCACATCCCCTCTCCACCAGAGTCCGCGCAGGTCAGCACATCCCCTCTCCACCAGAGTCCGCGCAGGTCAGCACATCCCCTCTCCACCAGAGTCCGCGCAGGTCAGCACATCCCCTCTCCCCCAGAGTCCGCGCAGGTCAGCACATCCCCTCTCCCCCAGAGTCCGCGCAGGTCAGCACATCCCCTCTCCCCCAGAGTCCGCGCAGGTCAGCACATCCCCTCTCCCCCAGAGTCCGCGCAGGTCAGCACATCCCCTCTCCCCCAGAGTCCGCGCAGGTCAGCACAGCCCCTCTCCCCCAGAGTCCGCGCAGGTCAGCACAGCCCCTCTCCCCCAGAGTCCGCGCAGGTCAGCACATCCCCTCTCCCCCAGAGTCCGCGCAGGTCAGCACATCCCCTCTCCCCCAGAGTCCGCGCAGGTCAGCACATCCCCTCTCCCCCAGAGTCCGCGCAGGTCAGCACAGCCCCTCTCCCCCAGAGTCCGCGCAGGTCAGCACAGCCCCTCTCCCCCAGAGTCCGCGCAGGTCAGCACAGCCCCTCTCCCCCAGAGTCCGCGCAGGTCAGCACAGCCCCTCTCCCCCAGAGTCCGCGCAGGTCAGCACAGCCCCTCGCCCCCAGAGTCCGCGCAGGTCAGCACAGCCCCTCGCCCCCCCAGGTCAGTACATCCCCTCGCCCCCCCAGGTCAGTGCATCCCCTCTCCACCAGAGTCCACCCAGGTCAGTGCATCCCCTCTCCACCAGAGTCCACCCAGGTCAGTGCATCCCCTCTCCACCAGAGTCCACCCAGGTCAGTGCATCCCCTCTCCACCAGAGTCCACCCAGGTCAGTGCATCCCCTCTCCACCAGAGTCCACCCAGGTCAGTGCATCCCCTCTCCACCAGAGTCCACCCAGGTCAGTGCATCCCCTCTCCACCAGAGTCCACCCAGGTCAGTGCATCCCCTCTCCACCAGAGTCCACCCAGGTCAGTGCATCCCCTCTCCACCAGAGTCCACCCAGGTCAGTGCATCCCCTCTCCACCAGAGTCCACCCAGGTCAGTGCATCCCCTCTCCACCAGAGTCCACCCAGGTCAGTGCATCCCCTCTCCACCAGAGTCCACCCAGGTCAGTGCATCCCCTCTCCACCAGAGTCCACCCAGGTCAGTGCATCCCCTCTCCACCAGAGTCCACCCAGGTCAGTGCATCCCCTCTCCACCAGAGTCCACCCAGGTCAGTGCATCCCCTCTCCTCCAGAGTCCACCCAGGTCAGTGCATCCCCTCTCCACCAGAGTCCACCCAGGTCAGTGCATCCCCTCTCCACCAGAGTCCACCCAGGTCAGTGCATCCCCTCTCCACCAGAGTCCACCCAGGTCAGTGCATCCCCTCTCCACCAGAGTCCACCCAGGTCAGTGCATCCCCTCTCCACCAGAGTCCACCCAGGTCAGTGCATCCCCTCTCCACCAGAGTCCACCCAGGTCAGTGCATCCCCTCTCCACCAGAGTCCACCCAGGTCAGTGCATCCCCTCTCCACCAGAGTCCACCCAGGTCAGTGCATCCCCTCTCCACCAGAGTCCACCCAGGTCAGTGCATCCCCTCTCCACCAGAGTCCACCCAGGTCAGTGCATCCCCTCTCCACCAGAGTCCACCCAGGTCAGTGCATCCCCTCTCCACCAGAGTCCACCCAGGTCAGTGCATCCCCTCTCCACCAGAGTCCACCCAGGTCAGTGCATCCCCTCGCCCCCCTAGGTCAGTACATCCCCTCGCCCCCCTAGGTCAGTACATCCCCTCGCCCCCCCAGGTCAGTACATCCCCTCTCCACCAGAGTCCACGCAGGTCAGCACATCCCCTCGCCCCTCCCAGTACACAAAGGTCAGTAGATCCTCTCGCTCGCCCCCCCCCTACCCCAGCGCCACACAGATCACTACATCCCCTGGCCCCCCTCCCCAGTCCTGTATATATAGCCTCCTCCTTCCCGAATTCTCAGTACATACAAATCCCGCCGCCCCCGTCCTCTGTAGTCGGGGCCCGTCCACATCTCCTCCCCCGGGGATTACCTGTCTTCGGGCGGCTGCGGTTCAGCTGGTTCATGTCGTGCTCGCTGGGGCTCAGTCTCTCCTTCCTCCGGCTCACTGGGCCCTCCCGCGGGTTACTGTTCTCATCCTGGGCCAGGTGCTCCTTGTGCATAATAATCACAGTGCGGGGCTCGGGCGGCGGCTACAGAGGACACCGGAGTATGGAGGAAGCGGCGGTAACGGAGGAGGACGCGGAAGAGACAAGCCCCGGACACGGAGAACCTCACCCACACAGGCGGCAGCAGGAAGAGACAGAGGCCGCCCGCTCCGGCCCGGGGGGAGGAGCTTATCGAGGCGGGGTTACGTCGTGCGGACGACTCATGACACGTGCTACGTGACTGTACGCGCGTCGCCGCGAAGTGTATCCGCCATCTTGTTGGTTGAAGAAGAGTCTGACGCAATAGATATGTGTCAGAGGATGAGAATTGGTATAATATAACTAATGTAATACTTCCCTCTATGTACAAGAGTATAAATCTTAACATACTGCCCCCTATGTAGAAGAGTAGAAATACTATAATACTGCCCCATATGTATGAGAATATGACTGCTATAATATTGTAATACTGTCAGCGCCTCATGAAATAAACTGGTGGGCGGCATTTTTTTTTAATCATCCACCACTTATTGTGTAATGGCAATAGGTGGAAGCCAATAATTTCTACTCACCTGTCCAGGCCGGCCACCGCTGCCTCCTCTAGGCGGCGTTGCACTTATATCATGGCGCTGTAGAACACCAGGACGCTAAGTACAGCATCCTGGCGTTCTTCAGTATTGGCTACAGCGCACCCTGGAGGAAGCTGCGGTGGGGAGGCCTGGACAAGTGAGTAGAAATTATTGGCCGCTACCTATAATACAATAGGTAGCCACCTAACATATACTGTGGAGGGTCATAAACTCTGAGTGTGTGGGAAGAAGGGGGTCCTAAACTTAGTGGTGTGGTTGGGTGTAAAAAGAGGGTCCTAAATTGTGGAGGTGGGGGGTAAAAAAAAACTGCATGAGCGGTGTCATATACTATGGGGGGCAAAAAAAAAAGAGTCATATACAGTGCCTTGTGAAAGTATTCGGCCCCCTTGAACTTTTCAACCTTTTGCCACATTTCAGGCTTCAAACATAAGGATATAAAATTTAAATTTTTTGGTGAAGAATCAACAACAAGTGGGACACAATCGTGAAGTGGAACGAAATTTATTGGTTATTTTAAACTTTTGTAAAAAATAAAAAACTGAAAAGTTGGGCGTGCAATATTATTCGGCCCCTTTACTTTCAGTGCAGCAAACTCACTCCATAAGTTCAGTGAGGATCTCTGAATGATCCAATGTTGTCCTAAATGACTGATGATGATAAATATAATCCACCTGTGTGTAATCAAGTCTCCGTATAAATGCACCTGCTCTGTGATAGTCTCAGGGTTCTGTTTAAAGCACAGAGAGCATCATGAAGACCAAGGAACACACCAGGCAGGTCCGTGATACTGTTGTGGAGAAGTTTAAAGCCAGATTTGGATACAAAAAAGATTTCCCAAACTTTAAACATCCCAAGGAGCACTGTGCAAGCGATCATATTGAAATGGAAGGAGTATCAGACCACTGCAAATCTACCAAGACCCGGCCGTCCCTCTAAACTTTCATCTCAAACAAGGAGAAGACTGATCAGAGATGCAGCCAAGAGGCCCATGATCACTCTGGATGAACTGCAGAGATCTACAGCTGAGGTGGGAGAGTCTGTCCATAGGACAACAATCAGTCGTACACTGCACAAATCTGGCCTTTATGGAAGAGTGGCAAGAAGAAAGCCATTTCTCAAAGATATGCATAAAAAGTCTCGTTTAAAGTTTGCCACAAGCCACCTGGGAGACGCACCAAACATGTGGAAGAAGGTGCTCTGGTCAGATGAAACCAAAATCAAACTTTTTGGCCACAATGCAAAACGATATATTTGGAGTAAAAAAAACACAGCTCATCACCCTAAACACACCATCCCCACTGTCACACAAGGTGGTGGTAGCATCATGGTTTGGGCCTGCTTATCTTCAGCAGGGACAGGGAAGATGGTTAAAATTGATGGGAAGATGGACGTAGCCAAATACAGGACCATTCTGGAAGAAAACCTGTTGGAGTCTGCAAAAGACCTGAGACTGGGACGGAGATTTATCTTCCAACAAGACAATGATCACAAACATAAAGCAAAATCTACAATGGAATGGTTCACAAATAAACGTATCCAGGTGTTAGAATGGCCAAGTCAAAGTCCAGACCTGAATCCAATCGAGAATCTGTGGAAAGAGCTGGAAACTGCTGTTGACAAACGCTCTCCATCCAACCTCACTGAGCTCCAGCTGTCTTCCAAGGAAGAATGGGCAAGAATTTCAGTCTCTCGATGTGCAAAACTGATAGAGACATACCCCAAGCGACTTGCAGCTGTAATCGCAGCAAAAGGTGGCGCTACAAAGTATTAACTTAAGGGGGCCGAATAATTTGGCACGCCCCACTTTTCAGTTTTTTATTTTTTACAAAAATTAAAAATATCCAATAAATTTCGTTCCACTTCACGATTGTGTCCCACTTGTTGATTCTTCACCAAAAAATTAAAATTTTATATCCTAATGTTTGAAGCCTGAAATGTGGCAAAAGAATGAAAAGTTCAAGGGGGCCGAATACTTTCGCAAGGCACTGTACCATGTGGTGGACTAAAAAAAAAAGGGGATTATGTATTCTGCGTTGAGCCAACAAAAAGGGGGTTGTATATCGTGTGATGGCCAAAAAAAGGAAGTATTATACTATGTGGGGAGCTGATAAGGCCAATGGCGGGGGCGTATCCTAATTAGGAGGAGGGGAACCATCGTGTAACCGAACATAGCTGGGTTGGGTATCTTAATTTTGGGGGGAAACGACTTTCTATAGTTTGCCTTAGGTAGCAGGGAGGCTAGGTTCATCCCTGTGTGGGGGCCATAAAAAGGGGTCACATACTGTGGAGGGCCATAAGAAAGGGGTCATATACTGTGTGGGCCAGAAAAAGCAGGATCATATACTGTGGGGTGGGCAAAAAAAAGGAGTCATATACTGCATGGTGGGCTAAAAAAATCTTGTACATAGGAGCGGTATTATAGTAGTTATATTCTTGTACATAGGAGCACTATTATAGGAGTTATATTCTTGTACATAGGAGCAGTATTATACTAGTTATATTCTTGTACATAGAAGCAGTATTATAGTAGTTATATTCTTGTACATAGGAGGCAGTATTATAGTAGTTATATCCTTGTACATAGGGGCAGTATTATAGTAGTTATATTCTTGTACATAGGAGCAGTATTATAGTAGTTATATTCTTGTACATAGGAGCAGTATTATAGTAGTTATATTCTTGTAAATAGGGGCAGTATTATAGTAGTTATATTCTTGTACATAGAAGGCAATATTATAGTAGTTATATTCTTGTACATAGGAGCAGTATTATAGGAGTTATATTCTTGTACATAGGTGGTAGTATTGTAGTAGTTATAGTCTGGTGCTTAGGGGCAGTATTATAGTATATTCTTGTATATACCTCATGGCTATCATTGTGTTTCCTGAAAGTTTGGTAGTATGTCTATGTGGTTGTGCCCACTAACGTGTTAAAAGGGCCTGTATAATACACAAGCACTTTGGGCTCATCTGAGCATGCATGTATTCTGAATAGGAATAGGGGAGTAATGCGCGACCAGGAAGGGTTAGTAGTGTGTGATTTATGGGGATGTGACCGCTGGGACTTTTATGATCTGTTGAACTGCAGAGCGTGTCCATGGGGCAGCAGCATGTACAGATATGTCACCATGAAAAATAGTGGGTGCTGCACCCGACTAAGCTTTGCTGCCTTCTGCTCAATGGTGGAGCACCCAGGCTCCTGGGCCTTAGTACAAAATCTGTAATGGGCCCCCTAGCTAACTCGTGCCTTTTGGAATGGTGTTATATATGTGGTAGAGGGGCCTTTAGGGTTCTTTAAGGGTCCTTCTACCTCTGCACCCCCCATAGCTACACCCCTAAATCCAGGGGTCTGACTCCTTACAGTCACATATTGATGTACTATCCTAAAGCTTCATTCACACTTGTGTTCAGTATTTTGTATCATTGTTTGTAAGCCAAGAGAGTTGTGGAGCAACCCTTAGTTTGCAAATACTGACTGAAATACAGAGGTGTCAAGATGTTCTTAGGGGGGTTTCTAAGACAGTAAAAGCGTGGAGACAGTAAAATTCCCTCAGGGGTTTTGACCAGATTTGCAGCAAATTGCGGGAAATAATCTGCCATATGCACTGATAAAGGGTTAATTATCATATCTGTGATATTTTAGGGTGGTCTGTGGTTAATATCCAATATCCCTGGAGTTCTTGGTGGTGTGAAGTTAGTGGAGGGGCTAATCTCATTGGTCTAGGGAGGAAACTTGGCCCTATACAGAGCGCCACCTCCCAGATTCCATTCATACAACCATTGAGTTAAGTGGTAAAATTCTGCCTGCCCCCACCACTAGGGAAGCTCTCGAGGTTAATATAACTCTAATATACATTGAGCTCCCCCTTGTGGTATTAGAAAGAATTGGTTCATTATTTTACTGTATGGTCTAAATGGATCACAGTTTTTGGGCACTAGGACTACCTCACACAAGTGTGCCCTATTTAGGGTATATATTTTTTTTAGAAATTTCTCTGAGAATGAGCTCCGTGCATATGTTAATGGGTTATTTTGGTGGCAAGTACCTGGATTTCTGTGGCTCCTCATTCAGATGATTGGAACAGTTGGAGACCTCTTGAAAATTGATACAGTATGAATTTGGAGGGGGTATTTTCATGCCCAGATGAGGGTATATTCACATGTGGCAGATTTCTTGTAGAAACTGTAGCTGTCTGATTTCCTTAAAGAGGACCTTTCATATCCTCATGCACATGCGGTTTTATATACCGCTAGAAAGCCATATAGCCCTGTACTGTAAGAGGGGGCATTCCTGACTGCCCATCGATGACACTGAGCTATGAGGAACGTCTCCCCAGTACAAGTCTATGGACGAATACTGTCAGGCAGGGCGTTCCTCACATCCCAGCTAGACTGTCAGGAACGTCTTTCTGAAATGTGGGCAGAGATCAGTGCCGAAACTAACGGCACCGATATCTCTAGTCCCGGGACACATAACGGGAAAGCCGAGAGTGCCTCCTGTGTCACTTGTCATCTCTCTCAGGTGGTGCACCTATTCCTGCATTACTTTTCTCTGGGTTGGTGCGCCAGTTGTCTACTGCTACTCTTCTACCACTATCTATCCACTGCCACAAGGCCCGCATTGGCTCCTCAATGTATAGTGCAGGTCCATGGCAGGATCCTGCTCCCATGTCACCCTGACACAGCCCAGTCCTGCAGTTCTGTTCACTTGGGGCTCAGTTCTTGCAGCCATAGTCCATATAGTAAAAAGCTGAGGCATTAGGCCATGTTCACACATCCAGGATTCTCTACATCCTACCGGCATCCGCTAACATCCTGCAGTTAGTGCAAATGGACGTCATATTGTGACGCCATTCATTTACTTCTCAAAAATCAGCGCAGAATAATTCTAAAATCCACAACATACAGTATATATAATTTGTACTAAAAACATAAAGGAACCCTATTAAATTATAATGGGGATAATTCACATGTGAACATGCTGTCTCAGATCCAGAGGGGACTGTACAGGAAAACCTGCCACATCCCCAACGGATGTATCCCTTGAAATGACAGTTTTTGGGCAAATTTTTTGCAGGCGATGCCCCTTTCTGGGCCGGGACATGCCTAAATGTGCCAGGATTGTTTCTGAAAATTCAGGGCTGTGCCACCAAAATTGGCAACTATGCAGATAGGACTGTATGATAATTCACAACGCGCATCCGCATCCTCCTCCATATCACAGGGGCGGGAACTGAGGCCTAGGGGAGCAGGACAGCGGCCAGTAACCTGTCATAACATAGAAGCTGGGGACTTTACCATCTCGCTCTCTAACGACTCCCCTCCCCCTACGTCCCTGTGGTACAGTCAGCCCTGCAGGACAATAGGGAGAGGAGAGTTGAGGGGTCCAGGGGATCATGTGCCTGCAGAGCCCTGCGCACAAAGCCTCTATGGAGGCACATGCTCTTTGTACAGAGCTGTACAGTCAGCACACACAGTGTACAGTGCCTTGCGAAAGTATTCAGCCCCCTCGAACTTTTCAACCTTTTGCCACATTTCAGGCTTCAAACATAAGGATATAAAATTAAGTTTTTTGGTGAAGAATCAACAAGTGGGACACAATTGTGAAGTGGAACGAAATTTATTGGTTATTTTGTAAAAAATAAAAAACTGAAAAGTGGGGTGTGCAATATTATTCGGCCCCTTTACTTTCAGTGCAGCAAACTCACTCTAGAAGTTCAGTGAGGATCTCTGAATGATCCAATGTTGTCCTAAATGACTGATGATGATAAATATAATCCACCTGTGTGTAATCAAGTCTCCGTATAAATGCACCTGCTCTGTGATAGTCTCAGGGTTCTGTTTAAAGCGCAGAGAGCATCATGAAGACCAAGGAACACACCAGGCAGGTCCGTGATACTGTTGTGGAGAAGTTTAAAGCCGGATTTGGATACAAAAAGATTTCCCAAACTTTAAACATCCCAAGGAGCACTGTGCAAGCGATCATATTGAAATGGAAGGAGTATCAACATATCCCAAACATAAAGCAAAATCTACAATGGAATGGTTCACAAATAAACGTATCCAGGTGTTAGAATGGCCAAGTCAAAGTCCAGACCTGAATCCAATCGAGAATCTGTGGAAAGAGCTGAAAACTGCTGTTCACAAACGCTCTCCATCCAACCTCACTGAGCTTGAGCTGTTTTCCAAGGAAGAATGGGTAAGAATTTCAGTCTCTCGATGTGCAAAACTGATAGAGACATACCCCAAGCGACTTGCAGCTGTAATCGCAGCAAAAGGTGGCGCTACAAAGTATCAACTTAAGGGAGCCGAATAATTTGTCACGCCCCACTTTTCAGTTTTTTATTTTTTACAAAAGTTTAAAATAACCAATAAATTTCGTTCCACTTCACAATTGTGTCCCACTTGTTGATTCTTCACCAAAAAATTTAAATTTTATATCCTTATGTTTGAAGCCTGAAATGTGGCAAAAGGTTGAAAAGTTCAAGGGGGCCGAATACTTTCGCAAGGCACTGTACATGCCAACCAGCACACACAATGGTGGAAATTTATCAAGTAAAAAGCTCAATAATTCTGGTATCATTTTCACCAAATAAACTCTCTAACATGGTGTGCACCACATTCATCAAGTGTTTTAAATACTTTTATGACTTGTGCAAAAAAATGGGTCAGGTGTCAAAGTCAGGTGTTAGAGTCAGGTATCAGAAATGAGGTGTCAGATGTCAGGTGTCAGACAAATCAGGTGTCAGAAGTCAGGTATCAGAGTTGTAAACTGCCATTAATCTGATGTTTGACTCTGATATCTGAGGATGTCCTAATATGGACACTACTGTATACAGGAGAGCCAATTGCAGATCGCTGATAAAGGCTCAGTGTCTGTTATCTCTCTATGTAAACGCAAAGATAACATTGAGTTTACTGCAAGTCTGTTCTCTGTGTAAGTGTTCTCCAAAACTGTGTAATGTAATTTACATTTACTTTGCATATTATTTGATCTGCATTTATATTAGATTTCTAGTAATGATAATAAATAATCTCTCATGGTAAAGGCAAAGTCTATATCTAGTGAGACTTCATAGTATCCTGTCCATCATATAGTCAAAGTCACCCACCAGCTTGTGGAAGAATACAGGAAATGAGAAGAAGAGATAGCAGGCAAACTGTTGAGAGAGGGAGATGGGAAAACCCCTTTAAGGCTCCCCTCTCCCTACATCCCCAGAGCACAGTCGACCCGACTCCCAGTCAAGTGTCATCCAATAGGGAGAGGAGAGCTGAGGGGCCCATGTACCTGGCAGAGGCCTGTACACATAGCCAGTATGGAGGCGCACTCTTGTACTGAAGTACACAGTCACCACACACGGTATATATAGAGACATTCTGCTCTAGAAACCACGTTGAGTATATCTCTGTATATATGGCATCCACTATAACATGCAGGACCTGCAGAATCCGTAGCACTGTTTAGGTCCTGTACCCTCTCCATGGTTTTCCCTAGACTTGGTATTGTGCGTGGTCATTGCTGTGGCTTATGATATAAAATCTGCAGATGAGCCCTTGGGGATGCCGCCTGCCCTCCAGGAGAGTCTTGATGACTGACACAATATTTATTTAATTTACATAGTTAGGTTTCTTCTCCAGACTTTTCCTGTATGCTGACATTTTCGGGTACCACACCCTGCCATCCCATCCCCTGCTCATGTGGCGCTGCCCCAATACTAGATACATCTGTCAGGACCAGCATGCACCGCGCCGTAGACGGATGCGCATATTTAAATAGAACAGCCAATAGCCGTTTACCTTCTCTCTAACTAATCAGATTCCTCGTTACATTCGGCCGCTTCTTTCAGTCATTATAGTGACAGCCGTACCTGCTTTTCGTCCAATGAGACGCCGGGCAGCGCGTGGTATATAAAGCAGCAGGACGGGCTTTCTTCCTTCTTTCGTCTTCAGTCTCCCGTAGTGAAAGTGAGTGACGGCTCCGGAGATGTAGTGAAGGCGGGGGGTGCCGGCTGGGGGTCGTAGTCTGTGGCTGCTTCATATTCATCCATTATTATTCTGTGTGTACTTTGTATGCTGTGAGGAGCTTGGACTACCAGAGTCTCAGTATATAATATGCTTGGACTTGTAGTTCTACAGCAGCAGGCTGTCCTAGTCAGTTCCTGTTTTATTTGTGTTTAAGTTTTGATACTGATTTAATCAGTGCTATTTTCTGGTATCAGCCACCCACCCCTTTAAGATCCCTGCTTTATACTCTATGGTTAGACTGATCATTGCTTTTCCTTTAAGGATGGCTTGTAACAAGGAACAGACCTTCATTGCTATCAAGCCTGATGGCGTCCAGAGGGGCCTTGTTGGTGAAATCATCAAGCGTTTTGAGCAGAAAGGTTTCTGTCTGGTAGCCATGAAGATGCAGCAGGTAACTACTACTTACACTATGTGATGGCTTGTTGGGCTCCTGCTCTGGTTTTTGACCTTTCCTGTAATCTCCCTTACTCCTAATCTTGGGTTTTGGGTTTATAATCTGCTCTCTGCTCCTTGGTGACCTTGTGTGATGTCCTGTGAGTGGTGCTGTGTGCTGCTGCTGCTGACTCCTGGACTTCTGGGTTTGCAGAAGGAACTTGACTGAGTCATTAACCCTTAGTGGGGCCTCACTGCTTCCATTTGTTCAGGCCTCTTGCTTGCTCAGGTTTTTTTCTCACATTTTATTTTTAGGCTTCCAAGGAACTCCTGCAGCAACATTACATCAACCTTGAAGACTGCCCCTTCTACAAAGGTTTGGTGGAGTACATGCACTCTGGGCCAGTGATCGCTATGGTTAGTACCTTATGATGGGATATGGGGTAGTGTCATGGTAGAAAATGGTTTGATGCTACTAGCAGGGAGGGTGGATATGATGCCACTTAATGGATGGTTGAACCCATCCTTATTGTATCTTCTTGTTGTAAGTTGTTGCCTTGTTTTGTAGTCAGTTTCTCATGGGGGTCTGCTAAAATTATATCTTGAAATGTGACTATCCATTCCCTCCCAGTCTTGGGCCAGAACACTTCCATAGTTACATCTAGAACATTCCTGTAATCTTGTAGGTTTGGGAAGGTTTAAATGTGGTGAAGACCGGCCGTGTGATGCTGGGAGAGACAAACCCTGCTGACTCCAAGCCTGGCACCATCAGGGGAGACTTCTGTATCCAGATTGGCAGGTGAGTAGATGGGAAGGTTTTGTTACTGTGTACTTGATGCAGATCATATACCAGAACCTGTTGGTAACCTTAAGCATTCCAGGTGCAGTGAAACTACAATTCACATTATGCTAAACTTATTTCTATGGGAATTTCACAGCAGCTGGTGTGCAGAAGGCTTCTCTTTTACACTGACGCACTGGACAGCCTTGAGCGCTCTGTGGGGTTGGGTTGTTCAGGATGATCTGTCATGGCTGTACTTGGTTGCACAGGGACGCTTCAATTATTTGATCCATTCTGGAGGGTTTACGATGTACACCAGTTTGCGGCTGATCACTTCCCACTGCTGCCCCCTAGCTAATTGGTGCTTCCAACCTGAGCTTGTGTTATGATGCTGAGTAAAATCTGATCCCCTGTGGTGCTCCAGTACAGCAGTGAAGACATGGAGTAAAACCCTGGCTTCACTGTGCATGCACACTGAAGCAGAGATGGTTCACTGAATAACTGCACCAGTAGTACAAGACCCAAGTAAAGTTTATTTTTGTAAGCATGGATGGCATTAAGAGGGCTATTTGGGACACACCACCCCATGAGTCCTTATGGACTGAGGGTTTAGTGTCCCAAATAGCCCTGACAGACAGGTTCCTTTAAAGCTGGATGGAGTCACCTTGACACTGTAGTGTGCTACTTTAGTTCTGGGGTCAGTATAATCCTCCAGGTCAGAGGTCATGTATCTGCTTGAGCAGTGACTTTATAATCCATAATTCGGGGTGATCTCTTAGCAGCAGATTACCTTGCTGTCATGTGTCAATCCTGCTAGACAGCTGCTAATGTCCAAACCTGGGTTAAAGATTACTGTAATGCCTCTCCCTGGCCTGGCACTATCACTGTTCATCCCGGGGAGTTAAACATATCATTACCTGGTCTGAACCTTGGTGTCCTGATTTATACTCCATTCACACCCAGATCTGTGATCACAGTGCTGCTGGTTTCTGGACTGCAGGGCTTGGTCAGCTCTGTTGCATTGTGGGAGATGTTGAGATGTAATGGGGGTGGGGGGTGGGGTACTGACCAGTATTTGACACCTCACTGACTCTCCTCACTTCCTGCAGGAACATCATCCATGGCAGTGACTCTGTGGAGAGTGCCAAGAAGGAAATTGCCTTGTGGTTTAAGCCAGAGGAGCTGACCAACTACGATAGCTGTGCCTACCAGTGGGTGTATGAGAAATGAGCGTCCCTTTCCCCATTCACCACCATATTGTGTTCCGTTACTTCTCTGCAATAAGTGTTACAATCCAGAGGCCGTGCCTCCTGTGGACCGCTGCAGTAAGCCGGCCGGGACCAACCCAATGTTTAATAAAATACTTCAACCTGGTTTGCACAATCTGATCTTCTGTGGTTTGTTGTAGGTAATCCTAACCCTGTCCTCCTGATCTGCTGCCAGCAGTAGATCTGTGGGTGGAGCTTAGTCAAGGGGAGTGGCTTGCTTTTGTCCTACTGCACAGGGTAAAAGGAGGCTCCTACAGACTGGATGGGGAAGTGGGAGAGGGGATGTTTAGGATTTAACAGGACTGCGGTGTATCCATATCTGAATAGAGCGACACATGTGCAAGTTCTACACCTCCATTCAGATACAGGAGACCCAATCCCTCCACCATTTAGGTAACTTAAGCAGGACCAAACCATCTTGTCCACCTGCCCTAATCATAAAATAGGGTTAAGTATTCTTGGGAGAGGGAGCCCTTAAGCCACTCACATTGATAGTATCTGGTCAGTATTTGTAAGCCAGAAACTGACATGATGGAGAAGGTTCAGGTTTTCTTTATACTATGTAGCTCTCAAATACTACCTCCAAAAAATGGCTGAAGGCTACAAAGAAACCTCCCCTGTGTAGTGAGACTCATTCATGTGACAACCATATGGTCTCCCTGCTTTCCCTAAACGCTTCAAGCTAGTGGCAGAACTGTCAGTAGATGGAGCGCCTACTGCTATAAATCGCTTGGTGACTCTCTCCAGCTTGTGTGGCATGTTAGGAGCTGGAGTTTATAACAGCTGGCTGGAACTTGTAGTTGAACAGAAGCTGTTGAGCCACAAGTCATAAAGGACTGATAGGGAGGCTTATGGGATTTCAAAAAAACTCCATGCCCCTCTAAACTCCTGGAGTCACTGTGTACATACATTACATATCCTGAGTTACATCCTATGTTATACTCCAGAGCTGCACTCTCTAAGCTAGTTCTTGGAATCCTCGTGTACAGAAGCATACCCCTTTAAGTAGGTAGCAGTAAACTTTCCCTGCATTAAAAGGGTTGTCCAGGATAAACATTGAGGCAAGGGAGGGGGAGAAAAAAAGTGACCATCTATCCCTGATGGTCTGGTGTCTCCCAGCAGGGTCCATTCCCTGTTGCTTTAGTGTCTTGTTTTGATGGAAGTCCTTGCTGCAGGTGACCCCTGAGGCCTAAGGGAAGGGCACATGACATACTGAGGCCACTGAATGGACTCAGCGGTCATGTGTAGCAAGGACGTCTGGAAGAAGACCCTGGAGCATGGGCGACATGAATATGTTAATATTTATATGTAATTTTTTTTTTTCCCAGCTTCATATAAAATTTATCCTGAACAACTCCTTCAAATGAGTACCAAGCCAAGTTTGTAGAAATACAAAATCTAGAATCTTCCTCAATGGTAATTCCCAAAGCCCGTTCAGTTAAAAAGCAGAGAATGCTGGGAGAATTTAGCTCAATCTACAGAAAAGCGAATTCGGCTCTTGAGTATAATACAGGCTGTAACTGAATGGTAGATATAATGTATAAATTGGCCTCTGGCTTCCTACAGTGTAGGAGAACTAGTTAGGGTTGGGCATGTTAAATGCACTGTACTTGGTGAATAGTGCCGCCATCTTGTCAGTCCACCCTGTACAATGATGCTGTTGGGGATCTCGGTGTAGTCTCAGCACATTCTTGTGTAATGAAGTGTCTCAGCTGCTCTGGGGTTGTATTTACACTGACAGGTGCAGGTTGTCACTCTAGTGTGGTGCATGCATGGGTGGACAACATGTTCAACACTGTTTAGACTTGCCCAATATAGTTCTCATTCTGCTCTGTCTACCCATGATTCCATGTTCTCGGGCCCAGCTGAGCAGGGCCTTTTATCTCAACCAGAGTCTGCTCATTCATAAAGAGAATGTCAAAAGTGCAGTAACGACTGACACACAAGCAACAGAGGAGTGGATGTATACATCATTCAGGGTCTGTGGAAAGTATGGTGAAAATCTCACAGTAAGAGGACATCTAGAACTTCTCGTCACCAGTGACAACTCTGGAATTATTGGGGGATTAACTCTATAAATCCCAGTATTTCCTCCACTCACTGAAAATGAGCAGTTTCTCCAGTTAATCCCCGCCTGCCATCACTGCAGTAACTAATACCTTTGTATTTAATCTGCTTTCCATTTGGCCACCAGTTTTGTTTTTTTTTAATTAACTCTGTGAAAATCCCCCGTATAAAAATGAGCCATATATTCCTCTGATCTGCCCCTCCTTTACAATCCAGGGCTGAATACAGTATTTACTGCAGGTCTCTCTATCTAAGAATGTATAGGGAGAGGCTTAGTGCTGCCCCTGCTAAGTAATGTCATGTACACTTAGTGGTTTTCAATAACTAGCATAGTGAATACAGCTCTGGAGTATAATACAGGATATAACTCAGGATAAGTAATGTAATGTATGTACACAGTGACTGTACCAGCAGAATAGTGAATGCAGCTCTGGAGTATAATACAGGATGTAACTCAGGATCAGTATAAGATAAGTAATGTAATGTATGTACACAGTGACTGCACCAGCAGAATAGTGAGCGCAGCTCTGGAGTGTAATACAGGATGTAACTCAGGATCAGTACAGGATAAGTAATGTAATGTATGTACACAGTGACTGCACCAGCAGAATAGTGAGTGCAGCTCTGGAGTATAATACAGGATGTAACTCAGGATCAGTATAAGATAAGTAATGTAATGTATGTACACAGTGACTGCACCAGCAGAATAGTGAGTGCAGCTCTGGAGTATAATACAGGATGTAACTCAGGATCAGTACAGGATAAGTAATGTAATGTATGTACACAGTGACTGTACCAGCAGAATAGTGAGCGCAGCTCTGGAGTATAATACAGGATGTAACTCAGGATCAGTACAGGATAAGTAATGTAATGTATGTACACAGTGACTGCACCAGCAGAATAGTGAGTGCAGCTCTGGAGTATAATACAGGATGTAACTCAGGATCAGTATAAGATAAGTAATGTAATGTATGTACACAGTGACTGCACCAGCAGAATAGTGAGCGCAGCTCTGGAGTATAATACAGGATGTAACTCAGGATCAGTACAGGATAAGTAATGTAATGTATGTACACAGTGACTGTACCAGCAGAATAGTGAGCGCAGCTCTGGAGTATAACACAGGATGTAATTCAGGATCAGTAAAGGATACGTAAAGTAATGTATGTACACAGTGACTGCACTGTTTATGGAGATGGGAAAAGATAAGGATCTTCTGATTGGTAAGATTTTGCTCTGACATGTCCAGTGTTCCTGAAATGTGTAAAGTACAGGAGAAAGTGAGGAATATATACTAGAAGTAGATGTCTTTATCTCTATACTGTGAGCTGCAGAGCTAGAGTGCCCTCTGCTGACAGAAAGTAGCATTGACTTGTTTGTAAGGTTAAATTTCCAAATACTGTACTTTTCTGAACAAATGAACCTTATCTCAGTGAAATGTTTTGGCTATAATAAAATGATGGCAGAATTACAATACAGGGCACAGCAGCAGAACATGTGAGGTAATAGAGCAGGTGGGACTTGTGATTACTAAGCAAATAGTATTTATAGTATTTCTATTCTTATCCATTAACACTGCACCCTATGTACAAGAATATACCTACTGTAATGCTGGCCCTATGTACAAGAATGAAGAAAAATTTAGTTAGCAAAATTTTAATTTCCTGTCATCCGGAGGCAGCACACAAATGGTTTAATATCGTCCAGGGTACAATTACAAGGAAAGGTTAATAAGCCATAATTAAGATCAATATATCAACCTATATAAATAAACCAGTGATGTCACTCACATATGTCAGTGGGTCCCTTCTTTTGGCTGCTAAGGCCATTGATTATCCTCATGTTTGGTGCAGGACTTCCACCGGAACAGGCACTTGTGCGTGCTGGACCAGACAGCGGACAACGGAGAACCAGGGACGGGTGAGTATCTTCTTTCTTTTTGTTTTGGTTTCCGTTTCCATGTCCTCCTCCAGGGTTTCCGAAAGTTGTGGACAACCCCTTTAAGGCTGAGGCCCCACGTTGTGGAAAAGCAGCTTTTTTTGTTGCAGATTTTGTTGCGGTTTTTTGAGCCAAAACCAGGAGTGGATTGAGCGGAAGGTAGAAGTATAGGAGCTTCCTTCATATTTCCCATTCCTTTTGTAGCCATTGTTGGCTTTGGCTCAAAAAACCGCAACAAAATCTGCAACAAAAAAGCTGCATTTCCATAATGTGGGGCCTTAGCCTTAGGGTGAGTAAGTTGTGCTTCAGGTAATGAAAATTTCGGTAAATAAATAATGAGATCTGTAAAGCAGTGATAATTTGGGCTTTTTTTTTAGCATGGCTGTGCCAAAGGTTAAAGGGATTGTCCCATGAACATTACTATATTTTAAATTATAGAGAATTAAAAGGTAAACATTTTTACAAATATAAATAATTAAAAATTTTGCAGAATTTTAAGGATTGTCACTAGCCATCTCAACGGTGACAGGCTGTTGTCTTGATCGGTTGCCATTGAATACGACCATGAATGCAGGAACTTTGTATGCTCTAAAACCCAGCCATTAAATCCTTGTTGTGGTCGGGTTATGTTCTCATACATGTAGTGTCCCTCCTGATAAACCAGCCATGATGTCCTTATTGTGGTCAGTTTATCGTCTCATACATGTAGTGTCCCTCCTGATAACCAGCCATGATATCCTTATTGTGGTCAGGTTATCTTCTCATACATGTAGTGTACAGTCATGGCCAAACATTTTGAGAATGACACAAATATTATATTTTCACATGATCTGCTGCCCTCTGGTTTTTATGTGTGTTTGTCAGATGTTTTTATCACATACAGAAATAGAATTGCATTCATATTATGAGTAACAGAAGCTTATATTGACAGTTAGAATGAGTTAATGCAGCAAGTCAATATTTGCAGTGTTGACCCTTCTTCTTCAGGACCTCTGCAATTCTCCCTGGCATGCTCTCAATCAACTTCTGGACCAAATCCTGACTGATAGCAGTCCATTCTTGCAGAATCAATGCTTTAATTTTGTCTGAATTTGTTGGTTTTTGTTTGTCCACCCGTCTCTTGATGATTGACCACAAGTTCTCAATGGGATTAAGATCTGGGGAGTTTCCAGGCCATGGACCCAAAATCTCTATGTTTTGTTCCCTGAGCCATTTAGTTATCACCTTTGCTTTATGGCAAGGTGCTCCATCATGCTGGAAAAGGCATTGTTGAGCGCCAAACTGCTCTTGGACGGTTGGGAGAAGTTGCTCTTGGAGGACATTCTGGTACCATTCTTTATTCATGGCTGTGATTTTAGGCAAGACTGTGAGAGAGCCGATTTCCTTGGCTGAGAAGCAACCCCACACATGAATGGTTTCAGGATGCTTTACAGTTGGCATGAGACAAGACTGGTGGTAGCGCTCACCTCTTCTTCTCCGAATAAGCGGTTTTCCAGATGTTCCAAACAATCGAAAAGGGGATTCATCAGAGAAAATGACTTTACCCCAGTCCTCAGCAGTCCACTCCCTGTACCTTTTGCAGAATATCAGTCTGTCCCTGATGTTTTTTCTGGAGAGAAGTGGCTTCTTTGCTGCCCTCCTTGAGACCAGGCCTTGCTCCAAGAGTCTCCGCCTCACAGTGCGTGCAGATGCACTCACACCTGCCTGCTGCCATTCCTCAGCAAGCTCTGCACTGCTGGTAGCCCGATCCCGCAGCTGAAACACTTTTAAGAGACGGTCCTGCCCCTTGCTGGTCTTTCTTGGGCGCCCTGGAGCCTTTTTGGCACCAATGGAACCTCTCTCCTTGAAGTTCTTGATGATGCGATAGATTGTTGACTGAGGTGCAATCTTTCTAGCTGCAATACTCTTCCCAGTTAGGCCATTTTTGTGCAGTGCAATGATGACTGCACGTGTTTCTTTAGAGATAACCATGGTTAACAGAAGAGAAACAATGATGGCAAGCACCAGCCTCCTTTTAAAGTGTCCAGTGGTGTCATTCTTACTTAATCATGACAGATTGATCTCCAGCCCTGTCCTCATCAACACCCACACCTGTGTTAATGGAACAATCACTGAAACGATGTTAGGTGGTCCTTTTAAGGCAGGGCTGCAATGATGTTGAAATGTGTTTTGGGGGATAAAGTTCATTTTCTAGGCAAATATTGACTTTGCAAGTAATTGCTGTTAAGCTGTTCACTCTTTATAACGTTCTGGAGTATATGCAAATTGCCATTAGAAAAACTGAAGCAGTAGACTTTGTAAAAATTAATATTTGTATCATTCTCAAAACTTTTGGCCATGACTGTACCTCCTGATAACCAGCCATGATGTCCTTATTGTGTCCGGGTTATCTTCTCATACATGTAGTGTCCCTCCTGATAACCAGCCATGATGTCCTTATTGTGGTCAGGTTATCTTCTCATACATGTAGTGTCCTCCTGATAACCAGCCATGATGTCCTTATTGTGGTCAGGTTATCAAGAGGAACACTACATGTATGAGAAGATAACCTGATCACAATAAGGACATCATGGCTGAGTTTCTGACAATTGCCAGACCATAGAAAGTTCCTGCATTCATGGTCGTGTCCATTGGCAACCGATCAAGACAACAGATACCAGTAAGATGGTTAGAGAAAGTCTTTAAAAAACAGTAACATTTTTAATTATTTATATTTGCAAAAATGTTTAACTTTTAAATGCCTACAAATGTAAATATGGTTATGTTCATGGGAAAACCTCTTTAAACCCGCCATGCCAGGCTATCCATCCTGGAATCGCTGAAGGTGATGCCAGGTCACTGTTCTGCACAACTGTTGTAAACTACTGTAAGTTTCGCCAAGTTACTATTGTAAAGCATGGCTGTAAGATGAATCAGGAACCCTTGACCATACTGTATAGAGATACCGAGCCTCAGAATGGTTTGGTGACCTGAAGTTAGTTGAAGATGGTTGACATGAGAATAAAGTAGCCCTTGTTGGAAGAGAAGATCCTGCTGAACTAGAAGTCCCCAACATCTGCTCCTTGATATAAGGATGACCGCCAGAGACAATAGCATTATGGCTATGGCATCCACCCGCTTGTCCACATTCTTCCAGGCAATTTTGTTTCAGACAGAAATTGGGGAGTATAAATTTGAGAATGGATTCTGTATCTGGGAATTTTATACTTTGAACCTGGAATAGTTGGGACACATGAACCTCAGAAGTCTAAAGAGTAAGTGCAGGTAAAATGGAAGAAGCAATTGTGTGGATGGAGCCAATATCAAGCCAACAATCCTTGAGGTAGGGGATGATAGTGACAGCCACTGCCTACAAAGTCTGGCTGTCAGAACCATAGCACTTATTGTAGACACTCGGAGTGGAAGTGATGCAGAACACAAGGCATTAGAAGTGACAATACAGGTGTTTGTAAGTATGTGTCAGGTAAGAGTATAGAAGCCGTCTGAAGTGCTTTAACTGATCGAATGGTTTCCATTTTGACCTTCTCCATTAGACACTGATCTGCTATTTCCTTCATGAGTCTTCACTTGTTCCCTGGTTTTGGCATAGGAAAAAAAAATCAGGAGTAGATTATCTTTCCTACTCAGTAATGAGGGACTTGTTCCAGGAAATTCTTGTAATGGAGTTGTGATATCTGGAGCCAGTATGGTTTCTTTCACCATAGTAGAAGACCCCTTGCTGGTGACCCCTAGAGCCTTGCTCCATTGTTCCCCTCATGATTTCTACTCTGTCCCAGTTTGTTCTGGAAACAGCCTGCCTCTAGACTTCCCAGATGTCCCATGTTGGTGATGATAGGATGGGTATAGAAACACATGGTCATTGCCATCTGACAAGGTTTCTCCAGTTGAAGGCTGAAAAGATTGTTAGTCTGGAAAAGTAAGACGGAGAAGTGGTCTATGGGATATTGTTGCTTCAAGACTTTGTGCAGCTCCTACTACAATGAAAGCCGCCATAAAAGTTTAATGACATCTAAGGAGCCATCCTACAGTATTCAGCCCTGTAACTCATGAATAGTAGGCTCTCTAGCGCAGGTGCCATATTGCAAACCTTGTGGTAGTCGTCTGAGCCATATGCTCCGAGATCTGCAAAAGAAGACGTAAATGTAAATCTTACAGGCTACAGCTGCAGGAGTACCCCAAAGTAGCGAACACTTAAATGTTAAATTAAAAGTTAATAAAAAAGGCTTTGTTTGGAGCCTTCATTAACAATTATGTAATGGCCCCCTCAGTGCCCCACATGTAGTATAATGGCCCTCACACTTCAGTGCTGCACAGTATAATAGCCCCCAGTGTCTCCCCATGTAAAATAACAACTCCCGCCCCACAGTGCCATAGCAGCTCCCATGTAGTATAATGTCTCATATTGTCTCCTCCATACAGTATAATGTCCAATAGTGGCCCCTTCAAACAGTATAATGTCCCATAGAGGCCCCCATACAGTATAATGTCCCATAGTAGCCCCTCCATACAGTATTATGTCCCATAATGGCCCCCTAAAACAGTATAATGTCTCATAGTGGCCCAACCAAACAGTATAATGTCCCATAGTGATCTCTCCATACAGTATTATGTCCCCAAGTGGTGCCTACATTAATTAAATTAAAAATCCCATGTACATAGGGAATTTTTAACAATTTTAAGTTTAGCCAAGCCAGCACTTTTCTGGGGTTTGGCTGAACCCGACATTTTGGGGTTTCGTCGCCCACAAACTACAATTATACTATGGGATCTCTTCAGACCCTCAGAGTATAATGATCGGAGAACCAGGGGAGGTGATTAAACATAACAAACAGTATTACTCACCTCCCCTGGCCTCCGGCACTGCTCCCCGTGCTCCTCCAGCCTCCAGACATAACATCAGGGACCGCAGTGGTCACATGGGTCACGTAGCGTAATGACGCCCAGTCACATGCCTCAGCTGGAGGAGCACCAGAGCCCAGGGGAGGTAAGTAACACTGTTTGTTATGTTTATTCACCTCCCCTGAGCGATCATAATACTATAAGGGTCTGAAGAGATCCTATAATATAATAGTAGTTCGAGGTTGAGGAACCCCATGCACTACAATTGGTGATGGCCAGTGGCGTAACTACCACTGTAGCAGCTGTAGCGGCTGCTTTTTTTTAAATAGGCCGTTACCTGCTGTAACTCCAGCAGGTAATAGGCCTTATTTACTTACTGATCCCGTTACTGCTCAGGGTCACCATCCGCTTTCCCTTCTGCCCTCCAAGGGGCCCCGTGTGTCCCATATCATGTTGCTGATGCTGAACATCGGCAAGACGTCACTGACTTCAAGGGAATGCACGGGGCCTCCTGGAGGAATGAAGGGGAAGCAGAGGCGACTGCAAGCAGGAGTGGGGATTGGTAAGTAAGGCCAAGGGCCCGCACCAAAAGTCATTTTTGGTCAAACCCCACAAGATTCGACATGTGTGGTTCTCCTAGCAGTTCCATTTGGACCAAATATGTCTGAACTGAAACTGCTATTATTATACTTCGGGGTCTTTTCACACCCCAGAGTATAATGATTGGAGGCCCAGGGGAGGTGACAAACACAAAAACCAGTGTTAGTTACCTCTCCTGGGCTCTGACACAGCTCTCTACTGTCTTCGGCCCTCTTCAATGACGTCACAGACGTGGGTTAAGCCGGCGTCATTATGCATTGTGACGCCGGTGTAACCCACATATGTGACGTCATTGAAGAGGGGTCTTAAAAGATCCCAGAGTATAATAATAGTTCGTGGGTGGTGAACTCCCATAATTTCAGGTTCTGATGAACCAGAAATTTTTTCAAAATTTGCAACAAACACCATGGGGGCCACTATGGGACATTATACTGTCTGGAGGGGCTCCTATGTGATATTATACTGTGTGAAGAAGCCGCCATGAAACTCTTTACTGTAAGCTGGGGCCGCTATGGGACATTATACTGTGTGGAGAGGCTGCTATTGGGCATTATACTGGGTGAAGGGGCCTCTATGGGACATTATACTGTGTGGAGGGGCCACTGTGGGACATTATACTCTGTGCACGGGCTGCGGGCCGCTATGTGACATTATACTGTGTGGAGGGGTTGCTATGGGATATTATACTGTGTAGAGGGACCGTTATGGGATATTATACTGTCAGGAGGCCACTTCGGGACATTATAGTGTGTGTAAATGGGGCGTTATACCATGTGAGGGCCAGGAAAGGGGGTGCTATGTTGTGTGTGGGGTAGGGCCCAGTCTTTGCTAGTTACACCCCTGGAGCAGAAGTAACATAGCTTCATTGAGCATTAACAACAGCTAAAATCAGTAATGTGTGCTGCAGGTAAGTCTGGAAAGAAAGACACTTATCTTAAAGGGATTATCCGGTTTCTAACATTGATGGCCTATCCTTAGAATATAACTGCTATAATACTGCCCCCTATGTACAAGAATATAACTATTATAATACCTCTCCTATGTTCAAGAATATAACTACTATAATACTGCTCCTATGTACAAGAATATAACTACTATAATACTGCTCCTATGTACAAGAATATAACTACAGTCATGGCCAAAAGTTTTGAGAATGATACAAATATTAATTTTTACAAAGTCTACTGCTTCAGTTTTTCTAATGGCAATTTGCATATACTCCAGAATGTTATAAAGAGTGATCAGCTTAACAGCAATTACTTGCAAAGTCAATATTTGCCTAGAAAATGAACTTTATCCCCCAAAACACATTTCAACATCATTGCAGCCCTGCCTTAAAAGGACCACCTAACATCGTTTCAGTGATTGCTCCATTAACACAGGTGTGGGTGTTGATGAGGACAGGGCTGGAGATCAATCTGTCATGATTAAGTAAGAATGACACCACTGGACACTTTAAAAGGAGGCTGGTGCTTGCCATCATTGTTTCTCTTCTGTTAACCATGGTTATCTCTAAAGAAACACGTGCAGTCATCATTGCACTGCACAAAAATGGCCTAACTGGGAAGAGTATTGCAGCTGGAAAGATTGCACCTCAGTCAACAATCTATCGCATCATCAAGAACTTCAAGGAGAGAGGTTCCATTGGTGCCAAAAAGGCTCCAGGGCGCCCAAGAAAGACCAGCAAGCGGCAGGACCGTCTCTTAAAAGTGTTTCAGCTGCGGGATCGGGCTACCAGCAGTGCAGAGCTTGCTGAGGAATGGCAGCAGGCAGGTGTGAGTGCATCTGCACGCACTGTGAGGCGGAGACTCTTGGAGCAAGGCCTGGTCTCAAGGAGGGCAGCAAAGAAGCCACTTCTCTCCAGAAAAAACATCAGGGACAGACTGATATTCTGCAAAAGGTACAGGGAGTGGACTGCTGAGGACTGGGGTAAAGTCATTTTCTCTGATGAATCCCCTTTTTCGATTGTTTGGAACATCTGGAAAACAGCTTATTCGGAGAAGAGGTGAGCGCTACCACCAGTCTTGTCTCATGCCAACTGTAAAGCATCCTGAAACCATTCATGTGTGGGGTTGCTTCTCAGCCAAGGGAATCGGCTCTCTCACAGTCTTGCCTAAAAACACAGCCATGAATAAAGAATGGTACCAGAATGTCCTCCAAGAGCAACTTCTCCCAACCGTCCAAGAGCAGTTTGGCGCTAAGCAATGCCTTTTCCAGCATGATGGAGCACCTTGCCATAAAGCAAAGGTGATAACTAAATGGCTCAGGGAACAAAACATAGAGATTTTGGGTCCATGGCCTGGAAACTCCCCAGATCTTAATCCCATTGAGAACTTGTGGTCAATCATCAAGAGACGGGTGGACAAACAAAAACCAACAAATTCAGACAAAATTAAAGCATTGATTCTGCAAGAATGGACTGCTATAAGTCAGGATTTGGTCCAGAAGTTGATTGAGAGCATGCCAGGGAGAATTGCAGAGGTCCTGAAGAAGAAGGGTCAACACTGCAAATATTGACTTGCTGCATTAACTCATTCTAACTGTCAATATAAGCTTCTGTTACTCATAATATGAATGCAATTATATTTCTGTATGTGATAAAAACATCTGACAAACACACATAAAAACCAGAGGGCAGCAGATCATGTGAAAATATAATATTTGTGTCATTCTCAAAACTTTTGGCCATGACTGTACTATAATACTACTCCTATGTACAAGAATATAACTACTATAATACTGCTCCTATGTACAAGAATAGAGCTACTTTAATACTGCTCCTATGTTCAAGAATATAACTACTATAATACTAATCCTATGTACAAGAATATAACTACTATAATACTGCCTCCTATATACAAGAATATAACTACAATAATACTGCCTTCTATGTACAAGAATATAACTACTATAATACTGCCCCCTATGTACAAGAATAGAACTACTATAATACTGCCCCCTATGTACAAGAATATATCTACTATAATACTGCCCCTATGTACAAGAATATAACTACAATAATACTGCCCCTATGTACAAGAATATAACTACTATAATACTGCCTTCTATGTACAAGAATATAACTACTATAATACTGCTCCTATGTACAAGAATATAACTACTATAATACTGCCCCCTATGTACAAGAATATAACTACAATAATACTGCCCCTATGTACAAGAATATAACTACTATAATACTTCCTCATATGTACAAGAATATAACTACTATAATACTGCCCCATGTGCAAGAATATAACTACTATAATACTGCTCCTATGTACAAGAATATAACTACTATAATACTGCCCCTATGTACAAGAATATAACTACTATAATACTACTCCTATGTACAAAAATATAACTTCTATAATACTGCTCATTTGTACAAGAATATAACTACTATAATACTGCCCCTATGTACAAGAATATAACTACTATAATACTTCCTCATATGTACAAGAATATAACTACTATAATACTGCCCCATGTGCAAGAATATAACTACTATAATACTGCTCCTATGTGCAAGAATATAACTACTATAATACTGCCCCTATGTACAAGAATATAACTACTATAATACTGCTCATTTGTACAAGAATATAACTACTATAATACTGCCCCTATGTACAAGAATATAACTACTATAATACTTCCTCATATGTACAAGAATATAACTACTATAATACTGCCCCATGTGCAAGAATATAACTACTATAATACTGCTCCTATGTGCAAGAATATAACTACTATAATACTGCCCCTATGTACAAGAATATAACTACTATAATACTGCTCCTATGTACAAGAATATAACTACTATAATACTACTCCTATGTACAAAAATATAACTTCTATAATACTGCTCATTTGTACAAGAATGTAACTACTATAATAATGCCTCCTCCTCAGTGATACTTTGCTGTATTATGTCCTCCTTCCCTCCTGTTGTAATGAATGGGAGTAAACATTTTGATAAGGAATTGTATTCTGCATAACATTATGATGTGGTTGTAGTATTATGCATGGATTAGTATGCTGGGATTTGTGGTTCCATTCCAGTGGATGTATTATAATTGGTTTATGATAAGTATATATGTTATTGCCGAGCCTGTGCAGGGTGCGTGATGGGGGCATTGTCTTTGTGTAGGACTCTGGGTCCCTGGGTCTCTTCTCAGGGTGTGTCCTGCACTCTCTCTCCCCTTGTCCCTCTCTGTGTGGGGTGTCTCTCCCGGTCCAGTAGTCTGTGGTTGTGTTAATATTGATTGTGCTCTCTCCTCTTCCAGTGCCCAGCAGAGCCTGCAATGCAGAGAGTAGGGAGGAGAGAGGGGGAGGAGAGACAGAGAGCGTAGGGGGTGCAGGAGGTAAGGAATGATGGAGGAGACACAGAGGAGAGGGAGGGCTGAGGTAACACTGTGCACAAAGGAGAATCAGGGGTGGCCGGAGATCATCAATAATCCATCACATGCAAAACACAAGGAGGAGACCGAGGGCAGCTTCTGCCAGGGGTGGACATGTCATCAGTCAGGGCTTAGTACTGATAACTTGTAGAACTAGAAGTCCCAGGATTCCTTGAACATACCCAGGTAGCGTCTTCCCAAGCTGCTACCCTTGGTTAATATAATGAGATGCAGGAGCTGTCCTCAAAGTACTAGATGTTTGAGAACTAATAGTCCCACTATACTCAGACCATTTTTAGAAAATCCAATTTCTAAAGAACTAATAGTCCCAGCATGCCCTAACCTTCTGTAGAGTGTACATGAAGTCTGATCTACTAAAAAAAATACAAAAAACTAATTCTAGAGAACTAATAGTTTCAACATGCCCTGAACGTCTGTAGAGCTTACACTAGGACTGATCTAGTAAAAAAATAAATAAAAAAATTATATATATATATATATATATATATATATATATATATATGATTTCTAGAGAACTAATAGTCTCAGCATGCCCTGAATGTCTGTAGAGATTACACTAGGACTGATGTAGTAAAAAAAAATAATATATATGATTTCTAGAGAACTAATAGTCCCAGCATGCATTGACCTCCTCTATACATTCCATCTGTAAATCTGGATCTAGTGAAATTGTGGTCTGTGGTTCAAGGAGAACTAATAGTCCCAGCATGGTTTCCCATCTTAAGAAGCACAATCTATGAGTCCTAATCCAATAAAATTGTGCTTACTGGAGAACTAATAGTCTCAGCATGCTCTGATATCCTCTAGAGTCTCCACCTGCGAAATCTAACCTAGGAAAAGTCTGGTTACTCGAGAACTAATAGTCTCAGCATGCCCTGACCTGCTTTAGCTAAGCTGGCTCTTGCAGTTTCTCAGAAATGCCTTTTTTTAAAGCCACCACAGAGCTGTGGCATTTGGAAAAGTAAAAGCACCGGCATATCCTGACACCCTCCAGAATCCTCTTTCCTCCCTTATCTCTCAGATGCCACCTGCAGAATCTCTTTAGTTTTAAGACCTGTTGCTGTTCCAGTAAAGCTCTGGCCATTGGAGTACTAATAGTCACAGCAAGCTTTTCCATGCCCAAGCTGGTTCCTGCAACATAAAGCCTTTGTTTTGTCAGAGACCAGGGAGCTGTCCACTGGTCTGGTGCTGACAGGCTGTCACTATGACCTGTCATCCTCTACATGACCTCTACTGTGCTGACTCTTCATATGGTGTCAGATACCAGGCTGTGTCAGAGTCACTACTAGGTCCCTAGGGGGCAGAAGTTGCCCTATGAGTCCTACATAACTTGTGCTTTTCCACTGGCATGTTGGTGATTGTTGGACTAAAATTTTCAGCATTCCCATAATCCTTGGTCAAAAAATGGCTTTCTAATGTTCACCTAGAAGCCGACCGTGTCAATATCTGACAACTGGAGGACTACTACTCCTAGAATATCCTGTAGTTCCTTCCAGCAGTTCCTCCTTAGCTTTGGTTTTCCATTGTTGTCCTGAGGAGATGAGGGCGCTGTCCACCAGTCCTGGTGCAGATCCTGTCAGTGTCTTACCATTGGAGGACCACAACTCCTAGAATGCCTTCTTCCTCTACCAGTTCTAATCCCCTGATTTTCCAGTGTTGACCTGAGGAGATGAGGGCGCTGTCCACCAGCCCTGGTGCTGATCCTGTCAGTGTCTTACCATTTAAGGACTACTACTCCTAGAATATCCAGTTGACTTAAAGAGATGAGGGCGCTGTTCACCAGTCCTGGTGCTGATCCTGTCAGTGTCCTGCCTTGGGAGGATTACTATTCCTAAAATGTCCGCAGTCCCTGTCAATTCTAATCACCTGTTGACCTGAGGAGATGAGGGCGCTGTCCACCAGCCCTGGTGCTGATCCTGTCAGTATCTTACCATTTAAGGACTACTACTCCTAAAATATCCAGTTGACTTAAAGAGATGAGGGCGCTGTTCACCAGTCCTGGTGCTGATCCTGTCAGTGTCCTGCCTTGGAAGGATTACTATTCCTAAAATGTCCGCAGTCCCTGCCAATTCTAATCACCTGTTGACCTGAGGAGATGAGGGCGCTGTCCACCAGTCCTGGTGCTGAATCTGTCAGTGTTCTACCACTGGAGGACTACTACTCCAAGAATATCCAGTTGACATGAAGAGATGAGGGTGTTGTCCTCCAGTCTGGGTGCTAATCCTGTTAGTGTTCTACCATTGAAGGACTACTACTCCTAGAATGTCCAGTTGACCTGAGGGGCGCTGTCCACCCCACAGATTAGCTAGGTGTCAGTAATGAAGTGACTAAATACTTTGTCCTGGGGGGCAGGGGTCTCGTTCTTCTTGGTGGAAGAAAGTCCCTGGCTGATATTATATGAAGCAGCAGCAGTTTTCTGCCTCAATGCTCATCCTTCCTATAGGGGCCCCAGAGCCCCTGCAATGGTGATCTGTGCGCTGTAATAATAGGCTATGTTTCCTTTATTTAAAGCCTTAGGCCTGGGGTGGGGGTGGGTTGGGGGGGGGGGTGTAATGATGCAGCCTCAGTCATCAAGTGCTAACAATCCATAATTAATGCAAAGCAAACAATGACTATTATATGCAAATTGCCCCCTAAGAATCTAGAAAGGGTTAATCTCAACACCCCTGCCCCTATCCCCACGGGGGACAAGATTTTGTCTGGGTCCCATCTGGCCACACGTTTCCTGTTCCCTCCCCCCTCCCTCCTCTCCCCTCCTAAAACTCCTATTGATTCTGCTCTTGGGTAAAGAATCACCTTCAGCTGTCAGACCCCACATAGCAGCACCCTGCAGGACTGGCATCTCTGCTAACCCAGACACCCCCTGTATACCCCCCCCAGCATCGCATCCCCCCCTCACCACCACAACAGTGGGGACAGGAGAGGGAGGGGGGCTTCATCTTGTAGGTGGGAGAGAGAGCTGCACCTTTCCCATAAGACACAAGGAGGTGTATGTTTGCTGGAGCAGCGCAGCATCCTTAAGCAGACAGCACAGCCAGGGACCAGATCTGCTCCATCTCCCTGGATACACAGAGACTGCCACAAGAGCCCTGTCTGGGGTAGATCTGCAGGGCAGGATGCGGGCTCTGGATGTCGTCTCCTCTGTCATCGTACTGCTCCTGGCTGCTGTAAAAGGTGAGCTGCATGGCTGAGGACTGCTGCAGTGACAGATATGTGTGCACAGGCTCCAAATACAGTCCCTATAGGATGTATGCTGGCTGTATAGGGGAAGATGCATGGACACACAGCTAATGTCATAGACTGTAATGTCTGCAGATGTGAACCGTCTTTATATGTTATATATGGGATCCATATTACTAGACAACCGTGCCTTTTAATGGCTTTAAGGAATTTTTTATGGGCTTGAAAAAAGAAGAGATTGAAAAAAGTCAGGGTATAGGGGCAACTATAGGGGTATTTATAGGGGCACGTAGTGTATAGGGGATCTGGCATACGCCTGTGAAAAAAAGGGCCAGTGCCTTCTATTGTCTGTGCTTGTGTGCATTCCGCTGCACGCTCGCTTCACGTTGGGTGATGGTGGAGACATTAACGTGTACTGAACATACAGATCCTGTGGCGACATATACGGGGGCGCCTATACATGCATAGCCACAGGGCTGGCGAGTGCCATGTCGATGGACACCAGCCCTGCGCTCTGCGTGGTTGGCTGCATGTGGTTGCTGGGGGAGGCCTGAGCATGGGGAGGAGAGGGTTAACCGTGGCTGTGTACACCGGGAGCAGACAGTGTAACGTGGCCGTCTCACTTGTCCTGTCTCCCAGGAGTTGGGTTATCTTCTAGGATTCTGTGATGTTTGGGGAGGGGGGGGGATGTTTCATCAGGGTCATCCCAAATCTGTCACCTCAATCTCATCTTCCTTGCTCAGTCATGTTCTCGCCTCCACCTTCCTCCGCTGTCATTACAGCTTCTTCCTGTGCCCCCTACTCGTCATTTACTCCGATTACATTGCACCATATTATATATTACATTACATCATGCTATGTTGTATTGTATTATATTATGTCATGTTATATTACGGTACATTGTATTATATCATGTTATATTACAGCACATTGTATTATACCATGTTATATTACGGTACATTGTATTATATCATGTTATATTACGGTACATTGTATTATATCATGTTATATTACGGTACATTGTATTATATCATGTTATATTACAATACATTGTATTATATCATGTTATATTGCGGTACGTTGTATTATATTATGTTATATTATATTACATTGTGTTATATTCTGATAGGCCAACATTAGATGTTTGGTAGGCCAAACCTGCATTTTATATCTAGACTGTCAAGATGTTCAAAATTTGTCTGTTTCTTAGCTATATCTCTTTCTGGTAAAGCTGGGTGACAGCCGATAGGGCCGCCATTACAGTTCCTGAATCGGTTGTTGCCCAGCTTTCCTGGATTTCTGAAAGGGAAATGACATTTCCCTTATAGAGTCTGACTCGCCATTATTGCCAGGCCCTGATGTGAATAGGTACATTGTGGCCCAAAAACTAGCACCATCTGCAGCAGGTCACCTGCCTCTCCAATCATGGTGTATAAGGGGTAACTCTGCCCTGGGCTGGTTGAGGAACAGACCCTCTGGACCACTCCCCCGGTCCAGTCTCTCTTCTTGCTGCACTACTAGGCAGTTTTGCCATTCAATGGAGTGGGAAAACTGTGTGACACCAGCTATAGAAGCTGTTATGGCAGCCATTTTGATTATTGGGACCCAGCTTTCCTAGAAATTTCATATGACTAAGACATGTCTGAATAATGGGAGTAACCTCTAGTGCCATCACTGAGGCATGAGGCATTTGTTGTCGGACTGGTGGCATTAACTTGAAAGTGGAGGAAAAGTTATCCCATAGCAACCAATCAGAGTTTACCTTATGTGATTCAGCTGCAGGTTTGAAAATGAAAGCTGAGATATGATTGGTCGCTATAGGCCACTGTGATGTATTTATATACAGTCATGGCCAAAAGTTTTGAGAGTGATACAAATATTAATTTTTACAAAGTCTACTGCTTCAGTTTTTCTAATAGCAATTTGCATATACTCCAGAATGTTATAAAGAGTGATCAGCTTAACAGCAATTACTTGCAAAGTCAATATTTGCCTAGAAAATGAACTTTATCCCCCAAAACACATTTCAACATCATTGCAGCCCTGCTTTAAAAGGACCACCTAACATCGTTTCAGTGATTGCTCCATTAACACAGGTGTGGGTGTTGATGAGGACAGGGCTGGAGATCAATCTGTCATGATTAAGTAAGAATGACACCACTGGACACTTTAAAAGGAGGCTGGTGCTTGCCATCATTGTTTCTCTTCTGTTAACCATGGTTATCTCTAAAGAAACACATGCAGTCATCATTGCACTGCACAAAAATAGCCTAACTGGGAAGAGTATTGCAGCTAGAAAGATTGCACCTCAGTCAACAATCTATCGCATCATCAAGAACTTCAAGGAGAGAGGTTCCATTGGTGCCAAAAAGGCTCCAGGGCGCCCAAGAAAGACCAGCAAGCGGCAGGACCGTCTCTTAAAAGTGTTTCAGCTGCGGGATCGGGCTACCAGCAGTGCAGAGCTTGCTGAGGAATGGCAGCAGGCAGGTGTGAGTGCATCTGCACGCACTGTGAGGCGGAGACTCTTGGAGCAAGGCCTGGTCTCAAGGAGGGCAGCAAAGAAGCCACTTCTCTCCAGAAAAAACATCAGGGACAGACTGATATTCTGCAAAAGGTACAGGGAGTGGACTGCTGAGGACTGGGGTAAAGTCATTTTCTCTGATGAATCCCCTTTTCGATTGTTTGGAACATCTGGAAAACAGCTTATTCGGAGAAGAAGAGGTGAGCGCTACCACCAGTCTTGTCTCATGCCAACTGTAAAGCATCCTGAAACCATTCATGTGTGGGGTTGCTTCTCAGCCAAGGGAATCGGCTCTCTCACAGTCTTGCCTAAAAACACAGCCATGAATAAAGAATGGTACCAGAATGTCCTCCAAGAGCAACTTCTCCCAACCGTCCAAGAGCAGTTTGGCGCTCAACAATGCCTTTTCCAGCATGATGGAGCACCTTGCCATAAAGCAAAGGTGATAACTAAATGGCTCAGGGAACAAAACATAGAGATTTTGGGTCCATGGCCTGGAAACTCCCCAGATCTTAATCCCATTGAGAACTTGTGGTCAATCATCAAGAGACGGGTGGACAAACAAAAACCAACAAATTCAGACAAAATGAAAGCATTGATTCTGCAAGAATGGACTGCTATCAGTCAGGATTTGGTCCAGAAGTTGATTGAGAGCATGCCAGGGAGAATTGCAGAGGTCCTGAAGAAGAAGGGTCAACACTGCAAATATTGACTTGCTGCATTAACTCATTCTAACTGTCAATATAAGCTTCTGTTACTCATAATATGAATGCAATTCTATTTCTGTATGTGATAAAAACATCTGACAAACACACATAAAAACCAGAGGGCAGCAGATCATGTGAAAATATAATATTTGTGTCATTCTCAAAACTTTTGGCCATGACTGTAGAAGTGGAGGTGTGGAAGGCATTCTCCATAGCAACCAATCAGATTGCAGCTTACAATTTCCTAATGCAGGTTAGAAAATGAAACCTGTAGTGTGATTGGTCCCTGAGACATTAATGTACAGTATTTATTTGGCAGCAGAAATGTGGGAGAAGTTTCTCCACAGCAACCAATCACATTGTAATATACAGTTTCCCAGTGCAGGGTAGAAAATGAAAGCTGAGTTATGAGTGGTTGTCATAGGCCACTACTGTGCTGTATTTATATACAAGAAAAAGGGTAGATGTAGTTTCCCCATAGCAGCCAATGAGATTCCAATTAACATGCTCCCAATGCAGGTAAGAAAATGAAAGCTGAGGCATAATTGGTCGCTATGGGCCATTACTTTTCTGTATGTATATAGAAGAATAAATGTGATAGGAGTTTTTCCATAGCAACCAATCAGATTCCACCTTACAGCTTGCCAATGCAGGTTTGAGAATGAAAGCTGAGATATGACTTGTTGCTATGGGCTATTAAGATGCAGTATTTATATGGTTTCCCCATAGCAACCCATCATTTATATGGTAATAGAGCTGAGATATGGTTGGTTGGTTGCTATTGGATACTGCTGCGCTTTATGTCTGAGGCCTGGTATGTATGTATATGTGGTGTCACGCTGTTTTTGTCTTCCTCCCCCAGGACTGCCCCTACTGGAAGATGAAGCGACAGAAGCTCCAGACCTGCTGCACACGCCTCCGCCTGGACGCTCGGACCCCGTGTCTCTGGAGCAGCTGGTTCATCAGGCCGTCATGAAGAAGGATTTCCTGGGGCAGGAGGGCTTCTTTACGGGTGAGAGCACAACAACGAGGCTCATGGCAACCAATCATATGGCAGCTTTCATTGTCTGATCACAGATATACGCTACAACCTGATTGGTTGCTAAGGGCAACAGGGCTGCTTTGCATTTCCTCTTTGCCTCTGTGCAGATTGTGAATTCTGTTCCCCCAGATAGTCCAGAAACTTCTTTATGACCCTGCACAGGCCGCAATTTTGTAGGCGGAACCATTATACAGTAATATTTAAGTCTCATTAAACCCTGCTCTGATCTGCACAGAGTGCTGGTCATCCTGAGCTCCCCTGGCTCATGAATAGAATGCCAGAACTGCAGTGAAGACTGGAATAAATAATGGAGAGATGGAATAAGGATGCCAGTCAGGGTCCACATTATGTCGGCCATTAGTGGTTGTCTGAATAACTGTCATTATATCTCCAGGCTGTCAGATGCCGGAGTAATGCTGTGTTATAACCTATGAATTCTCCTGTGTCATGGCTGACAATATTTATTAGTCACTAGTTCCCTGCAAATCGATATTCTATATTGTAATGAATACTAATAGGCCCACAAGATGGCTGCCCACGATGGCTACAGATGGCGCTTCTCTGGGTCCAGGGCACATAATAAGAATTGATCCAGATCTGGTCAGCCCATATAATACTGCACTAGTATCACTGTACATGCTTCTTGGCTCCGGTAGTGCAGATCAGGGGTTACATGTGGCTGATCCCATCCTTCTCTATGTGTGGGGGCCAAAGGCATGTGGCCCCTCACTGGCTTAAAGGGTGCCTCTGCCTCATGAGATCAGTTCTATGCAGCCTGTGGATCTGAGCAGATGGACCGTGACTTGCTCACTTACTATGTATAAGTATAAAGTCTGAGATCTTACTAATTCTAGATTATGTGTTTTGCTCCATATACATCCAGAGCTTGCATTTACAGTTCTTATACACCACCACTCATCTATAGAGCTGCATTCACCATTCTTTCTTTCCAGTCACCTCCACAGCTGCATTCACAGTTCTTATTCTCCAGTCACCACCAGAACTGCATTCAAAATTCTTATACACCACTCACCTATAGAGCTGCATTCACAGTTCTTACACACTGCTCACCTATTGAGCTGCTCCCATAGTTCTTATTTTTCAGTCACCTCTAGCACTGCATTTACAGTTCTTATACTCCAGTCACTTTATAGAACCACATTCAAAATTTGTATTCTCCAATCACTTCCAGAGCTGCATTCACAATTCTTATTAACCACTCACATCCAGTGTTGCAATAATTTCTCGTGCACCCCCAGGGTGTCTTGCAGGAGGTAAAGAAGCACATTTATAGCAATAGGTGCAGTTATTTTATAGGGGTGCACAGCAGAAAAATAGAGCTATGATTAGCTTATAATGATTGGGAAGTGCAGCTCTGGATGTGATTGGAGAATGGCACACACACATTTATGGACACCATTTTATACTAATAGTGGTTGATAATATTCAGTTTTGAATGTGGCTTTATGGTACTGAACTAAGAACGCAGGTCTGGATATTACTGGAAAACAATAATGTATAAATCAGCTTTGGATTAATTTGGAGCATATGAATTGTGGATGCCATTTTGGATGTGACTGGAGTAGAAGAATGAAGAAATCAGCCCGGAATATAATTAGAGAATAAAAATTGGAAATCAACTCCGGATGTAATTGTAGTATAAGTATTGTAAATGCAACTTTGGCTGTGGTTGGAGAATTAGAATTGTGGGTGCAGCTTTGGCTGTGACTAGAGTCCAGTGCTTGTGAAGCTGTGTAGTGTTTATGTAGAGATGTAGTATACTAATGCAGGCAGATGCTTGTTTCCATGGATATTGTGATTGTGTTGTCTTCTACATTGGGTCTTGTCTGTTTTTGCAGCTTTTATGTGGCGTCATTTTGATTTTTTTTTTTCCTCTGAATATTTTATAAAATGTAATGAAGTAACTGGGCACTGAAACACCAGAGCCCGGGAGAGCATGACTTGTTCATCAGGGAGTAACATGAAACTCTTGGACCCTGATGTAAATTCTGTAACCTATGTAATATCTGTAATCCTAAGGCTGTATTCACACACCACTTTGCAATGTGTTTTTCTTGTAGCAAATTTTGAAAAACTGATACGATTTGATAACTGATATATAAGTATGCATATATATGTATGTAGATGGGTGACCAACTTAAAACTGGCTGACTAATATTTCATGTATGCCATCGGTCCTTAGTTATAGTAGGCAGGGCACGCCAGGAGAATAGACGATGCCCACAGAGTCGTCACTCAGTGTGTAACTTTCATAAGCCTGAGGAGGGTAAGAGTTATTGGCCTTAGAGGGGAAGCAGGGGCTCTTAGTCTTAACAGCCAAAAATCGTGATATTTCACTACATGACTAAAGGAATCTGGACGGCAATGAATGTGCCATCTGCTGTGACGGATATAATAGTGCATGTATATTAGTGCGTGGAGGCTGCGCAGGGCAGTAAACAGACAGATTGGACATTTCAGATGATGTCACAGATTTATTTAAAGTGGCTTAAAAAAGTGTTCCAGAAAAAAAAAAATTTTTCCACTATATAGTGCAGAGTAGGCTATTATTAAAGAATACTGGCAGCAGTAAATGCCTAGTATATAGCTGTGTTACTTCATGGGCCGCTTACAGGTTGTCAGTAAGTGGCTCCTTCTTCACCTCTGATATGGTTTTCCTCATGCAGCCTACATTGACCATGAGGCTTAACAGAGACAGAGGGGTGAAGCCCTGCCGAAGGACAGCAGGTCATAGATAAATAATATAAAACTGCTGGCTTCTACTTCACACTGCAGTGTCTTAGTGTATCCTATGTGAGACAGCAACAGCCCATCTCCCCTTCTTCCTGCTTGTGATAAGTTTCTTCCTAGTAGTTCTTATAAGTAGGAGGCAGCGAGCATCAGTATGAGGCTGCATCTTATAGAAATAAAATTGGACACACCACATACAGATAACATAGACATGCAGTGTGAAGCTGCACCCATTAGAAATAATATAGAAATGTTTCACACAGCACACGCAGGTAGTGCATGCAGGCAGTGTGATTGAGGGGAAAGCAGTGTGAAGCTGCAGTCCACAGAAATACCCTGGAGATTCTGCACACAGCACACACAGGTAGTGCATGCAGGCAGTGTGATTGAGGGGAAAGCAGTGTGAAGCTGCAGTCCACAGAAATAAACTGGAGATTCTGCACACAGCACATGCAGGTAGTGCATACAGGCAGTGTGATTGAGGGGAAAGCAGTGTGAAGCTGCAGTCCACAGAAATACACTGGAGATTCTGCACACAGCACACGCAGGTAGTGCATGCAGGCAGTGTGATTGAGGGGAAAGCAGTGTGAAGCTGCAGTCCACAAATATACACTGGAGATTCTGCACATAGCACACGCAGGTAGGATAGACAGACAGTGTAAGTGAAGAGAGAGCAGTGTGAAGCTGTATTCCACAGAAATGCACTGGAGAGTCTGCATGCAGCACACACAAATAGTGCATACAGGCAGCGTGAGCGAAGGGAGCACAGTGTGAAGTTGTATTTCACAGACATACACTGGAGTTTCTGCACACAGCACACGTAGGTAGTATAGACAGACAGTGTGAGTGAGGGGAGCGCAGTGTGAAGCTGTATTCTACAGAAATGTACTGTTGATTCTGCATGCTGCACACACAAGTAGTGCATACAGGCAGTGTGAGTGATGGGAGCACAGTATGAAGCTGTATTCCACAGACATACACTGGAGATTCTGCACAGAGCATAAACAGGTAGTGCATACAGGCAGTGTGAGTGAGTGGAGAGCAGTATGAAGCTGCATTTCACAGAAATACACAGGAGATTGTGCACACAGCACACGCAGGTAGCATAGGCAGACAGTGTGAGTGATGGGAGAGCAGAGTGAAGATGTATTCCACAGAAATACACTGGAGATTGTGCACACAGAACACACAAGTAGTATAGACAGGCAGTGTGAGTCATGCCACAAGATGATCCCAGACCCCAAAGTATATGCAGAATCTAGACCACAACCCCATAATGAGTACCATCTGAAAAATACTAAATAAAGAAAAAAATACCCAGAATAAATAAAAATCTAAATAAATATACAGACCCCAGAACAGATAAAGACTTTAAATAAATATAAAACCTAAAATAAATAGACCCCGAAATAAATACAGATCAGACTCTAAAAAACAGACCACAAAATGCATTCAGACCCCAGGCGCCACAATAATACACACAGTGATGTCACAGTACAGGGATAATAAACAGTGATGTCACAGTACAGGGATAACACACACAGTGATGTCACAGTACAGGGATAATACACATATTGATGTCACAGTGCAGGGATAATACACACAGTGATGTCACAGTACAGGGATAATACACACAGTGATGTCACAGTACAGGGATAATACACACAGTGATGTCACAGTGCAGGGATAATACACACAGTGATGTCACAGTACAGAGACAATGAAAACAGTGATGTCACAGTTCAGGATAATACACACAGTGATGTCACAGTACAGAGCTAATACACAGTGATGTCACAGTACAGGGATAATACACACAGTGATGTCACAGTATAGGGATAATACACACAGTGATGTCACAGTATGGGGATAATACACACAGTGATGTCACAGTATAGAGTTACAAGTAATTACACAGAGGAGTGATAAAACACAACACATAGGTAACTTTCATTGATTTTTCCACATTCCCTTCCATAGCCATTACCATTACATGTGACCTTATGTCAGGCATGTACAGGGGCATCTCAATAAATTAGAATATCTTTGAAATGTTTATTTCTTCCAGTAATTAAATTAAAAAAGTGACCTCCTATATTTTCTAGATTCTTTACACACAGAGTCTTCTATTTCAAGTGTTTTATTTCTGTAAATGTTGATTATGGATCACAGGTAATGAAAACCCAAATCTAAGAAAATTAGAATATTGTATGAACGTTTCAAAAATATTCTAATTTATTGAGATGCACCTGTAATAATGGGCTCTTTCAGTTACTGGACCCCATAGCGGTCACTATACCTGTACATCTCTTAAGGAGTCCTATGTGTCGCCATAGTTACTGACTATAAATAAAACAATGTAGTCTGATCCCATCTTTCTTCTGTTTTTCATCTAACTAGATGAGATATGGTTCTGCATATAGGAGCTGCGTACACAAAGCCTGAGTGCTATGAACCTCTGTGGGAGCTGTTATGGCAGCCGTATTGGATAGATATAATGATTTAACTACTTGGATGCTGATTTGTGGGGGGGAGGGAGCATCTTTAGAGGTAGTAGTCAGTAGTGTGAAGTCTTTCGGTCCTGGCGTTGCACTGAAGCACAGTCCAGTATCCTTAAGGGTGTAATTGTTCCCAGAGAGGCTCCTGGTATTGATCTGCAGTGATGAAGATCCTTATCTGTGTCTTGAGGTGGTCACGTAATTATAAAATCCATAGGTCAGACAGCGGGGGTCCCTGCAGACCAGAGTAACACAGATCAGATCTGCAGAGGGGCATCAATCAGAGCGACACATGGGGGAGGGGGATTACAGGCACAGGACACCGCAGCCAGGAAACCATCATATAGGGATCTGTAAATATTTTTTCTACACATGGTGTTATGAGCAAGTCACTGTTTTATGGTATCAGACATTTCAGGATGAGCAGAGCAGGGGGAGCAGTAATGCTCTAAACCCTTCAGCCCCACATGTTGAATTTTAGTCAAGGTATTAGTATTGTTTGGGGCCTACAGTATATGGCAGCATGCTTACTTGTTTAGTGTATGGCACTATTATGTAGGCATCATATATATAGGCATTATGTTATGTGGTCACTGTATGTGCTGCAACAACATCAACCCTGGAAAGTTAAATAGCAAGGGTCCTTTCAAATATCACACCACAAGTCACATCCCCTAAATATATATACTTATATTAAGACCCTTATATTAATTTCCAATCCCAGACCAGACCCCTTTATTAATATCACACCCCAGACCAGACCACTATATTAATATTGGACCCCAGACTAGACCCCAATATTCATATCAGAACCCAGTCCTATATATTAACATCAGACCCCAGACCAGACCTTTATATTAATATCAGACCCCAGACCAGACCCCTATATTAATATCAGACCCCAGACCAGACCTCTATACTAATATCAGACCCCAAACCAGACTCTCATATTAATATCAGACCCCAGGCCAGACCTCTATATTAATATCACACCCCCAGACCAGACCCCTATATTAATATCACACCCCAGACCAGACCCCTATATTAATATCACACCCCAGACCAGACCCCTATATTAATATCACACCCCAGACCAGACCCCTATATTAATATCAGAACCCAGTCCTATATGTTAACATCAGACCCCAGATCAGACATTTATACTAATATCAGACCCCAGACTAGACCCCTATATTAATATTGGACCCCAGACCCCTATATTAATATCAGAATCCAGTCCTATATATTAACATCAGACCCCAGACCAGACCTTTATATTAATATCAGACCCCAGACCAGACCTCTATACTAATATCAGACCCCAAACCAGACTCTCATATTAATATCAGACCCCAGACCAGACCTTTATATTAATATCAGACCCCAGACCAGACCTCTATACTAATATCAGACCCCAAACCAGACTCTCATATTAATATCAGACCCCAGGCCAGACCGCTATATTAATATAACACCCCAGACCAGACCCCTATATTAATATCACACCCCAGACCAGACCCCTATATTAATATCAGAACCCAGTCCTATATGTTAACATCAGACTCCGGATCAGACATTTATACTAATATCAGACCCCAGACTAGACCCCTATATTAATATTGGACCCCAGACTAGACTCCTATATTAATATCAGAACCCAGTCCTATATGTTAACATCAGACCCCAGACCAGACATTTATATTAATATCAGACGCCAGACCAGATCAGACTAAAATGATCAAGAATATAACCCCAGACAGAATATATACTTTCTCTCCTTGCTCCATGTCCTTCTTCAGAGTGATGCCCATATTCTACCATCCATCCAGAGACAGGCAGTTGAAATGTGAATGCAGTTTTGGGTGTGATATAATGTAATTAAAGATAATTAGAACTGAAATGAATTATATATGTTATATTAATTATTCTATGTATATATCTTCCCATCAGGTACAACTTCTATCCCAACCCGAGCTGCCCCTGTGTCCTTGACTGATGACCTAGCTCCTGCAGGGGTCAGTGAGACATCTGGGGTCCTCACTACAGCCATTGGGGGAACTTTTTCCCTTCCTCCACCCCTCAGCACATTGACACCTCCATCTCCAGCACCCACAGGAGGTCCAGGACCCTCTGCTGAAGGGGAGGAAGAGACCACGACTACTCTGATCACCACCACCACTGTGACCACCGTGCACAGCCCAGGTGAGGACGATGGAAGTGAGCATGGAACATACCTGTAGATAGACGTGTTTTTTTTTTATAACTGAATAGTATACAGAAATATAGAATGATCAGTAATCAGAATAGTATACAGAAATACAGTGTGATCAGTAACAGACTAGTATACAGGAATACAGAGTGATCAGTAACAGAATAGTATACAGAAATACAGTGTGATCAGTAACAGAATAGTATACAGGAATACAGAGCGATCAGTAACAGAATAGTATACAGAAATACAGAGTGATCAGTAACAGAATAGTGTACAGAAATATAGAGTGATCAGTAACAGAATAGTATACAGAAATATAGAGTGATCAGTAACAGAATAGTATACAGAAATACAGAGTGATCAGTAACAGAATAGTGTACAGAAATACAGAGTGATCAGTAACAGAATAGTATACAGAACTATAGAGAGATCAGTAATAGAATAGTATACAGAAATACAGAGTGATCAGTAACAGAACAGTATACAGAAATACAGAGTGAACAGTAACAGAATAGTATACAGAAATATAGAACGATCAGTAACAGAATAGTATACAGAAATACAGAGTGATCAGTAACAGAATAGTATACAGAAATATAGAGCGATCAGTAACAGAATAGTATACAGAAATACAGAGTGAACAGTAACAGAATAGTATACAGAAATAGAGAGTGATCAGTAACAGAATAGTATACAGAAATATAGAGCGATCAGTAACAGAATAGTATACAGAAATACAGCGCGATCAGTAACAGAATAGTATACAGAAATACAGAGTGAACAGTAACAGAATAGTATACAGAAATATAGAACGATCAGTAACAGAATAGTATACAGAAATACAGAGTGATCAGTAACAGAATAGTATACAGAAATATAGAGCGATCAGTAACAGAATAGTATACAGAAATAGAGAGTGATCAGTAACAGAATAGTATACAGAAATACAGAGTGATCAGTAACAGAATAATATACAGAAATACAGAGTGATCAGTAACAGAATAGTATACAGAAATACAGAGCGATCAGTAACAGAATAGTGTACAGAAATATAGAACGATCAGTAACAGAATAGTATACAGAAATACAAAGTTATCAGTAACATAATAGTATATAGAAATACAAAGTGATCAGTAACAGAATAGTATACAGAAATAGAGAGTGATCAGTAACAGAATAGTATACAGAAATATAGAACGATCAGTAACAGAATAGTATACAGAAATACAAAGTGATCAGTAACAGAATAGTATACAGAAATACAAAGTGATCAGTAACAGAATAGTATACAGGAATACAGAGTGATCAGTAACAGAATGGTATACAGAAATACAGAGCGATCAGTAACAGAATAGTATACAGAAATACAGAGCGATCAGTAACAGAATAGTATACAGGATTACAGAGTGATCAGTAACAGAATGGTATACAGAAATACAGAGCGATCAGTAACAGAATAGTATACAGAAATACAGAGCGATCAGTAACAGAATAGTATACAGGAATACAGAGTGATCAGTAACAGAATGGTATACAGAAATACAGAGTGATCAGTAACAGAATAGTATACAGAAATAGAGAGTGATCAGTAACAGAATAGTATACAGAAATATAGAACGATCAGTAACATAATAGTATACAGAAATACAAAGTGATCAGTAACATAATAGTATACAGAAATACAGAGCGATCAGTAACAGAATAGTATACAGGAATACAAAATGATCAGTAACAGAATTGTATACAGAAATACAAAGTGATCAGTAACATAATAGTATACAGAAATAGAGAGTGATCAGTAACAGAATAGTATACAGAAATATAGAACGATCAGTAACAGAATAGTATACAGAAATACAGAGTGATCGGTAACAGAATAGTATAAAGAAATACAAAGTGATCAGTAACAGAATAGTATACAGAAATACAAAGTGATCAGTAACAGAATAGTATACAGAAATACAAAGTGATCAGTAACAGAATAGTATACAGAAATACAGAGCGATCAGTAACAGAATAGTATACAGGAATACAGAGCGATCAGTAACAGAATGGTATACAGAAATACAGAGTGATCAGTAACAGAATAGTATACAGAAATAGAGAGTGATCAGTAACAGAATAGTATACAGAAATATAGAACAATCAGTAACAGAATAGTATACAGAAATACAAAGTGATCAGTAACATAATAGTATACAGAAATACAAAGTGATCAGTAACAGAATAGTATACAGGAATACAGAATGATCAGTAACAGAATTGTATACAGAAATACAGAGTGATCAGTAACAGAATAGTATAAAGAAATACAAAGTGATCAGTAACAGAATAGTGTACAGAAATACAAAGTGATCAGTAACAGAATAGTATACAGAAATACAAAGTGATCAGTAACAGAATAGTATACAGAAATACAGATTGATCAGTAACAGAATAGTATACAGAAATACAGAGCGATCAGTAACAGAATAGTATACAGAAATACAGAGCGATCAGTAACAGAATAGTATACAGGAATACAGAGTGATCAGTAACAGAATGGTATACAGAAATACAGAGTGATCAGTAACAGAATAGTATACAGAAATACAAAGTGATCAGTAACAGAATAGTATACAGGAATACAAAATGATCAGTAACAGAATTGTATACAGAAATACAGAGTGATCAGTTACAGAATAGTATACAGAAATAGAGAGTGATCAGTAACAGAATAGTATACAGAAATATAGAACGATCAGTAACAGAATAGTATACAGAAATACAAAGTGATCAGTAACATAATAGTATACAGAAATACAAAGTGATCAGTAACAGAATAGTATACAGAAATACAGAATGATCAGTAACAGAATTGTATACAGAAATACAGAGTGATCAGTAACAGAATAGTATACAGAAATACAAAGTGATCAGTAACAGAATAGTATACAGAAATACAAAGTGATCAGTAACAGAATAGTATACAGGAATACAGAGTGATCAGTAACAGAATTGTATACAGAAATACAGAGTGATCAGTAACAGAATAGTATACAGAAATACAAAGTGATCAGTAACATAATAGTATACAGAAATACAAAGTGATCAGTAACAGAATAGTATACAGGAATACAGAATGATCAGTAACAGAATTGTATACAGAAATACAGAGTGCTCAGTAACAGAATAGTATACAGGAATACAGAGTGATCAATAACAGAATAGTATACAGAAATATAGAGTGATCAGTAACAGAATAGTATACAGAAATACAAAGTGATCAGTAACATAATAGTATACAGAAATACAAAGTGATCAGTAACAGAATAGTATACAGGAATACAGAATGATCAGTAACAGAATTGTATACAGAAATACAGAGTGCTCAGTAACAGAATAGTATACAGGAATACAGAGTGATCAGTAACAGAATAGTATACAGAAATAGAGAGTGATCAGTAACAGAATAGTATACAGAAATATAGAACGATCAGTAACATAATAGTATACAGAAATACAAAGTGATCAGTAACATAATAGTATACAGAAATACAGAGCGATCAGTAACAGAATAGTATACAGGAATACAAAATGATCAGTAACAGAATTGTATACAGAAATACAAAGTGATCAGTAACATAATAGTATACAGAAATAGAGAGTGATCAGTAACAGAATAGTATACAGAAATATAGAACGATCAGTAACAGAATAGTATACAGAAATACAGAGTGATCAGTAACAGAATAGTATAAAGAAATACAAAGTGATCAGTAACAGAATAGTATACAGAAATACAAAGTGATCAGTAACAGAATAGTATACAGAAATACAAAGTGATCAGTAACAGAATAGTATACAGAAATACAAAGTGATCAGTAACAGAATAGTATACAGAAATACAGAGCGATCAGTAACAGAATAGTATACAGGAATACAGAGCGATCAGTAACAGAATGGTATACAGAAATACAGAGTGATCAGTAACAGAATAGTATACAGAAATAGAGAGTGATCAGTAACAGAATAGTATACAGAAATATAGAACAATCAGTAACAGAATAGTATACAGAAATACAAAGTGATCAGTAACATAATAGTATACAGAAATACAAAGTGATCAGTAACAGAATAGTATACAGGAATACAGAATGATCAGTAACAGAATTGTATACAGAAATACAGAGTGATCAGTAACAGAATAGTATAAAGAAATACAAAGTGATCAGTAACAGAATAGTGTACAGAAATACAAAGTGATCAGTAACAGAATAGTATACAGAAATACAAAGTGATCAGTAACAGAATAGTATACAGAAATACAGATTGATCAGTAACAGAATAGTATACAGAAATACAGAGCGATCAGTAACAGAATAGTATACAGAAATACAGAGCGATCAGTAACAGAATAGTATACAGGAATACAGAGTGATCAGTAACAGAATGGTATACAGAAATACAGAGTGATCAGTAACAGAATAGTATACAGAAATACAAAGTGATCAGTAACAGAATAGTATACAGGAATACAAAATGATCAGTAACAGAATTGTATACAGAAATACAGAGTGATCAGTAACAGAATAGTATACAGAAATATAGAACGATCAGTAACAGAATAGTATACAGAAATACAAAGTGATCAGTAACATAATAGTATACAGAAATACAAAGTGATCAGTAACAGAATAGTATACAGAAATACAGAATGATCAGTAACAGAATTGTATACAGAAATACAGAGTGATCAGTAACAGAATAGTATACAGAAATACAAAGTGATCAGTAACAGAATAGTATACAGAAATACAAAGTGATCAGTAACAGAATAGTATACAGGAATACAGAGTGATCAGTAACAGAATTGTATACAGAAATACAGAGTGATCAGTAACAGAATAGTATACAGAAATACAAAGTGATCAGTAACATAATAGTATACAGAAATACAAAGTGATCAGTAACAGAATAGTATACAGGAATACAGAATGATCAGTAACAGAATTGTATACAGAAATACAGAGTGCTCAGTAACAGAATAGTATACAGGAATACAGAGTGATCAATAACAGAATAGTATACAGAAATATAGAGTGATCAGTAACAGAATAGTATACAGAAATACAAAGTGATCAGTAACATAATAGTATACAGAAATACAAAGTGATCAGTAACAGAATAGTATACAGGAATACAGAATGATCAGTAACAGAATTGTATACAGAAATACAGAGTGCTCAGTAACAGAATAGTATACAGGAATACAGAGTGATCAGTAACAGAATAGTATACAGAGCGATCAGTAACAGAAATTATCTTATAGATGGACAGCAGGAAATACGATACAGACTGATCAGAAAGATATTAACCCTGTCATATCACATCAATAAGACATTACAATAACATTACACACTGAGGGGGGGGGGGGGGGGGGGGGGGGGGGCCCCCTTAAGAGCCCCCCGGGGCCCCCCGGGGGGGCCCCCCCCCCCCCCACCCCCCCCCCCCCCCACCCCCCCCACCAACTACAACCACAGAAAACCCCATCTAATTTTTCCCCCCCTCCCCCCCCCCCCCCCCCCCCCCCACCACCACCACCACGCGGCCCGGCAGCCCGCCCCCCCCCCCCCCCCCCCCCCACGGTTTTGTGGCGGCCCGGCCCCCCCCAAAACCTGCACCTTTTTTAAAGGGAACGGGGAGGAAGCCCAGCCGGGTGTGTGGGGGGGGGCGCCGCCCACCCCCCCCCCCCCCCCCCCCCCCCCCCAAAGGGGGGAAAAAAAAAAACCCCCCCCCCCACCCCCCCCCCCGGGGGCCCCCCCCCCCCCCCCCCCCCTCCTCATACACCGCACCCCCCCCCCCCCCCCCACCCCGCCACACCGGGCCGGACCAGCCATCCAGAAGCCTGGAAAAGCTGAGTGGCAAGTCTGTATGAGCAATAGTGGCTGTCACCTAATTTTCCCAGGAACAGATGTGATATAGGTAATGGCTAAGAAGATTTGGGGAGGACTCGGGGTTAACTGTTTTTCATCATTATAAGAAGCGGAGATCAATAACTGGCTAATGGTTCCAGGTGGAGAAGCTCAATCTGTCCAAGGAGGAGGCACTAAGTGTGGAGGGGTTAGAAGAAGACCACCGTTCCCCCCCCCCCCCCCCCCCCCCCCCCCCCCCCGGGCCGCCCGGGCCCCCCCCCCCCCACCCACCCCCCCCCCCCCCCCCCCCCCCCCCCCCCCCCCCCCCCCCCCCGCCCCTTTATTTTCCCCACCCCAGGTACCCCTACTTCTTTTACCCCCACCCTAGGTTGTTATAGTAACCACTGCCCAGATTAAGGTAAATAGGAGGCAGTATTATAATAGTTGTATTCTTATACATAGGAGCAGCATTATAGTAGTTATATTCTTGTACATAGGAGCAGTATTATAGTAGTTATATTCCTGTACATAGGGGCAGTATTATAGTAGTTATATTTGTACATAGGAGGCAGTATTATAGTAGTTATATTCTTGTACATAGGCGGCAGTATTATAGTAGTTATATTCCTGTGCATAGGAGCAATATTATAGTAGTTATATTTGTACATAGGAGGCAGTATTATAGTAGTTATATTCTTATACATAGGAGTAGTATTATAGTAGTTATATTCTTGTATATGGGGCAGTATTATAGTAGTTATATTCTTGTATATGGGGCAGTATTATAGTAGTTATGTTCTTGTACATAGGAGCAGTATTATAGTAGTTATATTCTTGTACATTGGAGGCAGTATTATAGCATTTATGTTCTTGTACATAGGGGGCAGTATTATAGTAGTTATATTCTTGTATATGGGGCAGTATTATAGTAGTTATATTCTTGTACATAGGAGCAGTATTATAGTAGTTATATTCTTGTACATAGGAGCAGTATTATAGTAGCTATATTCTTGTACACAGGAAGCAGTATTATAGTAGTTATATTCTTCTACATAGGAGCAGTATTATAGCAGTTATATTCTTGTACATAGGAAGCAGTATTATAGTAGTTATATTCTTGTACATAGGGGCAGTATTATTAGCAGTTATATTCTTGTACATAGGAGGCAGTATTATAGTAGTTATATTCTTGTACATAGGAGTAGTATTATAGTAGTTATATTCTTGTACATAGGGAGCGGTATTATAGTAGTTATATTCTTGTACATAGGGGGCAGTATTATAGTAGTTATATTCTTGTACATAGGAGGTAGTATTATAGTAGCTATATTCTTGTACATAGGAGCAGTATTATAGTAGTTATATTCTTGTACATAGGATCAGTATTATAGTAGTTATATTCTTGTACATAGGAGGCAGTATTATGACAGTTATACTGTTGTACATAAGAGTCAGTATTAAAGGAGTAATATTCTTGTACATAGGAGGCACTATTATAGTAGTTATATTCTTGTACATAGGAGGCACTATTATAGAAGTTATATTCTTGTACATAGGGGCAATATTATAGTAGTTATATTCTTGTACATAGGGGGCAGCATTATAGTAGTTATATTCTTGTACATAGGGGGCACTATTATAGTAGTTATATTATTGTACATAGGGGCAATAATATAGTAGTTATATTCTTTAGGTTGTCAGTCTTCCTTTCTTCTTTTTAGCTTATGTCTTGAGCTGTGTGTTTCCTCCTCGACCTGAGAATGGAGAGGTCACTGTCACAGACCTGCACCCTGGAGGATCCGCCAACTTTCATTGTGCTCCTGGGTTTACACTCAAAGGTGCAGATTCTCTGGTCTGCCTCAATATCACCAGGCCACAGTGGAGTGGAAAGCCCCCAGTCTGCACAGGTAAGGGATGTCCAGGGGGAGGGCACAAAGTCCTGATTTTTGGCTTTTTACATTACTTCTTCTGTACCAGTGAATGTATAGAAGTGATAGTAGCTCTGGAGTATAATACAGGATGTGACTGAGGATGAATACAGGATATATATATATATATATATATATATATATATATATATTTATATATATATATTGAGGTGTGACTTGTTATAGTAACAGGTTGTTATTTATCACTCAGCGACTTGTGGGGGTGTAATACGTAATGCCACTGTTGGCCGTATCGTATCTCCCGATGTTACTGCGCATCATGGAAACAATTTGAGCTGCCATTGGTTGATCGAGGCGTCTGAGGGTCAGCGGCTTCACCTGCACTTTGAGAGGGTCTCCCTGGACGAGGACAATGATAGGTCAGTCACTGCCCTTTGTCTCCCCTCATTTCTGCACTTTAGGTTTTGGGGGTATTTGTTTATGTTGACCCTTATTGCATCTGTCATGGTCCTAAATTCCAGGACTTTGATGTATTGCAGTAAAGCTGAATTCCAGTCTGGATGGGGACACAGTAGTGATAATCATTAGAAACCCATTTCCTGCATATTCTCTCACTATATATTCTGTCTGTGTCCCCTTACACACTCTCCCCCTATGCGACCCCTCATTCTATATGGTCTCTCCTCAGGTTGGTTGTTCACTCTGGAAGCTCCACATTGTCCCCCCTCATCTATGACTCCGATATAGACGATGCCCCAGAGAGGGGTCTTCTGAGTGATGCCCAGTCCCTGTACATCGAACTGGTCTCCGAGAATCCAGCCGTCCCCCTGCTCCTTAGCCTCCGCTATGAAGGTGATTTTATGATATTTTCTATATCACACTGTTATCGTATACTCCAGTCACATCCAAAGCTGCAGTCACAATTCTGATGCACTGCATGCCTTACACAATACTGTATAGCAGGACACTTTGCAGACACTGAACCAGCAGGAAGCATCAGCAGTAACATGTGAGGTTAAAGAAAGACCAGTAATTCAGCAGATTTAGGGTTAATAGCTCCCTTTGGTGGTATCTTCATTTCTCCCTTTTTCTCTGCAGTTTTCTCTGAGACTCGATGCTATGAACCGTTTCTGGCTCATGGGAATTTCAGCACCACGGATCCGCTCTTCTCCCCGGGGACACTGGTCTCCTTCTCATGTAATGCGGGGTACATGCTGGAACAAGGACCACCCGTCATTGAGTGTGTGGATCCCACAGACCCTCACTGGAATGAGAGTGAGCCCGTATGTAAAGGTAAGAGACATTTCCCCCTATCTGGATCTCACAGTGAGCAGCAGCTGAACCGGGCAGATATCTCATGTACATCAATCCTGGAGTTCCCCTTTAAGCTTGCCAATTAGAACTGTGACCTATAGAAGACATTTTTACAAATTTGTCTCTGGTCCAACCCATATATAGGTACCCGTATCGATGTATTCTCCAAATATGCATACAGTGCCCAGATAAACAGTGCCATACAGTGCCTAGATAAATGGCACTGTACAGTACAGTGCCCAGATAAATAGTGCCATACAGAACCCTGATAAATAGTGCTGTATAGTGCTCAAAATATAGTGCCATACTATTAAAACAGATGGTAGTCCTAAAAAGTTTCCTGTACCCATCTTTCCCCCTGCCTTTCATGACCCCAAGAGATTTTTGCTGTCCACCCACAACCGGAACTGGTAAGAATGGTCCATTGTTTTTAGGACTACCATCTGTTTTAAATGATGAATTAAATGTTACGTTTTATACTTCTGTATAGAAAAGATCTGTGCTTTGGATTTTGCTGATTTTCTGAGATCGGAAGGAAATAATAATTTTATTTCCAGACATTGTGCTGTTTTTCTTTGTATACAGTGCCCAGATAAATAGTACCATACAGTACCCAGATAAATAGTGCTGTATAGTGCCCGATATACAGTGGCATACAGTGCCCAGGTAAATAGTGTCATACAGTGCCCAGGTAAATATTGCTATACAGTGGCCAGATAAATAGTGTCATACAGTACCCAGATAAATAGTGCCGTGTAGTGCCTGATATATAGTGGCATGCAGTGCCCAGGGAATTAGTGCTATACAGTGGCCAGATAATTATTGCCATACAGTGCCCAGATAAATAGTGCAATACAGTGGCCAGATAAACAGTGCTATACAGTGTTCAGATAAATAGTGCTGCACATTGCTCAGATATATAGTGTTATACAGTGCCCAGATAAATAGTGCTATACAGTGCCCAGATAAATAGTTCTGTATAAAGCCTAGATAAATAGTGCTATATAGTGCCCAGATAAATAGTGCTGTACAGTTCCCAGATAAATAGTGCTATACAGTTCCCAGATAAATAGTGCTGTACAGTTCCCAGATAAATAGTTCTGTGTAGTGCCCAGATAAATAGTACTGTACAGTGCCAAACATATAGTGCTACACAGTGCCCAGATAAATACATCTGTATAGTGCCCAATATATAGCGGAATACAGTGCCCAGGTAAATAGTGTCATACAGTGCCCAGGTAAATAGTACTATACAGTGCCCAGATAAATAGTGCTGTAGAGTGCCCAGATATATAGTGCTATACAGTGCCCAGATAAATAGTACTATACAGTGCTGAAATAAATAGTGGTATACAGGTCCCAGATAAATAGTGTTGTACAGTTCCCAGATAAATGGTGCTGTACATAGCCCAGATCAATAGTGCTGTACAGTGTCCAGAAAAATAGTACTGTGTAGTGCCCAGATAAATAGTGCTGTAAAGTGCCCAGATAAATATTGTTGTATAGTGCCAAATATATAGTGCCATACAGTGCCCAGATAAATACATCTGTATAGTGTGCAATATATAGTGGCATACAGTGCCCAGGTAAATAGTGCTATACAGTGGCCAGATAAATAGTGCCATACAGTGTTCAGATAAATAGTGCTATACAGTGCCCATATAAATAGTGCTGTATAGAGCCCAGATAAATAGCGATATACAGTACCCAGATAAATAGTGTTGAATAGAGCCCAGATAAATAGTGATATACAGTGCCCAGATAAATAGTGTTATACAGTGCTTAGATAAATAGTGCTATACAGTGCTCAGATAAATAGTTCTATACAGTGCCCAGATAAATAGTGATATACATAGCCCAGATAAATAGTGCTGTAGAGTACAGAGCCCAGATAAATACTGCTATACAGTGCTCAGATAAATAGTGCTATATAGTTCCCAGATAAATAATGCTGTACAGAGACTAGATAAATCGTGCTATACAGAGCCCAGATAAATCATGCTATACAGAGCCCAGATAAATCGTGCTATACAGTGCTCAGATAAATAGTGATGTACAGTGCCCAGATAAATACTGCTATACAGTGCTCAGATACATAGTGCTATACAGTACAGTGCTCAGATAAATAGTGTTATACATAGCCCAGATAAATAGTTGTATACATAGACCAAATAAGTAGTGCTATACAGAGCCCAGATAAATAGTGTTGTACAGTGCTCAAATAGTGCCCACATTGCCCAAGTGATCAAAAAGGGCCATATTGTATAATTTCAGGGCATAGATGGTACAGAGGGTTCTGTTATTTCCATACAGTGTCTGTCTGTTGTCGATCAGTGCCCACATAGAGCCCAGAGAGTACTTTATTTTGCCCAGATAAGTGTAGTCCCATAACAATCTCATGTCCTGTATCACAGGACAGTCACTATTATTGCCCTGTGCTGCCCCCTGCTGGAAGCATTAGCGATGTCTCCTTGTGACATTACTCTAAGAGTAGGTGTCAGATGGTGGGGGAGGGGGATAGTGGGTAAACACCCAAATCATGGCTATCCTGCTGGATCTAGGACACATTGGGGATGGCGTTGCTCAATATCAGATGCTGCATCTTATGACCGTGTGTGAGACGTGAAGGCGGGGCTGCGCATCTCAGAAGTTTCTTAGCAATTTCCAGTTGCCATGGTAACTAATATAGGGCTCCTGATTAACTCTTGCAAGACTAGAACAGAACAAACCAGAGGACCTGATAGAGAAACTAACAGGGGTACAGACCTGTGAGAGTAGCGAATATTAGGGTGCATTGTGTTACTGTCCGGTACCCTGAGTGTCACTTTCCTGTCCTCCAAGTGTCAGTGTGTCATTATCCTGTACTCCAAGTGTCAGCTTGTCTTTGTCCTGAACCCAAGTGTCAGCGTGTTATTATCCTGTACCCTAAATGTCAGCATGTCATTGTCCTGTACCCCAAGTGTCAGTGTGTCATTATTCTTTACCCCAAACGTCATTGTGTCATTGTCCTGTACCCTATTGTTGATGTAATGTACCTCTATAGTGCGGTGTCTTCTCCTGACATCTTTTTTTCTCCTCTGTTTTATAGCGCTGTGTGGGGGAGAGATCTCTGAACCGGCCGGTGTGATCCTGTCTCCTGATTGGCCGCAAAATTACGCAAAAGGCCAGGACTGTGTGTGGGGGATCCATGTGCAGGAGGACCGGCGGGTGCTGCTGGAGATAGAGATGTAAGGAGTCTGAAGAATAATCTACACACAATATACACAGGCAATGTGCACACAATATGCACACACTACACATGAAACACAGACAATACATACACAATATACACATACTAAACACTATACATAATACATACACAATATACACACACTATACATGATACACACATAATACATACACAATGCGCACGCAATATACACACACTGCACACATGATACACAGACAATACACACACAATATACACATACTAAACACGATACAAAATACATACACAATGTGCACGCAATATACACACACTACACACGATACACACATAATACATACTCAATGCGCACGCAATATACACACACTACACATGATACACAGACAATACACACATAATATACACATACTAAACACAATACATAATACATACACAATATACACACACTACACATGATACACAGACAATACACACATAATATACACATACTAAACACAATACATAATACATACACAATGCCCACATACCGTAATATACCAACACTACACACGATACCCACATGATACATACACAATGCACAAGACCTCTCAATTCACCTAATACTGTGGATCTTATGTTATTTTTGTTGTACCTACAGACTAAATATCCGCCGCAGCGATGCCCTGACGGTCTATGATGGTGATGACCTCACAGCGCGGGTCCTGGGACAGTACATGGGTGTTCACCAGAGGTTTAACCTCTTCTCTTCTGCCAATGATGTAACCCTACAGTTCCAGTCTGACCCCAATGATCCGGTGTTCAGCCTGAGCCAAGGATTCATCATCCACTTCAAAGGTAGATGTAGCTGATGGCCGGGCTCACCCAGCTCACCAGCATACTGCTATACTGATCGTGTGCTTAATCAAAGTTCCATCACATCTTATACTCAAGTCACATCCAAAGCTGCATTCACAGATGGCTGTTTACTGTAAGCAGACCCTGAAGTCTACTTAAATGCTTCTGCTGGATGATTATATGTGTAGTATACATCCTTCTGCAGTGTATTATTGAAGATTTAGTGGTTATCCCTTTACAGTACAGAATATTCATTTTTAGAGCAACCTAGATATAGAAAAGCATTATGGGATTTCATCCGGTGACAAATCCTGACTAACAGAACTGTGAATGCAGTTTTGGATGTGAGTGGAGTATAGGACCTAATGTATTTTGAGGGTGCAGGCAATCCAGAATTAGTGAGAGAAGTGAGGTACTTCATGCCGCATGCCTCAATGTTGTCCTTGGTTCCTGAGTCCTGACATATGTTCTACACTGTGTATAACCCTTAAAGAGGACCGTTCAGCTTCTCCACCAGCTTGAGTGCTTTTCACCCTTTAATAGTTGCCTGAGTCACGCCCCCCTTATCTGCTCCTGCCTGACACCACCCACTTTTCATTAGGGAGTCTAGTTAGGATATCGGGTACCAAAATTAACAGCAGGGATTGCTTGGAACGGTGAGGGCTAGAGAAAAAAATTCCAACTGCTCTGGAATCAGTAGCTATTGAGGGATGAAAAAGCTGCACTTGTTGGAGGTGTTTTAACACAACATACAGATAGTTCCAGATATTTCCTCTTCTCTCTAGAGGTGCCACGGAACGACACATGCTCGGCTTTACCCGAAATACAGTCTGGGTGGAAGACATCTTCCCACCCCGATCTCATTCGTGGCACAGTGGTGACCTATCAGTGTGAACCTGGCTATGACATCATCGGATCAGACATCCTAACCTGCCAATGGGACCTGTCCTGGAGCAATGCCCCACCCACCTGCGAGAAGAGTAAGTAGCCCCTCCTGTGCAGAGCCAGCCAATCACTGGGAGAGGCCCTAATAACTTTTGGGTCCCCTGTGATTGGTCTACTTGACTATACATCATTATACATGGGTGATGACAATGTCTCTCCCTCTCTGTAGTTTTGAACTGCGCTGACCCTGGGGAGATTGCAAATGGCGTCCGCAGGGCGTTTGATCCACGCTTTCCCATTGGCTCTCACGTCCACTATTCCTGCAATGAGGGTTATTCACTGGAAGGAAGCGAAATCCTGACCTGTTACAACCGAGACACTGGGACACCCAAGTGGAGCGACAGAATCCCCAAGTGTGTCTGTAAGTTACAATGTCCAGCAATGCCAGTGAACACCCAGCTTTCCATTGTATAAATATTTTCCATGTGGATGGTGTCCATGTATGTACACAATGACTGCACCAGCAGACTAGTGAGTGCAGCTCTGGAGTATAATAAAGGATGTAACTCAGGATAAATAATGTAATGTATGTACAGTGACTGTACCAGCAGAATAGTGAGTGCAGCTCTGGAGTATAATAAAGGATGTAACTCAGGATAAGTAATGTAATGTATGTACACAGTGACTGCACCAGCAGAATAGTGAGCGCAGCTCTGGAGTATAATACAGGATGTAACTCAGGATCAGTACAGGATAAGTAATGTAATGTATGTACACAGTGACTGCACCAGCAGAATAGTGAGCGCAGCTCTGGAGTATAATACAGGATGTAACTCAGGATCAGTACAGGATAAGTAATGTAATGTATGTACACAGTGACTGCACCAGCAGAATAGTGAGCGCAGCTCTGGAGTATAATATAGGATGTAACTCAGGATCAGTACAGGATAAGTAATGTAATGTATGTACACAGTGACTGTACCAGCAGAATAGTGAGCGCAGCTCTGGAGTATAATACAAGATGTAACTCAGGATCAGTACAGGATAAGTAATGTAATGTATGTATGCAGAGAGTTGGCTTTTTGTGTAGATTCACTGTCTTTGTGAAGGTGGTTAGGGTCATGCTCATCAGACAAGTTCCAGGAGAGGGCGCTCTGCAATATATTATGCAGCTGCTGTTTTATAGACACTTTTGTCTGTATTTTCAGGTGACCTCTGCAGGTATCACACAATGTACAGATTTGCAGGTTGTATTTATAGCTGACAATTCCCATGATGCCCTCCTCACATGCAGCATCTGGGTTGGTGCCATCATCATGACCTTGGGCAGGGTTGTCCTCATCCCAGGCACCTTAGTCATCTCTGCACCTATATGTGCCCATTGTGTGTTACAGGCTCCCTCTAGTGGTTACTTGTGTTATAGCAACCTCCTTGCCTGTAATCATAAGTTCTATGTGGAGGTTCATAGCAGAGCATTGTGGGAAATACCCCCAATGGTCGGCCATATTGTCTGCTACCAGCTAATAGTTGTTTTACTATATGAAATGTGTTTTTAGTGAAGTACGAGCCGTGTCTAAACCCCGGGGTCCCTGAGAATGGCTACCAGACCCTCTATAAACACCACTACCAGGCCGGGGAGGCGCTGCGATTCTTCTGCTACGAGGGCTTTGAGCTGATCGGTGAAGTGACCATTATCTGCGTTCCTGGACATCCATCACAGTGGACGAACCAACCTCCTCTCTGCAAAAGTGAGTGCTGCAATCCTCACTTAATGCCCCCTATAGGTTCACTGCCTGCACAGTGAGGGCTTGGTTGTTATACATTGTGGGAGATGCAGTGTGCACTGACACTGTATTTTATTCTCTTACTATTAGTTGCATACGAGGAGCTTCTGGACGACAGGAAGTTGGAAGGTCTGAATTAGCGGCTGTCCATTATGATGTCCTCATCCACACAAACATGTCACCCCCAAATATGTCATCACTGCCATTAACCCTATATTGTATTCCACCTGACCATTATCCATCATCATCTTCATGTCTATGAGGTTGGTGGTCCTAACATTCAAAGTAAGAACGTGCCCCCTCCTTAGGTATGTAACTCATTTTCATTGTCTTCCAGTTGCTCAGACGACAGACCCCTCCCACCAGATGGAGGGCGGCAACATTGCGCTGGCGATTTTCCTGCCAATCATCCTGGTCATCTTGCTGATCGGTGGAATCTACATCTATTACACAAAGTGAGTGATGGGTTTTATTTTTTATTAGTTATCTATAGAGTAAGTCCATGAGCTGGTGACAACCATCCCTTCTATCACGAGTTGTCACAACTCCGCCCCTTTCACTGGTGACACATTCTTGGTTATTTCCAAATCTGTACATGTAGTAGAAGGAAACGCCACCCAAATTATTACCAAATACAAATCCTGAAAATCCCACAAGAAGAACAAACTAAACAATATTTAATTACATTCATTATTTTCTATGTTTATGCAAATTTAGTATTGGGGGTGTGGCTATTCCTCAAAGTGCAAGACCATTCATAATCTTATGGAATGGAGTGGCCCTTCAAAATGCTTTTTTTTGGCAAATCAACATGGCATCTGGCTTTTAACCATGACTCTCCCATTCTCTCTCCTGCAGGTTTCAGGGGAAGTCTCTGTTTGGATTTTCCTTCCCAGCTTCCCATTCTTACAGCCCCATCACTGTGGAATCCGATTTTAACAACCCCTTATATGAGGCTGGGGTGAGTGCGTGAAAAGTTCCCTTCAGACATTTTTTATATCTATTCTGCTGGGTGACAAATAGGGCTATTAGTAAAGTAGTCACCCAGCTCTCCCAGACTGACAGATGTTCTTAATGTCGAACAGGTTTCATTATCACCCCATCATCACCAGTTAGACATTAGAGATATCTGACTTGCACAAATTATAATGCCCCCTCAGTGGCCCTCACACAGTATAATGCCCCCTCAGTGGCCCTCACACAGTATAATTCCTCCTTAGTGGCCCTCACACAGTATAATGCCTACTCATTAGCCCTCGCACAGTATAATGTCCCCTCAGTGGCTCTCAGACAGTATAATTCCTCCTTAGTGACCCTATACCATAGAATGTCCCTCAGTGACCCATCACACAGTCAAATGCCAAATGCCCCTGCAATGGTATCACACATTAACCTGTCCCCCAGTGCCCCCTCAGACATTAACTTGTCCAACCCCAGTGTCCTCTCAAACATTAACCTTTCCCTTCCCTCCAGTGGTCCCTAAGATATTAACCTATCCCCACCCCCTAATAGTCCCTCCTGGTTGCTCCCATAGTTTAATGCCCCCCTCCAGTTGCCCCTACAGTTTCCCCCAGTGCCCCCTCAGACATTAACTTGTCCAACCCCAGTGTCCTCTCAAACATTAACCTTTCCCTTCCCTCCAGTGGTCCCTAAGACATTAACCTATCTCCACCCCCTAAAAGTCCCTCCTGGTTGCTCCCATAGTTTAATGCCCCCCTCCAGTTGCCCCTACAGTTTCGCATTTACTTTCAAGTTGCCCCTACAGTTTCATGTTCCCTTCCTGGCTGGCCCCAAAGTTTAATTTCCCCCTCCAAGTTGCCCCTGCAGTTTCATGTTCCCTGCTGGTTGCCCCTACAGTTTCATCATCCCCTTCAATTACCCCCCAACAGTATATATCAAACAAAGAAAAAAACACTAATCCTCACCTTTCCCCATTCTCTTCTGACTCTGGTCACAGAGTCTTAAGGGATAAGTTGCGATGTAAGCGACGTCACCATATTACACCTACTGCTCCACTGTCCCGCTGTCGCAAGGGGCCACTGCTACCATAGGGCCAGGTGCAAGTGTACCATTTGCTATATGGTTAAAACAGCTCTGGTGACAGATGATACAAATATGGCAGACGGTAGGGACTGTGGAGTACGACAGTTATCCACCACACCAGTGTTGTGTATGAGCGCCCTTAGTTCCAAAATAGACAGTATTACCATTCAGGAGCCCTATGCAAGTCAATGGGGCACTTCCTCCATATTAAATGTCGTCTCTTTCTCTTTTAGGACACCCGGGAGTATGAAGTGTCGATTTGAAGATGGGTTTCATTGTGGGTACAACTATGGGCGGGTGGGGGTATACACGAGGAGGGATATATCAGATTATACACAGATCGAGGGTCTTACTTTCCAGATTGCAATCACAAGCTGCACAGTCCCTCACCCTGCGATCGTCCATCATGTGATCTGTCACCATCACCCACAGAGTTCTAAACACTTGGGGTTGGGGGGAGGGGCTTAAACTGTGCCCGTGTCTCTGTCAAGGAGCTGGGCCACCATCTTGGGGTAGGCCATGATCGCTGCAGGCTCTTTGTAATAGCACAGTAACGGGCGGACTTTAGAATAATTCTGTATTATAGCTTATTTATTTCTAGATACAATATTGCTATCGTATTGTGTTGCCGGTGTCCGGCACATTGCGCTTTTTAATCTTCATCCGCTAAATTATCGTGGTTGTAATGTTTTTTTTTATTGGCCGCATTCATCAGGACTTAATTTATTTATTATATGTTTTGTCGCACGGCTCCAGGGAGGTGTGTCTGTTTTGAATGACCCCCTTTTTATGAAATGAAAAAAAAATGTAGAGATGCGGGGAAAAAAAATCAGGGATTTATTTGAAAAACAAAAACTTCCTTCTTGGTCTCCAAGAAAATGGCCGCCCTTGTTCAGCACCAGAAACGCTTCTTCGTGTCAGGTGAATTGTCTGTTTAAAACTCTGTGCCTTCACCCCCGCCATCTTCCATTAACCCATGATGTGACCTCCCACCCTTGTAAATGTCATTTGTGCCAAAGTAATCCTGCAATGTCTGTGCTCTAGCGGGAGCTGCTCATGTCGCCATTAAATACTCCAGCGCCCAGGGGCTCCCCGGGGTCCAGATTTCTTCACCTGCCCCATTGAATACCTGCAGCGTTGCTGTTCTCACCATTCCAGAAGGGATCAGGGCGACGGTTTCGGTGCCCATCACGACTTCTGTTTGTCTCTCTTTTCCTTCATGAGTTAATTTCACTTTGTCTGGGAGATTTAAACATGGCCGCCACGTTGCATTGAGAAATGTTGAAATCTCCCTCGTGCTGGCCGTCTGTGTCACTTCCAGCTCCGCTTCTCAAACTGGCTTTATTTTCAGGCAATAAAGAGCGAGATTTGTAAAAAAAAAAAAAAATTAAAAAAAAAATGTGTTTTTATTTAAAACCTGAAAGAACTACAGGTGCCATTTTATGACAGAACAAGAGAAACTGTCATTTAGACTGACAACATGGCTGCCAGCACTATGTGCCAGGCCAGTAAACCAGTCACTAGTTCCCTTCCTGATATACAGTTGTCCTTATTCATCCATATCGGTCAATAATAGAACTGGTCTTGTTGCTTGTAGTAACCAATCACAGCGCAGCTTAAAGGGATTTTCCAGGACAATAATCCCATCCAATCACTATTTGATTAGTTGGGGTCAGATTTCTGACTCCTCCACCAATCACCTGATTAAGGGGCTGTAGCACTCCATTAGGTTGTGGCTATTCCTGGTACTGCAGCTCATTCCATGAATGAGACTTAGCTGAAGTGTCTGATACAGTTGTGGTGTGTAGTAAGTAATGAGGTGGATGCGGCTCCTGCTGGATCACCATAGCCCCTTCAGTAAGGTGTTGCATGCTCAAAAATCAGATATTAATGCCACATCTCCATCCCATTAAAACAAAAGGGGCTGAGCTGCAGCATGTCATGTGACCAACAGATATGATGTCACTTCCTGAGACGAAAGCAGCCATTAGTGATGGGAACTTCGGCCCTTTTTAGCGATCTGGTACATTTAGATCTGTTCACTAAAAAGAGCCGGTTCTTTCGACTCCCAAATGGCTCCTTATAAATTATTATTTGCAGAAACCCCAATCCACGCCTTCTTTTAACCTAATAGGATGACCCACTGGCTATTGTCAGCCACAGGACATCATGCTATTAGATTAGGAGACTGAGTGACCCATTTGGAGGCAGGGTTAGTGGTTTAGAGGGTGTGGTTAGCCACATATGGGCAGGTTATCCATAAAGGGGCAGAGTTTTTGGCCTATTTAATGGAGAAGTCATAAACGCCCCTTTAATCATACCTGCCAACTGTGGGAGACCAAACTGTTTGAGTGACCACCACACCCCCTTTTTATACAAAGCCCCACCCCTTTTCTGACATGTCGTCACCACCCTTTTTTGTGACGTAACGCGAAACATAAAGTGCCCACATCACGTATATTACATCTAAGAGCCTGACATATGCAGGAGCAGCCCAGGAGATCGCTGCTTTGTGATAGGTTGCCATGGGAACAAAGTCAAGATTCAGGGGTCTCAGTGCCAGTCAGGAGCTAGAACTAGAGGCTGCAGGAAATATGTCATGTGACCAGCTCAGCTCTACTGATTGGCTGAAGACATAGTGGGGCAGAGCATATAAATCTAGCTGCTTTCCCGCCACTTTAAGCGGCCATTTTGTTGGTCCTTAGTTCAGTATTATCAGGGTGGGTTCACACATGGCATCATTTTACACTACAGACAAATCTGATGTGCGGATTTAGATCTGGAGCAACTCCACATACAAGACTGGAAAATTAGTTTTTGGTGTAAAATTACACCGCATGTGAACCCGCCGTTAGGACACCATGTTAAGGATAGGACTACATGGCGGCTTTTAGTCACTCAATCTCACGCGCTACTACTTTGCACCTAATGATGTGGATGAAGTGAATGTTGTCATGTGGTGACCTACAGCTTATTACAACCTACCTGATCAATTGCCATGTGACCACATTCACTTTGACTGGCAGTGCGACATTTCCGATCTTAAGGTTGTGCAGCCTCATTGCCATATAGCCCCCTTCTTAAGGTCTGGGTAATGTCCACACCGTTCCCTATCCTGATGGGGAAGGAATTGATAAGTGTAAAACAGGTCACCGCCATGTCTGATGTTAATGATGAGCACTGCAGTCACTGGTTTTTAGATCAGCTGCCGTTATCAATATGGCCGCTGAGCCCATCCCCCTCCAATATAATAGAGCCACTATTTAATAATTCCACAAGTCGTTTATTTGCCACTTTATGTAGAAATACATTAAAAACAGCAAAACGGTGCAGATGGCAGACGCCATAAAACAGGCAATTCCGAGGTAAAATTTTGCTGAGTTTTATTTTCATTTTTTTTTAAAAAAATATATAAATTATTTTGCCTCAGATCAGGAGGTAGATCAGGGGTTAATGGGGATGGGGCTGTACTCCTGCTTCCCAAGAGGAGAATGGACAACGGCAGGGCGGATGGGCTGCAGGACTTTCTGGGATTCCACCTGTCCAGACGCCATCTGATCGAGGAGCTCGTCCACCTGAAAGAGACACGAGCGCTAGTTATAAAGTGGAACGATGGGGCGGAGCTTGTGTCCCTTCTTCATATGGGGCGGAGCTCCTTTTACTCTGATACAGAGCTCCAAATCCTCTGCATATACTGTACAAAGCTACATGATAAAACTCTGCTGCCACCACTAGGGGGAGCTCACTAGGAGCATATAATTCTGTAGGCAGTGACTAGTGCCAGAATTTTATCTATTTCTATGCAGTGGGTTTGGAGCTTTGTATCAGGAATATGATTTAATTGGTATGTAAAGACGTCTCATATTCTGGTAGGAGATGACCCCCCAATCCTTACCCTTCGGGCGTACTCTGGGTCTTCTTGGGGCTGGAAGCGTCCAGATTTGTTCCGTGTGCGAGATGATCTGCATAGAGAGTATAGAGGCTTTGTTAGGTGATGTGCCCACACCTATAGGTACATATAGAACAGCACCTGAACTTACCCCACAGTTCCAGACTTCTGCAGGCCAGTGTCAGGGCAAGATTTATCTGGAAAGTAGAAATTAATGTTATTCACCATCCCACTAACCTCATACTGCCTCTGTGTCAGTCTTAACTGTTTCTGGTATTCTGTTCACGAACCAGAATGAACAGGGCTGTACATTGCCCCTACATAGAGAAGAGCTACAGTACATGGAATGAAGGGGGGGGGGGCACATATCTTTTTGGAGAGTGGAGACAGTACTCATACCTTGCAGCGATGATTTTCGCTGAAGACGATCGTCCTTCTCTTGATTTCTACAAAGAAATAAAGAAAATGTCTTTCAGTTTGTCACTATACCCAAGATCTCTGCTTGCTCCCAGTGAACAGGAACTTAAGGTTCCAATAAACAGGTTCCTTGGCCGCCCTGAGGATGCCGGATTATCACCCCCACCTTGCCATGCATTCTCCACAGATGAGGTTGTCGGCGAGGCCAGGGGGAGTCGGAGTAGAGGAGGGGACCAGGTGTAGGGGGGTGTACAAACCGCTGCTGGAAACGCAAGCACGACCGCAGCGCAGAGACAGCCGATACCAGCGCTCAATCGTCAGCTCCTGTCCATGGATCACACACCAACCCCGACCGCCTGCAAGACAAGAGGGGCACATTCTCTGTTAGGGTATGTTCACATGTGGTAGGTTTTGTTGCAGAAACTTCTGCGGCTGGATATCTTTGTTCTGGCAGTCAGTGATGGGAATTCTGGTCAGTCCAGTCAGATGAATGGAAGTCACACAAACGTCTGCCAAAAATAAATAAAAAATCTTCTGCCTGTGAAGTAGCCATGCACTCATCCTAGGCGTTTCTGGGAAAGCTGGGTCACAACCAATATTGTCGCCATCCAGCTGGATTTGTGAATGATAACTAATTATACCTCCTAAGTAACCACAGCCGCCTCTACAGCCGAAGTTTTTACACCCTGGAGGTGTCGACTGATCTCTGTAGCCGGAGGAGACAATCCTCGCCCTCGTGTCACTACCTGCAATTAGCTGGAATCTGGTGGTAGGAGCCGGCGGGCGGCAATCCTGGGAGAGGTGACATATATCCTATATACAGCGATTACAGGAGGAGCCTATAGAGGGGACACGTATCCTATACACAGCGAGTACAGGAGGGGCCTATAGAGGGGACACATATCCTATACACAGCGAGTACAGGAGGAGCCTATAGAGGGGACACATATCCTATACACAGCGAGTACAGGAGGAGCCTATAGAGGGGACACGTATCCTATACACAGCAAGTACAGGAGGGGCCTATATAGAGGGGACACGTATCCTATATACAGCGAGTACGGGAGGAGCCTATAGAGGGGGCATGTATCCTATACACAGCGAGTACAGGAGGGGCCTATAGAGGGGACACATATCCTATACACAGCGAGTACAGGAGGAGCCTATATAGAGGGGACACGTATCCTATATACAGCGAGTACGGGAGGAGCCTATAGAGGGGGCATGTATCCTATATACAGCAAGTACAGGAGGAGCCTATAGAGGGGACACATCCTATATACAGTGAGTACAGGAGGAGCCTATAGAGGGGACACATCCTATATACAGTGAGTACAGGAGGAGCCTATAGAGGGGACACATCCTATATACAGTGAGTACAGGAGGAGCCTATAGAGGGGACACATCCTATATACAGTGAGTACAGGAGGAGCCTATAGAGGGGACACATCCTATATACAGAGAGTACAGGAGGAGCCTATGGAGGAGACACATCCTATATACAGTGAGTACAGGAGGAGCCTATAGAGGGGACACATCCTATATACAGTGAGTACAGGAGGAGCCTATAGAGGGGACACATCCTATATACAGTGAGTACAGGAGGAGCCTATAGAGGGGACACATCCTATATACAGTGAGTACAGGAGGAGCCTATAGAGGGGACACATCCTATATACAGTGAGTACAGGAGGAGCCTATAGAGGGGACACATCCTATATACAGTGAGTACAGGAGGAGCCTATATAGAGGGGACACATCCTATATACAGTGAGTACAGGAGGAGCCTATAGAGGGGACACATCCTAGCCTGTAGAAAGTCTTCTCCCCCTGACTGTACATGAATTATGAGAGTCCTGTACATTAGATACCACATGACACGGACTATAGCGAGTATATCATACCTGCTGTGTTATCAGCATAGCTAGGTCATGTGACACTTTCATATAATAAATCCATACATTTTACAGAGTATTACTACACTAGTCATTTGACACACACTGATATATGTGGTATTATTACACCAGTCATGTGACATACCGGGGCTGCTACAAATGGTATTACACCAGTCATGTGACACATACTGGGCACATTAGAGGGGATGATTATTAGTACTACACGTCACGTGACCCTGGGCCGCTCTGACTAGAATAGCTCCTGCACACGCTCAGCATCACTAACACGTCCCCCTGCGTAGCCCCGGCAACAGCTCTGACATCACACTATTGTCGTCACCCCGGGAGTTAATTGGCTGCCACTGGCTGGTCAGAGGGGTGTGCGAGGTGCCAAGGCGGGGACTACGCATCCTATTGGTGGAGGATGGTCACGTGACCCCAAGAATGTGTTAACCCGTGCAGTGCTGGAAGAGCGCCCACCCAGGTAAAAGCTGTCTGAGGGTCTCACCTGCGGCCTGCTCTTCTGGTGTCACATCCTGGGTGTCCGGAGGTGGAGTCCGCGGAGACTTCTGTCACAGGAAATGTTACAGTCACACACAGGGCTGCGGGAGGCACAGTAGGGAGGAGAGAGAGAGGGTGCGGTGGACCGGGGGCCACAGGGGAGAGAGGGAAAGGGACCGGGGGCCACAGGGGAGAGAGGGAAAGGGACCGGGGGCCACAGGGGAGAGAGGGAAAGGGACCGGGGGCCACAGGGGAGAGAGGGAAAGGGACCGGGGGCCACAGGGGAGAGAGGGAAAGGGACCGGGGGCCACAGGGGAAATATAGATAAGGGGAGAGAGAGAAAGGGTACGGAGAACCAGGGGCCACAGAGGGGGAGAAAGAGGAGACACAATGTGGCCACACAGAGGGGAGAATGGCTACAGAAGACTGGGGTCACAGAGGGGTGAGGACCAGGAGCCATAGGGTGCACCTCTGAGAGGGATATTAGCCATTTCCCCTGGTGCCAGCTTAATCATGAATGAATAAATTGCCGCCCTCCCCCGGGGCACATAGCCTCACCTGCCCGCTGCTCCCCGCTTGCTTGAAGTGGTCTTGCAACCGTTGGATAAGCTCTGTGTTCTGTGAGGGAGGAAACAGTTAAATAGTCACATTTACAGAACTCAATAGGAGGGCGCTCTACCCCCTTAGCTTCAGGTGCTGTACAGCAGTGATGTCACCATTACAATCAGCCGCTGAGCGCCGTCATGTCGTAGTCACACAGACATTGGACACGTTAGTTCCATGTAAAGATTCAGCCCTGGGGCGAGGACTGAGCTATGGGGTGAGGACTGAGCTATGGGGTGAGAGGTCCTTAGTCGTGAGGACAGGTCACCTTTCTATTACATAGCGGGCCCCCCTGTGCCGTCCTCACCTTTCCTGCCCCTCGCAGACCAAGTTTTTTGCAGTACTGCTGCAGCTGCGCCCTCTTCAGAAGATGCAGGGAGGACGGGGTCAAATCCAGCACCAGCTCTGCCGCCTTATCTCGACGCCTGGGCATGACGGTGGCGATAAGCACTGGGGAGCGCAGAGCAGATGTTATATGGGGCCTATCACATCATCCTGGGGGACTACAAGTCACAGTATAACTGAAGGCTGTGCTGACACTTGTAGTTCTACAGTTGATCACATGATCCTTGGATCTTACCTACCTAGCTTACAAGCCTTAAATGGAGCTGTGCATGGGGGAGGGGCAGCAGCAGGGTCCCCTTATGTGTTCATTTAATTAGTAGTAGCCAATAAGGAGATCTTGTTAATGGGGCGTTAATGCTGGGAGTTTTATATAGATAGATAGGCACTCCCTGAAAGGATAGATTAGTTGTGTCTGCTCCATATGTACAGTATGTATGTGCACTCCCTGCAGGATAGATTAGTTATGTCTGCTCTGTATATACAGTATGTATGTGCACTTCCCGTAGGATAGATTAGTTGTGTCTGCTCTGTATATACAGTATGTATGTGCACTTCCCGTAGGATAGATTAGTTGTGTCTGCTCTGTATATACAGTATGTATGTGCACTTGTGTCTGCTCTGTATATACAGTGTGTATGTGCACTTGTGTCTGCTCTGTATATACAGTATGTATGTGCACTCTCTGCAGGATAGATCAGTTGTGTCTGCTCTGTATATACAGTATGTATGTGCTCTCCCCGCAGGATAGATTAGTTGTGTCTGCTCTGTATATACAGTGTGTATGTGCACTCCCCGCAGGATAGATTAGTTGTGTCTGCTCTGTATATACAGTATGTATGTGCACTTGTGTCTGCTCTGTATATACAGTGTGTATGTGCACTTGTGTCTGCTCTGTATATACAGTATGTATGTGCACTCCCCGCAGGATAGATCATTTGTGTCTGCTCTGTATATACAGTATGTATGTGCTCTCCCCGCAGGATAGATTAGGCGTGTCTGCTCTGTATATACAGTATGTATGTGCACTCCCTGCAGGATAGATTAGTTGTGTCTGCTCTGTATATACAGTGTGTATGTGCACTCCCTGCAGGATAGATTAGTTGTGTCTGCTCTGTATATACAGTGTGTATGTGCACTCCCCGCAGGATAGATTAGTTGTGTCTGCTCTGTATATACAGTATGTATGTGCACTTGTGTCTGCTCTGTATATACAGTGTGTATGTGCACTTGTGTCTGCTCTGTATATACAGTATGTATGTGCTCTCCCCGCAGGATAGATTAGGCATGTCTGCTCTGTATATACAGTATGTATGTGCATTCCCCGCAGGATAGATTAGTTGTGTCTGCTCTGTATATACAGTATGTATGTGCACTTGTGTCTGCTCTGTATATACAGTATGTATGTGCACTCCCTGCAGGATAGATTAGCTGTGTCTGCTCTGTATATACAGTATGTATGTGCACTCCCCGCAGGATAGATTAGGCGTGTCTGCTCTGTATATACGGTATGTATGTGCACGTGTATCTGCTCTGTATATACAGTATGTATGTGCACTCCCTGCAGGATAGATTAGTTGTGTCTGCTCTGTATATACAGTGTGTATGTGCACTTGTGTCTGCTCTGTATATACAGTATGTATGTGCACTCCCCGCAGGATAGATTAGTTGTGTCTGCTATTTATATACAGTATGTATGTGCACTCCCCGCAGGATAGATTAGTCGTGTCTGCTCTGTATATACAGTATGTATGTGCACTCCCTGCAGGATAGATTAGTTGTGTCTGCTCTGTATATACAGTATGTATGTGCACTTGTGTCTGCTCTGTATATACAGTATGTATGTGCACTTGTGTCTGCTCTGTATATACAGTATGTATGTGCACTCCCTGCAGGATAGATTAGTTGTGTCTGCTCTGTATATACAGTATGTATGTGCACTCCCCGCAGGATAGATTAGTTGTGTCTGCTCTGTATATACAGTGTGTATGTGCACTCCCTGCAGGATAGATTAGGCGTGTCTGGTCTGTATATATGTGCACTCCTTGCAGGATACATTAGTTGTGTCTTCTGTATATGTACAGGACGCATACTGAGGTCTGTAATGATTAAGGCCTCATTCACACTTGCGTATGAAATACAGAGTTAAAATAGGATTTAAAAAAAAAAAAAAAAAATTTTATTCTTTTTTTGCTGTTTTTGTCATTTTGCTACATATAGTAAAAAACAGAACAATACTTGTGAAGTGTGAACTATGCAGGCATGAGATGTGCAGTCTGTGATTTAACCCATTAACTTCTGTGGACTAAAAACGTGACCCATGTAGATCCAGTGGAAAAAAAAAGAAACACATAAAAACACACAAAAAATGAATAAAACTGTCTAATAATGAAAAAAAATGCAGAATGAATATAAATGAGTAATGATAAGTGTGAACAAGCCCTTATCCCTCCAGAGCAGACATAACTAATTCATTCAGGAACACGTACAAATCTCAGATCGGACGTGAGCAGTCGATCCTGCTGGGGGGGGGGGGCGATATCACGTTCAAACTCCCCCAGTGGTGCAGGATATAGGTTGGAGCAGTGGGGTAATTGTTTTCTTGCCCTTCTATAAGTTACCCTTTAGGGTGTGTTGTGTATAATGGGTGTGACTCCGCCCCCAGCAGGGCGCTCCTTGTCGCCTGTGACACCACAGTGTTAATCCTCTGCCCATTATTCCATCCTCTGCCGCTGCACTTTCCATTTTCAGTCAGGCTGTCGCTTCTGTCACTGTGGAAACACAAATAAGCCGATGACATCCAGCGAAGGTCTGCATCCGATTGGCTGATGATTATGTCTGTGATGATGTCATAACTCTTTGCACCTTTGTTCCCCCCCCCCCATCTCACACCTTCAGAGTTGTTGACATCACAGCCACCGGAAGAGCCGTTACCTGGCAGGTGAAGTGGATCGGCTGAGGGCGCGATGCTCTGCAGAGTGATGCTCTGAAGAAGGAGATGCAGCCCTTAGTGAGAGGCAGGCCATGCTCATGTCATGTGTGGTGTAATGTCCTGCAGGGTTACTGCTGTGGGATGGGAATGAGGGTGGGGGGGGGAATCCCTGAAGCATGACAGGGGTTAATTGGGAGGGGGGGCTGCAGTATTATGGTGCGGTTCTTAGCTCATCTCCAGTCCAGCGGGTGATGGGTTAACGGAAGCTGCTCGCAGCTCCTGGCATGAATATGTATAGCAGTGAGGGGGCATTATGTGTCTCTGCCTCTCACACGCCCCCCTCACACCCTGCATCATCCTCTCTGCAGAGCCAGCACATAAAGCCGGAGGAGCAGAGCGACGCGTGCTGCACCCTGCTACACTGAGCCGAGATGAGACAGCACAAGAACGGTAAGACAGCATGCCTGGCATGTACCGCACACAGGATGCCACTCTGCACACAGACACGTTTGGTATGGTCACTACCACCTATACACACAGCCCCGTACTATCACTACCACCCTGTGCCACCTATACACACAGCCCCACACTATCACTACCACCCTGTGCCACCTATACACACAGCCCCACACTATCACTACCACCCTGTGCCACCTATACACACAGCCCCGTACTATCACTACCACCCTGTGCCACCTATACACACAGCCCCACACTATCACTACCACCCTGTGCCACCTATACACACAGCCCCGTACTATCACTACCACCCTGTGCCACCTATACACACAGCCCCACACTATCACTACCACCCTGTGCCACCTATATACACTGCCCCGTACTATCAATACCACCCCGTGCCATCTATATACACAGCCCCGCACAATCACTACCACCCTGTGCCACCTATACACACAGCCCCACACTATCACTACCACCCTGTGCCACCTATATACACTGCCCCGTACTATCACTACCACCCTGTGCCACCTATACATACTGCCCCACACTATCACTACCACCCTGTGCCACCTATATACACTGCCCCGTACTATCAATACCACCCCGTGCCATCTATATACACAGCCCCGCACAATCACTAACACCCTGTGCCACCTATATACACTGCCCCGTACTATCAATACCACCCCGTGCCATCTATATACACAGCCCCGCACAATCACTACCACCCTGTGCCACCTATATACACTGCCCCGTACTATCAATACCACCCCGTGCCATCTATATACACAGCCCCATACAATCACTACCACCCTGTTCCACCTATACACACAGCCCACACTATCAATACCACCCTGTGCCACCTATATACACACACACTGCCCCGTACCATCACTGCCACCCCGTGCCACTTATACACATATCCCTGCACAATCACTGCCACACTGTGCCACCCATACACAGTCCCTTATCATCACTACCATCTATATCCTCTCCCATACCATCACTTCTACCCTCTACCACTTATCCAAAACCTTCTACCATCATTACCACCCTGTGCCACCTATACACACTTACTATCACTTCAACCCTGTGTCACCTATGTACATATCCCTGCAAACCCTGTGCCATTTATACACGCAGTCCTTTACTATCATTGCCACTTATACGGTGGCCCATACCATCACTTGCACCCTCTACCACTTATTCAAAGCCTTGTCCCATCACTACCACCCTTACACAGTCCCTTACCATCACTGTCATCTATACACAGCCCTGTGCCATCATTGCCACCTATACCCTGCCCCATACCATCACTCCCACCCTGTGCCATCCTTACACAGTCCCTTTTCATCACTGCCATCTATACACACAGCCCAGTACAAGCACTGGTACAACTATGGTGCTTACATTGCATCTTTTGCCATCTATGAACATAGTCAATAATTGACACTGATTCCCACAGTGCCAGTAACCCCAGCAGTACCTCGTGCTGCAATACACACAGGTCAGTGCGCCAATGATGGACCCATCCTGGTAATACAGTCAGTGGTTCTGGGGGTGTCTGTGCATGGTACTCGGTGCTGGTGCTACACATGTAGTGGCAGCCATGTGACATTGAGAATAGTGACGGTGAGTCATCCATACAGTGTCACCCACACACCGGCTCGCCCCCACATGGCTGATTCATGGCATGACTCACAGGGCTCCTTCATACCTTGCTGCCACCTTGACCCCCACACTGTGCTCCTTATTACCCCCCTCAGAGATCTGCCTGCTAGTACACTTGGCGCACCTGATGGCCTGGTGACAATGACTCCAGCCTTACATGCCAGCCCATCTCCCCCCGGATTCCTATAGATCAATAGATTCCCAGACCCATCCTTGTATGACACACTCTTCTACAATTTTCCTGGTGTTTCTAGTCTCCACCATTTTCAAGATCTCTTCTTACTGTCAGTGAATAGAAGCTTTTTGTTCCTAACCCAAGGCTAAAAACCTGTCCATGCAATTATAATCACTGGATGCAAGTGTAACAACCCCTCAGCTGTGAGCAGTATATGGTCTGTACAAGTTCTCAGCCTCCGGATATTTCCAGCAAGCAGAGATCTTGCTCCAAATGTCTGGAATTTGCCATAGTCCGATCCCTTCAGGGTCACATGATATGTCTCATTTATTGTTACGTGTTATTCAGTTTACATTTTGTCATTGCAGGTTGCGAAAAGTGATTGACAGAAGCGACAGGAAAACCGCGGACCGCTCCTCTGCCTCCCGCTTGCCAGCCTACAAGGATCCGCTCTATATGCCACTGCAGCTGCCAACCATGAATTTCCGCAGTCACCGGCTTCTGCGACGCTCTCCTCCGCCACCCCCGACTCTCTCCACCAAACCCACAGCGGTGGGCGGAGCCTCCAGCACCGGATTGTCCAGCCTAGGCAGCATAGCTCAGATCAGTCCGTGTCTCTACCTCTCTAGTGGGAACGCGGCGGGCAGCCGGCAGCTGGTCTACGCTCGGAACGTCACCTGCATCGTGAACGCCACGCTGGAGATTCCCAACTCTAACTGGCCGGACGTAGACTACATCAAGGTACCCGTGCCGGACTTACCCCATGCCCCTCTCGCCCTGTACTTTGATTCTGTCGCAGACCGTATTCACCAGAACGGGAAACGGAACGGCAGGACATTGGTCCACTGTGTGGCAGGGGTCAGCCGCTCGGCCACGCTCTGCATAGCCTACCTGATGAAGTACCACCGCCTGTCCTTACTGGACGCCCACCAGTGGGTCAAAACCAGGAGGCCGGTGGTGCGACCCAATGCCGGCTTCTGGCAGCAGCTGATACAGTATGAGAAGAAGCTATTTGGTAAAAACACGGTGAGGCTGGTGCCGTCTCCGCTAGGACTTATCCCAGATATATACGAGCGCGAAACCCGAAACCTCATCCCCGTCTGGGGCTTCAGATGAAGCAGCTGCAGCTGATACCGGGACTGAAAGACAATCGCTGGTGCTACAAAGTATCCAGCCCCCAGGACACACTGGACACTTTGTATCCCCACCCTTAAAGGGCCAGGCCCATCTTAATCCATGTTCAATAAGAAGTTCTGCGGCTTTCTAACAGACTTTATGTTTCAATTTCTTACAATTTCCAAGATGTCTGCTCGCTGTCAGTGACTGGGACCAATGTTTATGTGCAGCGCCTGTACAGATCTAGTATATCTCACAACTGAGGGTTTGCTACTCTTGTATCCAGTCTAGACAATCCTCTGTGAGCTAAGAATGTCAACAGCACAAACATGTCCAGTGTATCAGCCTACCCTTCAAGGGGCTTTCCAGAACCTATATTGATGACTTGTTCTTAACATGTGATTAGTGGGGATCCGAAGCCAGGGCCCCACACAGATCAGCTGTTTGAAAAGACCACAATGTAGGGGTAAGTGCTGTGGCCTCTTTACTGAATACCAAGCACAGCGCCATACAAATCGCAGAGGCTTGATATTGCAGCTCAGCCACCTTCACTTAAATAGGACGGAGCTGTTGCTGTACCATGTGACTTATGAATGCTACATCATTGGCACAGGGAAGAGACCGCAGCAATCACGAGTGCCACATCCTCTTCAGACACCTGACTGGTAGGGAGCCTTGGTGTCTAAGAGATCATCAATTTCCTGGAAATACCCTTTAAGGCTGTTTAGCTTACAATATTTTATACACTGGATATATTGTAACAAACCCTCAGTTGTGAGCAAGACAAGGACTTCAATAGCACAAATCTCTCCTGTATGATTAGTCTGTTACAGTGTATCAGTGCAGGTAACTGACAGGAGCAAGTGCTCTGTGCTATTGTGTTTAGCTTGTAGAGGATTGTTTAAGGCTGAGGCCTCACATTGTGGAAAAGCAGCTTTTTTTGTTGCGTTTTTTTGAGCTAAAGCCAGCAATGGCTATAAAAGGAATGGGAAATATATAGGAAGTTCTTACACTTCTATCTTCTGCTGCATCCACTCCTGGCTTTGTACAAAAAAAAAAGCTGCTTTTCTGCAACGTGGGGCCTCAGCCTTACACGGATAACATGTCCCAACCTAGTCTTGCTCACAACTGAGGAGTTGTAACAATGTATTGAGTCTAGGCAATCTTCTGTAAGGCCATGTTCACATCTGTGTTGGAGTTTCTAGTTCAGAGTCCATCTAAAATCACAACCGTGTACCCCTCTGTGACTGTGATGGTGCCCCTTGTCTTCTTCCTGACCTCACTTGATGAATAAGTCATTGTGTTTGCAGGGCTTTTTCATCCAGAGAGGTCAGGAAGAAGACAGTGGACACCTAAAGCTCTCATAGTCACCTCAGGATCCATGGCTGTTAGTCATTAGACCGAGCGTTCTTACTGTTTAATATACTAACCGGATCAAATGATGCAAATGTGAACACACCCTGAGCTAAACATCCTAGACTGATACATTGTAGATGTAGATTCTCCCTAGCCTGGATCCAGTAGGGGGCACTGCCTCCACTTCTGCTATGTTACACATCACCTGTGATTATTAGTATCAGGCACCCCTCCCCTGTGGCCACGACAAATCAGGTCGGTTAGGGTTGCATTGTAGTCCAGACATATTTACTTATGCCAAGGCGGAGGTTGTGGTGGGCAGAGCCCGTCAGGCCACATCAAACATGCCCAGAGCTGAGCTAGCTCCACCGAACTGTATCCAGCCCACTTCTAACCACTCCATTCTAGCAATGCTCCCATTCACTGACAGCAGGCAGAGGTCTAGACTGACTGCAGCACAAAGTCCCTAGAAACTTGCAGAGCGTTCTTTCCAGAAGATGGCGGCTCCCGCTCCGGTCATGCCGAATGCTACAAGATATAGTTGATTTTATTTTTGTGTGATTGTAATAAGGACGGCGCTGTCGCTGGTGGTGGGTGTGTCCCCGCAGTGGCGGCTCCTCGCTTATTTTTATTGTGAAGACAACACTGATGGTGAAACAATATATAGCGATATCTCTATAGGATCCTTATTTTTCAGATGTAGGGGGCGATATGTAGATTTCTAAATAAAAGTCATTTAGCAAATAACGTGAAAAAAAAAAAATAATGGATTTATTTACAAAAACAGATAAAATGAGATAAAAGGAAACGACGGAACAAAAAAAAGCAGACGAAGGACACAGGCTGTGTGTGTGTGTGGGGAGAGATACCGTGTGTGGGGGTGTTGGGAAGAGAGACCATGTGACTGTGGGGGCAGTTGACAGGATAAAATAAATATGGTTGATACATACAGTTTGTATCTTTCAAGGTGATGATCTTTAACCTGTAACTTCTGCTGTTGCATGCTGGGAGTTGTAGTTTTGCAACTGAGTCACATCACTGGTGCGGGTGTTGGGGGGGGTCATTTACTTTTAAAGTGAGCAGGGGTATATATGGTGTACTGTTGACTTCAGAAGTGGTGACATGAGAGTGAAGAAGAGTACCCCGTCTGGCATCACCAATTGCATGTCAATTAATAACCTGGATCAGCTGTCTCAAAGCTGTGACAACTACAAATCCCAGCATGTACAGGAGCATTCTCAAAAGAGGGATGGGGGAGGGAAGAAGTCAGGACATCCAAAGACAGTCTTCTTGGCACATGATGAAGAAACCTCCAGTTAGTCCTATGTACATGAGATTGGGTACATTAACCCTTCAATCAATCACTCTCCCCATCATCACTGATGATCCCCTTTAAGCCGGACCAGTCTATTGGCCTCTTCTTGCGGGGGGGACCTTCTTCCCCTTCGGAGTCGGATCCCACAGTTTTCCGGTAGGTGGAGTCTTCACGGATTGGGGAGTTCTGATAGGGGTTCCAGGTGTTACGCCGCCGAGGTCGCCCTGCAGGAGATACAGTTTGTCAGTAACAATGGCGTCAGTGAGCACAGTGCACTAGGGCGCGTCACATTTTGGATGACGTAGAGATGTGTTTACATCAGTCAGCATGTGGAGAGAGAGATAAATCTACATTTACAGTTGTCAGTACAGTTTGTGGAGAGATAAAGTGTACGATCCCTTACATAGTCCCATACTATGGGGTATACAGACTCACCAGCTGTCTCAATGATGTTGCTGGTGTCTAGTTCCGCCAGCTCCGCCGCCTCCTCCCTCTTCAGTCGCACTACACGGCATTTCTCCAATGTTGGCTTCCCTGCAGGAGAGATCAGGCTGATCATCATCACGTAGCCTACTCCTCAGACCCCGCCCCAACTATCTGACCCCACCACTCACCTTTCACCCCCAGGTCCTCTAGCTCCTTCTTCAGCACCTCCACCATGGACTTCACCGAGCGACAGTTCTGGAAAAGCTTCTTGTAGTTTCTGCGGGCTCCGCAGGTCAGAATGTACTTCTTGAGGCGGATGATGGACGGGTGCTCCTCCTTGGAGGTGCCCTGTGAAGAGGGAGACACCTTGTATGTTGGATCCTCACACCCTGCTCCCCTGCCTCACACCCTCTCCCCCGGTCTAGCCGTACCTGCTTCTTACTGCTCTTCCCTTTGGTGTCGGGCTCAGATTTGTCAGATGAATCGCTGTCTCCTGCATCTTTCGGGTCCATTTTCTTCTGGGTTCCACCCTTATCGCTGTCGTGGGAGTCGCTCTCCTCCTGCACAGTCGTCTTCTCCTTCCCTCCTTTGCTGTTTGTTTCTTTACCCTTAGCTACAGTCTCCTCATCACTGTCTGTTTTCAGGTTGCTCTCATCTTCGCTGTCACTGTTTGTCTTTTTACTAGGAGGTCTCTTTTTGCCATCGCTGTCATTTTTGTGCACTGTCTTTTCTGCACGCTCTTCTTCACTTTCACTGTCTTTCTTTGCAGCTTTTGTCTTGGGTGCTCTCTTTCTGGTGCTGTCCTGGTCTTTCTTCTTTGGTGTTCTCTTTCCTGCATTCTTTTCCTCCTCTTCGCTGTCACTATCATTCTTAGTGGCTTTCTTCTTTGGTGCTCTCTTTCCTGCACTCTCTTCCTCACTATCACTGTCTTTATCTGATGCTGCACTCTCTTCCTCGCTGTCCTTCTTAGCAGCTTTCTTCTTTGGAACTCTCTTTCGTGCACTCTCTTCCTCACCATCACTGCCTTTATCTGATGCTGCACTCTCCTCCTCACTGTCAGTTATGTCAGCTTTCTTCTTGGACACACTCTTTTGCAGGCTCTCTTCCTCCTCCTCCTCCTCACTGTCGATATCTTTCTTACCAGTTTTCTTCTTTGGAACTCTCTTTCCTGCACTCTCTTCCTCACTATCACTGTCTTTATCTGATGCTGCACTCTCTTCCTCGCTGTCACTGTCCTTCTTAGCAGCTTTCTTCTTTGGAACTCTCTTTCGGGCACTCTCTTCCTCACCATCACTGCCTTTATCTGATGCTGCACTCTCCTCCTCACTGTCAGTTATGTCAGCTTTCTTCTTGGACACTCTCTTTTGCAGGCTCTCTTCCTCCTCCTCCTCCTCACTGTCGATATCTTTCTTACCAGTTTTCTTCTTTGGAACTCTCTTTCCTGCACTCTCTTCCTCACTATCACTGTCTTTATCTGATGCTGCACTCTCTTCCTCGCTGTCACTGTCCTTCTTAGCAGCTTTCTTCTTTGGAACTCTCTTTCGGGCACTCTCTTCCTCACCATCACTGCCTTTATCTGATGCTGCACTCTCCTCCTCACTGTCAGTTATGTCAGCTTTCTTCTTGGACACTCTCTTTCGCAGGTTCTCTTCCTCCTCCTCCTCACTGTCGATATCTTTCTTACCAGTTTTCTTCTTTGGAACTCTCTTTCCTGCACTCTCTTGGTCCTTGCTTTCTTTTCTTTGCACTCTCTTTCCTTTGCCCTGAGGTCTGCTGTCTTTCTTTGCCCCTCTTTTCTCTTTTGCCTTTACTGCCTTTTTCTGACGCTCCGATTCTTCTCCTTCACTCTCGCTGTCCCTCTCATTTTTTGTTGGACTCTTCAAAGCCCTGGCTTTGTTTTTTCCGTCCTCACTGGCACATGCACTCTGTTTCTTGGTAGCAGTCTTTTGTTTGGTCTCGATCACTTCCACCTCACTGTCTGAGTCCACATCCTGAGGTCTCTCCCTCATGGCCTTCTCCTCTGTCTCGCTGTCACTGCTGGATTCTGAGACACTCTTTTGCTTCCCGGCAGTCACTTTCTTCTCTTCTCTGATCTCACTGTCTGTCTCTTCTTCTGAGCCATCTTTGACCTTCTGTTTGCCTCTTTTTGGTGTTGTTTTTTCCCTCCTTTTAGCTCCGTCTCCTTTCTTGACAACCGCAGTCTCCTCTGATCTCCCTTTAGTAGGGACCTTCTTGGTCACTGGGGTCTCTGGGGAGCTTCCGGACAGTCTCTTGATGTCTTTCTGCTCAATCCCAGAATCCTCCTCAGACTCATTATCTGGAAGAGACAGATGCAGAGTAACCATTAGTCTGGCTCTCACAACAGTGAAGCTTCACCCCGATTCATGCAAGTAACACTAGTGAGGAAGGTTTACGTGTGAAGAGTCTGCGAAACGCTGGGTGACTGTGGCCATGGGCAGCATGTTCTGGCATGTGCCTACATAGGATAGGGCACAGTCAGTGCTGCAGGGTTATTATGGGCCGCAAGGCATCAGCACTCAAACCACCCCACCCCACCATCCTGTTCTGAGCTCTAATAAATAATTATTATACCGCACGTGATGTGATAAGGAAACTAAATCACCAGGCGGAGTAATAGAGGAACACACCCAACCTTAACCCCTCATACCCCTGGTGTTACCAGACTTTACATTACAAATGTAACAGCAACCTATTCTGTGCTAACACTTTACACCTTACCTATTATTTCTCATAGCTGAGGGTTCGTTACAGTGTATCCAGCTGAGACAACCCTCTTCCCGGACTTCAGACTGATATATTTATATCTCCGCTGACGAGCTGTATCAGTCTGAAGTCCTAGCTGTTTAGCTCACAGAGGATTGTCTAACTGGATACACTGTAACAGACCCTCAGCTGTGAGAAGTATTAGGGTAGGACAGGTTTTACTCTGTTGTTGTGTTGGCCAGCGCTGCTTGTGTCTAACAATTTTCCCATGGGTCAGCGGTTCACTTTACTGACCCGAGGCATAAAATGCAGGACATGTCATTATATGCACATGGCGGGTTATACACATGACCTTTATCCCTTGGCTGCTAATAAATATACTCATGACACTCAAAAAGTTATAGCAACTCTGTCACATGACTAGACACACGTTGTCTCGGCGCTACACAGGAACGCAGCAGTACATGAACCCTCTCCCCATGTGGTACTTACCATCTATCTGCTTGCGCCTCTTCCCTGGGGGTGCCTTGTTCTCCACCAGCTCGTTGTCACTGTCCTGGCGCCCCCTCTTCTGCACCTTCATGATGAGGGGCTCGTCGTCACTGGCTTCTTCCGCCTGTAAGAAGCCACACAAGAATAGATGACAAGACTACGGAGATGCTGCAGAACCCCTTCCCATCGTAATGATATCAATACACTGCGATCACCTGTCTGACAACCCGACCACAGCATGCTCTCCTGTTCAGACATGTGGTCAGACTCGCCTGTGTAGCTGACAGGATCACATCATCATCATCATCCATCAGACACCTTCAGGCAGCTCTCAGATCCCTCCTGTGATGAAAAAGATGACTGCTCTATCTAAAGGATGCCTCTCCCATATCTAAGAGTGCTGTGTGCAGAACTTCCAGTTTATCCTATGAGATGCAGCATCACATTGCTCTGCTCTGCTTCCTGCTTGTAAGAGCTGACAAGGAGAAACCTACCACAGGAGGCAGTGATTCAGTTGGTGAGTCCATACAGTGATTAGCTGCAGAGTTATGCAAATCTCCTGACTCAAAGTGGTCTTGCCTAAAAGGGATAGCCAGGGACTTGAAATTAACTTCCCTGGTACTGGCAAGTGTTGCAGCTGGGCCTTGGGGTTCCAGGCTGGCTCCCACTCCAACTCATGTGAACAGAACCAGTCCCCTGGCTCACTCTGCCCCATCCCTCCTCTCCTGTTTACTAGGGGGGCCAGCTCACTATTGTAAAATTTGCAGCAAACTACCTGTGCAAACAGGAGAGGAGGGAGGGGACAGACTCAGGGGCTGAAACCAAACTGGAATCCTGGGTCCCACTGCAACAAACACCTAGATCAGCTATGTTACTTAATTTCAAGTATCTGGATAACCTCTTTATCTGTGTGCAGAATCTCCAGTGTTCCCTATGAGATGCAGCTTCACACTGCTCTCCCCTGACACTGTGCATATATGCCATCTGTGTGTGCTGTGTGCAGAATCTCCTGCATATTTCTGTAAGATACAGCTTCTCACTGCCTACTGTTTGAGTGTACCTTATATGAGGCTGCACCTTCAGCCCATGTCCCCTTCCTCCTGTTTGTGATAAGTTTCTTACAGACTCTGCAGTGTGAGGTAGGGGCCAGCAGTTCTATATTATTCATCTATGACTTAATATCCTTAGACAGAGCATGTGTGGTGTGGAATGTAGCTTCACGCCGCTGTCGCCTGACTTCCATTGCCTGTCTGTCATCTGTGTGTGCTGTGTGCAGGATTGCCAGAGTACCCAATGAGTTGCAGCATCATGCTGACTTCCTATACTATCTGTATGTGCTGAATCTCCAGTGTATCCTATGAAATATAGTCTCAACTACTCTGCTCCACCTTTTGCTTGAAAAAGCTGACAGGAAGTAACCTACTAAAAGCAGGAGGCGGGGATAATGGTTAAAGGTGCATCACGTAGGATACACAGACTCTATAATGTGAGTTTAGGGCAGCAATTTTATCTCACTGCTACATCACTTTTCACCCTTAGATTGGATGCAGAGAAGAACAGTATGATGAGACTCCATCCACTGCCTCTCCAGAGGGATTGTGGGAGATGCAGTCCGTATTAGGGGAAAAAGGAACCAAAATGGCACACAACCCATAAATGGCACATGAACTAAAAGGTAAACAAGGCATAGATCAGAGCCTCCACTGTTCTGTGATGCCACTGCCATGGCAACCCACTGGCACATTGCTGATGGGTCGACAAATGGGGTTATACAGCCAGGATCAGACTTCCCCTGAGCCCAACTATTAAATATTACAGCCTGTGGCTGCCGCTGAGGCCATAAAGTCACACCCATATGTAGGAAGGGGTTAAAAGTGTTGACACCCCATCTCCCATATTGAGGACCAATCCTAAGGTTAGGTACTCGATAGGCAAGTCATGGAAAAACCCCTTTAAATGAGAAGCCCACCTGTATCATAAGTGCACTGTAAGGCTGAGGCCCCACGTTGTGGAAAAGAAGCTTTTTTTGTTGTGGATTTTGCTGCAGGTTTGGGAGTCAAAGCCAGAAGTGGACTGAGCAGAAGGGAGAAGTATAAGAGCTTTTTTTATAGCCATGTCTGGATGTGGGACCTTAGCCTTAAAGAGGACCTTTCACATCCTCATTTATATGCGGTTTTACATACCGCTAGAAAGCCAACAGCGCGCTGAATTCAGCGCACTGTCGGCTTTCCAGTTATGTGCCCCGAGGCTGGAGATATCGGGGGTCTTTGTTTCACGGTTCACCGTCAGAAGGGCGTTCCTGACAGTCTAGCTGCGCTGTGAGGAACGCCCTCCCTGACAGTATTCCTCCATAGCACTGTACTGTCAGAGGGGGCGTTCCTCACAGCTCAGCAGCATCGCTGGGTGGTAAGGAACGCCCCCTCTGACTGTACTTGTCCCATAGCCCAGCGATGACGTTGAGCTGTGAGGAACACCCCAGTACAGTGCTATGGAGGATTACTGTCAGGGAGGGCGTTCCTCACAGCGCAGCTAGACTGTCAGGAACGCTCTTCTCACGGTGAACCGTGAAACCAAGACCCCGGCTATCTCCAGCCCCGGGCACATAACGGGAAAGCCAGCAGTGCGATGAATTCAGCACGCTGTCGGCTTTCTAGCGGTATGTAAAACCGCATATACATGAGGACGTGAAAGGTCCTCTTTACAGGGGTTTTCTGGGAATGTAATATTGCTGGAGCATCCTTAGGAGAGTTCATCAATATTGAAGTTGTGGGTTCCAACTCCCAGGACCCCCACCAAGCAGCTGTATGAAGTGGCCGGGGTGCTCAGGTAAGCACCGCTCATGTCACATTTGTGCGTGACATCCATTCGTCACATGGCCTGTTTGCGGCGAATGGGACTGAGCTGCAATACAAAGCACTGACACTGTACGGTGCTGTTCTTGGTGAAGAGGCTGCAGTGCTTGTCTGAATGCTCCAGCATCTACAAACAGTTGATCTGTGTGGGTCCCGGGTGTCGGACCCCTGTGATCTGACATTGATAACCTATCCTAAGGGTAGGTCTTCAAGATCTAGTTGTGGAAAACCCCTTTAATGTCTCCATACAATGGGCAGTAACTGTCTGAATGCCTTTAATAAGATTCAAACCATAACCTATACTCCAATCACATCCAGAGCTGCCATCACAGATCCACTGCTTACCAGAAAGCACAGTATTGTGGGTGCTCAGCTGTTAGTAGGGGGTGGTGTGAAACTGCACAGGCAATGTGAAATCAGCTCTGGATGTGACTGGAGAATACTTGTCTGTGTTGGCTGGCACCCAGCTCTCCCAGAACCAGATGTCTGGAGGACTGATTGGCAGTATGGTGCAGTCACCTGCATCCTCAGCAACTCTTCCTCCACTATTTTCTTCAGGGTCTGACGTTCCGGTGGGGACAATGCTGATCGACCGGAGTGAGCCAGGAACTTGGAGCGCACTGAAGACTGCGACAAGACGCTGCAGGGAGAGAGAGCAACAAGACAGGTCATGTGACCAGCACACCATGACATCATATGAAGCAAGATTCAGTGACGTCATACACCTCAGTAAATATAAGGATATCATACTGCGCTGTGACATCACACTCCTACATGTAATGACATCACACCGCCATACAATACAGGCTCCATAGTGACTGCGCTGTGACATCACTCTCCTACATGTAATGACATCACACCATATAGTAAGGTCATACACCGCCATACAATACAGGCTCCATAGTGACGTTATACACCTCAGTACATGACATTATACTATATAAGAGCTTCTAGCTAAAAACATTAAACAGTCCAGTACATACAATGACATCACATGTCTCACCACATAATGTGCCTAGTGACATCACACTGTCCTGCACATAGCATAAGTAATATAATGTTATATTGTGTTAGCCATAGAAAGTAGTAGTAGAGTGAAGAAATCAGGCGATACCTTTTAGAGGCTAACTGAGTATATTTGATAGTAAGCTTTCGAGAGCACTAGCAGTGTTCTTCAGACATGGTATAATACAAGAAACTGAAAATTCACACACAAGACATGGATCTTCAAAGGATCTTGGAATAACTAAATGCAATATACGTAGTAGAGAAGTTATTTACAACAGGTCAGGAAATAAAGTCTGGAAACTTGTGGGGTGTGACGGAGGGATCTGTCATCTGTTTGCGATCAGGAGGTGATTTGTGACCCTCACAGGTCATACATAGTGTGACGTGAATATTAAGTCCAAATTGCAGAGTTTGATATTTTTGCATTAGCTTATATTCCCATTCCCTTCTCTCTCTCTGCATCTTAAAATGTCCCATTAAAACCACAACCCGCAAATCTTCAATAGAGTGGTCTTCTCCGGAGAAATGTGCGGCCACTGGGAGATCGGTTCTGCTGTTATTAATGGTGGATCTGTGTGAGTTCATTCGCTGACTAAGTCTCTGCCCTGTTTCCACCACATAGAGGCCTGTGGTGGGACATTGCACACACATTATGAGATACACCACATTGGAAGACCTGCAGGAAAATGTCCCCCTAATTCTGTGCACCTGTTGGGACAGATAAGATAGCGGTGTTTACACGGCCCATACAATACCCCAGTAACAGTCTCCAGCACATGACGTCATACACCACACACCGGATGAAGATGATGACGTCTTTTCGCTATCTCCGGACCACAATGCCTGGATAATATTGCCCGTGCTGACGTCACCCCTCACCTGAGGTCCGGGCTATGCTGGAATAGCCCCCGGATGAAGCGCCGCATCTCCCGATCCACATCTCCCGCCATGTTTAAACCAACACCTCCGGGATAGAAGCCCCGCCTACCAGCCTACCATTGGCCCTAACCCTCCTATTGACTCCTGATTGGTAGATGGCGCAGACTCAGCCTCAGAGATTCTGATTTGAAGATATATTAAGCTCCTCCCAATAGAGCAGCCTCCGCCATTTTATCGGAGTGTTAGAATACAATCCATCCGGTCATAGCGAAGGTTTTCAGGAAGTGACGTCAAACCCCAGCGAGGCGTGTTGGGGCTCGTTTCCTGGAAACGAGAGAGGTAAGAGAGGGGGTATAATGGGGGGAACCACAAGTCTCAGCTGTGCCTCATAACTGCGTTACTATGTGCTCAGGGCTGTAGGGTATACTGGGATTTGTAGTTCCATGGGACATGCTCAGCCTCGTGCCAGGGGTCAGCGGAGCAGTTGCCTATAGCAACGAAACAGATCGCTGCTTTCATTCTCCTCAGGATTAAAAGCTGGCGTCTGATTGGTTGCTCGCAGGGCATGCTGGGAGTTGGAGTTGTGGATCAGCTGGAGAGGCTCAGGCTGTGGATCTCTGTGGCTGATGAGGCTTTGTCACCCAGCTTTCCTACATCTGTGAAAGCTTCCCCAGTTTTGTTCAGTTTAGTAGTCTAGGAAAGCTGGGTGACGTCTGCTATGGGAGATGGAGTGGCGGCCATCTGGGTTCTCTCCCCTGAGGCAGGTCTACAGTACAACTGTAACTTGCAGCGCCCTGATGTACCATGATGACACAAAGATTTCTATCATAACACATAAAATCATGGCTTTTCGGCTGTGAGCTGCCATTACGGATCGTTTTCTCGCAGGGTGGGGTGTGAGCCGCCCTTAGTGACCGAATCTTTTTAGGATCAGATGTGAGCCACTTTTACTGACGGTTTCCTCGCAGGATCAGCTGTGAGCCACCCTTACTGAGTGTTTTCCTCAGAGTCAGGTGTGAGATTCCCTTACTGACTGTTTCCTTGCAGCATCAGGTGTGAGCGACCCTTACTGACCGCCGCCTCGCAGCATCAGGTGTGAGCGACCCTTACTGACCGCCGCCTCGCAGGATCAGGTGTGAGCGGCCCTTACTGACCGCCGCCTCGCAGGATCAGGTGTGAGCGGCCCTTACTGACCGCCGCCTCGCAGGATCAGGTGTGAGCGGCCCTTACTGACCGCCGCCTCGCAGGATCAGGTGTGAGCGGCCCTTACTGACCGCCGCCTCGCAGGATCAGGTGTGAGCGGCCCTTACTGACCGCCGCCTCGCAGGATCAGGTGTGAGCGGCCCTTACTGACCGCCGCCTCGCAGGATCAGGTGTGAGCGGCCCTTACTGACCGCCGCCTCGCAGGATCAGGTGTGAGCGGCCCTTACTGACCGCCGCCTCGCAGGATCAGGTGTGAGCGGCCCTTACTGACTGTTGCTTTGCAGGGTTAGGTGTGAACCTCCCTTACTATTTCCTCACAGGGTCGGGTGTCAGCCACCCTTACTGTCTGTTTCTTTGCAGGGTCGGGTTTGAGCTGCCCTTACTGACTGTTTCCCTGTAGGGTCTGCATTGAGGATGAACGGCCAGGCGGATGGGGAGGTGGACTACAAGAGGAAGTACAAGAACCTCAAGCGCAAGCTCAAGTTTCTCATCTATGTGAGTCCCACAATGCACTACACTCTGAGTTTAGAGCACAACATCTCCAAGCTACACCATGAAGGTGCCAAACACTTGGTGGCCATTGTGAGATGTGATGTTCTGCAACCTAAGAGCTAAGCAGCAGAATTGCGAATGCATCTTTGTATGTGACTGGAGAATAATAAGCCATGAGTTCTTGTATCTTTATATTTAGGAGCAAGAATGTTTCCAGGAAGAGCTGAGAAGGGCCCAGAGGAAGCTGCTAAAAGTGTCCAGAGACAAGAGGTAACCTATGTGATGGAGTATAGCATTATGGGATGTCTCTAGGTTATACCCTGCCTCACTCCCCACCCCCCTCTTCTTCTTTTTTTTTTCGCCAGCTTCCTGTTGGACAGAATTCTTCAGTATGAGAACGTCGATGAGGACTCGTCAGGTACATGAGAAACGGAACAGAAAATGGAGTGAGATCAGTTGTGGGCTGTGACAGGAGGGATAACTGAGGAGTATGGTGGAAACCTATGAAAGGGGCAGAATCAGCTGATGGGTAGAAGGGGATGAGGGTTTTAGAGGGGCTGCAGGAAAATGGATCAGCGCAGGAGATAACTCTTATGTAACTGTGTGTTTCAAGTCCTTGCAGAGGTTGGGTCTTTCCCAGAGGAGTAACTATCTGTTCTCACTTACAGATTCTGACGTGACAGCTTCTTCAGAGAACAGTGACACAGAGGGAGGACGTGATACCAGCACCCCCACTGCCAAAAGGTGAGTCTACAGAATCACCAGTGCCAGGCTGAGCACCCCGTCATGGTAACTACAACCCCCAGTAGTTATCACGACTTCCTGGTATTCTGATATCTCTGCTTTCTAGCTGTGGACGAGAATGTTCATGATTCACTCCTGAGCTAATAGTTCTCCTCACAGCTGAGGGTTTTTTAAATTTTTATCCAGTCCAGACTGATACATTGTAACAAACTCCTTCTTCTGATTTCTCTTGCAGGAAGAGGAGTCCATCTGCTGGTCCGGCCTCCCCTCCTCCATCGTCCTCCTCAGGCCTGTCCTTGCACACCTCTGGGGGCCCCTACTTGAGCGCAGTGAGTATTACAGGCCCCCTCCCCCTGACTCATCTGTCTTGTCATTTCCTGCAATTCCTCTAAACTTGAAATGCGAAAACCTTAGCTGATACCGATCAGATTCTCTAAGGGCAGACTTCAACACCAGCATGCACTGACAGGAAATGTTGGAAGTTGTAGTTCCTCATTGCTTCTAATGAAAACCATTGATCTAGTGGGTAGGGAATAATTGCTGGGTTGGGTGGGTGAACTCTCCGGCTGCCATATTGCTGGGTTATCACATGACTTCTCCCCCAACCCCTGATCTTCTCTCCCTCATTCCATTTCATGATTTGTGTTTTCTCCCCTCCACCCCTCCCCCGTTCCATCAGATGAGCTCACCCCCTTACACCCCGTTCCCCTCGGAATATCTGGCTCCTATCCCCAACTCCACGTCCCCCAAACCCGAGCGAGTGAAGAAAGACAGAAAGAACCGCGGGGTTAAGCCCAGGAAACCTAAGGTACCTGTGAGATGAGCTGTGCGTGAGCATGCGTCCGCCATGGGCTCCTGTGTACGTGTGTGCAAACGTGTTCCGTTGCCATGGCCTCCTCTGTGTGTGCATCTACCGCCTCCATCACTTGCTGTGGGTGTGTGTGCGCGCGCACACAACTCTGCTGCCACCATCGCCTCGTCTGTCTGTGTGTGTGCGTGTGCACCTGCTGCCAACATTGCTTCCAGTATTTGTGTGTGAGTGTGCACCCTCCACCACCATGGCCTCCTATGTGTGTGAGCGTGCACCCGCCGCCTTGGACTCCTGTCTAACCACGCCTCTTCTCTTCCATTTCTCTGTCACTTTGGTCCCTTCCATCTTCTCTCTTTCCTCCAGATTGCTCTCAGCTCACCCTCAGGAGTCCTGCCCTTCAACCCCCGGTCGTCTGGTCTCCCCCCTCTGTCCTCCTTGAGCAAGCATGCCCCGCCGCCACCAATCCTCAGCACGGTACCCCAGCAGATGTTTAGTGATGGAGGGGAGGGCAGCGGAGAAGAGGGACCAATGGATGGAGATGAGGAGGACGATTTGGTCATAGACATTCCTGAATAAGGGCCAGAGTGGCCGACATGATGCCAAGCTGATGGTTTCTGTGTACACAACTCTACCTGGACACGTATATGTAGTACTACCAGCGGCACCATAGTGACATATAGCTCTCGATGCGGCGTTGGATGCCAGGAGAGACTCTTATCATCTGTGCACACATTTGCCATCCCCTGCTGCTGCCATGTTTGCAGACTCCAGACTGTTTCTCAGTTTCTCACATTTCCTTAGCCAAGCATTGGCGAATGTCTGGTGGATTTCACCAAAATTACGTGGCTGGGATCAAAACGGCGGACTCCAGTGAATGTACTGGTGATGTGGCTACAGCGCATTGTAGTAAATGTAGTGTATAGTAAACAATCGTATATCATATGGTGGAAACACTACATCTCCTGAAATACAGAACATGCTCACTGAACCTGCCAGACCATGCAGCTTGTAACAGCTGGGAAGAGGACTGTGCTGCAGTACATTGTGGGAAATGTACAGTGACTTGTAAAAAAAAAAAAACAAAAAACGCACATCTCTCACTGTGGCTGAGGGTTATGAGTTTACGCCATTGTCGTCCTGCAGCATCTGGTGTATTTACAATGAATTTTCTCACTTTCGGCCCTGCGCACTATGAAAGATTCTGTTGATGCAAGTGAAGCTTGTAGAGCCACCTGGTGGTCATGTGATGGCGCTGCACTGAGATTAAATCCTTCACAGATGTCGTCTTATTTGTATTTTTTGAATCATGACTGAATAAAGATGGAAATGGAAGGATCTGAAGTGTTGTATCCTCTGTCAGTTGCAGATACGGACAGGTTTAGATGAAGACTGCACAAGAGAAATCCACAAAATCTCATTCAGCATAAGGTTACATAGCGCTATTGTATGTAGGGCGAGTAACGGACCTTACAGTGCATTGTTATGTGAGCAGGTTCGGACTGCTGCAGATCTGGAGGTGAGCAGAGCGTGTTTCTGAGCTGCAGTCTCTTTGTGGCTCTTGAATGATTCCTAAGTCTTAGGCAGCTCAGAAGACCTTTTTATTCCTCTTCCCCCTCCGAAACCGCATCACTCGTGTCCATGGTTGTGTCTGCTATTGTAGATCAGTCCCATTGAGTATCACTCTCAGCTCATAGGCCAGAATGGTGCTGACTGAAAAAGACACAAGCCCTTAACCTAACCCTGGGCCCCCCTGCTATGACCTCTCCCCTCCTCCTGTTCTTTTGAGAACAGTTTTTGCATTACATTGTCCATGAATTCCAATTAGCTGTGTCAGGTACAGAGGTATGCAAAAGTTTGGACACCCCAGGTCAAAATGACTGTTATTGTGAACAGTTGAGCAAGTTGAAGATAAAAATGATCTTCAAAAGGCCTAGCATTACAGATGACACATTCCCAATGTATTTTTTGAAAAAAAAAATTCCTATTTTACATTTTCAAATTAACAAAAAATGAAAATGGCCCAATGCAGAAGTTTGGGCACCCTGCATGGTTAGTACCTAGTATCATCCCCTTTGGCAAGTATCACAGCTTGTAAAAGCTTTTTTTGTAGCCAGTCAAGAGTCTTTCAATTCTTGTGTGAGGGATTTTCATCCTGTCTTCCAGTCCTGTGAGATTCCTGGCTCGTCTTGCATGCTCTGCTCTTTTGAGGTTTACCCACAGATTTTCAATGATGTTCTGATCAGGGGACTGTGAGGGCCACGGTAACACCTTCAGCTTGCGCCTTTTTAGGTAGTCTATGGTGGATTTTGAAGTGTGTTTAGGATCATTAACCATTTGTAGAACTCCTCATCATCATTCACTCATCATCCTCCCGCTTTTTTACAGATGGTGTTATGTTTGCTTCAAGAATTTGCTGACATTGCATTGAATCCATTCGTCCCTCTACCTGTGAAATATTCCCCATGCCGTTGGCTGCAATACAACCCCAAAGCATGATTGATCCAACCCCATGCTTATTGGTTGGAGAGATGTTCTTTTCCTGAAATTCTGTGCCATTTTTTCTCCAAACATACCTTTGATCATTGAGGCCAAAGAGTTCTATTTTATCCTCATTGGTCCACAGGACTTGTTTCCAAAATGCTTAAATGTTTCCAAAAGACATATAACTAGTTATTTAGGCACGATGAGTCTTACCCAGTGTGATATAATGATAATCTATGGAAGTGATTATATTATTACAGCCAAAGGAGAAGTTTAGAACTGGACAATTAGGCGCCGGCTCTAGGACCCTGTTGAGATGCCTCTAGCCTGGATACAAGATGAGATACGGTTGGACATGGAGGTATACAGGTTCTATATGGTATCCTGTGGCACATTTACCCACAGATGTTACAGTTGGGCCTGAACACTCGTAGGTTGGTGAAGCTGCGTCCCAGTCCGTCCTATAAATAATAGATTGATGATAAATCAGCAGGACCAGGAATTGTTGTAATCTGGTGGAGACATTCCTGGGGCACCCTACTGAGTGTGGGAAAGCATTTGCCTGCTGGTGTCAGTTGTCCGTCCAGCCATGGGAGACAACACGTGGCAGATTCAGGATGTCCTGTACATATCACTGAGCTGTTAGTGCCCTCATATCACTTCTAGGGGTTACCGATGGCCCTATTTGATGGCTCCCCGCATCAACACACCAGCAGGGGTCAGTGTGTTGCCTGCACAAGCAGGATTGAAGCGCCCATCATGGGGCCCTCCATACTCCAACCTGACCATCATCAGATCCAAAACACATCCTGGATCCGTGACTATAGAAAATATGGTTCAGTCCGTACAGTCCAGGCATCTCGTTCACCACACCACTGCAGATGAAGGTGACAGTGATTGACAACCATGCTGCATCTCTCAGTCCAATGATGCCCTCTCTCCGAGTCTGTCAATTGGGCAAAATGTCTTTGAGTGCGCTATAGAGTCCTGCCTAGTAGTCACCGATCTGTTACCAAGATGTACACTACCCAAGTAGCCTCTGATAGCCACTTTATAGGGTAGCAAGCACCTGTAGTCATTTACATATCTGCCTGAGACAGAACTTTTGGTCCAGTTTTACAGCAAATTTCTATATGGGGCTTATTATTGGCAATGAGTGTATAAATAAAGTTTATATAGATATACAGTAATGTATAGTGTAATGTTAATAAAGTAAGATACAGTGTTCAATTAGTGCAGTTCTCTCCTCTGAACAGTAGGGGGCAGGCATGGAACAGCACATTGTTATTGTGGCACCAAACTAGGAATAAATGTGATTCCATTTCAGATTCACAATGCCACCCGTCTCCTGGGATAATGAACATTTCTTTAGCTTTCTGTTTCAGGATCTCTGCGTGCTTACTTTATACGGCTGAGGGTTTGTTACAGTTGCACCCAGCCTACACAATCCTTTGTGATGTAAACAATATGATACATTAGCTCCAGCAGACCATACACATAAGACCGGACTAGGTTTAGCACCATGAAGGCTGTGTGTGTGTGTGTTTTGTCTTTTTTCTCAGAAAACAAGAGACGGACATGGGACGATTGATTTTTTGCCTTTATTGAGTGCAGTTAGGAGGAGGCTGTGACATGCAAATACGGGGTGCTCCGCCTCCAGTGCACCCCAATCCAAACCTGACACACACAACACAAAGCACAATCAGTCACGTGCGAATCAGAGCCAAGAAATCAGGCTGTATTCATAAAGACGTCTTTTACTGGCACACCTAGGCCAATATGTCTACCCGTGACCAGCTCTGGTTCAGGGACGCCCATCCTGGCAATAGCGTGACAAAGATTCGGAGCCCTTCGCATCTACACGCCATCTACTATTCCTCACTAGTCCCAGCCCCATCACTGTCTCTTGTTCCCCTCTACATCTATGTTCACATGGGGTGTCTAAACGGTGCGGGATTGTACAGGTGCCTCAACTTGTCTTTATCAAATCGCAGATCAGAAGACGTCGCCACCGTGCCCCTGTGAACCCAGCACAAACCAAAGACTAGATTTTGTTCCAGGATTTGCCAAAAAAGCTACAAGGGTGACACATCATATCTCACCGTATTGTCTGTCAGACTGGTCACCATGACGCAATACTATGGCTTTTGCTGTCTACACATTTACGTCTGTTCCCCTGCAGTACAGAACATGGCCAGGACAAGCTGCCCTAAGCGATTCAGTAAAGTCTATTACAGAAATAATGAGATTTCCAATATTCACTGTGGGTAGGTGTCGTGCTTGCTCTTGGGTTGCCATGGTAACATCAGAAGCCTAACTACATAGACTTCATGTCACGTCACATGACAGGAAGTCCATGGACAGAAGTCTGTTTGCTGCTTCCATGGAAACCCCAGAGCGAGCAAGATATCTACATGACAGCAGCAATAGGGAGATGAATGGGATTATAGAAGATCTCATTATTTTACGATAGAACAGTCTTAGAGGGGTCTCCAGGGAATCTTTTTAGACTTCTTTCCTCCTGGGTTTTTAGATGCTGTACCTAGGAATTTCCAGGGTGGCTCTGACCCCAGATCACATGATCGGTACCAGTCCTTGGCCTCTTGGCCGCTCTGCCTTCTCTACTGTGTTAACCACTAGTTACGTGTGCTATGGGGGTTGGCTTTACTATAGTCTGTAAGCCCTTCATAGTACAGGTAACTGAGAAGAGGCGTAGCCAACAGGGGGCTGAGTGCTGGATCCAGTCATGTGACCTGGGGTCAGAACTAGCACGGAACCCTCAGGTACAGCGACTAAAACCTCCGGTAAGAGGTAAATCTAAAAAGACTCTTCGAAGCAGCCCTTTAACCCTGCACTAAATTTCTCCTGGTGCATCCATCTTGGCTTCCCTTCGATAATTGGGGCCGCCGTTACATTCAGAGGAAGCACCGCCTCATCCAGACTCTATAACAAGCTGCAGGGTATTGGGAGGGGGCAGAGGACACCCCCTGCCAAGTGTGTGGTCACATTTCATCGTCTGGCCACACATGACGTCCATGATTTTCCCTCACCCTTAAAGATATTCTGATTTCACCACATCACCCAGTACCGCCCCGTATCCGCTGCACATTCTGGCCCCTCCCACATCGCCAACGTCACATGTTAAAAACCATGAAACAAAAAAGTATTTAATAAAGTTACAAAAGACACAATTTTGCATAAACGCAGTGTCGGCGTGCGAAGATCGAGCACTGACTTTCCCCTCCCCCCACTATACAAAACAGATTACACACGTCCCCTCCCCCAACGTACAAAACAAGAAGTCACAAAACATTGGAAATTCCAACAAAAACGTGCAAATAGTGAAGGTGTGAGATGTGTGCATAGCCCAGAGTGACGGGTGTGTGCATAGTCGCGCGCTGTGTACAAACACTTGGTGTCGTCACACACACTTCCTGCGATCTCGTCCTGATCTCTTAGTGGTTGACAGCCAAATGTGTAAAGTGTCCAATCAGATCACAGCTTTCTGACAGAAAATACAAAAAGCTTAAATCCGTTTGGTTGCTGCTAAGGGTGTGATGCTCATAGCAACCACGAGGCCTAGTCTGTCGTGAGGCTCCATGTTATCTAGGATGTGGTAATCTCCCATAGCAACCAATCAGATGTAAGCATCATCTTCGCCAGAGTCAGTCCTTGGCATTTGATTGGTTGATACAGTATGCCGCTGCTTTTTACTGCGCGATTATGATACAGTATATGAAGATTAGAAAGAAGCGAATTGATTTGAGCGAGTCAATATTCATGGAGATTTGTGTGTGCGCCCGTGTGTTCACAATAGCTGTGCCCGGGAATATATGGCTGTGTCTACTCCTGCATAGTTAAGTTTTATCAAACGCCAAACTGGCGCGGTCACATGGTTTACAATAATGGGAATCTAATTTCTTAACCGTGATCCTCTTAAACATGGCCGCCACGGTCCAGGACTACTAGAATTTTCAGTATGCATACTACTGTATGACCCATGTGGTCTCTCTGATGCTTCCCCCTGCTAGTCTGACATTGACGCCTCCAGTGACCCCCACAGTATGCCACCCTCCAGAGGAAAGCAGGGACTTGTGCCCAACTATTTGGTTATGGAATAACAGAAATTCTAAATCGTTGGGACACCGCAACAAATGAGAGACGTGTAAGTTGTGCCAAAGACTACATTCTTGGCGTGAGGGTATTTTGCGGAGATACAGTACTAGTAGTACTTGTCACCAATGTATACTCTGTTTTGTCTACGTCGCAGAGGGTTTGATCGTATCGGCATGAAGGGTTAATAGTGTCATGTGACGCTCATACACTCACTGTGACAGAACCGCAGAACTTATTGGAGCTTAGCAGATACCTGGGTCGCCACACTGATCTAATAAAACGTCTCCATGATGCCCATAGCAACCAATCAGATCACAGCTTTTATTGCTATGGGCAACTGCGACATGTTTCGTTAGATCAGTCCTCATGCTCCAGGCCTCCAGTGTCCTCCACCGCCGCCTCCTGCTTCCAGTGCGTTTCCCATATAATGGCATTAGCCTGACAGAAGCCGTTGGATCACTTACAGATTAGTGGCGCTCAGCCATCATGTGACCCGACGAGGACTAATTAAATCCAATTACCAGACGAAAGTCACAGATAATGAGAGATGAGGCGCCAGCTAATCCGCTGTGAAGACGATGCAGAGGAATGAGCCCTCGCAGACAAGAGTGGGGGGGACCCCAATATCCAAGGAAAATAGAAATTCATGTCATTACTATACTCTAGGACTGTTCCCCTGAAGATTCAGCCATTTTGTGACAGTCAGACTGTAGAATCACCCATTTTATGATTCGCATGGTCATTTCTGCCATTTTGTGGCAGTCATACAAGGGATTCTACGAGTTTACAAATTCTCACAAAATGGCGGCCTCTTCTGGTGATAGATCTACGTCTAGATTTTTATCTACCTCCTGACGTAAACTTTTGCCCCCTGTTGCCCAGTAAGTGGACCACTCTGGGGTAAATTTTTAGGCTGATTAAAGGAGTATTCTGCACCATAAGATAAAGGGCATCGTCGAGGGGTCCTCCAACACCTCCACCAAGATGCCATTGTTGAAAATAAAGGGATGTTTCTGGTGAGATTGGACGGGATCTGACGCAGGATTAACTTCGGACAGTTTTGATCACGGATTCCCATACAATGAGGTCATTGTAATGCAGCCATTTTGTAATGGATTTGTGTCAATGTGATATCGATATTTACATCATCCAACAATTGTTCCGAGTGGGTGAGGACCTCTCTCGCCCAATGTCATCTCCACTCCAAAAACCAACAGCAGAAGAATAAGCAGCTAACGTCTTGTTATGGCATAGGAAGACATACTCATTCCTCTTCTTGGCGTCCATCTTGGATCAGACCACGATGGTACCTTTCCACCTCGGGCAATGAAACACATTTAGTGGTGTGAGTGTGCAAGTGGGTGATCCGCCTCAGCTCCCCGAGATCTCTCCACTCTATTCTTTAGTCGCTGTAGGTGGATCCCGGAAGCTCATTGGTTAGCGTGTGCCAATGTTCTGCCCTCTGGTTGGTTGAGGAGAGACACTCCATCCAGTGTTTAAGACACTCCCCTTTGGCGTTCATGCCAAGAGTAACACCACCTGGAAGAGAGAAGATTGGTTGAGGTGTTGATGTTTTCATTGATGGTGATGTATGAGCGCTAATTTGGGACACCAAACAAGCACATTGAATAATATACTCCACCTCCCAGCTACCTCAGCCAATCAGAAGTACGAAGGGGATTTTCATAATGACCTCCATGGGACATAGAAATGCCAACATGAGAGACCCTTTGGTGCCAAGTAAGACCCATCTTCCATACTTAGTTCACGCCTCCCTGATCCAAATTTTGTTGGTGCGTTGTATATCAGATACAGGCGGCCATGTTTAATCTCACCTATGAAATCATTGGACTTTCCTAGGTCATAATCCCAGACGGTCACTTCCAGGCTCCTCTTCTGTAGCTCGTGGAGACCAATCTTGTAGAAGAACTCCTGAATAATGGCAGAAGATGATAATTACTAGCACTGATGGCAGACATTTTATAAACTGGACCCCCTATCACCACCACAAACTGACTGGCGTCTACCGCTGAGACCAGGTGACTCTCCTTCATATATGTGTCATATATGGATCCCCTACTCCTTCCTGGTGCTTCAGCTTCCCCATCATGTACCTCATTAAATTCTGGGTTCAATGTCTTCTTCTTCACCACCGTCTTGTGCTTGGATTTCTTCTCCACGTCCGGCTTCAGATAACTGTAAAATAAGAAAAGATGAAAATAAAGAACTGGGGATAAAAATATGTCTCATACCCTGGCGGGACCTAGTGAACTTTTCCTTTAAGGATGACATTCCCAGTAACATCTTCTATACCAACGGTCACCTGAAGTCCAGCTGGGGGCTACACATTTCTATGTTCCTTGCATCATCATATCATCTCTGTCCACCTGGACATGTTGGAATCCCCAGAACTAAGACCCCCCCCCCCCATACCTCCACCTTTCTGGTCTTCTTTCTCTGCCTTTGGGGGAATCAGGATTATTTCCACCTCTCTTCCCACAGCTAAAAATAAGACTCGTCTCCCCAAGGGCTGAGTTTTCACCTGAACATGGTTTCATAGTGCTCATGTATGTAGAGCTGAGAACACACCTGTCTCTGCCGAATACCAGGAGGAGAAGGAGGACCATGACCAGCAAGGACGCGATCGGATTACATGAGATGTCCACTAACACAAGTGGCCAGTCAGATCTTTATTGTGGTATTATATAGGCTCTATATGACAGTGCTGGGCACTATATGGTGGTACTATATAAGCTGCATATGAGGTGGCGGTATTATATACGCTGTTCATACCAGTGTTGGGCACTATATGGTGGTATTATAAAAGCTGCATATGACAGTGCTGGGCACAATATGGTGGTATAATAAAGCTGTATATGAAGGTGTGGGTCACTATATTGTGGTATTATATAGGCTAAATATGACAGTGCTGGGAACTATATGGTGGTATTATAAAGGCTGTATATGACAGTGCTGGGCATAATATGATGGTATTACATGGACTGTATGTGTCAGTATTATCTTAGTACTATATGTTGATATTACTTAGGCTGCATATGACAGTGCTGAGCACTATATAGTAGTATTGCATATAGTAGTATCATATATTGGTATTACATGGACTATATTTGCCTATATTATCTTGCCACATGTGTGTTTATTATGGATATATTAATTGGATACTGCATATGAGTTAGACACTATATGGTGGTTTTATATAGGTTGTATATGGCAGTACTATCTTGGAACCATATGGCAGTATTATGACCTTTCACCACCTCCTCTTTGTATCCTTCAGTTGGTGCTGTTTTTGGCAGTTAGTGAATTTTTTCATTCAATATGCTAACTAGGCGCTGAACTGTCAGGTGGGTGGTCTCAGACTATCTGCCCCAGCCCAGGACAGCCCACCTAATTAGCATATTGACTGCTGAAACTAACACCACTGATTGCTCATGAATGGTCAATGTTGAAAAAATTCCAACTGTACCAGAATCAGTGGAGGGGTGGCTACTGAAGGATGCAAAGAGGTGGAGGTGGTTCCCTTTAAGAAAATATTAATTGGATACTATGTGTTGGTTGGGCATTATATTGTGGTATTATTTAGACTATATGTCAGTATTATTGGAGCAGCATATGGACTTGTTATAATATATAACTGAACAGGATGACGCTAGGTTCACACTAGCATTTGGGCGAATCTGCCTGAGATTCTGCTTAAAAAGGCGGAGAGAAATGGCAAATTATATAGTCCCGTGCGGATAAGTCATCCACCTGTATTACGTTCAGGAAAACTCAGTACAAGTTGCTGATGTTTTGGTATCACACCCCGGTCCTCCTACATATGTTTAACCCCAGCATCTCCACAGTCTGCTGGAGATGCCTCACTGAAGAGGACACATTGTACCACATTTTTGGGAATTGCCCCTTGATACTTCCTTTTCTGGGCAGAATTGAAGGTACTGACTGATGAGCTCTTCCTCCGGGGTGTCCCACTGGATCCTCTTGTTTACTTACTTAATTTACCTCCCTGGCACCTCAGTGGGAAGGCCTCTAAACTCTTTCTGTATCTCTGCACTGCAGTGAAAACGCTGGTGGTCCTCCACTGGAAGATTGTGCAGCCTCCTACTGGTCCTGCCCTTGTGGCCCGTGTCAGAGACGTTCGCAGTCTGGAGTTCCTCACTGCCACGCTCACTAACACAGTGGATGCCTTCCAGTCAGTCATGGGACATGTACTGCAAGCAGGACATTTCTCTCCGCCGATTTCAGTGCAAAAATTGGCGGAAACCGGACTGACCCTATTATAATCTATGCGATCTGCAGATTTCCACAGATAACCGCTTTTTTAGACAGACAGCGTTTCCATCCTTTGTGTCCCTAAGCGGACCCGAAGGATGGAAGCCGAGTGCTAGTGTGAACCTAGCCTTAAGTTCGCAACTCAGTAGACAGTATAACACATGATAGGATTAGATACACATCTCAGACAATGTCACACATGATAGGATTAGATACACAGCGCAGCAGGCAGTACTGCTAGGATTAGATACACAGCTCAGCAAATAGTACTGCTAGGATTAGATATGTATCCCCCTTCCTATATGCTCCCCTCACTCCCCATTAGTTTCCTCTCTGCAGTCTTCGCTCACAGCTATAATTACGGCAGTAAAAAGCCGGCTGCGATCTAGTGAGAGGTCCAGGGGGAGAGCGGGCTGCACGCTACATTGGATCCGCAGTCATTCTCGGCTGGTGGGATTACTCACAGGTGCCAGGGAAATCTGAAGTCTACAATTAAATCCATGAGTGGATGAGATGAGTCACGACGCTCTCGTAAACCGAGCCGCAGCGTCAGCCTTATATGGCAGAGACCAGGCGCGCTAATAATATATGGCCGTGGGGCGTGATGAGAGAGAGGGGCGCCCGGCCATTGATACAAAGACTCCGCCAAGTCATCCGGCAGAGACCTGTGGGTCTCTCCGGGGGTCTGTATGTAGGCATGGAATAAGTCAGCTGCTCCACGCCCCAGACCTGCCGGGCGACATGGCCGCTCATGACATTTCATGTCTAATTACTGTATCTCTTCGGAACGTATCAATGGTGATAAAGTGTATCCGACCTAAAGATGGGGGCACCGTAACCCGACACCCCACAATGTCTGCACCAGACATTACAGCAACCTTACTATTCAATCAAGGCTTAGGGGGTGTTGTTAACCGTTGTTAATGTCCATTGTTAGCATCTGTCATAAAATGTAAACAACGGACACTAACAAATACGTCAAAAATCTGTGTCTGTTTTCACCAAATCCGTCACAGGTCCGTTATTTTGGACTTATGGCGGATGTGAACTGTCCGTTATTTTTTAACATTAATGTCTATGGCTAACGGACACATGATGGATGGTGATGTATGGTCCTCAGTTATACTGTCCGTTATTTATGCCTGTTTTTTTTTTCTGTGTATTCTCAGAAAGCAGAGAAAAAATACCAAAAAAACGTACGGTATAATAATGGACATTAACGGACACTAACTGATGTTAATCTGTCCATTTTTCATCTGATCCATTTTTTTTAAACTCTTCACGCAAAGTCACGTACATGTACATGATTGGGTGTGAAGGGGTGTATGGAGAGAGCTCAGGAGCTGGGCTCTCTCCATACACGGCGGATGCCGGCTGTATAATACAGCCAGCAACCACCAATCGCAGCTGTTAACTCTTTAGATGCTGCGGTCAAACGCAATCGCGGCATCTAAAGTGCGCAGGCGCCATGGGCGCCGCCATCTTTACTTGATCGCCGCCCTCCAGAACTTAATCGGCAGGCGGCAATTGATTGTCATGACAGCCGGGAACCTATTGAAGGCTCCCAGGCTTTTCATTGCCATAGTTCTATTACACGCTGCCATAGGCCGCGTGTAATAGAAGTGAAAGCATTTTACTATTCACTGCAATACATTAGTATTGCAGTGAATAGTATGAGCCATCAGGTCCCCTAGGGTTCAAGGTCTCTAGGGGGTCTGAAAATAAAAGTAAAAGAAAAAAAAAATGTTTATTAAAGTATAAAAAAACAAAAAAGATATAAATGTTTAAATCACCCCCCTTTCCCTAGATCAGATATAAAAATGAATAAACTAAAGTAAACATAAACACATTAGGTGTTCCCGCGCTCCAAAAATGTCTGAACTATTAAAATATAAAAATATTTATCCCATACGGTGAACAGTGTAGCGGGGAAAAAAATCAAAATGGACAAATAGTTGTTTTTTCAACATTTTGCCTCCTGTAAAAAAATGGAATAAAAAGTGATCAAACCATCAGACCTTCCCAAAATGGTATCAATAAAAATGCCATCTGGTCCTGCATAAAAATACACTATACCCAGCTCCATACTTGTAAATATGAAAAAGTTACAGGTGTCACAATATGGCGACACAATTTTTTTTTATATTTTACAAAGTTTTAAATTTTTTAAAAGGTATCAAAACATTACAAATACTATATAAATTTGGTATCGCGGCGATTGTACTGACCCATAGAACACAAGTACCATGTCATGTTTACCACATAGTGAATGCCGTAAAAATTAAACCCATAAGAAATTGGCGCAAATGCGTTTTTTTTCCAATTCCATCTCATTTTGAATTTTTTTCCAGCTTCCCAGTACATTGTACAGGATATTGAATGGTGTCATTACAATATACAATTTGTCCTGCAAACAATAAGCCATCATGTGAGTCTGTGGACTGAAAAATGAAAAAATGATGGCTCTTGGAATGGGGAGAGGGAAAAACAGAAATGCAAACAAAAAATTGGCTGTGGCATGAAGGGGTTAACGGACTTCCAACGGTAGTGTAAATGCCCCATTACCCAATACTTCTCACAGCTGGAGGTTTGTTACAATGTATTGAGTCTGGACAATCCTCTGTGAAGAAAACAGCCTGGACTGCATACTGATACACTGTAACAAACTTACAGCACAGGAGAGAGATATGTACTGCTGATTTGTGTAGCTTAGTGCAGTTAAAATGTATCAGCCTTCCGTCTAGACAAGATACATAGTAACAAATCCTCAGCTATGAGAGGTTTTAGGTCTATGTAGCTTCTACTGTAGAAAACAATGTAGTGGTGACATCTATCTATCTATCTATCTATCTATCTATCTATCTATCTCATATCTGTCTATCTTCTATCTATAAGTATCTCATATCTATTATCTATTTCATGTCTATTTATCTTCTATCTATCTCTATCTAATCTCATATCTATTATCTATCTATTTTATATCTATCTAATATCTATGTATCTATCAATTTATCTATCTCATATTTATTATCTATCTATTTATTATCTATCTATCTAGAGTTAGGTTCTAGGTGAGAAAATAAACACACTGAATATGCACATTTTTTGTAGTGCTGCCACTTTGATCTGTTTGTCTATCTATCTATCTATATCAAATCTATCTATCTATCTATCTCATATCTATCTTCTATCTATCTCATATTTATCTATCTATCTCATATCTGTCTATCTTCTATCTATAAGTATCTCATATCTATTATCTATTTCATGTCTATTTATCTTCTATCTATCTCATATCTATCTATCTATCTATCTATCTATCTATCTATCTATCTATCTATCTACCTACCTTATTTCTTCCCTTCTTCCCTCTTATATATAAATGTGAATAAATTATCACGTCCTCGCTGTATTCGACACCCTGTGTGTACACGTGATTAACAAGATTTTAATGTGGATGCACTAAAATAAGTGAACCCAGGCCACCATCACTGAGCTGCCATCTGCTAATCTGCCTGAAATAATAGTGCTTAATATAGGTGCTACATAGTGACATTGCCAGGACTGCAGCAGCCCAGTTCACGCCTCAGCCATACATACCATTAGCTTTTCATGCAGAAACACAGAGCGCTGGAGGCTCAGATGGGATCGTAGCCTGATAGCGTGAGCGGCATTCCACCAGGGAGCCGCCAAAGACACGAGTGACTGAGGGATACAAGATTACTCCACTAAAATAAAGAATTCCACCATTACTCATTCTCTCTGCAGCCTCATACAGTTTTGATCAGTGACTCAAGACATCCTCCAGGTCCGCCCAAGCTCATGATCACTTTCTATATATGATCTCATCGCTATTACAGTCAGCACATGACCATCCTAGCATTTAATCACACCGCACGCTTGCATGCTTATGAGTAGAATACCAGGACTGTAGTCAAGACTGACACATACACAAGAGGAGAGGGTGAAAATGAAAATAAGTGTTCTTTGTATGCCAATCAGGACTGGTGGAAAGCTTGGCCTCAACTAGTCAGCCATTTTCATCAATTACAACCCTGGAGACTTATACACTCAGGTCAATGTGTGATTGTTATTTGAGGTCCTACTATTTAATAGTACTGGACATACTGGAGGAAGAGCAGATCAAACCAAGGAGGACTAAAATCAATTGAGAAGTCTTGGCCAAGAGCAGAAACTAAAGTCAAAACTGAAGAAGAGGTCAAATCAAAGGCTGGCTACAAGAAGAAAAGTATAAGGCTGTCTTCATAATTGGAAATGTGGAAAAACCAAATTGTGTCGTGAACTAGAATCATGAAGATGGATTTCCAAGAAATCAACTGAAATGTGAAGAAACATCTAGTAGGGCCACAATCTGGAAGAAAAATATCTGGAGTGGAGGAGGCAACAACTAAGCATAAAGTGAGGACCCAGGAATAAAACAACTATTAGTAAAGATCTGTCAACATCTAAGATCAGACAAGAAAACAGTCAACATTGAATCGTAACCTAAATGCAGTCGTATTTTAGATAGATGTAGGTTAATAATAATAATAATAGTCCTTTAATAGTCCCACAATGGGGAAATTCAGTGTGTTACAGCAGCAAAGATAAGCAGATACAAATACAAATACAACATGTACAGGAATATTCCAAGGTGAGAGGCATTACATTGATAGCAGACAGACAGATAGGGCGTAGCAGGGGGGGGGGGGGGATTTAACAGGCAGAGAGATATTTTCAGTTCTCTGTGTGTAATGATCTCCGCTTAGGTCGGTGTTGGTTGTACAGCCTAACCGCGGTGGGGAGGAAAGACTTCCGATAGCGCTCCTTCTCACACCTAGGGTGGAGCAGTCGGTCACTGACAGTACTGCTCAGCGCGATCACAGTCTCATGCATGGGATGGGACTTCTTCTTCTGCATGGAGCTCACCACGGACAGTATCCTTCTGTCACCCACCACCTGCACTGGGTCCAGTGGGCTCCCCAGGACAGAGCTGGCCCTTCTAATCAGCTTGTCAAGTTTATTTCTGTCCCTGGTTGATATACTGCTCCCCCAGCAGGCCACTCCAAAGAAGATGGCTGATGCCACTACCGAGTTGAAGAAAGTTCTAAGAAGTGCCCCCCGGATTCCAAAGGCTCTCAGCTTCCTAAGCAGGTAGAGCCTGCTGTGGCCCTTCCTGTACAGGGCCTCCATATGATCTGCCCAGTCCAGCTTATTATTAAGGAGCAAACCCAGGTACTTATAGGTGTTCACAATCTCGATGCCCGTCCCCAGGATGTCCACTGGTTTAGGAGGGCTTCTGCCTTTGCGGAAGTCCACCACCATCTCCTTGGTCTTCCCCGCGTTAATCTTCAGGTGGTTCCAGTGGCACCAGTCCACAAAATCCCGGTTCAGTTCTCTGTACTCCCTGTCATCATCATCTGTGATGAGACCCACTATTGCAGAGTCGTCAGAATACTTCTGTAGGTAGCAGCTGGATGAGTTGCACCTAAAATCTGCAGTGTACAGTGTGAAGAGGAAAGGGGCGAGAACCGTACCCTGAGGTGCCCCCGTATTACAGATCACTGTACCTGACACACAGTCTCGGGCTCTCACGTATTGAGGTCGATTTGTGAGGTAGTCTAGGATCCAGTTGGAGAGGTGGTGGTCCACTCCAGCAAGGCCCAGCTTGTCCCTCAATAACCTGGGCTGTATGGTGTTAAAAGCACTGGAGAAGTCAAAGAACATTATTCTCACTGTGTTCCCTGGTTTCTCCAGGTGAGACAGAGCCCTGTGCAGAAGATGGATGATGGCATCATCTACCCCAATGCCCGGCCGATAAGCAAACTGGAGTGGGTCCATAGCGGGGCTCACTAGAGGGCGGAGATGTGTGAGAACCAATCTCTCCAAGATCTTCATCAGGTGGGATGTCAGTGCTACAGGTCTGTAGTCGTTGAGGTCCATAGGGTGGGGTTTCTTTGGAACTGGTACCACACAAGAAGATTTCCATAATTCAGGGACTATTTCCTGCCTCAGGCTCATATTATACATATATGTAATTATACCACACAGCTGGTCCCCACAAGTCTTAATTAGCCTTGCACTGATGTCATCTGGCCCTCCGGCTTTCCTCGCCTTGATCTTTTTCATCTCCTTCCTCACCTGGGCCCGTGTGAAGGTCAGACTGTGGCCAGATAAAGATGGATTTCTGGATTTACTGGTCTGTTGGGAAGTGGCCGCATGGGGGGAAGTCATTGTGGTGGGGGGAGCTGAAGGACATACTGGGGTGGGAGGAGCTGGTGTGTGATCAAATCTGTTGAAGAATAGGTTTAGTTCATTAAGCCAGTTAACATCTGCCTCAATCTGGCAGACAGACTGTTTATGACCCGAAATTGACTTAAGCCCCTCCCAGACCCCCCTTATGTCTTTTCTTTCCATTTGCTTTTCCATTTTTTCTTTATAACTGGATTTTCCCTGCCTGATTTTTTGCCCCCGCTCCTTTTTCCCCCCCCCCACCCCCTCCTTATCTCTTGTCCTGAATGCCATCTTTTTCTCCTTAAGTAGTGTTTTTATATCAGAGTTAATCCATGGTTTGTTATTGGAGAAGCACCAATGGTTGAGGAACCGTTGAGCCAATGACTGCGTATGGATAACTGTTTGGCAGACGCAGCCATACCTAATCTAATCTGTACTGGTCATTAAAGTGGCCATACTTTACACTGGGTGAAGGATGGACAGTCTGTCTGGGAATGTTCTTTCATGGAAGGGATTTGGTAGAATCTCAAACTCAAGAACCAGAATCTTCAAGCCAAAAATCAGAATCTCCAACTCAAGAACCAGATTCTCCAACCCAAGAACCAGAATCCCAGACCCAAGAACCAAAATATCAAATCCAAGAACCAGAGTCTCCAAACCAGAAATCAGAATCTTCAACCTAAGAACCAGAATCTCCAACTCAAGAACCAGAATCCCCAAGCCAAAAATCCAAATCTCTAACCCAAGAACCAGAATCTCTAACCCAAGAACCAGAATCTCCGACCCAATAACCAGAATCTCCAAGCCAAAAATCTGAATCTTCAACCCACCAACTAGAATCTCCAAGCCAAAAATCAGAATCTCCAACCCAGGAACCAGAATCTCCAACCCAAGAACCAGAGTCTCCAAGCCAAAAATCCAAATCTCCAACCCAAGAATCAGAGTCTCAAACCCAAGTACCAGAAACTCCAGCCCAAGAACCAGAAACTCCAACCTAAGAACCATAATCTCCAAGCCAAAAATCAGAATCTTCAATCCAAGAAGCAGAATCTCCAACCCAAGAACCAGAATCTCCAAGTCAAAAATCTGAATCTTCAACCCAAGAACCAGAATCTTGAACCCCCTGAAAAATCTCTAACCCAAGAACCAGAATCTCCTCCAACCCAAAAAACTGAATTTCCAATCCAAGAACCAGAATCTCGAACCGAAAAACAGAATCTCCAACCGAAGCTGCCTGTAGATGTATCACTGTCCTACTACACGACTTGTCATCATATTTTTTTCCCCAAGTATGGTCCTTTCACATCTGTCAGTCATGAAATATTTTTCAAAAAGGTTATTGACATTTCTGTGTCCACATCCAGAGACATGCTCTAAGAACTATGAAGATAGACCTTACTAAGATCAATGTCAGCCAGGTGCATGGAGGGAACACCTCTATTGATCTTATTGTTCTCAGGGTTTTCCCACTGGTGATGAGGGTCATGCCTAGAAGTTTTCCACATGTCTACTTACGTTTTGACGTAAGGGTCTGAAAATCCATTGACGTCCATAGCAGCGAGGTGAGCGCAACGTACGATGCCCACGATGAGCCCACCACGTTCAGTGCTGTATGTGAGAGAAAGAAGGAGTCTCCCTCGTTCCTCCAGTTCCCACTCTTGACACCGCTCCAGCTGAGGGCCACAGAAGGGGTGCGCATAATAGTTTATTATATACAAAGATATCTTTCCAAATTTATGAGATTATTACATGGATACTAGTGAAAGTAGAAAGGGATTGAAGAAGATGAAAAAAACATGGCTACCTTCTTCCAAAAACAGTGTCACACCTGTCTACAGGTTGTGTGGAGTATTGCCTTTCATTTGCTTCACTTGAACTGGGCTGTCAAACAAGACACAAGACGCGGATAGAAAGCAGCCATGTTTTCTAATCCTGGGCAACCACTTTAAAGTTTTGCTCTGAGATACAATATTCCCGATGCTGCATTATGGGTTGGCTGACAGCACAATGAGACACATATATAACAGTGTGTAAGTTCAGGGACATCCACAGAAGCTGTCATTGTGTATCTCTGTTCTCCGCACTGATTCTATTCCCAGCCCCCGCAGGTGCTAAAAGAAAAAAGTGTATAGAAAGCAGAAGAAAGAGATGTGGGGGAGACAGGCCGAGGCTATGGGGTGGGGGTGGGGTAGGTTATAATGAAAAGCTGGCTTACAGAAGAGAAGAGACAGGTAGGAAAAAAGGAGACTATGGAGAAGGAGGAGAGGAGGACTATGGGGGAGGGGGGTGTGAGCTGTGCAATCTAATATACTAGTGCATCAGTGGGTAAAAAGTGGGGGTGTTATCTATAATACTGATGCATCAGTGGTTAAAAAGTTGGGGGTTGCTAACAGAATATTTGGGTGGAGGTGAGGGTGTTACCTAAAATACAAGAGAATGTCCCCACCAGGATTATTGTGCTAACTATAATATAGGGCAGTAGTTGGAAGATGAAGGAGTAGTAGTCACTGATCAGGGATCTCACCTCTTTTAGGTAACAAGAAATTCCCCGGAGAGCTGCTGACATTGACGAAGGGGAGGCCAACTACAAAACCGAGAGAGGAAGAAAAGACAGGGTTACAAAACACACATAAATCACATATAATATAATATAATATAATATTAGGCTTAATTCAACATGTCATCCTCCCATTGAAAAGGAGCTGTCCACCCTGCTGATCCTATATATCCTCTAATAGGAGCTGTCCACCCTGCTGGTGCTGATCCTATATATCCTCTAATAGGAGCTGTCCATCAAGTAGTGCTGATCCTATATCATCCGATAGGAGCTGTCCACCCTTTTGATCCTATATATCCTCTAATAGGAGCTGTCCACCTTGTTGATCCTATATATCCTCTAATAGGAGCTGTCCACCCTGCTGGTGCTGATCCTATATATCCTCTAATAGGAGCTGTCCACCCTGTTGGTGCTGATCCTATATATCCTCTAATAGGATCTGTCCATCAGGTAGTGCTGATCCTATATCCTCCGATAGCAGCTGTCCACCCTGTTGATCCTATATATCCTCTAATAGGAGCTGTCCACCCTGTTGGTGCTGATCCTACATATCAGTAGAGGTGATGAAACATAAAAAAACACCTTCCCTGCTCTCTGCGGTGGCTCTGTGCTCTGCAGGCGCTTCTTCCTGAAGTCAGCGACCGCTGATAGGACCTTAGGGGTCATGTCCGGCGTCATAATGCATTATGACGCAATGTGACCTCTAAGACCCAATCAGCGGTTGCTGACTACAGGGAGAAGCGCTCGAAGAGAACAGAGCCGCTGCAGAGCGCAGGGAAGGTGAGTAACATTGTTTTTTTATGTTTGTCACATCTCTTGGCCCTCCGCTTATTATACTCGGGGGTCTGAAGAGACCCCACAGTATAATAATAGCTAGTGAGTGGCGAAAATTGGAATATTATAAAAGTTAGAATATTATACTGTGTGCAGTGGCAGCTATGAGACATAATACCGTGTGCAGGGGCCGCTATGGGACATAATACTGTGTGCAACGGTCGCTGTGAGACATAACACCATGTGCAGAGGCCGCTATGGGATATAATATCGTGTGCAGAGGCCGCTATGGCTGTGGGACATAATACCGTGTGCAGGGGCTGCTATTGGACATAATACCGTATGCAGGAGCCGCTATGGGACATAATACCATATGCAGGGGCTGCTATGAGACATAATACCTGTACAGAGGCCGCTATGGGACATTATTCTGTATAACGGTGTGTTTTTGCACAGAAAACACAGGCATTTTTTTTTTTTGTGCAAAAATGTACCATGTGAACGCAGCTTTACATCACAGTAAAAGTTCCAGTGGACTAAGAATATAGATGCATCCAGATAAATAATATGTTTTCACCATAAGGATACTGCCATATGGTGCTCCTGGACACATACAGTACAGACCAAAAGTTTGGACACACCTTCTCATTCCAAGAGTTTTCTGTATTTTCATGACTATAAAAATTTTAGATTCACACTGAAGGCATCAAAACTATGAATTAACACATGTGGAATTATATACTTAACAAAAAGTGTGAAACAACTGAAAATATGTCTTATATTCTAGGTTCTTCAAAGTAGCCACCTTTTGCTTTGATTACTGCCTTGCACACTCTTGGCATTCTCTTGATGAGCTTCAAGAGGTAGTCACCTGAAATGGTTTTCACTTCACAGGTGTGCCCTGTCAGGTTTAATAAGTGGGATTTCTTGCCTTATAAATGGGGTTGGGACTATCAGTTATGTTGTTCAGAAGTCGGGTGGATACACAGCTGATAGTCCTACTGAATGGAGTGTTAGAATTTGTATTATGGCAAGAAAAAAGCAGCTAAGTAAAGAAAAACGAGTGGCCATCATTACTTTAAGAAATGAAGGTCAGTCAGTCTGAAAAATTGGGAAAACTTTGAAAGTGTCCCCAAGTGCAGTGGCCAAAACTATCAAGCGCTACAAAGAAACTAGCTCACATGAGGACCGCTCCAGGAAAGGAAGACCAAGAGTCCCCTCTGCTGCGGAGGATAAGTTCATCCAAGTCACCAGCCTCAGAAATCGCAGGTTAACAGCAGCTCAGATTAGAGACCAGGTCAATGCCACACAGAGTTCTAGCAGCAGACACATCTCTACAACAACTGTTAAGAGGAGACTGTGTGCAGCAGGCCTTCATGGTAAAATAGCTGCTAGGAAACCACTGCTAAGGACAGGCAACAAGCAGAAGAGACTTGTTTGGGCTAAAGAACACAAGGAATGGACATTAGACCTGTGGAAATCTGTGCTTTGGTCTGATGAGTCCAAATTTGAGATCTTTGGTTCCAACCACCGTGTCTTTGTGCGACGCAGAAAAGGTGAACGAATGGACTCTACATGCCTGGTTCCCACCGTGAAGCATGGAGGAGGAGGTGTGATAGTGTGGGGGTGCTTTGCTGGTGACACTGTTGAGGATTTATTCAAAATTGAAGGAATACTGAACCAGCATGGTTACCACAGCATCTTGCAGCGGCATGCTATTCCATCCGGTTTGCGTTTAGTTGGACCATCATTTATTTTTCAACAGGACAATGACCCCAAACACACCTCCAGACTGTGTAAGGGCTATTTGACCAAGAAGGAGAGTTATGGGGTGCTACGCCAGATGACCTGGCCTCCACAGTCACCAGACCTGAACCCAATCGAGATGGTTTGGGGTGAACTGGACCGCAGAGTGAAGGCAAAAGGGCCAACAAGTGCTAAGCATCTCTGGGAACTCCTTCAAGACTGTTGGAAGACCATTTCAGGTGACTACCTCTTGAAGCTCATCAAGAGAATGCCAAGAGTGTGCAAAGCAGTAATCAAAGCAAAAGGTGGCTACTTTGAAGAACCTAGAATATAAGACATATTTTCAGTTGTTTCACACTTTTTTGTTAAGTATATAATTCCACATGTGTTAATTCATAGTTTTGATGCCTTTAGTGTGAATCCACAATTTTTATAATCATGAAAATACAGAAAACTCTTGGAATGAGAAGGTGTGTCCAAACTTTTGGTCTGTACTGTACATGTACCACTTATTGCTTCTAATAGAAAAGTACAGGTGTGTCCCAGGAAATAGCAGTAAATGCATGCGTCCTAAGGCATGTGGTGGCAGAACTTCTGTGTTATGGTTTGTGTATATGACTCTAGTATAGGGGTCATCAGTCTTACAATTATTGACCGGCGCTTTGAGTATCTCATCTTTGATTTTTTAATTAAAATCAGGACACCGAACACAAAAGGTTGCCTACCCCTGCTATATATCCTCTAATAGGAGCTGTCCACCCTGTTGGTGCTGATCCTATATATCCTCTAATAGGAGCTGTCCACCCTGCTGCTTCTGATCCTATATATCCTCTAATAGGCCTATTTGGGGCTGGAGCATAGATTCCTCCTCTGCTCTGATATGATTTCTTCTCCTTCTGTCATGTGTGATTACTCTGAATGGACTGAACTAATGCACAGAACACTGGTGGTTACGATGAGATACATGCTGCCACCGCCTAGAGTCCTTAAGGGGTTGTCCCGTTATGGACACATCCTCTATCCACAGGACAGGGGATAAGTGTCCGATCGCCGGGTCCCCCAGTGATCAGGAGGACAGAGACCAAAAGTCCCCCTAAGGCCTCCTTGTGAATGGAGCATCTGTGCACTTGCGTGACTGCTGTTCCATTCACTTCTATGGGGCTGCAGGTGCTGCTGGAGATTACAATCCTACAATAAGGGGGGAATAAGTGTCCATAACCAGACAAGTCATTTAAGGAGAGTTGCCTTTTGACGGTAAATAGTTAAATCTACAATTTGGACATGAAACATACAATATGGCCAAAATTACTGCTCCTACATGATTGTCACCCAGCTTTCTCAGTATACTGCATGTCCCTAGTGTTAGTCCTGCTCCTGTGACCCCCTACAGCTCAGTAATGTCCCCATAGCAGTGCTGTCTCTCTGTGCTTTCTTACAGGGATCTGCCGCTCCAGGCACAGGTTGAAATGTTTCCTCTCTCCAGGCTTCAGCCGGCGCAGGGGGACTCGAGTCTCTCCAATAAACTCATTATGGCTCAGTTTGTCTTCATCACACACAGAGATCCTGAAGAGACAGAACCATATCTGGTAAGGATTATATAGGAAATATACAGTCCCTGAAATACTGAAGTATACTGGCAATATAGTACTCTCATATACAATCCCATTAATACTACCATAGAGTGCTGAAATAATTTAGCCATTTAAATCCAATATAATACTGTAATAAAGTTCTAATACACAGCTCTACCATATAGTAATGAAATAATACAGCCATATACAGTATTGGTGTACAGTGCTGAGATATTATTGACGTATAAAGCACTGATATTACCACCATACCATATATTATTGCAATAATATAGCCATATGCATCATACATAGTACCTCCATATAGTGCTGAGATATTATTGACATATACAGCTATAATACTACTACCATATAGTGCTGAAATAATAAGCCATATACATTCCTCACAATACTGCTATATAATGCTGTAGTAATACTACTATATACATATCCCACATAATATCACCATATAGGGCTGTGATAATATTGCCATATACAGTTCTAATATTACCACCACATAGTGTCAAAACAATACATCCATATAAATACCACAAAATACTGTCACATAGTCCCAAGTTAATACTGCCATAAACAGCCCTTATAAAGCCATTATATAGTGCTGAAATAATACAGGTATATATGTCCCACATAATACCACCATATAGTACTGAAATAATACAGCCATACACACTCCACATAATACCACTGAGGTAATATTGCCATATACAGCTTTAATAATGCCATTATATAGAGTCGAAATAACACAGCCATATATATCCTGCATAACACTTGCTGAAATAATACTGCTATATACAGCCCTCATAATGCATTGTATAGTATTGAAATAATAGAGCCATATACATTCCACACAATAACACCATATAGTGTTGAGATAATACTGCCACATTCAGCCCCATTAATGCCACCATACAGTGCCAAGATAATACAGCCGTACACTACACACTCCACACACATAATGTCACCACATGGTGCTGAAATACACTGCCATTTACAGTCCTCATAATTACATCAGATATACATAACACATAATACTGCCATATACAGCCACCACAATGGTTTAGTCTAGTCCTGGGGTCTCAGTTCTCAGGGCCCCTTAGTTCTGCTCTGTGTCCTCCATGTTAGTCATGGTATCATGCAGTGACATTACATGACTGAGCCAGTGTGCTGCTGTAAATCCTAAGAAACATGGTATGGACTGACGGTCTTATGTCCTGCCAACCATTGTGCCGCTCACCTCAGGATCTTTTTGGCCATGTCTTCGGGGGTGATGCCGCAGTAGGTGAGATTCTCGTTCCATGTGGGGTTCAGCGTATTCCTCACAATTCGCGTCTTCAGTTTGTTTGCCTGAAAGAAGGTCAGTACTTGTAAGGCATATTATAGGGGGTCAGGGTTGGAGGGGGACAATTCTGAATGGATGACATAAACTTTTTTGGGGGGGAGGCCACACTGGAATCTAGAGACTCTTTTGATTGGCTGTTGTCTATAGCAACCAGATGGTCAGGCAGGACTTTGGTGCTGTCAGCAGAGATGGGTATTCCATGCCACCCGCCATCTCAGCCAGCGCTATCGATCAGATTTTTTGCAGGTTAATCTCCCTAGTCATTCTCATTCTGTCGTTTCTTGGTCAGTCACACCCTGGTTTTTCCTCGTCATTCTGGCATATTTTGGCAATTTTTACCTTTTTCCTCCCTAAATTTTGCGTCCAGACCTAACTAATCGGATCATACATTATAAGATTAGCATCGATCCAGGTCCGACTAGTGGAGCTCAGAATCCGATTGCTGGATGCAGATTATTAGATCAGCATAAATGAGGCCTTAATAGGCGATCCCAGAGAGACTCATTAATCCAGGCCCAGACTCTGCAGTGGCAGCAGCTTGGAGGGGTCGGAGCGTGGCATTACCCTGTCAGCAGCGCCCGCCGGTGATTACTACTGAACCAGTGTGGAATAGAGGATTAGAAGTACAGGGAAGGGGGCACAGAGCGGGCACATATGGCAAGGGTGGGCAGGGGCACTGCAAAGAGAGGACATGACATGGGATTAATATCATGGGATTAATATTATTTTAAACAGGCCACTGACCACCCAACTCAGCCTGGCAGTGCCAACCTACATAACCTGGGCAGTGTCAATCTACATAATCTGCACAGTGCCAATTTATATAACCCAGTCAGCATCAATCTACATAATCCGCGCAGTGCCAATCTATATAACCAACGCAGTGCCACTTTACATCACTTAGGCAGGGTCAATCTAAAGACATGGGCAGCGCTGACCTACATCCGTGGGCAGTATCAACATGCATAACCTGATAATTTTCATCCTGCATCACCTAGGCAGTGCCAATCTATATTCCTGGGCAATGCTAAACTACATAACTAGGGCAGTGCCAATATACATGACCTAGGAAGTACTAGTTCATTTCCCTGGGTAGTGTCAACCTACATCACCTTGTCAGTGCCAACCTACATCCATAGACAGTGACAATATACATCTCTGGGCAGTGCCAGACTATGCCACCAAGGCAGAATCAACCTAGATAACCCAGGCAGTGTCACATCTACATCCTGAGCAGTACAAACCTATATCTATGAGCAGTGCCAATGTACATTCCTGGTTCGTATCAACTTACATCACCTGGGCATCGTCGATCTACATTCTTGGGCAGTGTCAACCTGTATCACACAGACATTGCCAACCTATATCACCCAAGCAGTGCCAGCCTACAACACCAAGGCAGTGCCATCCTACATAATCTGGGCAGTGTCAGTGTACATCATCTGGCAGTGCCAACCCATAGGACATACAGTATTCTACTGTCTCTAGTCATAGGCTGCAGGTTTTGGAGGGAGAGGGTGGTGAAGGCTGCACCTTGCAGGCGCCCGGCAGGAGATGGATTTTTACATAGGGGTCAGCGAGGCCATTGAAGTCCATCGGTTTGAGTCCCTGTAAAAGAGAAGAGGAAAGGTCAGGAAAGTAAAAAACGTTAACTTGAATGATGTTGAGTTATATTAGGCTTATACTCCAGTCACATCCAAAACTGCACTGACAAATCTGCTGATTTCCTGAGATCCATGCAGCAACAAGCCCTCTTATTTCACTTCTGCCCTCTGTGGGTTTGGTACCTGTATGAGTTGTGGTCTACTGCACAGCATTTGAGGTATTGTGCAGCTTTTGCTGTGACTAGAGTAGATTTCATTGTGGTTCAGTATTTGTACCTACTGGGTTACAGACCCACTCTCTTTATTATTATATGTTTATTAAACACATCTACGTCCTGATCACATGGCAGTCCCCAATCCTGGCGCGGGCTGGCGCAGAGCCACCGGATCTGTATCACTAACAGGCTTAGTGGATTTCATGTGTCCGCAGGGGATTATGGGTAATACCTGCTGAGGGTTTATGTGCTTTATGTTTTCGGAGCAGTCTGAAGAAGCGCGGATTATAGAGATGACAGAAGAATCTGACTCCCCCAGAGCCTGCACTCGTCACCCACCCAGTGCCAGCCTCTGCCCCCTGACCACAGCAAACCTGTCTGCTCATGATGGGCAAAAATGGGGGAATAAGAGTTTAGGGGTGTTGCTGTCAGTAGAGCTGTGGATGCAGCTTTGGAAGTCATTGAAGTATAAGATGTGATCTCAGATAAGTAACAGGAAGGATTCCACATGAGCTGTCTCTCTGAGCCACCCTCCAGTGATGGAAGGGTAAATCATTTACATTACATTTCTACTGGATTAAATGATTAAATAAAACTGCGCCAAAAAAACAGAAATGAGTCATCAGAGACAGCGAGCAACAAACCGGGAGACAGCGATCAACAACCCGGGGACACAGCAAGCGACAACTCAGGAGACATCGAGAGATAGCAAGCGACAGCGAGCAACAACCCAAGAGACAGCGAGCAACAACCCGGAACACAGCAAGCGACAACTCAGAAGACATCGAGCAACAACCTTGGAGATAGCAAGCAACAACCAGCGACAGCGAGCAACAACCCGAGAGACAGCGAGTGACAACCCGGGGACACAGCAAGCGACAACTCAGAAGACATCAAGAGACAACCTGGGAGATAGCAAGCGACAGCGAGCAACAACCCGAGAGACAGCGAGCAACAACCCGGACCACAACAAGCGACAACTCAGAAGACATCAAGAGACAACCTGGGAGATAGCAAGCGACAACCAGCGACTGCAAACAACAACCCGAGAGATAGCAAGTAACACCCCCGGAACACAGCAAGCGACAACTCAGAAGACATCGAGCGACAACCTGGGAGATAGCAAGCAACAACCAGCGACAGTGAGCAACAAACTAGGAGACAGCGATCGACAACCCGGGGACACAGCAAGTGACAACTCATGAGACATCGAGAGACAACCTGGGAGATAGCAAGCGACAGCGAGCAACAACCCGAGAGAGAGTGAGCAACAAACCGGAACACAACAAGCGACAACTCAGAAGACATCGAGAGACAACCTGGAGATACCAAGCGACAACCAGCGACAGTGAGCAACAACCAGAGAGACAGCGATCGACAACCCGGGGACACAGCAAGCGACAACTCAGGAGACATCGAGAGATAGCAAGCGACAGCGAGCAACAACCCGAGAGACAGCGAGCAACAACCCGGACCACAACAAGCGACAACTCAGAAGACATCAAGAGACAACCTGGGAGATAGCAAGCGACAACCAGCGACTGCAAACAACAACCCGAGAGATAGCAAGTAACACCCCGGAACACAGCAAGCGACAACTCAGAAGACATCGAGCGACAACCTGGGAGATAGCAAGCAACAACCAGCGACAGTGAGCAACAAACTGGGAGACAGCGATCGACAACCCGGGGACACAGCAAGCGACAACTCAGGAGACATCGAGAGATAGCAAGCGACAGCGAGCAACAACCCGAGAGACAGCAAGCAACAACCCAAGAGACAGCGAGCTACAACCCGGAACACAACAAGTGACAACTCAGAAGACATCGAGAGACAACCTGGGAGATAGCAAGTGACAACCAGCAACAGTAAGCAACAACCCGAGAGACAGCAAGTAACACCCCGGAACACAGCAAGCGACAACTCAGGAGACACCGAGCGACAACCTGGGAGATAGCAAGCAACAACCAGCGACAGTGAGCAACAAACCGGGAGACAGCGATCGACAACCCGGGGACACAGCAAGCGACAACTCATGAGACATCGAGAGACAACCTGGGAGATAGCAAGCGACAGCGAGCAACAACCCGAGAGAGAGTGAGCAACAAACCAGAACACAACAAGCGACAACTCAGAAGACATCGAGAGACAACCTGGAGATACCAAGCGACAACCAGCGACAGTGAGCAACAAAGCGGGAGACAGCGAGCGACAACCCGGGGACACAGCAAGCAACAACTCAGGAGACATCGAGAGATAGCAAGCGACAGCGAGCAACAACCCGAAAGACAGCGAGCAACAACCTGGAACACAGCAAGCGACAACTCAGAAGACATCGAGCGACAACCTGGGAGATAGCAAGCGACAACCAGCGACAGCGAGCAACAACCCGAGAGACAGCGAGCAACAACCCGGAACACAGCAAGCGACAACTCAGAAGACATCGAGTGACAACCTGAGAGATAGCAAGTGACAACCAGCGACAGCGAGCAACAACCCGAGAGACAGCGAGCAACAACCCGGAACACAGCAAGCGACAACTCAGAAGACATCGAGCGACAACCTGGGAGATAGCAAGAGACAACCAGCGACAGCGAGCAACAACCCGAGAGACAACGAGCAACAACCCGGGGACACAGCAAGCGACAAATCAGGAGGCATCAAGAGACAACCTGAGAGATAGCAAGCGACAGCGAGCAACAACCCAAGAGACAGCGAGCTACAACCCGGAACACAACAAGCGACAACTCAGAAGACATCGAGAGACAACCTGGGAGATAGCAAGCAACAACCAGAGACAGCAAGCAACAACCAGAGAGACAGAAAGTAACACCCCGGAACACAGCAAGCGACAACTCAGGAGACACCGAGTGACAACCTGGGAGACACCGAGCGACAACCAGCGACAGTGAGCAACAAAGCGGGAGACAGCGAGCGACAATCCGGAACACAGCCAGTGACAACTCAGGAGACATCGAGTGACAACCTGGGAGATAGCAAGCGACAACCAGGGGGAAACAACAAGTGACAACCTGTGAGACAAGGAGTGTCAAACCAGGAGATAATGAAATATAACCCAGAAGACAACAAGTGACAACCTGGCACACAATACAGCCTGACAACAGCCAAACCCAGCAGCACAACCAGAGACCAAAGCACACATCTCCAAGATAGTGATGATGATGATGGTGGTGAAGATGTTGATGATGACGACGATGATGATAATGATGGTGGTGGTGATGATGGTTGTGAAGATAATGACGATGATAATAATGATGGTGGTGATGATGATAGTGATGATGATGCTGGTGACGATGATGATGATGGTGAGGATGATGGTGGTGAAGATGATGATGACGACGATGATGATAATGATGGTGGTGATGATGATAATGATGGTAGTGATGATTGTGATGATGATGGTGTTAATGATGGTGGTGGTGATGATGATGTTGGTGATGATGATGATAATGATGGTAGTGATGATTGTGATGATGATGGTGTTAATGATGGTGGTGGTGATGATGACAATGATGACGATGGTGAACAAATAAAGCCGATATAAACCCAGTCAGTTACTTCATGTCACTGGTTGTCAGTTGTCGGCCCCTTGCACAGATCACATGACAGTAACGCAGTTCTAATCTCTATAATATGAATCTCTATTCAGTGTCTTATCTCTATTATAAATCTTATTGATGGGGTGCCCTGTACCATAGGAGGACTACTATTCCCAGAGGATAAAGCATCATGCTGGAGGTAGGTTATAAGTTTGACAGGACACACTGAGGGTTGTAGTTTTGTCGACAGGCCATAGTTCCTCTTTTTAGGGTCTCCTGTCTCAGCGCCCACCACTCACTCCATTCTCAGGCAGGGGATTAGCTACAGTCCATGAGATCCGCAGTCCATGTGATATATGCAGACATATCTCCACCAGATCCTGCCAAAAACGAGTCCTTATCCCCAGAGCCCAGACCGCCGCTGCTGGCACTGGACAGCACTAATCCTGTGCGGCTGACTGCCCGGGAACATCCTGTCTGATGTGTACTGAGCCCAAAGCTGGAAATGTGGAATCTACCCCAGATCTACACACCAGAGAAGAAGACGTCAGGGCATGCTTGGAGTACTTGTGTCATAAATGCAGTAGGGCTACAGGTTGGAGACCACAGCAAGGGAGTCACTGGACCCTCTCCTCTGATTCTTGTCTGGGGACCCTCACCTCTGACTCCTGTTTGGGGGCGACGGGTTACATCATCATCAAGGCCTCCTTCTTTTTCTGTGGGCCCCTCATTTAAGAGTACTGGAGCCCAGGGCACCCCTAATGGCACCTGTACCTGGCTGCAATGACACCTCTGCCCCCTGGTGGCCATGGCAGGTGGGGCTTGGGTGCAGATTTCGCACTGGTGCCCGGGAGCTCTGGTCTGGCATTTCGCTGTGTTTATCTCTATAAATTGGATTGTGCAGTTTATGGGCCGGATTATTATTGATCTTGTATCTGTGGTCACTGCCGCCCGGATAAATCACCCTGTCAGGTCATTACCCAAAATAAAGGGGCGATCAATACCCTGGGCCACAGAGCAGACACATTACTGTTATTACAGGCGGTCACAGAGGAGGGGGAGGGGCTGTCCTATGTCATATACAGCCGCATGGAGTGAGTATCTCCTCCAAACCAAGAGCAGTGCCCCCCAGAGGAAAACCGGAGAATAATTACACAGTATACACTGTATCTAATCCTATCCTGCCTGCAGAGCTGTGTATCTAATCCTATCCTGTGTGATATTGTCTGCTGAGCTGTGTATCTAATCCTACCATGGTTGATACTGTCCATAGCCTCTGTATCTAATCCTGTCATGTGTGATACTGTCTGCTGAGCTGCTGTATCTGATCCTATCTGGATTATCTCTAGGGGTCTAGGCCTTGCATCCCACTAGCTAGGGATGGGGGTTGAGTCACATCTTTTAGTCACGCACCATGCGGTATACATACCATGTTGTCGTAGCCCTAGGGGTCGGCACAATATGGTGATACGACTTTCATCTGTGCCATAGACAATGAATACTAATGTGTACATGATGACATATCCTGTTTGGAGGGTCCCGGGCTAGTTGGGCGTCTGATAAATTAACTACTTCACGTCCTAGACCCCCTTACACTAGTCCGGTATGTGATACCATTTGTTGATCATTTGTGATACAGTCTCAGAGCGCCACATCCCCCATGATGAATCGTTTTGCTATGACTGTATGCTTCCATGTTACCCGCCATATAATTGTTGGCGCCGGGCAGCCACCTGTTCACCTTGGCCGTCCCTGCATGTTAGATATAATAGGATTATCTAGATGTATCACACGCCGCACCGCAGTCGGCTCCTTGACAGATGTCAGCAGACAGGACCTCACCGTCATCTTATTAGAAGGGACTGTCTTATTACACCGCCACCCCCCTCCCTCTGTCATGGCGGTCTGCTCACCTTCGCTCTCAGGATGTCGCACTGTAGGATGCATTTCTCTTGATCGTAAAATAACTCGAACTCCAGCGTCCCCAGCGAGGCTGAAATGACAAGAAGGTAAAGCGTCAGAGAGAAGATACAGCCCCTCCTCCGTGACAACCCCACACTGCCCACCGCGCCATAACGGTGCCGGTACTATGGTTGTCATGTATTAACCACTGAGGGCGCTATTCTATCCCATCATTGCAGATATTTTCCATGCATGTCCCTTTAAGAACCAGAATCAGATACATATCAGAACACTGGGCGGATTGTCTCAATTATCGTCAACCCAAGGGGTGGCAGATCATCCCATCTACCTAAGGGGGGGGGGGGATTATCCCATCTACCTAATGGGGGGTAGTGGATTATCCTATCTACCTAATGGGGGGGATTACGATAATCTCTTCTACCTTATAGACAGATTAAAATTTATACTGCAGAAAAGGCTATACCTAATCTACAGTAATTGCCTCTTTGTGGTTCACCACCTCTCAGGAGAGCGCCCCCCACTGGTCAGGTCATCACTTCAGGATATTTATATCGCACCTATTACTTAAAGACTCCGGGACCAGAGAGAGGAGTGAACGGGGGAACAGGGAAAGGTGAGTATTAAGGTTTGTTTGTTTTTTTCTTTCATATATACAGTTGGGGACAGGATACTGTGGGGGCAACCTGGGGGATGGGGGACAGGATACTGTGGGGGCAACCTGAGGGGTGAGGGGACATGATACTGTGGGGGCAACTTGGGGGGTAACCTGGAGGGGGACATGAAAATGTGGGGGCAACTTGATGGGGACATGAAACTCTAGGGGAAACCTGGGGGGGGGGGGACATGACACTGTGGGGGCAACTTGGGGGCGACATAACACTAAGGGGGCCACCTGGGTGGTGGAGGGACATGATACTGTGGGAGGAACCTGGGGGGGACATAAAACTGTGGGGGCAACCTGAGGGGAAAATGACACTGTGGGGGCAACCAGGGGGTGGGGGGACATGAATCTGGGGGTAACCTGGAGGGGGACATGAAAATGTGGGGGCAACCTGGAAGGGGACATTATGAGAGGCATTATATTGTATGAGGCTACTAGGGAGGCATTATACTGTGTGAGGGCCATTGAGGGGGAATTATAATTTGTGCAGGTCAAGTATTTCTAAGTGGTAGTGATGGGGGGTGGGCACTTATGAAACCTTTGCACAGGGCCCACCAATGTGTTAAAACAGCCCTGACTCCAGTCACACCCAGAGCTGCGGTCACAATTCTAGCTGCTACCTAGGACCATGTGCGCACTGTGCCACACCCCCTAATTCCTATAGTTCCCTGCAGTAGGATGCAATGCATTGTGGGAGAGGTGACTTTCCTCTATAACTCCCACAATGTCTCCTCCCTGCACACAAAAAATCAGCTGCCCAAGAGTTAAGAGGAAATCAACAGAATGCTGAGTGCAGCTTTGGATGTGGCTAGAGTAGAGGACAACATATGACACAGCACAAGATGAATACATGCGCTGATCATTTTAATCTTCGCCATTTGCTCTGCTGTATGTCGGGTTCAGGTTCGCCATGACCGTAACATCTCTGTGAAGATTGCCTGGAGAGATAAACCATTAGTCCACAAGTTGCTGCCAGTAAATGGGAACATCCTTGTATCCAGGGACTGAAAATCCTTCCTGACCTTGTTCCTGCTCAGGGTTTGTTACAATGTATCCATTATTGACAAGGACTTCAGACTGATACATGTTTTCTGCACTGACACACTGTAACAAACTATCAGGACAGCAGAGAGATTTGTACTGCTGTTGTGTTTAGCTCACAAGATTACCTAGACTGGATACAATTGTAACAAACCCTCAGCTGTGAGAAGTATTAGGGTAGGATGGATTTTCAGCACCTGGATATGGGAATATTCTCATTTACTAACATGACATGCGAAATCTACTGTAACACTGTTAAATGATAAGGACTCTGTCTCCATTTACAGTAGGAAGAGCAGCTCTGGAGCACAAACTGCTGCTCTAACATGTGAGATCCTGATCAGATTGTGCGGGAACATTCAGGTTCTTCTCTCCCACCAGTTAACCCCTTATAGGAAGCTTTATGTGCTCGCTGTGCTGTAAACTCTGCTATGGGGGTGGGGATAAGGTGTTGGGAGACAGAGGGGGTCATGTGTAATATCCTGAGGTCACACCGAGTCGGCTCATAATATGGAGATCATTCTCTGTGTGTACATGGATGTAATATCCTAGAGCCCCCTCCCCAATGTTAGATGACTGTGGTGGTGGGGGGTTCACGTGATAACGGCGCAGCGCCACAATTCACACAATACATCTGATTACAGATTCTTATCAAGAGGAAGGAGGAGGAGAGGCAGAAGAGGGAAAGAGACAGTCTACACATGGGGTTCTCTAGTTTAAAGGGGCAGTAACCCCCAACTGTGGAGCTTATAATAGTGCTACAGGGTTATAAGAGGAGAGGCTTGTGGCAACTGTCAGTGTTCCCCTCCATCTTCCAGATTTTTGTTGACTGTTGCTATGGGCTGCACCCAATAGATTGTATTCACCTGTCCTACAGTCAGCCTCTCCCCTCCTGAAATGGCTGATAACAGGGAGCAATAGGTTGTATTCACCTGTCCTACAGTCAACTTCTTCCCTCCTGACATGGCTGATGACAGATAGTAATAGATTGTATTCACCTGTCCTACAGTCAGCCTCTCCCTCCCCGACATAGCTGATAACAGAGAATAATAGATTGTATTCCAAAGTCCTACAGTCAGCCTCTCCCCTCCTGACATGGCCGATAACAGGGAATAATAGATTGTATTCCAAAGTCCTACAGTCAGCCTCTCCCCTCCTGAAATGGCTGATAACAGGGAGCAATAGATTGTATTCACCTGTACTACAGTCAGCCTCTCCTTCCTGACATGGCTGATAACAGGGAGTAATAAATTATATTCACCTGTCCTACAGTCAGCCTCTCCCTCCCTGACATGGCTGATAACAGAGAATAATAGATTGTATTCCAAAGTCCTACAGTCAGCCTCTCCCTCCCCGACATAGCTGATAACAGAGAATAATAGATTGTATTCCAAAGTCCTACAGTCAGCCTCTCCTGAAATGGCTGATAACTGGGAGCAATAGCTTGTGTCCCCTTGGTATCTGTGTATTACACCTGATGACATGACATCACACTGGTACGTACTGCCATCATCGGAGTCATAGTTGTCCAGGTCATCAGTGTCGTCCACCTGCTCGGCAGCTTGATGTGGTATATTCAGGGGTGAGAGGTTGTGGGGGTGGCCTGTAGGAGAGGTGGCACCTTCTGGCCATGGTGAGTATCTGGGGAAGTAGTCGGAAATTTGCTGGATGGGGCGGATGGGCCCGGGGCACACATTGATGGCCATGTGCTCCTGGATGCTGATGGGGACCTTATCTCCACGCCGTACCGTCATCAGCCTGTCTGCGGGCGAGAGAGAAGGGTGAGACTGGGTGACAAGTCTATCACATGATACAGAAATCCATCAGCTTAGATATATGAGCTTAGATACAGAACATGTAGTTACATACACAAGACTCAAAAGACACTGAAGTAACATAGAGAACCCAATGAGGTTAGATACATGTTATAAAGAAGAAAGTTAGATACATGTTCTGGGGGGAGGGGCAGACAGGAATGTGATACTTGTTCCATTTTTACTGCATGCTTGCCATGAATTTTGAAAATCTGCAATGAAACTGCAATTTGTAATGGTCCCAAATGTGTACTAGACTAATGTAGGACCTGTGGTCACATGACCATGCCTGTGTAGGTCCTGAAGCAAGTGTGTGGAGCTGTAAGCGTCTGTGTCTACTCTGTGGACTGGTCTGTATTTTGGAACGTATTCTGGGGTTATTCTAGGGTCAGTTTTAGTTTAGGGACTCTATTTTAGAGAGTATTTTGGTGTGATTCTGGGGTCCATATTTATTTTGGGATCTGGATCAGTATTTTATAGTGTATTTCGGTGTGATCCTCGGGTCCCTATATATCTTGGGGTCTGGATCAGTATTTTAGAGTCTATTACGATGTGATCCAGGGGTCCATATCTATTTTGGGGTCTGGATCAGTATTTTAGAGTCTATTACGATGTGATCCAGGGGTCCATATCTATTTTGGGGTCTGGATCAGTATTTTAGAGTCTATTACGATGTGATCCAGGGGTCCATATCTATTTTGGGGTCTGGATCAGTATTTTAGAGTGTATTACAGTGTGTTCCTGGGGTCCATATCTATTTTGGGGTCTGGATCAGTAGTTCAAAGTGTATTGCGGTGTGATCCTGGGGTCCGTATTTATTTTGCTGTGTGCCTATTCTGGAGTATGGGTGTCTTTATTAATTTCGGTTGTGATACAGGATTTATACACTACGTGCGATTGAAGCGCAGTAGGTTACTGGGGTTTGGGAGGGGGGTGTCCTATGTATATGGCAGCATATGTTATATGAATATTGGACCCTGCAGTTGGAACCAGTGATCAGGGCTTGGCTCAGAAATGTGACCATTAACCTATTCACTACCATAGACCTCTAGGAATGTTCCCATTAATCTCTTTTCTGCCAGTGGCCCAATCACTATCATTCTGTAATGATTTTATGGTGGGGGGGCATAATACTTATCTGTGGGAACCATGATAGTCAGTGAGTCAGTCAGGAGAAGTGAGGTTAGATACATGTGGCAGAGAAGTCAGTGAGGTTAGATATATGTGACAGAGATGTCAGTGACGTTAGATACATGTGACAGAGAAGTCAGTGAGGTTAGATACATGTGACAGATTAGTCAGAGCGGAGTGAGGCCTGATCTGGAAATTAGAGGGTAGACAGAGAAGATAAACTATAGGAGATATAGGGGACAGTGCAGTAGGTAGAGTGTTACATATGGGGGGTAATTGGGTATCAGTGCAAAAAAAACAAGGATCAACAAGTGTTAGAGGATAGTGGAGCAGCAATGATGGAGTGGGGGGCCTGGTGATGGGGGAGGTGCTGAAGATGCAGCCCCAGAGCACAGGAGATCCTGGAGGATCAGCTGGTGAAGTGCAAGAGGAATATGTGAAGATAAGGAGATAAAGGGGATAGAGAGCAGAAGAAGTGCAACTCCTGCAGACAGGCTGCAGCACAGGGGATTAAGACAATAGGAATAATTAGGCAGCAGAGTGTAGAGGTCTGAGAGACTGTGAGTGTAACAGGTAAAGGATTACATTGTAAGGCACTGTGAGAGCATGCAGAAAATAAAATGTGCAAGGGAGAGTAGTAGTATATTCAGAGACAGTTTAGGGGGTGAGTGGAAGAACAGGCATGGAGAGTGCAGGAGATAGTAGATGAGAAAACAGGTAGAGTGCAGGAGATAATAGAGAACCAGGCAGGTAGAGTACAGAAAATAGTAGAGAACCAGGCAGGGAGAGTGCAGGAGATAATAGAGAACCAGGCAGGTAGAGTACAGAAAATAGTAGAGAACCAGGCAGGAAGAGTGCAGGAGATAATAGAAAACCAGGCAGGTAGAGTACAGAAAATAGTAGAGAACCAGGCAAGTAGAGTGCAGGAGATAGTATTGGATCAGGCGCATAAAGTGTAGGAGATAGTAGAGGACCAAGCAGGTGAGTGCAGGAGAAAGTAGAGGATAGGGCAAGTAGAGAACAGGAAGTAGTAGAAGACTAGGCTGGTAGAGTGTAGGGAATAATAGAGGACCTGGCAGATGGAGTACAGGAAATAATAGAGGACCTGGCAAGTAGAGTGCAGGAGATAAAAGAGGAGAAGACAGGGAGATTGCAGGAGACAGTAGAGGACCAGATAGGTGAAGTGCAGGAAAAAAGTCAAGGAGAGGGCAAGTAGAGTGCAGGAAATAGTAGATGACTAGGCAGATAAAGTGCAGGAGATAGTAGAGGAGAATACAGGTAGCGTGCAGAAGGTGGTAGAGGACAAGGCAGGGGTAGAGTGCAGATAATAGTGGAAGAACAGGCAGGTAGAGTGCAGGAAAAAGTAGAGGGTCAGGATAGTAGAATGTAGGAGATGTAGAGGAGAAGACAGGTAGCGTTCAGAAGGTGGTAGAGGACAAGGCAGGGGTAGAGTGCAGGTAATAGTAGAAGAACAGATAGGTAGAGTCCAGGAGAAAGTAGAGGGCCAGGATAGTAGAATGTAGGAGATGTAGAGGACCAGGCAGGTAGAGTGCAGGAGATAGTAGAGGAGAAGGCAGGTAGAGTGTAGGAGATAGTAGAGAATCAGGCTGGTAGAGTACAGGAAAAAGTAGAGGAAAGGGCAAGTGAAGTCCAGGAGATAATAGAGGAGAGGGCGTGTAAAGTGCAGGAGAGAGAAGAGTAGAAGACAGGTAGAATGCATGAAATATTAGAGTAAAGTGAAGGTAGAGTGCAGGAGATAGTAGAGGATCAGGCAGATACTGTGCAGGAAATAGTAGAAGACCATTCTGAGTGCAGGAGATAATGGGGATCAAGGCAGGTAGAGAGCGGGTAATAATAGAAGAACAGGCAGGTAGAGTGCAGGAGAAAATAGAGGGTAGGGAAAGTAAGAGTGTAGGAGATGTAGAGGAGAAGACAGGTAGTATGCAGAAGATAGTAGAGGGTTGGACAGGTAGAGCCCAGGCATATTGTAGAGGTCAGACAGGTAAAGTGCTGGAGATTGTAGAATGTCTGAAAGGTAGCGTCTGGGGATATTGTTAGATAGGTTAGACAGGTAGAGTGCAGAGATTGCAGAAGGTCAGGTAGGAAGAGTACAGGAGATAGTAGAGGACAAAGCAGGTAGAGTGCAAGGGATAGTAGACGACCAGGAAGGTAGAGTGCAGGAGAATGTAGAGAGTCAGAAGGTAGAGCCTAGGAAGATTGTAGAGGTCAGACAGGCAGAGTGCAGGAGATAGTGGAGGGTCAGATAGGTAGAGTGCAGGGTACAAGGATGTGGAGATCCGGCGACAGTAGTACAGGTAAGTGATCTGGAACATGCCAGAATGATAGGTAGGTAGAGTGGAGGAATTTGCCAGGGCACACATCAGAGTATGGTTGGGAGCAGAGAGTTTGGTTATGAAGATAATAAATGGAAGACTCGGGGCACAGAGCACATTTTGGGGTGATATAGACTTCCAAGACATTGGTCACCATCTTGAGAACATCTCCAGTAGTGACCTGCACATGGACCTGACATTCTACAGAACACCTATCCAGGAACTTCTTCCTGCACATTCCCGGCACTGCACCACCGCACCTACCTGTTCTGTACTGCAGAGCATTACCCCCCGGAACTTCAAAGAAAGCTGCAGAACACTCACCAAGAGCATTGCGCTGTTAACTCCTTCCACACCAGCAGTCCTTGCATAAACATGCAACTCCAACCCCATCCCTGCGATCGATGCACCACATACATATGACCTGAGGAATCGCGCCCATGACCCTTTGCCTTGACTTAGTAACCCTTCCATTGCCACCAGTTGAACTTACCTCTCGCCTCGGTAGTCCGAGGACAACAGGGTGCCTAAGAAATGAGGACAGAGAAAGGAGCAGATCTGAGGAGAGATGTGAGGAGATGTGGAAGAGGAGAAGGGCTGGTTCGCCTCTGTTGCTGTTGCTCTCTCCCTTACTGCTGTGTCTCACAGCAGGAGAAGGAGGGAGGGCGAGAGGGAGAGGAGGGGACAACGAGAGAGAGCAAATGAATAGAGAGCAAGAAAGAAAAGAGTGTAGACAGAGGTGAAGGAAAACAATTGCAGGAGAGCCCAGGCGATGCCACCGCTGCCTTAACCACTTGATGCTCTGTTCATCCCAGCTACTGCCTCTTCAGCCAGACAAATCCATCAGTCTGGACATTACTAGCAATAGTCTGGAGCTGCACAGAGATGCCTCCAGAGATACCTTTAGAGATGCTTCCAGAGATGCCCTCAGAAATGTCCTCATAGATACCAATAGAGAAACCCTCTGAGATGCCCCCAGAGATACCCTTAGAGATCCCTACAGAGAAGCCCTCAGAGATGCCCCCAATTAGTCTCAATGGGAATTTCCTCTTCGTTAATCTCCTAATTGCCGGATTTCACGTCAATATTTGAGTGTTTGTTGACGCAGAGCGTCTCGCACGCGCAGGTCCCTGATCACACACAATGCGCCGTTCTTTCGGCTTGTTTAATGAGGAGGACACATCTCCGTATGTGAGTGCGCTTGAAAAATCTTCTGCGGGCAATAATGCAGCTGATATTATCGCTCAGACTTTATTGTGAATGTGCAGCTCGTTTTTCGGGCACATCTTTGTGATGTTAATAAGGGTCAGCCATTTTAAAAGTCAGTATAGTCTAGGCACGACAACCCTACAGCAAAGATAACAATGAGGCCCCTTTCGGTAGCTGCCTGACACTACCACAATCCTAACCGACCAAGGTCAAATGTATTTTACTTTATTTTATTTTTGGGTAACCCTTCACGCCTGTGAAGATCTCCTCTCCAGCAGATTCTCGCCCTTCATTGAAATGGGAAAAACACCAACCAGGAATGGGCCCTCTCCTTCCAGAAGCCCCACGGCAGCCACATAAACTGCATCTATGGTACATAAACCCTTGAGACTTGGCCATCTCCAGTGAAAAGATGCTTTACATCATTATGTGAGGTTTGAATGATAGAAATGTCATTTACAGAAATGGAAAGGATTCTTCACAGTAAGAGCTTTACAACTGAGAGAAATTGAGTCATAGAAGGCACAAGAAACTATTCTATTCAAATAGTGACCATGCAAGGACAGAACTTTTACCCTTGAAGGGTTTTGTTTGCTGACTCTTTACAGTAAGAGCATGACTGTAAGAGTAATTGAGTCATAGAAGTCACAAGACACTATTTCAACTTAGGCCCCAACAGCAGACATCTAGTCACATAGTCAAATTATAAGACATTTTTCCCTGGAAGGTTTTCTTTAGAATAATGGGAAGGATTATTTACAATAAGAGCATTACTGTAAGAGTAATTTAGTCACCAGGCACTATTTCAATTTAGGTCCCTACAACAGACATCTCTTCATGTAGTGGCATTGCAAGGAAAGAATTTTCGTTTTTTGAGCCCAAAGGAATTGATTCTTCACAGTTAGAGCAATTCACTTTTGCAATGCATGTCCCTTAAGATTTTCTGGTTGGCACAGTAATTCTAAATAATATACAGTGCTGGCCAAAAGTATTGGCTCCCGTGCAATTCTGTCAGATAATACTCAATTTCTTCCAGAAAATGATTGCAATCACAAATGCTTTGGTAATAATATCTTCATTTATTTTGCTTGCAATGAAAAAACACAAAAGAGAATGAAAAAAAAGTCAAATCATTGATCATTTTACACAAAACTCCAAAAATGGGCCGGACAAAAGTATTGGCACCCTCAGCCTAATACTTGGTAGCACAACCTTTAGACAAAATAACTGCAAACAACCGCTTCCGGTAACCATCAATGAGTTTCTTACAATGCTCTGCTGGAATTTTAGACCATTCTTCTTTGGCAAATTTCTCCAGGTCCCTGAGATTTGAAGGGTGCCTTCTCCAAACTGCCATTTTGAGATCTCTCCACAGGTGTTCTATGGGATTCAGGTCTGGGCTCATTGCTGGCCACTTTAGAAGTCTCCAGTGCTTTCTCTCAAACCATTTTCTAGTGCTTTTTGAAGTGTGTTTTGGGTCATTGTCCTGCTGGAAGACCCATGACCACTGAGGGAGACCCAGCTTTCTCACACTGGGCCCTACATTATGCTGCAAAATTTGTTGGTAGTCTTCAGACTTCATAATGCCATGCACACGGTCAAGCAGTCCAGTGCCAGAGGCAGCAAAGCAACCCCAAAACATCAGGGAACCTCCGCCATGTTTGACTGTAGGGACCGTGTTCTTTTCATTGAAGGCCTCTTTTTTTTTTCCTGTAAACTCTATGTTGATGCCTTTTCCCAAAAAGCTCTACTTTTGTCTCATCTGACCAGAGAACATTCTTACAAAAAGTTTTTGGCTTTCTCAGGTAAGTTTTGGCAAACTCCAGCCTGGCTTTTTTATGTCTCTGGGTCAGAAGTGGGGTCTTCCTGGGTATCCTACCATAGAGTCCCTTTTCATTCAGACGCCGATGGATAGTACGGGGTGACACTGTTGTACCCTCGGACTGCAGGGCAGCTAGAACTTGTTTGGATGTTAGTAGAGGTTCTTTAGCCACCATCCGCACAATCTTTCGTTGAAATCTCTCGTCAATTTTTCTTTTCCGCCCACATCTAGGGAGGTTAGCCACAGTGCCATGGGCTTTAAACTTCTTGATGACACTGCGCACGGTAGACACAGGAACATTCAGGTCTTTGGAGATGGACTTGTAGATTTGAGATTGCTCATGCTTCCTTGCAATTTTGCTTCTCAAGTCCTCAGACAGTTCTTTGGTCTTCTTTCTTTTCTCTATGCTCAATGTGGTACACACAAGGACACAGGACAGAGGTTGAGTCAACTTTAATCCATTTCAACTGGCTACAAGTGTGATTTAGTTATTGCCACCACCGGTTATGTGCCACAGGTAAGTAACAGGTGCTGTTAATTACACAAATTAGAGAAGCATCACCTGATTTTTCAAAGGGTGCCAATACTTTTGTCCACCCCCTTTTTTATGTTTGGTGTGGAATTATATCCAATTTGGCTTTTTGACAATTCTTTTTGTGGTTTTCCATTGACGACAAATTAAATGAAGATATTATTACCAAAGCATTTGTGATTGCAATCATTTTCTGGAAGAAATTGAGTATTATCTGACAGAATTGCAGGGGTGCCAATACTTTTGGCCAGCACTGTATATATATATATATATATATATATATATATATATATATATTGGCTGAGGGCAAAAAGTTGAGGTTGGAGAGGTGTACTTTATGGTAAAGGCAGTTTTTTTGGACAGAAAAACGGAAAGGATTCTTCAGAGTAAGAGCATTATAGATACTGGGATATGGAAAATAATGGCTATATCTTACAGTGGGGTTCTCAGAGCTGCCTAGGATTGATGTCTGTAGAATACATTTTCATCTGTATTTTCCACAGTAAGATGAGTTAATGAGTCTCCAAACATGGCTGTAATGTCTGTCGAAGGAATAAGGGTTGTCCGGCTCTGGAGCTGCTGTGTAATAAGACTTGGGATGTAATGAGGAGTACTTAGTGGACCATTAGATGAAAGCTGACCACTAATTACTGCTGGAGGTGTAGTAAGGAGTCATTATTCTTAATTTGAGCCCCCCCTCCCATTGACTCTGCTGATAGTCCACGGTTGTAAATAGACTCCATTGACCCCATTCTAAAAAGAGACACTGAGGCGAAACGTAGGACATAGAGGAAGAGGTTGAAGAATGCTGAAAAGACTCTTATCCAGCTTAAAAAATTGTGTGACTGTTCTGTCACACAGCACCAAATCCTCTGCTTAGACAATATAGCTGTATGTTAAACTTCTAAACCTCTGCACCCATCAAAAGGGGAGACAAAATGTTAGCATGAAACTATTTTTATGAGGAGGATTTGTAGCTCTGTTTCATAAAGAGCTCTAAATATACAGTGGGGAAAAATAGTATTTAGTCAGCCACCAATTGTGCAAGTTCTCCCACTTAAAAAGATGAGGCCGGCCTGTAATTGTCATCATAGGTAGACCTCAACTATGAGAGACAAAATGAGAAAACAAATCCAGAAAATCACATTGTCTGATTTTTTAAGAATTTATTTGCAAATTATGGTGGAAAATAAGTATTTGGTCACCTACAAACAAGCAAGATTTCTGGCTCTCACAGACCTGTAACTTCTTCTTTAAGAGGCTCCTCTGCCTCCTCTGGAAGACATACAAGACCACTGATAATCTCCCTCGATCAGGGGCTCCACGCAAGATCTCACCCCGTGGGGTCAAAATGATCACAAGAACGGTGAGCAAAAATCCCAGAACCACACGGGGGGAACTAGTGACTGACCTGCAGAAAGCTGGGACTAACGTAACAAAGGCTACCATCAGTAACACACTACACCGCCAGGGACTCAGATCCTGCAGTGCCAGACATGTCCCCCTGCTTAAGCCAGTACATATCCGGGCCCATCTGAAGTTTGCTAGAGAACATTTGGATGTTCCAGAAGAGTATTGGGAGAATGTCATATGGTCAGATGAAACCAAAGTAGAACTGCTTGGTAGAAACACAACTCGTCGTGTTTGGAGGAGAGTGAATGCTGAGTTGCATCCAAAGAACACCATACCTACTGTGAAGCATGGGGGTGAAGCATGTACACGGACCAGGACGACTGATCCATGTACATGAAAGAATGACTGGGGCCATGTATTGTGAGATTTTGAGTGCAAACCTCCTTCCATCAGCAAGGGCATTGAAGATGAAACGTCGCTGGGTCTTTCAGCATGACAATGATCCCAAGCACACCACCAGGGCAACGAAGGAGCGGCTTCGTAAGAAGCATTTCAAGGTCCTGGAGTGGCCTAGCCAGTCTCCAGATCTCAACCCCATAGAAAACCTTTGGAGGGAGTTGAAAGTCCGTGTTGACCAGCGACAGCCCCAAAATATCCCTGCTCTAGAGGAGATCTGCATGGAGGAATGGGCCAACATACCAGCAACAGTGTGTGCCAACCTTGTGAAGACTTACAGAAAACGTTTGACCTCTGTCATTTCCAACAAAGGATATATAACAAAGTATTGAGATGAACTTTTGTTATTGACCAAATACTTATTTTCCACCATAATTTGCAAATAAATTCTTTAAAAATCAGACAATGTGATTTTCTGGATTTGTTTTCTCATTTTGTCTCTCATAGTTGAGGTCTACCTATGATGACAATTACAGGCCGGCCTCATCTTTTTAAGTGGGAGAACTTGCACAATTGGTGGCTGACTAAATACTTTTTTTCCCCACTGTATGTGCCAGACTGCCAGTGCTAGTTTACCATTCTAAGCTTGTATTATACTCCAGAGCCGTGATCACAATTCTGCAGGCTTCAGAGAGGAAATTTCCCAGTATCTCCTGTTTGTTAAGTGTCTGACTTGGTGATTTACATTCACAATTGTGAATGCAGCTCTGGAGTACAATACGGTACAGGTTAAGTAATGTAATGTATGGACACAGTGACTGCACCAGCAGAATAGTGAGTGCAGCTCTGGAGTATAATACAGGATGTAACTCGGGATCACTACAGGATAGGTAATGTAATGTATATACACAGTGACTGCACCAGCAGAATAGTGAGTGCAGCTCTGGAGTATAATACAGGATGTAACTCAGGATCAGTACAGGATAAGTAATGTAATGTATGTACACAGTGACTGTGCCAGCAGAATAGTGAGTGCAGCTCTGGAGTATAATACAGGATGTAACTCAGGATCACTACAGGATAGGTAATGTAATGTATGTACACAGTGACTGTACCAGCAGAATAGTGAGTGCAGCTCCGGAGTATAATACAGGATGTAACTCAGGATCAGTACAGGATAAGTAATGTAATGTATGTACACAGTGACTGCACCAGCAGAATAGTGAGTGCAGCTCCGGAGTATAATACAGGATGTAACACAGGATCACTACAGGATCAGTAATGTAATGTATGTACACAGTGACTGCACCAGCAGAATAGTGAGTGCAGCTCTGGAGTATAATACAGGATGTAACTCAGGATCAGTACAGGATAAGTAATGTAATGTATGTACACAGTGACTGGATAAATAATGTAATATAAAAGCATTTTAGCTACAAGTTCTCTGATTTCATTCTTCCCCTCGCAGTTTCCTATTTTTGTGCCTCCCCTCCTCCTCCTCTCTTTGTTTCTCTCCATCTCCATGTAACAATCATTCTCTTACATTCTGGTATGGAGTATCTGCGGTCGCCGGCGCTCATGTCAGGCTGTCACTTTCTTTTACTGTTCAGAGCCTGCAACCTGTCTTTCTGTAAATCTCTTATTCCGCCTTTTATCCGGATACAATTTCTTTTCTTCATCCTTCATAAAGCAGAATTACTGGTGATATTACATATTATCGGGAGCTTAGAGGAGGCCTCCTGGCACAGATTTCTGTGGTAATGCGGTGTGACATGTATACATTCTATATGTGATTATATATTATTAGCCGGGATTATCACATTATATGATACAGTCAAACTTCCTTAACCCGGCATTAGTGAGCGCTTGTAGGAGCCAGTTTATTGAATAGTCTGGATTACTGGACAATGAACATTAATCTGAACATGTGTTTATATACAGGGGGCATTGTGGGCTTTTCCTATGAGTGGTATACATTGCCGGATATATATATGGTGTAAGTGATGATCCTTACAGATAATAATATGGTGAGTCAATCAGGAGCAATCAATCAGAATCCATTAACCTTTCGTGTTAGCGATTGGTACATGGATTCTGGGTAATAAAATATCTTTGGCTCATTGAACATGATGGTTGAGGAGTCAATCATTGTTGGGTGTTAATCTTTATCTATGGGACACTCGGTTATTGATTTATAATCCTGATGTAATTAGTTCTATAAGAACCTGTGACCAATCCTAGGCTCAGGGGAACAGGAAGCTGGGTTTCTGAGTGAGTCATGTGACAACTAGGCTCCACCCACATGATTGCAGTTAATATAATGATTATAATGGATAGTAAATTATAAATAAGGGGGTTCCATGTTTTTATTCCATAGTTTTCCATCTTGTCATTGGTCATGTGTGGCAGGGGGTCATCAGGGTGATATTATGTGAAGACTGGAGTTCCCCTTTAAATCTGATGTTTATTATTACGCCTCTCCTATACGTCCCCTTTCTATCCATCCATTGTAAGTTTCCCAGAATGAATGCAGTCTAGGAGCGGTGGTATTAGTCCTACTGATGGTGGCCATATTGTCACCCCTCACCACTCTGTATGATATACATGTATTGGTCTTTATGGTGAAATATACTATTCCCTCTTTGGTTGTCTCCCAGCTTTCTTAGATTCCTGAAAGGTAAATTTGCACTCTGGGCCATTGTAATGCTGGGTAAGGAGTCTTATTCCTTGTAAGTACTTTGCAGTGTCTCGGTCCCTATTGTATGCGGTTGTAGCCGGGTGATTTATGGTGTTGTGACCTCGGTGCTGTTTACTGGCTTCATTGTTAGCCACGACTATTGTCCTCCGCTTATCTGACTGCAGTTATTTAGTGATTCCCGCTGGGACCGCCGCTGCCGCCTCCTCCTCTGTCTCCTGCCCCCTTCTCCTTCTCACATCAGGCCTACAGTCAGCCTTACAGATTACTAGGGAGCTAAGCGCTGACCCCCGAAAATAAAGAACCCCCACATAAATATAAGATTTCCTGTACTTGTATTCTGCTATTTCTTAAAGGGATATTCTCATCTTGGTATTTATCCACAGGATGTGCCATAAATGCCTGATAGATGACATAGCTCCCAGCTGTCACAGATTCAGGGGGACAGTCCAGATTTAGGGTGCAGTCTCGCTGTCCTGGGCAAGAGCTATGTTCTGGCTTAAACTTTATCTGCATCTTTTGGACGCACATCACTTCTGCGGCTCCAAAATGCTAAGAGATCGGAGTAGACCAGGCTCCACTGTAGTTGTTGCCACAAGTAGGAGAATTATAATGTGTGGGGGTCACAAGATTGGGGCATTATAATGAATGGGAGTCACAAGGATGGGGCATTATATTGTGTGGGGTCACAAGGAGCAGCATTATATTGTATGGGGACAAGGAGGGGGCATTATAATGTATGGTGGTCACAAGGAGGGGGCATTATGTTTGAGGACAAGGAGGGTTATTATAATGTATGGGGGTCTTTAATAAAGTGTTAATCATTGTATATAGTGTTATTATTAGGTAACAATACATGAAACTGCCTAAAAGAAACTCTGTCTCTGTTGTCCATAGCAACCAATTACATTGCACTATAAGAAATTAAAGCTGCGCTGATTGGTCACTATGGGCAACAGAAACTGTGTTTCTTATAGACAGGTTGATAAATCTCCTGCATGATATAATCAGCTCCTGAGCTCCCCCTAGTGGTGGCTTCAGGAAGAGAGATATCATCACTCTATGTCTATGCAGAGCTTTTGGTGCTATGTATCAGTATAAATAAAATTATTCAGTGTGGAATGCTGGATTGGTAGTTTAGATGGATAATCCCTTTAAGAGAGTCAGTGATGGGGGCGTGGCTGTGAAAGCCGCCATTATTCTGCTCTGTAAACAAACAACAAAAGACAAAGATCTGGTTTATGTGACACTTTCCAAAGAAAATTCCAAGATTCTAGAGATCTTTTCGTTTTTGGTGTTTCTTCCTTATTCTCTATGGGGGTAGGACATGTCGCCCCTTCCCCCTGCACATATACAGAATATCTGATCATTAATCTCTCCGTCTGGAAATAATCCTCTGTTATCCTCAGAGAGCTGGAGAGATCTACAGCTCGGCCTTAACCCCTCTCCTCCTGGAGCAGAGGACATGGACTGCAGAGATCACAACCACCATGGGACGTGGTGGCCGTCATGGATATAACTAGTAGGCTCAGGGCATTGACTTGGCCAGATATAAACCAAATCGTAATGTTCCCATCAGGCCTTATACACCATAGGGGCCCATAGGGACATCGGCCGTGACTTGGTTGCCATTATCGTAGACCGTTCTGTTCAGTTAAATAAGCAAATTACTTTCCGAGCTGAAGGAATGAATGTTCTTTTCGGCTTCCAGCACTGTAAAGCCCTTGAGTGTGATATCTAGTGGCATATGGGAGAGCGGGGAGACAATAACTCTATGCAGACGCCTCTAATGACCTACTGCAGGAGAGCGACGCCAATTATCAATGCTCCGGCTGCCAACCAGCCATGTCTTCTGAGGAGGAGACTCACAAACCATGATGTTCCAAAGTCATCCACATCACCATACGGAGATACATAGACTTACGGCACGTACAATTTGAGGAATTGAGGAATCGGCCTTCATCCAGCGCATAGACCATGATCATCAGTATTCACCAAGCCACGGTCCCGTGAGGGATTGAATATTTATAACAATGAATTTTGAGAAATGGTGGAGGTCTGGGAGGTCGATATCATGTGTGAAGAAGTCTTGGCAGCCATTTTTCCACTGAGACCAATTAACAGGTATTATGGTCTGAACTGTGGTCACATTAGCCCCCAATTATAACATCCTTAAGGGACCCAACTCCTTGACCTAAATCTAAATGACTTTTTCACTGATCTCATTGAACTGTGCTGAGATTCTTTCATGGCAAGACCCTTTCATTGCTGCCAGATCATGAAGGACACCCAACTCTGGAGGTGTGGATGGGAAAATTATAGGTCACCCAAAGGTTCTTGCGGATTTAGAAATGAACCTATAGGATATCACAGTGCAGAATTCTGGAGTTATAGGATTGTATTATGGGGGGTTATGTATGAAACCAACACTAGAAGACACTTGAGGTGTTTTCTGGATAATCTTTTTTTATTAGATGACACCTAAGACATAAGCTGATCACAAGTTGCCCTGAAACTGCCCCTGTTAAATTTCCTGCAGTAGCTCCAGAGGTGACATGAGGTATTACATAACTCCCAATGAAATCAAAGGGATGCCCATGTAATGCCTGGACACGATGGGTCCCTCAGAGAGAAAGACACTCTTTGCAGCTGTTCTTTGCTCTAAATCCCTAATGGAAGAATAGAAGACTTACCCTCTACACTTAGAATGGGTTTTCTAAACCATGCAATCCCCCAAAGGATTTTTATAAGAACCTCTGACCTCTCCAACCCTAGTTCTAAAGTCTAGTTAATGATTTTCATGACTCCTTGCCTGAGATTCTTGCATCAAGAACTTTGGGTTCTTAAATAAAACTGTCCTAGTGTGAAAACATGACCCAGGAAGCATCACATTGCTGTATAGAGCTCACTGCTTTTGATTCATGACATAAACTAGCGGCGTCCATTTTCTGTATGTGTAATATACAATATATACTGGGACAGGCCCCAGTGACTCAACCTTTTCACACATTCACTGTGTATCTCAGCCTCCTGTAATGGGTGACATATTTCATGAAGTTCTAGTTATAAATGGCTGCCTTTCCCCACATCTATAGAATCAGGAAGATTGAATCACAGTCATTATAGGGGCGTTCCAGTATAAATCTCCTGGTATCCAATTCTAGATTGATTTTGTGCGGCAGCCAATGGCTATGTATTACTATTAGTGGATGGAGGCGAAGCAAAGACCTGAAGGCCTAGATATGGAGGGTGGTGAATTCAGAAAACTAAAGAGGATGTAGGAAAAGGAGAGCGGAGGGTGAGTCTGAGGAAAGGACTGAGGGAAAGGAAACAATGGAGATTAAGAAAGAAGAGAGGACATGAAAGGAGAGCAAAAGAGAGAAGAGGACAGAAGAGGAGAGAATAGTAGAGCAAAGGAAAGGAGAGAAGAGGAGAAGCGAGGACAAGAGAGAAGAAGAGATGACAGTAGAGAAGAGGAAAAGAAAGGACCGAGGACTAGAGAGAAGGGACAGGAGAGAAAAAGAAAGAAATGGAGAAAAGAAGAGAGAAAATGTGAGAAAAGAAGAGAAAAGGAAAGAAGAGAAACACAGAGGACTGGAGAGAAGAGTCAGGGACAGGTAAGAGGAGAGAAGAGAAAAAAAGCAGAGAGGACAGGAGAAGAGAGGAAAGAGAGAGGAATGGAGAGAAGAAGAAAAGAGAGAAACAGGTGAAAAGCGAGAAGATGGGAGGACGGCAAAGATAAGAAGAGGAAAGCAGAGAAGTGGAAAGAAAGGAGAGGACATGAAAGGTGAGAAAAGGAACAGGAGAGAAGAGGAATGTAGAGAACTTGAAAGGGAAGGAGAGAAGAGGACAGGACAGGAGAGAAATGGATGGGGAAGGAGAAATAAGAAGAGGAAAGGAGAGAAGCAGAGAGGGCAGGAGAGGAAAGGAAAAGAGAGAAGCGGACAGGAGAAGAGAGGAAAGGAGAAAATAGGAAAGTGAAGCAAAAAGAAAATGGAAGGAGAAATGTGGAGAAGAGAAATGATAGAAGGAAAGGAAGAGACTAAAAGTAAAAAGTGGAGAATAAAAAAAACACCTCCAGCCATATTTCTGTCTCATGGCCACACAGGTTACAATCTATCTGACCCACATTTCCCCTTGGGCCGTTTCCCATAGACATTAGACTGTCAGTATCTCATGAGTACGGCTGTCGACGTTTGGCATCCAAAAAAAGGTAATATTTCTGGAGCAGCCATGGCAGAGAGTAATGACAATCGAGGAGTGATCGGGCCTAGAACATTTCTGACTCCATCTCATCATCGTGACACATTCTGCACAAACCACCAGGTTATTGAGTTTAATGCAATTTCCACTGGATGGTTGGACATTGGTATCCTGGAGTCTAATGATTCCACACAAGGTCTGGTGGAGACGCTCACCGCCATATTATTACATTTATTCAATGTTCTTCATCGATCGGTCAATGTCCGGCCATTTCCATTGGATGAGTTAAGGACACTTGAAGCTGTGCAATAATTGACAGATCCCCGAAAGCCCCTCCAATGCTAAATGTTTCACTCTAGTGCTCAAACCCCCCCCATGTCTCCTGCCCCCATGTCGTACCCCCTGTGTTGTGCCCCCTCTCCCCGATTTCCCGCTGTCTCTGCTGTTCTCGTACATGTGACCTCAGCTGGTTCAGGGGATGTTGGTTGCTGTTGTGAATTAATTGTGCGCTGTGAATCGCAGCTGAAGGGATCTTTATCCGAGGAAAGCGAGAGCCTTGGGGAATATGGGGATTCCAGAGAAGGAGGGAGCGGGAGGGAGGAGGGGGGCGCTCACGATCCAGAGACATGGGCACTCAGATAAATCCTCAATGCTGAGAAAAACAGATGGAGGGGAAGGAAAAAGCTGAAAAGAAGCAAAATAGTAATGTATGGGAAGAGAAGGCGGATAATAAACCTGTGAACATGGAAGATTCCTGACCGCAGGATTGATCCTATTGATCAGTTGACATTGATCTGCAGCTACTCCAGCGTTTCCGGCAGCCAAACACCCACAGTGCTAATGGAGGGATTCGATAACCCCTTCACTGCTGATGCAAACCCAAGCCCTGAGCTTACACCCCTTCCCACACTTATAATATCTGCCCTATGTGCCGGGTTCCATACCTTCCTGTACCCATCTTTAACGGAGACACCCTCTAGTACCCAGTCTTAAATGGGTTGCACATCTAGACCCCAGCCTTCTAGAGCCAGGCATCTAGATTCCATTCATTACCCAGCTATATGCAGGACTACCTCTCCATCCACACAGACCGCAGAAAGGAGGCCCCTGATCCTCATTCTTGAGATAGGTGCCAGTTCTAGAGTTAGTAAGTGCATCTTTAAGGTATTTATGGCATATGGGAACCATCTATATGGCAGTAGGTCAGATGTATCCTAAGTTTTAGTCTGTGCTCAAGGAACCTACCTACCATAGATCATGTGACTGCTATGGGACCATTGGACAAACAGGGCCCAGTCCTGGTTCATTCCATAGCTTTTGCTGCTGGGTGGTAACAACCTATGGGTAGGTGAACTGTGGGTATGTGTCCCAAAACCCACTAAAAGGGCCAAACACCTGGCCCTTCTTATATAGCGGCAAAACCCAGCACCATAATGGAGGCACAGTTCCTATGGGGCCCCTATCTTCTGTGTACAACGCTGACTTGTTATTGGAGACAGTCAGCAAGCTTGTTTACAGTCAACCACAAACAGCTTAACTGAGCCTAATGTAAGGACTACATCTCCCAAAATGTTAATCACCAAAGCAAGTTATAATATGGAATGCTGGGAGATTTCAGCAGAATGGCGATTGCAGCTCTGACATATATAATACAGCTCTTCTTTATTGACTATGTCTATTATATTACACACTATTTAACCCATTCCTGTGTAGTTGATGATATTTGCAGCTTCCCCCCTCTTCCTCCTCCTCCTCAGGTCCCGTTCAGCTTTGGGCCTCTGCGGCTGCCATCATCATTACCTGTCTGTATGGTGCACACCTGTAGCTACAGAGGATGCCCATGGCTTGTGGCTCAGAGGAAACTTTTCTAGCCCTGGCGGATTAAGAAATTCAGAACTTCAGGCCAATAAATATTTCAGCAGCTCCGTGTGGCTCCAGCTTTACAGGCAGAATGGTAGAGAAGACTCTTCCAGACTAAATATAAACCCCGGCAGACGGCGGCTGGAGCTGCGTGTTACCCACTCAGTGTGACCCCATTTCACTCTGCGCCAGGAGCCGGGTTATGAAACCAGAGAGATAGAAGCTCAAAATCCAAAAAGACACCTCCCCCCCCATATATCTCATGCTCTCAGCTATAGTCCCCCATTCATCCCCATGTACTGTTGCCCTCCCAAAATCTCATTCATTCCATCTTTCCCTATAACTAATGTCTGTAGGTTACCCCCTAGTCCCCCTTCCTATAACTAATGTCTGTAGGTTACCCTCTAGTCCCCCTCCCTATAACTAATGTCTGTAGGTTATCCCCTGGTCCCCCTCCCTATAACTAATGTCTGTAGGTTACCCCCTAGTCCCCCTCCCTATAACTAATGTCTGTAGGATATCCCCTAGTCCCCCCTCCCTATAGCTATATAACCAATGTCTGTAGGTTACCACATAGTCCCCCTCCCTATAGCTATATAACTAATGTCTGTAGGTTACCCCATAGTCCCCCTCCCTATAGCTATATAACTAATGTCTGTAGGTTACCCCATAGTCCCCCTCCCTATAGCTATATAACTAATGTCTGTAGGTTATCCCATAGTCCCCCTCCCTACAACTAATGTCTATAGGTTACCCCTTAGTCCTCCTGTTCCTCTCTATACCTCACTCATCTATAGGCTCTACAGCCGTCCTCTCCTCCTGATGTCTCATCACTTCTATGGGTTCTATACTCCCCCATCCCTATATTTGCATTCATTTCCCAATGAAGATTGCCTGTAAGTCTCCCTAAGTGGAGAAGATCTATTACTTATAATGAATCTCTTCCATGTCTGTCGCTTGTCTGTGTCTGTTTTGTGTCTGTCTCTTCTATTTATGTCTCACTTTTATCTTTCTCTTCTATGTTCCTCTCTTATATGTCTGTCTCTTCTGTATCTCATTCTTATAGGTCTCTCTCTTTCTATATCTGTCTCTTCTATCTCCTTCTATGGTGTCTTTTCTGTATCTTTATGTCTGTCTCTATTGTATCTCTTTCTTCTCTGCAGGTTACAATGTTGCTCAGTCTCTCCACCTCACACTCTCTCGGACTGTCTCTCACTCTTTTCCTCCATGTTCACTCCTCTCTCTAATTACCCCTCCTCTCTCTTCCCCTCTCTCTCTCCTCCTCCCCCTCTTCTTCTCTTCTCTCCTTTGTCTCTTCTTCTCCTATAGGATAAATACTGTGTAGTCGCTGTCTTGGCCATAGCCTGTAGTTTATGGGTCTCCCCAATGTGGGGGGTCCTCCAGAGGCTGACCCGTGGTGTCCTGGCCAGCGGGGGCCGGAATGGGCACAATCTGCTGCGGCTTCTTTGTTACATTTTCATCCTCTGGATAATCTCGGGTATTTCAACCATGAGCTTAGACTATAAGTGTAAGGAGTGGAATTATACATCTGGAATCACCCCAGCCTGCTGCCCCCTCCTGTAAGGCAGGGACACCAGGGCGGTATTTAAAGGAGCCCTCCACTCATCACAGGATCCTTCCCTTCATATAGTAGCCCTCCGTTTATCACATGATCCCTCTTCCGTATAGGAGCCCTCCACTTATCATATGATGCCTCCTCCCTATAGGAGCCCTCCACTCATCACAAGATCCCTCCTCCGTATAGGAGCCCTCCGCTTATTATATGATGCCCCCTCCCTATAGGAGCCCTCCACTCATCACATGATCCCCCCTCCCTATAGCAGCCTCCAGCTCCTTCGTATAGGAGACTGATGAGGATGGCAATAGAAACATATTGTAGTAAGCTCCCATTATGCATCATCTCCCTCCTTGGGCAGAGCTTAGTTGTCACATATTTGTAAGGGGATCAGACCATAAGGCTATCTTTTGTCCTATGAGTGGTAAATTTGGGGCCTCACTCTAGGATGAGTAAGCACACAGACAGACACAGGAGATGAATCTGTGTGAGGATTTACTCACAAAGATGATGGTTACAGTTTTACTAGAGGCAACTGGCCTAGTGGTTACAGAGGCTACCAAGAGGCAACTCGCTTAGTGGTTACAGTCTTACTAGAGGGAACTGATGTAGTGGTTACAGTCTTAATGGAGGCAGCTGGCTTAGTGGTTACAGAGGCTAATAAGAGGCAGCTGGCTTAATGGTTATAGTCTTACTAGAGGGAACTGACTTAGTGGTTACAGGGGCTAATAAGAGACAGTTGGCTTAGTGGTTACAGTCCTACTAGAGGCAACTGGATTGGAGCTCTTCCCCTGAATCCTCATATTAGGTATGGGACCGTGCAGCCATTCATGATAAGGAGTGCACAAGTCATAGAGCCAACCCATGTGGGGCCCTTGGAGAGAGGGGCCAAGCTTATGAGCATGAGATCTGTACATACTTGCTGTGACCATCAGACCATTCCAGTATATTTCCCCTAGAGGTCATTTAACACCTTTAGTACCTCCTTTCAGGTGAATTCCATGTATTCTGTAACCAACTTTCCTAGAGTCCTGAATGACACATTCACCTTGTTATAAAGTCAGAGGGGCCCTGCTACCATACCTTTGTCATTAGGAGTCTAGGAGAGCTGTGTGATATGGCCTGTACAGCTATAGCAGAGGCCTTACTGGTTGTCACCCAGCTTTCCCAAATACAGATAGACTAGGGTGTTACTGTCTTTAGCATTTTTACATTTGGAAGGATCCGCCACATTCTAGTGGTGAGGGGGATGGGAGGATGAGATATGTTATCACTTTGGCAGCAGTTCCATCAGTGGCAGCGCTGGGTGGCGGTTTTATAGCGGCGGCATATGTATAACGGCCTGCTGTCTGCCTGGCATGCTGCCGCTCTATTGTTCTTCCAGTATATTGCACTATAGTGATAACGTCAGCCGCTGCCATCCATCACTCGCCACTGTTCTATCTTTCCTCATTGTCTTCCTGTCCGTCGCCTCTTCCTCATCCTCATCCTCAGCTTCTTTATTCATTTCACCCATCTGCGGTAAATTAACCAACGTCGCGTGCATCACTGTATAGTGGAGGTTCAAAGAGTCATTCATTTTGGTTTATGGAAGGGCCGTGTAAGTGTTGCTCATTCTGAGCCTCCTGGTTCATGAACAGAATGCCAGAACCACAGTGAAGACTGACACAGTGTTATATTCTCATGCCATATGCAGATAATGAGCACATATAATGATCGCCGTGTCTCTGGTATCAAGAGAATTACATCCGACCAATTGGAAGCTCCTGAGTCGTTCATAAAATTTATGCTTCAGAGATTTTCCAGTCGTTACCTTGTGACAATGATAATTGGCTGTAAATTACATAGAAGGTATGTGCCCCCCCCCCCCCATACAGCTCTGCACCCCTCCCTGCCCCTCTCCTCCTCCTCGGTTCCCCTGTAGTGTCCCCCTCCTCTCCGCCGCTCTCTGGATGTCAGGGAATTAATCCACACAGCTTGTCATTTATTCATAGTGCTTTTACTGCATCATCTCGCACATTACACTCGCTCTGTGATCAGCCTGCACCGGGGGGGCACTGACTAATGGGGGCGCTCCTGGCACAGACATCACAGCAGCAGCAGCCAGGGATATCCCTGTAGTGATGGAAGGTGCGACAATGTGGAGGAGGTGGAAGATTAGGCTACAGCAGTGACCCCAACACCCACATACTGGCAGCGGGTGTACTTATATAACCCTAATGTACACAATGATCTCATATCTATCTATCTATCTATCTATCTATCTATCTATCTATCTATCTATCTATCTATCTATCTTCTATCTGTCTATCTATCTTCTATCTGTCTATCTATCTATTTATCTATCTATCTCCTATCTATCTATCTATCTATCTATCTATCTATCTATCTATCTATCATCTATCATTCAATCAATCAAGCCATTTCTCAAAGATATCCATAAAGAGTCTCGTTTAAAGTTTGCCACAAGCCACCTGGGAGACACACCAAACATGTGGAAGAAGGTGCTCTGGTCAGATGAAACCAAAATCCAACTTTTTGGCCACAATGCAAAACGATATGTTTGGCGTAAAAGCAACACAGCTCATCACCCTGAACACACCATCCCCACTGTCACACATGGTGGTGGCAGCATCATGGTTTGGGCCTGCTTTTCTTCAGCAGGGACAGGGAAGATGGTTAAAATTGATGGGAAGATGGACGGAGCCAAATACAGGACCATTCTGGAAGAAAACCTGTTGGAGTCTGCAAAAGACCTAAGACTGGGACGGAGATTTATCTTCCAACAAGACAATGATCCCAAACATAAAGCAAAATCTACAATGGAATGGTTCACAAATAAGCGTATCCAGGTGTTAGAATGGCCAAGTCAAAGTCCAGACCTGAATCCAATCGAGAATCTGTGGAAAGAGCTGAAAACTGCTATTCACAAACGCTCTCCATCCAACCTCACTGAGCTCCAGCTGTTTTCCATGGAATAATGGGCAAGAATTTCAGTCTCTCGATGTGCAAAACTGATAGAGACATAACCCAAGCGACTTGCAGCTGTAATGGCAGAAAAAGGTGGCGCTACAAAGTATTAACTTTTTTCAGTTTTTTATTTTTTACAAAAGTTTAAAATATCCAATAAATTTCGTTACACTTCACGATTGTGTCCTACTGGTTGTTGATTCTTCACTAAAAAATTAAAATGTTATACAGTATCTTTATGTTTGAAGCCTGAAATGTGGCAAAAGTTTGAAAAGTTCAAGGGGGCCGAATACTTTCGCAAGGCATTGTATCATCTATCTATCTCATATCTATCTATCTATCTATCTATCTATCTATCTATCATCTATCTTTCTCATATCTATCTAGATCATATCTATTTATCTGTATAGTTATCTATCTATATTTTTATCTCATATATTCCTATCTATCTATCTATCTATCTATCTATCTATATTTTATCTCCTATATTCCTATCTATCTATCTCAGATCTATCTTTTAGATATGAGATGACAACCCTCCTGGTATCGCAGGGTCTCAGTCGCCTTCCTTCGTGCTGGGAGCCCCCTCCTCTTCCTCCCCGGGCCTGTCTTGTATCTGCTTTGGTTGTAACTTCCCTCATTAATCTCCTTTAATTAATTCTTGGTGTCAGGAGAGTCTGGATAGACTCTGGTCCTGCTCCCTGTGGGCTGTCATGTGGCCGCTGACTGAAGGAATTACTGCACAGTCCTCCAGGGACTCCAGCCGAGACATGAATGAAGGAACTTCTCCGAGAGAATATTTGTGACTGAGTCAATTAGTCACCACCACCCCCCCAACTGCGGCCAATAATGTTGGCAAAATGGAAGCCGCCGGAGGATGGATTGATTGGCCCACTGACCTCGGAGGCACAAATGCTACTAAATGTGAACAGTGGTATTGACGGCAGAAGATTGTCACTGTCCATTTACTTCAATGCTGGAGCGGGCACTGGGGCACCGGAATGTATCTTGTCATCAGCGGCGACAAGCGGTCATATACACCATGTTTATGTTATACCAAACCACAATCTGTCAGCTCTGTTCACTGCTCTACACTGCAGCACTTCCTTCTATGAGAAGACTCAATACCACTGTTCATCCTGAGCCTCCTAGTTCATGAATAGAATGCCAGAACTACAGTAAAGACTGACACAAACATGGTGAGAAGAAAAGAGAGAGTTGGGGAAGCTATATATGTCATTATAGTTTTATATGCCATTCAGGGTGTGCGGAAAGCTGAGTGCCAACCCTTATGTTGACAGCATTGATGGCAACCAGTTGTCAGCTACTGTGACCCAGCAGTGTGAAGATAAGCAGAAGTTTATGATCAGACACCTGGAGTTTCTGAGCTGCCCTGATCTGTCATAAGCCGCAAGGAGGAAGGAACTTTCCCCGAGGCTGCGAAGTCCCAGGTGCCCCAGAAAGCTGCTCAGGGCCGGCTGGCTGACAACCGTGACGCCCGTCAGGAGCAGAGAGGATACCGTGGGTGGTCTGACATCCCCCTCCACCTGGGACAATGATCTTCTATTCACAGAAACTTCCACCAGAACTTTCCAGTGCACTTAAAGGGGTAAGCCTCTCTTCAAAAAACGATCGAGGTGCCCTCGTCTATTAAAAAACATCCATCTCTACAGCCAAGTAATCCCCATTCTACGAGAGCCATCTAGAGCAGTCAGCTCATTGCTGGGGCCCTGGACTAGATGGGAGCCGCAGTGGCGCCATCTGTAGTTCATTGTTATCATCTTCCTGTGCTGTTTAGTAATGAAGCCTGTAGTGTAAAGTATGTATACTGTATATACTGCTGTGTGTTGCAGTGTCATATGTATACTGTATATACTGCTCTGTACGGTGCAGTGTTATATGTATATTGTATATACTGCTCTGTGCGGTGCCGTGTTATATGTATACTGTATATACTGCTCTGTGCGGTGCAGTGCTACATGTATACTGTATATACCACTCTATATGGTGCAGTGTTATATGTATGCTGTATATATACCACTGTGTGGTGCAGTATTATATGTATACTGTATATACCGCTCTTTGTGGTGCAGTGTTATATGTATGCTGTATATACCACTGTGTGGTGCAGTATTATATGTATACTGTATATACCGCTCTGTGCGGTGCAGTGTTATATGTATACTGTATATACCACTCTGTGTGGTGCAGTGTTATATGTATACTGTATATACCGCTCTGTGCAGTGCAGTGTTATATGTATACTGTATATACCGCTCTGTGCAGTGCAGTGTTATATGTATACTGTATATACCGCTCTGTGCAGTGAAGTGTTATATGTATACTGTATATACTGCTCTGTGCGGTGCAGTGTTATATGTATACTGTATATACCGCTCTGTGCAGTGCAGTGTTATATGTATACTGTATATACCGCTCTGTGCAGTGCAGTGTTATATGTATACTGTATATACCACTCTGTGCAGTGCAGTGTTATATGTATACTGTATATACCGCTCTGTGCGGTGCAGTGTTATATGTATACTGTATATACCACTCTGTGTGGTGCAGTGTTATATGTATACTGTATATACCACTCTGTGCGGTGCAGTGTTATATGTATACTGTATATACCGCTCTGTGCAGTGCAGTGTTATATGTATACTGTATATACCGCTCTGTGCGGTGCAGTGTTATATGTATACTGTATATACCGCTCTGTGCAGTGCAGTGTTATATGTATACTGTATATACCGCTCTGTGCAGTGCAGTGTTATATGTATACTGTATATACCACTCTGTGTGGTGCAGTGTTATATGTATACTGTATATACCACTCTGTGTGGTGCAGTGTTATATGTATACTGTATATACCGCTCTGTGCAGTGCAGTGTTATATGTATACTGTATATACCGCTCTGTGCAGTGCAGTGTTATATGTATACTGTATATACCGCTCTGTGCAGTGCAGTGTTATATGTATACTGTATATACCGCTCTGTGCGGTGCAGTGTTATATGTATACTGTATATACCGCTCTGTGCAGTGCAGTGTTATATGTATACTGTATATACCGCTCTGTGTGGTGCAGTGTTATATGTATACTGTATATACCGCTCTGTGTGGTGCAGTGTTATATGTATACTGTATATACCGCTCTGTGTGGTGCAGTGTTATATGTATACTGTATATACCGCTCTGTGTAGTGCAGTGTTATATGTATACTGTATATACCGCTCTGTGTGGTGCAGTGTTATACGTATACTGTATATACCGCTCTGTGCAGTGCAGTGTTATATGTATACTGTATATACCGCTCTGTGTGGTGCAGTGTTATATGTATACTGTATATACCACTGTGTGTGGTGCAGTATTATAGGTATACTGTATATACCGCTGTGTGTGGTGCAGTGTTATATGTATACTGTATATACCGCTGTGTGTGGTGCAGTGTTATATGTATACTGTATATACCGCTCTGTGCAGTGCAGTGTTATATGTATACTGTATATACCGCTCTGTGCAGTGCAGTGTTATATGTATACTGTATATACCGCTGTGTGTGGTGCAGTGTTATATGTATACTGTATATACCGCTGTGTGTGGTGCAGTGTTATATGTATACTGTATATACCGCTCTGTGCAGTGCAGTGTTATATGTATACTGTATATACCGCTCTGTGTGGTGCAGTGTTATATGTATACTGTATATACCGCTCTGTGTGGTGCAGTGTTATATGTATACTGTATATACCGCTCTGTGTGGTGCAATGTTATATGTATACTGTATATACCGCTCTGTGTGGTGCAGTGTTATATGTATACTGTATATACCGCTCTGTGTGGTGCAGTGTTATATGTATACTGTATATACCACTGTGTGTGGTGCAGTGTTATAGGTATACTGTATATACCGCTGTGTGTGGTGCAGTGTTATATGTATACTGTATATACCGCTCCGCTCCGTGCAGTGTTATATGTATACTGTATATACCGCTCTGTGCGGTGCAGTGTTATATGTATACTGTATATACCGCTCTGTGCAGTGCAGTGTTATATGCATACTGTATATACCGCTCTGTGCGGTGCAGTGTTATATGTATACTGTATATACCGCTGTGTGTGGTGCAGTATTATAGGTATACTGTATATACCGCTGTGTGTGGTGCAGTGTTATATTTACAGGGTGGGCCATAAGTATGGATACACCCAGATAAAATGGAAGTGGTTGCTGATATCACCTTACCGTTTGTGGCATATTAGTACATGGGAGGGGGGGGAAACATTTGAGGCCGGGTGACTCCCATGGAGGCCATCTGCAAAGCCGCCATTTTGGATTCAACATTACTTTTTCAATGGGAAGGGGGTTATGTGACACATCAAACACCTGGAGAATTGCACAAGATAAACAATGGTGTGCTCATTTTTAACGTAGCTTTATTCATTATCGAGCTATTGACACGTTTCTTATTGTTACAGCCATTGAAATGTCACAGAGGTTAACCAACGAGGAGCGGACAGACATTGTGTTGGTGTCTGGTGAACACAGTACCCGGGTCATTGCAGCAGACTTCAATGCAAGAAACCCTACGAGACCACCCATCTCCCATGCCACAGTTAGCAAACTGCTCGCCAAATTTCGTGCAACTGGTTCGGTGTTGGATAAGCCCAAATCTGGACGTATGAAAACTGTCACCAATGATGAAACATCAGTGTCTGTCCTGGCAGCATTTACCAAGAGCCCACAGCGTAGCACTCGACGTATGTCCCTGGAGTGTGGCATCAGTCGAACGTCCATTCGACGGATACTGGCTACACTTAGATGGCACCCTTACAAGATCCAGCTGCTACAACATCTCATCCTCGGTGTATCCATACTTATGGCCCACCCTGTATACTATATATACCACTCTGTGCGGTGCAGTGTTACATGTATACTGTATATACCGCTCTGTGCGGTGCAGTGTTATATGTATACTGTATATACCGCTCTGTGCGGTGCAGTGTTATATGTATACTGTATATACCGCTCTGTGCGGTGCAGTGTTATATGTACACTGTATATACCACTGTGTGTGGTGCAGTGTTATATGTATACTGTATATACCACTCTGTGCAGTGCAGTGTTACATGTATACTGTATATACCGCTCTGTGCGGTGCAGTGTTATATGTATACTGTATATACCGCTCTGTGCGGTGCAGTATTATATGTATACTGTATATACCGCTCTGTGTGGTGCAGTGTTATATGTATACTGTATATACCACTCTGTGCAGTGCAGTGTTACATGTATACTGTATATACCGCTCTGTGCGGTGCAGTGTTATATGTACACTGTATATACCGCTCTGTGCAGTGCAGTGTTATATGTATACTGTATATATCACTCTGTGCGGTGCAGTGTTATATGTATACTGTATATACCGCTCTGTGCAGTGCAGTGTTATATGTATACTGTATATACCGCTCCGTGCAGTGCAGTGTTATATGTATACTGTATATACCGCTCTGTGCGGTGCAGTGTTATATGTATACTGTATATACCGCTCTGTGCGGTGCAGTGTTATATGTATACTGTATATACCACTCTGTGCGGTGCAGTGTTACATGTATACTGTATATACCGCTCTGTGCGGTGCAGTGTTATATGTATACTGTATATACCGCTCTGTGCAGTGCAGTGTTATATGTATACTGTATATACCGCTCTGTGCAGTACAGTGTTATATGTATACTGTATATACCGCTCTGTGCAGTGCAGTGTTATATGTATACTGTATATACCGCTCTGTGCAGTGCAGTGTTATATGTATACTGTATATACCGCTCTGTGCAGTGCAGTGTTATATGTATACTGTATATACCGCTCCGTGCAGTGCAGTGTTATATGTATACTGTATATACCGCTCCGTGCGGTGCAGTGTTATATGTATACTGTATATACCGCTCTGTGCGGTGCAGTGTTATATGTATACTGTATATACCACTCTGTGCGGTGCAGTGTTACATGTATACTGTATATACCGCTCTGTGCGGTGCAGTGTTATATGTATACTGTATATACCGCTCTGTGCAGTGCAGTGTTATATGTATACTGTATATACCGCTCTGTGCAGTACAGTGTTATATGTATACTGTATATACCGCTCTGTGCGGTGCAGTGTTATATGTATACTGTATATACCGCTCTGTGCAGTGAAGTGTTATATGTATACTGTATATACCGCTCTGTGCGGTGCAGTGTTATATGTATACTGTATATACCGCTCTGTGCAGTGAAGTGTTATATGTATACTGTATATACCGCTCTGTGCAGTGCAGTGTTATATGTATACTGTATATACCGCTCTGTGCAGTACAGTGTTATATGTTTACTGTATATACCGCTCTGTGCGGTGCAGTGTTATATGTATACTGTATATACCGCTCTGTGTGGTGCAGTGTTATATGTATACTGTATATACCGCTCTGTGCAGTGAAGTGTTATATGTATACTGTATATACCGCTCTGTGCAGTGCAGTGTTATATGTATACTGTATATACCGCTCTGTGCGGTGCAGTGTTATATGTATACTGTATATACCGCTCTGTGCAGTGAAGTGTTATATGTATACTGTATATACCGCTCTGTGCGGTGCAGTGTTACATGTATACTGTATATACCGCTCTGTGCGGTGCAGTGTTATATGTATACTGTATATACCGCTCTGTGCAGTGCAGTGTTATATGTATACTGTATATACTGCTGTGTGGTGCAGTGTTATATGTATACTGTATATACCGCTCTGTGCAGTGCAGTGTTATATGTATACTGTATATACCGCTCCGTGCAGTGCAGTGTTATATGTATACTGTATATACCGCTCTGTGCGGTGCAGTGTTATATGTATACTATATATACCGCTCTGTGCAGTGCAGTGTTATATGTATACTGTATATACCACTCTGTGTGGTGCAGTGTTACATGTATACTGTATATACCGCTCTGTGCGGTGCAGTGTTATATGTATACTGTATATACCGCTCTGTGCAGTGCAGTGTTATATGTATACTGTATATACCGCTCTGTGCAGTACAGTGTTATATGTATACTGTATATACCGCTCTGTGCGGTGCAGTGTTATATGTATACTGTATATACCGCTCTGTGCAGTGAAGTGTTATATGTATACTGTATATACCACTCTGAGCGGTGCAGTGTTATATGTATACTGTATATACCGCTCTGTGCAGTGAAGTGTTATATGTATACTGTATATACCGCTCTGTGCGGTGCAGTGTTATATGTATACTGTATATACCGCTCTGTGCAGTACAGTGTTATATGTATACTGTATATACCGCTCTGTGCGGTGCAGTGTTATATGTATACTGTATATACCGCTCTGTGTGGTGCAGTGTTATATGTATACTGTATATACCGCTCTGTGCAGTGAAGTGTTATATGTATACTGTATATACCGCTCTGTGCAGTGAAGTGTTATATGTATACTGTATATACCGCTCTGTGCAGTGAAGTGTTATATGTATACTGTATATACCGCTCTGTGCAGTGCAGTGTTATATGTATACTGTATATACCGCTCTGTGCGGTGCAGTGTTATATGTATACTGTATATACCGCTCTGTGCAGTGAAGTGTTATATGTATACTGTATATACCGCTCTGTGCGGTGCAGTGTTACATGTATACTGTATATACCGCTCTGTGCGGTGCAGTGTTATATGTATACTGTATATACCGCTCTGTGCAGTGCAGTGTTATATGTATACTGTATATACCGCTCTGTGCAGTGCAGTGTTATAAGTATACTGTATATACCGCTCTGTTATATGGACTCAAATTCTTACAACATTTCATTGTGGTAAAATCTTTCCTTTATTCAGTGATTATTTTCTTCAGTAGTAATAGTTAAGGACACTGCCATCTTGTGGTCAATTATGGTCATTGGAGGATCATGACTCTCATTATATAATATACTGTATATTCTGGGTCTGCAGGTTTTTGTCACTTAGGCGACATGCACACTACCGTGATTGAACAGCAGGGACAGCACATGGATGACATCCGTGTGCCGCCCGTGCACTGCCCGTTCTTCCGTGGCCCCATTCATTGAGGCCAGTGAGCACCGTATGCAAAACAGACAGTAATAGGACCTGTCCTGAGTTTTACTCCCGGCTCACGGCCCCATATACTGGACCATGAAAATATACAGTCGTGTATATGGGGCCATAGGAATGAAAAGATCAGTGTGCTAGCCATGAAAAGCATGACTAGCCACTGACTGCACACGGTCTTGTACCTGAGGCCTTAGACCAATACTGGGGCACATCATGGCGGTTTATAGTGAAGAGACATGTAAAGTGATAGGAGAGGTAGAAACATTGAGAAAAGAGAATTATCTGTGGTAGATCTTCAGGTCCAGTTGTCATCCACGGGTCGTCTTGTAGGGCTCTGTAGATTATTTGGGCTCTTCTTTACAATGAACACAACTTGGGCTGATTCCCCAATGGAAACCAATGCTGTGTATAACAGATGAATAGCGGCCACTCACATAGCGGAGGACGGTGCCCTCATACAGGGGGAAATCATTGAAGCTGTTTCCGGAGGGCTGACCAAATCGAAATATTCTTCCACGACTTGTCACAAAGATCAGCTCGTTCACATATGAGGCCACCTTCCCCGACACTTGTGTGATGTTCTCCCCCTGGTGCAGTAAGATCTCAAGGAGCGTTCCTGAGGGCTTCCCATAGTAAGGTCCCCAAGTGCCACCATACCTGAACTGGATCCTGGAGAAGAGAAGAACATGACTAGAAGAGACAATCTGCAAAGATGAGGCTGAGAAGAGACACTCTGCAAGGATGAGATTAAGAAAAGACACTCTGCTAAAATAAGGCTAAGAAGAGACACTCTGCAAGGACGAGTCAAAGAAGAGACACTCTGCAGGGATTAGACCGAGAAGAGACACTCTGCAAGGATGAAGCTGAGAAGAGACACTCTGCAAGGACAAGGCTAAGAAGAGACAATCTGCAAGGATGCGGCTGAGAAGAGACACTCTACAGGAAAGAGAATAAGAAGAGACACTGCTAGAATAAGGCTAAGAAGAGACACTCTGCAAAGATGAGACTGAGAAGAGACACTCTGCAAGGTTGAAGCTGAGCAGAGACAGTCTACAAGGAGGAGGCTAAAAAGAAACACTCTGCAAGGACGAGGCTAAGAAGAGACATTCTGCAAGAATGAGGATAAGAAAAGACACTCAAAAGGGAAGAGGCTGAGAAGAGACACTCTGCAAGGATGAGGCAGAGAAGAGACACCCTGCAGGTAAGAGACTAAGAAGAGACACTCTGCAAGGACGAGGGTAAGAAGAAATACTCTGCAAGGAAGAGGTTAAGAAAAGACATTCTGCAGGGAAGAAACTGAGAAGACATTCTGCAGGGACTCAGTTTATTCAATCTCTCTCTGTACAGTGTGAGAAGTCATCTTAAAACTTTTCATTGAATTGAAAGACAATCCCTTTAAGGCCTGCAGAATATGAAGGTAAGAGAAGGTCCAATGCTATATAACGTATCTCACCCTATGACGTGACTCGGATTCTCCCGCACTCGCAGGCCAGTTATCGGTCCATTCAGCTGCTCCGAAGAGAATGAAAACGCTGTGCCCCCTCCTTCACCATACTCCCCGACAAAGGATGACAGGCGGGACTGCACTACAGGATGAGAAGAAGGGGTTATAGGGGAACCCTTCACACAGCGGAGACCTCAACACATCCATAGATAACACACCTATATGTTATATACAAGATGATGGGAGTGCACAGGATATGAACAGGCATGAGAAGTGAAATGATCATGACTTACCACTAGAGGCCACTGAGGAGCCCAGGAGCAGGCACAGGCACAGCAGAGCCAGCATTGCTCAGGGAGCAGAGCAGAGCTGGAGGTGTCACTGGTGCAGAGCTAGAACCGAGGAGGTGACACATTGTTATACATGGAGTGCTGGAAACGAATTTGTGACCTCAGTATCACACAACTCGCTCTCAGTATTATACTGCAACCCACTGCAGTGGGTTATAACTTGTAAGTAATCAACCCCCGCAGTCAGGGCTGGCGTTGGGGGGGGGGGGGGAACTGGGCAATTTCCCAGGGCCCCTGTCCCCAAAGGGGCCCCCGGTATCTGGAGCATCAGTCTTTTAGCCTGATGGCTTGAATCCCGAATTCTCCACAGCTGTATCAACGTGCTATGCTGTGCTGTGCTGTGCATGCCGATACAGTTTAATCCTATGACAGAGCAGGGAGCTGAAAAGTCCCTGCTCTGCCATAGGAGACCTATGGAAATGGGCGGGACGTCGCGGCGCAGATGGTGTGATGACGTTACTGCATCGCGCCACCTGAGCCACTACTACAGGAGAATCTCCGGCTGCTCCGCTCATCGTGGGAGCGTGGTAAGGTGAGTACAAGTTGTATTGTTTTCTGGTAAGGGAAAGGGATGTGATAAGGGGGGAAAACTATTATTTATAGGGGGGCTAATATTTATGGTGGGAAAACTATTAAATATATAGGGGGGTATTGTAAGGGTGAAGTATTATTTATAAGGTGTAACTGTTATATATAAGAGGTTATTATAAGAGATTACATATTATATACAGTATGAGGGGGCGCTTTTGTATATAATTTCCCCCCCCCCCTTATATCAGTCTCCTTATATATTATAGTTCTTCCATTATAACAGCACCATTATAAATAATAGTTCCCCCCTTATAATAGCCCCCATTATAAATAATAGTATAATTGTACCCCCTTATAATAGCCCCCTTAAAAGGAGAGACCTATTACAAATAAAGAAAAAATATATACATGTATGTATCACAACATATGCAAGAGTCCAAGAAGCATATATATCATATCATGCACAAAACATAGTTACTGGACAAATGCATATATATGGCACATCAGCCCCCTGACAAAGCGGGGGCGAAACGTACGTAGGGGCTGCGGGTGGAGGTCACAGCGTTCCCTTGCATATTGGTAAGACTGTATGATTTTGGTGACTAATGTTTACTCTCTCTCTCTCTCTCTATATATATATATATATACTGTATATGTGGCTATTATAATGTGGTCGCTTTTATTTATAAGGGGGTATTATGGTTATGAGGGCTAATATTTATAAGAGGGCTAACATTGATAATGGGGACTATTATTTATAGGGTGAACTATTATTTATGAGAGGGCTATTATTAATAAGGGGGACTATTTATAAGGGAGCAGCATTATTAATGAGGGGGGCTATTACTGATAAGGGGGAACTATTACTGATATTGGGCACTGTTTATAAGTAGTGACTATTATTTATAAGGAGGCGCTATAGTAACTGATGAGGGGGTACAAAAATCTATTAGGCGGTACAAAGGTGACTATTTGAATTGTGTGTGGGCATAAGGAGGGTGGTTGTTACTGTTTTGAGGTCAGAAAGGGGGCGTTATTAAAGGGGCTGCCACTGGAAATATGATAGCGTTGGTATATTAGCACTTGGGGCCCCGCCTTTATTTTGCCCAGGGCCACAGTTTGTCTAAAACCAGCTCTTCCCCCAATAACTCCCCCAGTTCATGCCAACACAGCCGCTATACAGATGCCAATCACTGTACCAATGTCTCTACCCTCTGCCAGTCACTACACTGATGTCTCTACCATGTACCAGTCACTACACTGATGTCTCTACCATGTACCAGTCACTACACTGATGTCTTACCCTCTGCCAGTCACTACACTGATGTCTCTACACTGTGTCAGTCACTACACTGATGTCTCTACCCTGTACCAGTCACTACACAGATGTCTTAACCCTGTACCAGTCACTACACTGATGTCTCTACCCTCTGCCAGTCACTACACTGATGTCTCTGCCCTGTGCCAGTCACTACACAGATGTCTCTACCCTGTACCAGTCACTACACAGATGTCTCTACCCTGTACCAGTCACTACACTGATGTCTCTACCCTGTGCCAGTCACTACACTGATGTCTCTACCCTGTACCAGTCACTACACTGATGTCTCTACCCTGTGCCAGTCACTACACAGATGTCTCTACCCTCTGCCAGTCACTACACTAATGTCTCTACCCTCTGCCAGTCACTACACTGATGTCTCTACCCTGTACCAGTCACTACACTGATGTCTCTGCCCTGTACCAGTCACTACACAGATGTCTCTACCCTCTGCCAGTCACTACACTAATGTCTCTACCCTCTGCCAGTCACTACACTGATGTCTCTACCCTGTACCAGTCACTACACTGATGTCTCTACCCTGTGCCAGTCACTACACTGATGTCTCTACCCTGTGTCAGTCACTACACCGATGTCTCTACCATGTGTCAGTCACTACTGGTTGGCCATCCACTATAGAATACACTATATACACTGTGGCTGTGCCTACATCTCCTCCCTTATCTCCGTCGCTCCTTCCACCATTGCTCACGTTTCTGCATCAAACACCCACTATAATCTGAACATGTCTTAGACTTATCTCAAGCTGCAGCAGTTCACTTTAGACAGTGAGGTGCATTCCCAATGTCCACAGTCTGAAGCTTTGCCCCTATAGACATATTTTTCGGCAGGTCTGTCCAATCCTTTATCTGATTCTTCTCCTTTTAGCCCCTTCTATTTTATCCTTCAGAATCTTTTTCCTCCACCCTACATCACTCCTCACACTGCATTTATCCTGATAGACTTCATATCTGTATATACACGTACTGTATACTGGGGACGGGTCATACGGCATTATGTGTGCTACTAATCCTAGAGGTGGTGTATGATCCATTTACCTGCTATCAGTCTGCAGGGAGGTGACTGTGACTCTCATTATCCATATATATATAGGGTATCCAGGTACTATATGGCATCCACCATATAGCACTGGGCAATGACATCACTTTAACCCCATCACTACTGGTTTCTTGAGAATTTCCCTGTCTTATCTGCATAGTTGGGGATGGGATTGGTGTCCACAGGGTTAATGTGACCCGGAGAGACAAAGGGCAGATAGATAAGATGCAATCCTGTGTACACTGCAAGGAGCCTGAACCCTATTGGGGCACACATCATCTGGTGCCCAGGAGAGCAGCAGATATCACTTTATGGCGATTCATATAATGTATAGCAATGACTCACTGCACAGTACACAAGAAGAGAGGGAGAGATATCAGGGAGGCAGGAGCTTAAACTTGGAGTCCCATTATGCAACCCCCAATAAAGTATGACACGTCGAGTATTTTCCTGTGTTGTCAGCGAGTGTAGGCGCTATAGTAACTGATGAGGGGGTACAAAAATCTATTAGGCGGTACAAAGGTGGCTATTTGAATTGTGTGTGGGCATAAGGAGGGTGGTTGTTACTGTTTTGAGGTCAGAAAGGGGGCGTTATTAAAGGGGCTGCCACTGGAAATATGATGGCGTTGGTATATTAGCATTTGGGGCCCCGCCTTTATTTTGCCCAGGGCCACAGTTTGTCTAAAACCAGCCCTTCCCCCAATAACTCCCCCAGTTCATGCCAACACAGCCGCTATACAGATGCCAATCACTGTACCAATGTCTCTACCCTCTGCCAGTCACTACACCGATGTCTCTACCATGTACCAGTCACTACACTGATGTCTCTACCATGTACCAGTCACTACACTGATGTCTTACCCTCTGCCAGTCACTACACTGATGTCTCTACACTGTGTCAGTCACTACACTGATGTCTCTACACTGTGTCAGTCACTACACTGATGTCTCTACCCTCTGCCAGTCACTACACTGATGTCTCTACCCTGTACCAGTCACTACACTGATGTCTCTACCCTCTGCCAGTCACTACACTGATGTCTCTGCCCTGTGCCAGTCACTACACAGATGTCTCTACCCTCTGCCAGTCACTACACTGATGTCTCTGCCCTCTGCCAGTCACTACACTGATGTCTCTACCCTCTGCCAGTCACTACACTGATGTCTCTACCCTGTACCAGTCACTACACTGATGTCTCTACCCTGTACCAGTCACTACACTGATGTCTCTACCCTGTACCAGTCACTACACTGATGTCTCTACCCTGTACCAGTCACTACACTGATGTCTCTACCTTGTACCAGACACTACACTGATGTCTCTACCCTGTACCAGACACTACACTGATGTCTCTACCCTGTGCCAGTCACTACACTGATGTCTCTACCATGTACCAGTCACTACACTGATGTCTCTACTCTGTACCAGTCACTACACTGATGTCTCTACCCTGTACCAGTCACTACACTGATGTCTCTACCCTGTGCCAGTCACTACACTGATGTCTCTACCCTGTGCCAGTCACTACACTGATGTCTCTACCCTGTGCCAGTCACTACACTGATGTCTCTACCCTGTGCCAGTCACTACACTGATGTCTCTACCCTGTGCCAGTCACTACACTGATGTCTCTACCCTGTACCAGTCACTACACTGATGTCTCTACCCTGTGCCAGTCACTACACTGATGTCTCTACCCTGTGTCAGTCACTACACTGATGTCTCTACCCTGTGTCAGTCACTACACTGATGTCTCTACCCTGTACCAGTCACTACACCGATGTCTCTACCCTGTGTCAGTCACTACTGGTTGGCCATCCACTATAGAATACACTATATACACTGTGGCTGTGCCTACATCTCCTCCCTTATCTCCGTCGCTCCTTCCACCATTGCTCACGTTTCTGCATCAAACACCCACTATAATCTGAACATGTCTTAGACTTATCTCAAGCTGCAGCAGTTCACTTTAGACAGTGAGGTGCATTCCCAATGTCCACAGTCTGAAGCTTTGCCCCTATAGACATATTTTTCGGCAGGTCTGTCCAATCCTTTATCTGATTCTTCTCCTTTTAGCCCCTTCTATTTTATCCTTCAGAATCTTTTTCCTCCACCCTACATCACTCCTCACACTGCATTTATCCTGATAGACTTCATATCTGTATATACACGTACTGTATACTGGGGACGGGTTATACGGCATTATGTGTGCTACTAATCCTAGAGGTGGTGTATGATCCATTTACCTGCTATCAGTCTGCAGGGAGGTGACTGTGACTCTCATTATCCATATATATATAGGGTATCCAGGTACCATATGGCATCCACCATATAGCACTGGGCAATGACATCACTTTAACCCCATCACTACTGGTTTCTTGAGAATTTCCCTGTCTTATCTGCATAGTTGGGGATGGGATTGGTGTCCACAGGGTTAATGTGACCCGGAGAGACAAAGGGCAGATAGATAAGATGCAATCCTGTGTACACTGCAAGGAGCCTGAACCCTATTGGGGCACACAACATCTGGTGCCCAGGAGAGCAGCAGATATCACTTTATGGTGATTCATATAATGTATAGCAATGACTCACTGCACAGTACACAAGAAGAGAGGGAGAGATATCAGGGAGGCAGGAGCTTAAACTTGGAGTCCCATTATGCAACCCCCAATAAAGTATGACACGTCGAGTATTTTCCTGTGTTGTCAGCGAGTGTAGCTCCTAATTTCCTACAGTGGCCATTTTTATTAGTTATGGCGTGATCATTTAGCCACATAGTCACCCAGGCTCCATAGAGATGCACAACTCCTGGTCTGTCATCCCCTGCATTGCAGCACCTGATATATGGCAGCCTGAGAGGAACAAGCAGGGGACAGTAAAGGGTTGTTCCGGGATAAGTCACTAATATCAGACCGACAACCAGCACCACACCAAACGGTTGTTTTCCAGAACTGTATAGTATATAGAGTCGGCCGCAGATTGTTCTATGCATTGTGCAGTGACCATGCTGGACTGCTGCAGCTCTTCTATTCCCTGCTGCTAGCCTCGAATATCACAGCTGTGAGACCTCATCTATATCTACATATAATTCATACAATATAATTCCATGGAAATGTCTCTCCAAGGACGTTGCTGTGACTTGTCATGAGTGCCCGGAACAGGAAGGAATGGGAGGGGCCAGGGAGAGGAGAGGTAAGTACTAAATTCACCGTTCCTGCGGCCTACAAGTTGGAAAGTAGTAGGGCAGGAAGTCCATGGCTTCCTGCTCTACCAGTTTCAGAACTGGTAGAAAATAAACAGGAAGTATACTGGGCCAGTGAAATTATCTATATCTAAATATAGGGGAGCCCTCCTGATCACAGGGAAATAAGGTGTATATATGCACCATCACAGCACACCCATACATGCATGTATATATGCACCTATAGCACCCTCATACATGCATGTATATATGCACCATCACAGCACACCCATACTAGGCACCTGTAAAAGTGCACCTATAACAGCATACCCTTACATGTATGTATATATATACCTATAACAGCGCACCCATACATGCATGTTCACTACCGTTTAAAAGTTTAGGGTCACTTAGAAATTTCCTTATTTTTTGAAAGAAAAGCACAGTTAACATTAAATGAATCAGAAATACACTCTATACATTGTTAATGTGGTAAATGACTTTTCTAGCTGCAAACATCTGGTTTTTAATGCAATATCTACATAGGTGTATAGAGGCCCATTTCCAGCAACCATCACTCCAGTGTTGTAATGGTACATTGTGTTTGTTAACTGTGTAAGAAGGCTAATGGATGTTTAGAAAACCCTTGAAAACCCTTGTGCAAGTATGTTAGCAGTTTTGCTGGTTAGAGAAGCTATAAAACTGACCTTCCTTTGAGCTAGTTGAGAAACTGGAGCATTACATTTGTTGGTTCGATTAAACTCTCAAAATAGCCAGAAAAAGTGAACTTTCATGTGAAACGCGACAGTCTATTCTTATTCTTAGAAATGAATTCTATTCAATGCGAGAAATTGCCAAGAAAGTGAAGATTTCCTACAACGGTGTGTACTACTCCCTTCAGAGGACAGCACAAAAAGGCTCTGACCAGAGTAGAAAGAGAAGTGTGAGGCCCCGCTGCACAACTGAGCAACAAGACAAGTACATTAGAGTCTCTACTTTGAGAAATCGACGCCTCACAGGTCCTCAACTGGCAGCTTCATTAAATAGTACCCACAAAAACGCCAGTGTCAACGTCTACAGTGTAGAGGCGACTCAGGGATGCTGGCCTTCAGGGCAGAGTGGCCAAGAAAAAGCCATATCTGAGACTGGCTAATAAAAGGAAAAGATTAATATGGGAAAAAGAACACAGACATTGGACAGAGGAAGATTGAAAAAAAAGTGTTATGGACAGACGAATCGAAGTTTGAGGTGTTTGGATCACACAGAAGAACATTTGTGAGACGCAGAACAACTGAAAAGATGCTGGAAGACGCCTGACACCATCTGTCAAGCATGGTGAAGGGAATGTGATGGTCTGGGGTTGCTTTGGTGCTGGTAAAGTGGGAGATTTGTACAAGGTAAAAGGGATTTTGAATAAGGAAGGCTATCACTCCATTTTGCAACGCCATGCCATACCCTGTGGACAGCGCTTGATTGGAGCCAATTTCATCCTACAACAGGACAATGACCCAAAGCATCTCCAAATTATACAAGAACTATTTAGGGAAGAAGCCAGCAGCTGGTATTCTATGTGTAATGGAGTGGCCAGCGCAGTCACCAGATCTCAACCCCATTGAGCTGTTGTGGGAGCAGCTTGACCGTATGGTACACAAAAAGTGCCCATCAAGCCAATCCAACTTGTGGGAGGGGCTTCTGGTCGCATGGGGTGAAATGTCTCCAGATTACCTCAGCAAATTAACAGCTAGAATGCCAAAGGTCTGCAATGCTGGAATTGCTGCAAATGGAGCATTCTTTGACAAAAGCAAAGTTTGAAGGAGAAAATTATTATTTCAATTAAAAATCATTAATTCTAATCTTGTCAATGTCTTGACTATACAGTATTTTCTATTCATTTGATAAATAAAAGTGTGAGTTTTCGCATTACGTTTAGGGAAACGCAGTATAAGCTGTTGATGCATTGGTATCATACTCCGGCTCTCCTTCATACTTTAAACCCATTAGTTCCCCCATGGTGCTGGCGCTGTGGAGCTGCGGTGGGTACCCTGCACCATATCTTTTGGACGTGCCCTCTCATCCTCGGTTTTTGGAGGGAGGTCAGGACTCTGACGACTGCTCTCTTTTTGCAAGAGGTTCCTCTTGACCCTCTTCTTTATCTCCTGAACCTTCCCCCCCAGACACCTGAGCAATAAGTCATCCAGGCTTTTCTTGCATCTTTGTACTGCAGCTAAAACTCTCATAGCTAGAAACTGGAAGAAGGTGAGTCCCCCATCTAGTCTTGAGCTTGTGGCTAGAATGAAGGATGTGAGGAGTCTTGAATACCTGACTGCTGGCCTACATAATTCACGGGAAGCCTTTGGGGCTATTTGGGCACCCTGGGACATGTATTGTACATTACAGGGTCTCTGATCTCTAGTCCTCTCCTTCCCTCCCCCCCCCTTCCCTTTGGTCCTACCCTTGTCTTCTTAACCCCTCCATTCCCCCCCTCCCTTGTTCACTGCTTAATTTAAATGCATATTGCTTAAGGGGGAGGAGGCAGATAGCCTCTATTTACCTCAATGCTTCCTGTTTGTTTGATTATTATTGTTTTTTTGTTTTTTCTTTATTCCTTGTTAATGAAAAATTTTTCAATAAAATTACAGTTATATAAAAAAAAAAGTGTGAGTTTTCATGGAAATCACAAAATTGTCTGGGTGACCCCAAACTTTTGAATGGTACTGTATATATGCACATATCATGGCACATCTGATTACAAATCTCTCTGGCACCAACCTTAGAAAAGGGAAGGGATGGAGGACCAACAATATATATATTCCTGCTAGATGATGTATAGTATGTAAAACAGGAAAGAGTGGGTTGTGAAATGTATATATAGAATAATACAGCATATTGTAGTGTCATATACATTGTAGTAATCCAAGAGGAAAAACCGTGGATGGAGTGTATGTGTCACTGAGGATTCTTGCCTTGGTGAAGTAATCCAGGATTTAGGAGTGACCACAGACCTTGTGGGGACGTCGCTCCCATACTCCATCTAGTTGTTTCCTTATTACCTGTCCTAACTTAAGATGGTGAACAGAGTAAGGGTGTGGTGAGAGTAAGAGACTGGAAGGAGATCTTTGCTCTGGATGTTCCCCAGGCAGGACAAAGCACATGGCAGAGTCTCCCCTGTGTCCCAACCAAGCTGGTGGTATCCACTGATTTATTTTGGACATTTTGCCTGAAGTAAGGACTTTTTGTTGCCACATGACACATGTTTATTACCAACTTGCTGAAAGAAGCTGCTTACATTTCTCCACTGTTTGCCTTGAATGACATAAAATAGAAGCCTTTTATTTGCCAAGAATCCTAAACCTGTATCTGCCAAACACCTGCACGACTACTGGGCTAAACCTCCACAACATATAAAGAGTAAGGCATAGAATACCTATTACATATAGGACATCCCACATATGAGGTTGAATAAAATAATGCTCTGTATTTTCTGGTCTAGCATTATAAATGGATCAGCCTAATATTCATTTTCATAGCCTAATGGAGTGCAGCACTCACATAGAAAGATTCGGTTATACAATGTGTGACCCAACATGTCCAAAATAAGGCTAGGTTCACACGTGCGCTAGGCTCTATATCGTTGCGGGCATACCCATTCAATAGCTTGAAAGCGAAGGCATTCTGGCCTCCACTGATGGTTTTTCATGAATGTGTTTGGATATCGGGGTGTCTTGTTCATTTAAGGAATCCAAAATGTGTTCATGTATGCGGTGGCGAAATTCTAACCACCCGATCAATATCTTTTTCCCCCATCGGTGAGTAACTGCTGGACGGGGTGGGACATGATGTACAATATCTATATCCCATATCAGAATGCTCCAGTATTTTTCCTGGAATAGAGATGTAAAAGAAAAGAGACATCACCTGAGAGTCACTATAGAGGAGCTGTCACCTCCCCTGACATGTCTGTTATGGTAAATCCTTGTAATTGGGGGTTACCGTTCTCCTTATCAATAGGATGAGTTCAGTGTGATACTGTTAGCATGTAGGGCACAGACCTCTAACAAGGGAAATGGTAACACCCAGTTGTCCATGCTTACATAGACACAGCATGGCAGAATGGTGGTGGGGAGGGCCCATGCTTTTGCAGGGTCTATTGTCGACTTAAAAGGATGCCGGGATCACAAAGTAAAATGAAGGCAGCAGGGGAGGGCTAGAAAATAAGAATGTACTCATACTTACCTGCACTACCCTGCTGTTCCTATACTGGGTTTATCATTGCATTACATATCTTTGCTGCTGTAACACACTGAATTTCCCCATGGTGGGACTATTAAAGGATTATTATTATTATTATTACCTCTTCTGCTGGAGTATAACACAGGATGTAACTCAGGATCAGTAATGGAATGTATGTACACAGTGACTGTATCAGCAGAATAGTGAGTGCAGCTCTGGAGTATAATACAGGATGTAACTCAGGATCAGTACAGGATATGTAATGTAATGTATGTACACAGTGACTGCACCAGCAGAATAGTGAGTGCAGCTCTGGAGTGTAATAAAGGAGGTAGCTCAGGAATCAGGATCAGTTATATACCACGGATCCCTTGTCAGTATGGACACTGTATACAACCCTATGTGAGCATTGGAGCATTACACAGAAACAAGCACATGACTAAAATTTTATTCAGTGATTATTCTTTAGTAGAGTAACAGGTAAGGACAGCGCCACCATATGGTCACTGCAGGATTATGAGATGTACTGCATATTTCGCACTATTATATACCATGGTGTTGGCAGTAATAGTCAGTCCTCCAGTATTGGGGTCACACAGTTGCTGCTTTCACCAGGTAAAAGGGTAGAAATATTGAGTAAATGAACATTATTTGGGGTAGAAGAAACCAATAGATGCAGTCAGAGATATCTTGTCATTTATATGTCGGGTTCCAGGACCTTCTAGATTATTCATGAGTCCTTCGCTATTTGAAGGTCCCACCATTTTCACTCTTCAATGCAATAAACTCATTTTGGGCTGACTCCCCAGTGGAAACCGATGCTGTGTATGACAGTTGAATAGCGGCCACTCACATAGCGGAGGACGGTGCCCTCATACAGGGGGAAATCATTGAAGCTGGTTCCGGAGGGCTGACCAAATCGTAATATTCTTCCACGACTTGTCACAAAGATCAGCTCGTTCACATATGAGGCCACCTTCCCCGACACTTGTGTGATGTTCTCCCCCTGGTGCAGTAAGATCTCAAGGAGCGTTCCTGAGGGCTTCCCATAGTAAGGTCCCCAAGTGCCACCATACCTGAACTGGATCCTGGAGAAGAGAAGAACATGGCTAGAAGAGACAATCTGCAAGGATGAGACTGAGAAGAGACACTCGGTAGGGAAGGAAATTAATTCAAAGCAACAAAAACCCTTAAAAAACTGACTCCTCCTGTACAGTTGCTGTGTGTAGTCTGTCACCTGGTCACACAGAGGCTCCTCCTCTTCCTCCCTCAACTCTTCCTGGCAGTCAAAGAGTGTTCTCCCCCACTTACATCCTAGTCACTGTGCACATTGAAGAGAAGGTCCAATGCTATATAACGTATCTCACCCTATGACGTGACTCGGATTCTCCCACACTCGCAGGCCAGTTATCGGTCCATTCAGCTGCTCTGAGGAGAAGGAGAATGCTGTGCCCCCTCCTGCACCATACTCCCCGACAAAGGATGACAGGCGGGACTGCACTACAGGATGAGAAGAAGGGGTTAAAGGGGAACCCTTCACACAGCGGAGACTTCAACACATCCATAGGTAACACACCTATATGTTATATACAAGATGATGGGAGTGCACAGGATATGAACAGGCATGAGAAGTGAAATGACCATGACTTACCACTAGAGGCCACTGAGGAGCCCAGGAGCAGGCACAGGCACAGCAGAGTCAGCATTGTGCAGGGAGCAGAGGAGAGCTGCAGGTGTCACTGGTGCAGAGCTAGAACCGAGAAGGTGACACATTGTTATACATGGAGTGCTGGAAACGAATTTGTGACCTCAGTATCACACAACTCACTCTCAGTATTATACTGCAACCCACTGGAGATCTCATCCTGCACTACTGACACCAAACTGACCTATCTAATCCTGATGTCTCGGGAGGGGGGTACTATGGAAACTCAGGGCCCATGTGCCCGCTGTCTTGGGGTTATTGGTCACTTCTATATACAATCCCTCACACACTCAGCTCACTCGCACCACAAAACCTCTCCAGAATCCCACCCTTTTTCTTACTGTGGAAACATCAAAACCTCTCATTGTTGTTCTGATTCTTTTTCATCTCCGTTCCAGTAATATATCACTAATCAACTTCCCAATAACCCACCCCAGTCCATGCCAACGCAGCCATGATACAGATGCCAATCACTGTACTGAAGTCCCTACCCTCTGCCAGTCACTACACCTATGTATCTGCCCTCTGCCAGTCACTACACCTATGTATCTGCCCTCTGCCAGTCACTACACCGATGTCTCTATCAATTGCCCAGGGCCCCTGTCCCCAAAGGGGCCCCCGGTATCTGGAGCATCAGTCTTTTAGCCTGATGGCTTGAATCCCGAATTCTCCACAGCTGTATCAACGTGCTATGCTGTGCTGTGCTGTGCACGCCGATACAGTTTAATCCTATGACAGAGCAGGGCGCTGAAAAGTCCCTATGGAAATGGGCGGGACGTCGCGGCGCAGATGGTGTGATGACGTTACTGCATCGCGCCACCTGAGCCACTACAACAGGAGAATCTCCGGCTGCTCCGCTCATCGTGGGAGCGTGGTAAGGTGAGTACAAGTTGTATTGTTTTCTGGTAAGGGAAAGGGATGTGATAAGGGGGAAAACTATTATTTATAGGGGGGCTAATATTTATAGTGGGAAAACTATTAAATATAAGGGGGGTATTGTAAGGGTGAAGTATTATTTATAAGGTGTAACTGTTATATATAAGAGGTTATTATAAGAGATTACATATTATATACAGTATGAGGGGGCGCTTTTGTATATAATTTCCCCCCCCCCCCCCCTATATCAGTCTCCTTATATATTATAGTTCTTCCATTATAACAGCACCATTATAAATAATAGTTCCCCCTTATAATAGCCCCCATTATAAATAATAGTATAATTGTACCCCCTTATAATAGCCCCCTTAAAAGGAGAGACCTATTACAAATAAAGAAAAAATATATACATGTATGTATCACAACATATGCAAGAGTCCAAGAAGCATATATATCATATCATGCACAATGCACAAAACATAGTTACTGGACAAATGCATATATATGGCACATCAGCCCCCTGACAAAGCGGGGGCGAAACGTAAGTAGGGGCTGCGGGTGGAGGTCACAGCGTTCCCTTGCATATTGGTAAGACTGTATGATTTTGGTGACTAATGTTTACTCTCTCTCTCTCTCTCTCTCTCTATATCTATATATATATATACTGTATATGTGGCTATTATAATGTGGTCGCTTTTATTTATAAGGGGGTATTATGGTTATGAGGGCTAATATTTATAAGAGGGCTAACATTGATAATGGGGACTATTATTTATAGGGTGAACTATTATTTATGAGAGGGCTATTATTAATAAGGGGGACTATTTATAAGGGAGCAGCATTATTAATGAGGGGGGCTATTACTGATAAGGGGGAACTATTACTGATATTGGGCACTGTTTATAAGTAGTGACTATTATTTATAAGGAGGCGCTATAGTAACTGATGAGGGGGTACAAAAATCTATTAGGCGGTACAAAGGTGGCTATTTGAATTGTGTGTGGGCATAAGGAGGGTGGTTGTTACTGTTTTGAGGTCAGAAAGGGGGTGTTATTAAAGGGGCTGCCACTGGAAATATGATGGCGTTGTTGGTATATTAGCATTTGGGACCCCGCCTTTATTTTGCCCAGGGCCACAGTTTGTCTAAAACCGGCCCTTCCCCCAATAACTCCCCCAGTTCATGCCAACACAGCCGCTATACAGATGCAAATCACTGTACCAATGTCTCTACCCTCTGCCAGTCACTACACCGATGTCCCTACCCTGTGCCAGTCACTACACTGATGTCTCTACCCTGTGCCAGTCACTACACTGATGTCTCTACCCTGTACCAGTCACTACACTGATGTCTCTACCCTGTGCCAGTCACTACACTGATGTCTCTACCCTGTGCCAGTCACTACACTGATGTCTCTACCCTGTGCCAGTCACTACACTGATGTCTCTACCCTGTGCCAGTCACTACACTGATGTCTCTACCCTGTGCCAGTCACTACACTGATGTCTCTACCCTGTGGCAGTCACTACACTGATGTCCCTACCCTGTGCCAGTCACTACACTGATGTCTCTACCCTGTACCCTCACTGGTGCAGAGCTAGATGCATTGTTATACAATGGTCTACAGCCCTGATAAGGATATACCTCGAGAGTACCCCCATTGTTATACTGATAATAATACACACCAAGTACTCCCATTGCTATAGTGAGTACTCCATTGTTATACTTATAGTACCCCGATTACCATACTGAGTACCCCCATTGTTATACTGATAATAATACACTCTGAGAGTCCCCCATTGCTATACTGTGAGTACCCTGATCACCATACTGAGATTACCTCGTTGCTATACTGAGAATACCGCCATGCTAGTGATGAGTTCATCCTATCATGTTATTATGAGAATTGTAATATCTGAGCCCTTATGTCCCCTGGGTCAGTGTGGCCCGTTATGGCCGGTATTATCCTATACATAACGTCCCTCTCAGTCCTAGAGGTGATGTGTGATCCACTTACCTGCTATCAGATCTGCAGGAAGGTGACTGTGACTCTCGTTATCCATATATATAGGACATCCACATCCAGGTACCATATGGAATCCACCATATAACACAGTGCAGATACATCAACTTAACCCTATCACTGGCAAGTTCTTGAGAATTTCCCTGTCTTATCTGCATAGTTGGGGATGTGAGTGGTGTCCACAGGGTTAATGTGACCCGGAGAGACAAAGGGCAGATAGATAAGATGTAATCCTGTGTACACTGCAAGGAGCCTGTGTGCCCCCATGGGGCACAGAACATCTGGTGCCCAGCAGAACAGCAGATATCACTTTATGGTGGCTCATATAGTGTATAATAATAACATGGTACACAAAGATTTAGAGTGGAGGGGTGGGGGCGCCAAGAAAGTGTAACCAGGCAGTGGAATCTTCCTTAACTAATACCAGCCAGTCACCTTCTGCCATTCCTCTCATAGTTCTTAGAGCTGTTATGTTTTCTTATCAGCCATTTTTAGCAGTTATTGAGGGATAATTTAGTCACACAGTCACCCCATCTCCATACTGATGCACAGTCCCAGCTCTCTCCACCTCTCACATAAATGTACATGTAAGAAGGCCAGTTTTTGAGGTGGCACTTGATCCATATAAGGTACCAAACAGGACTTAAAGGGGTATTCCCACGAACATAACCATTTTTACATTTGTAGATAATTAAAAGTTAAACATTTTTGCAAATATAAGTAATTAAACATTTTGCAGAGTTTCAAAGATTTTCTCTAAAAGTCTTGTTGTCTTGATCGGTTGCCAGTGGATACGACCATGAATGCAGGAACTTTCTAAGGTCAGAAAATCAGCCATGATTTGCCTTATTGTGACCGGGACATCTTCTGATACATGTAGCGTCCCTGCCTGATAACACAGCTACAATAAGGAAATCATGGCTGAGTTCCTGACAAGTCCCAGGCCATAGAAAGTTTCTGCATACGTGGTCATATCCATTGGCAACCGATCAAGACAACAGATGTCACCACTAAGATGGTTAGAGAAAATCTTTAAAACTCTGCAGAATTTTTAGCTACTTATATTTGCAAAAATCTTTAACTTTGCTTTATCTACAAATATAAGTATGATTATGTTCATGGGAATACCCCTTTAACTCCAGATTTGTGGATACAGTCTCTGATGAGCATTCAGCTTAGTGGTTACAGTCAATGATGAGCACACAGCTTAGTGGTTAATGTCGCTAATCAGCATACAGCTTCGTGGTTACAGTCCATGATGGGCACACAGCTTAGTGGTTACAGTCTCTGATGATCACACATCTTAGAGCAAACAGACAGTGATGGGCACACAGCTCAGTGGTTACAGTCTCTGAAGAGTACACAGCCTAGTGGTTAATGTCTTTGAGTGCACAGCTTAGTGGTTACAATCAATGATAGGCGCACAGCTTAGTGGTTATAGTCAATGATGGGCACACATCTTAGTGGTTATAGTCAATAATGCGCAAACAGCTCAGTGGTTGCAGTCTCTGATGAACACACAGCTTAGAGGATACAGTTAATGATGGGTACACAGCTTAATGGTTACTGTCTCCAATGAGCACACAGCTTAGTGGTTATGGTCTTTGAGCTCACAGTTTATTGGTAGCAGTCAATGATGGGTACACAGCTTAGTGGTTACAGTCTATTATGATCACACAGGAATAGTGGTTACTTGTCTCTGATGAGCACACAGCTTAGTGATTACAGTCTCTGATGGGTACATAGCTTAGTGGTTACAGTCTCTGGTAGGCACAAAGCCTACTGGTTACAAGTCTCTGGTCACACAGTTTAGTGGTTACAAGTCTCTGATGGGCATGAAGCTTAGTGGTTACAGTCTCTGATGAGCACACAGCTTAATGGTTACAGTCAATGATGGGTACACAGTTTAGTGGTTACAGTCTCTTATGATCACACAGGAATAGTGGTTACATGTCTCTGATAAGCACACAGATTAGTGATTACAGTCCCTGGTAGGCACACAACTTAGTGGTTACAGTCTCTGGTGGGTACACAGCTTAGTTGTTACAGTCCCTGGTAGGCACACAGCTTAGTGGTTACAAGTCTCTGATGGACACACATCTTAGTGATTATAGTCTCTGACACACTCCCAGAGAAACTGTAATTATAAATGCAGTGTCATGGAAATTTGTCACAATCCCTGTGTCTTGAAGGTTCCACAGGGTTTTTTGCTGATCATGAAGCACTGACTCCTATCCAGGAAGGGATGCATTCTGGTTTGTGTTCAAAAGTATGGTTGCAGTCCACCACTGCTCAGTAGAATTCCCATAGTCTTTCCCTCTTCAGTGACAGACACTCCAGGACATCTCCTCTCCACAGACCGTCTACAGATCTCCACTGCCCTGTGTGCCATCTCTTTGTCGCACTGTTGTACACTCCAGTTTCTTCATCCACACATTACACAGACCATGAGGTAATCCAAATATGCCTCAATATATCCTCCATCTCCACCTTAGTACATGTGCTCTCTGGAATCAGCCTTGACCTGCATTATATGGTGTAAGGTGATAAGAGTAATATAGTACTCACAGGAGATCGAGGAGATTCTGTCACTTACATTAGACTTACTGTTAATACATTGTAAAAAGGATTTCCTCTGCGTATAGACTGGGAAAGGGCCATTATCTCTATGGGATCTGCGCTGACATCATGTGGCGCTTTCACCCACAGGATGAGGCGCACATGGCGGTAATTCAGAGACTTTTACCATTAGTGAATAATTTATATCAGCGGGATGATGGAGTCTATGTAAAACTAGAAACAAAACTCAGCAGACAATATCGCATATGATAGGATTAGATACACAGCTCAGCAGACTGTATCACACATGATAGGTTTAGATACACAGCTCAGTAAGTAGTATCACACATATTGGGATTAGATACAGCGGCTCAGCACTGTATTATTGTAGAATATAAAAACATACACCTGTCCCGTTCACATGTTGCAGATAACGTGGATCGGCTCCAGGGTCCGGCGCCTCCTCTGTCCTTGGATAGTTCTGGCAGTAGCCGCCATGGAGATAAGCCACCATGGAGATAACCCTGATATCTACAATATTGCTGTACTTGTACTTGACATGTGCTGTATATCCAGGCTCCATCAGACTGGGGCCACCTTGTACCCCTCAGTACATTGTATCCGAGCACCCCAGGACCAATTTGCCCATACAGGCGCATTCGCTGTACAGGGCTTGACCCAGTCATGAGCTCAGATTGTCTTGTATTCAGGAAAACACAGATATCAAACAATAGCCAATTACCAGGAATGGAGAGGCATGTAGCCGCTATACCTGATGCCTGTCACTCCCTGACAGTAAAGTGACAGGTAATGAGCAGCCAGGCCCGGATTACATTTCAGCCCCAGGACATGAAGCTATTAAGAGCGCACAAGTATACGGTATATACTGTTATAATGACAATCTGTAGCCTGCATCTCAGGACATCTAGTGGCCACTCACTAAACTGCAGCCATATATATTCCTGATCAGCTCACCATTACAGGAGGAGGTCAGGAAAGGGCTACACCACCTATTAGTTGGCTTAGTTTCTGTGGAGGATGCCGGCTTGTGCCTGTCTCCATCTTACTTTCCTTTCTCAGGCGCTGTCCAGAGCTCATCTTCCTCCTTTGTAGAAAACTGTTATCTACAAAGGGATGAAACTTCTTGTCTATGTCTTATCCAATGGTTATCTGCTAAAACTTATGTGACAACTTTATAGTCTATCATGTTATGTTAATTATACTAATCGCACCTTCTCTATGTCTATGCCATGTATAACCACACCTACAATGTATAAAAACCTCACCATCCCCCATTAAACACCAGATTGGTCACATAACTGTATCTTGTGACTGTGTGTTTCTCTGAGCCGGCTTTTATACCAATTGTACTAATTTGGACTTCAATACGGTGCTACTTAGAGCGGATTGCGCTCACAGTTTCTGACAAAAATTGTGTCACAACTTTGGTGTATGGTGTTGCACACAGCTCTCTTTTCTGACAAACCTCACCTACTTTCCTATAAGTTCCGCTTCCTTGTCAGGTAAGGCACAGAAAACATTAGAAAATGTATCTATCAAACAGTAAACAAATATGGTGCAAGGCCTGTACACTAGTTTTTGATGCAAATTGCACCAGAATTGTGGCACTTTTTCAATTGTAAATCTGCCCCAATGTGTGCCAAAAGCTGGCACCTGAAAACAGGTAGCCATAACAGTATATAAGCGCCATAGGTCTCACAATACCACACATCTCCCACGGCAGCCATCCTGTTGTTCAGTCTGTTTGGCCCTCCTTAACTGCTTTAGTATTGGTGTTTTTATTTCAAGTTCACTTCTCCTCACAAGTTTTACTTCAGAATTTATCATTTTCTCTCACACTTTTCCTCACAAGTTTTACCTAAAATTTATTTTCTATCACACTTCTCGTCCCAAGTGGTCATATATTTGTTATATTCTCTCAAACTTCTCACAAGTTTTACCTCAAAATTTATAATTTTCTCACACTTTCCTTACAAGTATTACCTAAAATTTATTTTCTCTCACCCTTCTCCTCCCACATTTTACCTCAGAATTTGTTATATACTCTCACACTTCTCTTCACAAGTTTTACCTCATTATGTAATTTTATCTCACACTTTGTCTCAAGTTTTACCTCAGAATTTATTTTCTCTTATATTTCTCCTCACAAGTTTTACCTTACCTTTTACATTGACCTTCTGTGTGAGTATAATGTGTGTTTAGGATGTAGTGTGTTTGTTTGTGGTGTGTCTGGGTATGATATGTGTGTATGATGTATTTCATAGGACAGATATGATTCCACAGTGACTTGTGATACTATGTGGGATTTACTTAGGAGGTCTCAGATTTCTGGTCATATTTGCGGACCCCGGAGATATCTAAGGATGTCATAAATTATTTTCATTGATTTATTTCCTGTTTGTTTGTTTTTTTAAATTTCTGTTGTGTTAATTGTTTTAAATGTTATAATCCGATCATGTGTGATACTGTCTGCTGAGCTGTGTACAGTGGGTATGGAAAGTATTTAGACCCCTTTAAATTTTTCACTCTGTTTCATTTCAGCCATTTGCTAAAAGCAAAAAAGTTCATTTTATTTCTCATTAATGTACACTCAGCTCCCCATCATGACAGGAAAAAAAAACAGAAATGTAGATATTTTTGCAAATTTATTAAAAAAGAAAAACTGAAATATCACATGGTCATAAGTATTCAGACCCTTTGCTCAGTATTGAGTAGAAGCACCCTTATGAGCTAGTACAGCCATGAGTCTTCTTGGGAATGATGCAACAAGTTTTTCACATCGGGATTTGGGGATCCTCTGCTATTCTTCCTTGCAGATCCTCTCCAGTTCCGTCACGTTGGATGATGAACGTTGGTGGAGCCATTTTCAGGTCTCTCCAGAGATACTCAATTGGGTTACACATACCGCTTAGAATTAACGCCAAAAAGTTCAATCTTCGTCTCATAAGACCATAGAATCTTATTTCTCATAGTCTGGGAGTCCTTCATGTGTTTTTTGGCAAACTCTATGCGGCTTTTATATGTCTTGCGCTGAGGAGAGGCTTCCTTCGGGCTACTCTGCCATAAAGCCCCAACTGGTGGAGGGCTGCAGTGATAGTTGACTTTGTGTAACTTTCTCCCATCTCCCTACTGCATCTCAGCCACAGTGATCTTTGGTTTCTTCATTACCTCTCTCACCAAGGCTCTTCTCCCACTATTGCTCAGTTTGGCTGGACGGCCAGGTCTAGGAAGAGATCTGGTCGTCCCAAACTTCTTCCATTTAAGGATTATGGAGGCTACTGTGCTCTTAGGAACCTGCAGATGCAGGTGTGTGCTGCAGATATTCTTTTGTAACCTTGGCCAGATCTGTGCCACAATTCTGTCTCTGAGGTCCTTGGGCAGTTCCTTTGACCTCATGGTGGCACAAGTCCCAAATTTAATAAATTTACTTAATAACTTTAAATATTAATACTTTAGTGTTAACAACAATAATGAAAGACACAACACACCATTTTTTAGTGGTATAAAATAGGCCGTGATGCTTTATTATGGGGTTAACCAATAAACAAATAAATTAATCAATAATAAATTAATCAATAATTTAATAAAATAAACTTAAAATTAACCAGAAACTGTTAATACAACCATAATACATGCTCAGTAAAACCAGTCCTCCCAGCAATAGCTGGGAGACTATCACCCCACTAATAAGTCCTCACGACAGTAGGTAAGTCCTTAAAGAGGGCGGGCGCTGTCTTCTACAGTAATGATGTCTTCTTCAACTGCCCCAGACCACCTGAAGCACAGATATTTAAAGGAGGAGATTCCCGCCACTTCTGACAGCTGACCAATCAGCTGACTCTAACTGCTACCAGGCAGATTCCAACTTCCCGCCACAACACACAGCTGACCAATCAGCTGATTCTGACTGCTACTAGGCAGATTTTACAACCATCATAAGAACTTGTTCGTGGTGACACCGCTGACCTGACTTTGACCTCAAGGTAAGACAACTGTGAAAAGACTAACATATGTTAAAATTACCACATATAAAAGAACTCTATTAAGCACTATACTCTATTGGGGCTGTGCCACCATGTGTCCCCCATGCTAACATTTTGGGGGGACTTTCCATTTGCTCTGACATGCCCTGTGAGCTGTGAGGTCTTATATAGACAGGTGTTTGCCTTTCCTAATCAAGTCCAATCAGTTTAATTAAACACAGCTGGACTCCGATGAAGGAGTAGAACAATCTCAAGGAGGCTCAGAAGGAAATGGACAGTATGTGAGTTAAATATGAGTGTCACAGCAAAGGGTCTGAATACTTATGACCATGTGATATTTCAGTTTTTCTTTTTTAATAAATTTGCAAAGTTATCTACATTTCAGTTTTTTTTTGTCAAGATGGGGTGCTGAGTGTACATTAATGAGAAATAAAACTAACTTTTTTGCTTTTAGCAAATGGCTGAAATGAAACAAAGAGTGAAAAATTTAAAGGGGTCTGAATGCTTTCCATACCCACTGTATCTAATCCTATCATGTGTAATATTGTCTGATGAGCTGTGTATCTAATCCTACCATGTGTAATACTGTCTGCTGAGCTGTGTATCTAATCCTATCATGTTTGATACTGTCTGCCAAATCAGGTTGATATTTCTGAGTGAAGGAGTAATCAGACACAGTTTTATTTTCAGCTTTTATTAGGGGAAGTATACATTGATTGTCAGGTGGTAGTGCAGGGTTCATGGTGCCGCCTCTGCCTGGGTGTCCAGTGAGGGGCACATAATCTTGTTCACAATGAGAAACCTAATTTAAGGGGGGATCAATTGCAAAGGAAATCCAATTTACAGAAAAGAGTCGAGGACCTTGTTGCTGCACAGGTGAAGGCTGTGATTCATTACTTGGCGCAGTGTACACAGTTACTGCTGGCATAGTCCCAGTGAAAGCTGATGGCATCAATCACAGAGCCGGAGCTGCCACTGATGTATCTAAGGACGGTGTTAGGGTGCAGAGGGGCGCCATTAAAACTGCTCCCGTAGTCTTTTCCAATGGGGAACATACGTCCTTTATTCGTGATAAATACCAACTTCCTGAGGTAAGAGGTATATTTCCCGGTTACCTGGATGACATGCTCCCCAGGGTGCAGGAAGATCTCCTCCAAGTCACCCAAGGAGCCCCCCTTATAATCTGACCAGGTGGTCCCATACCGGATCTGTAGTCTGTGGAGAAATAGGGGCAGTATTATAGTAGTTATATTCTTGTACATACAGTGGGTACGGAAAGTATTCAGACCCCTTTACATTTTTCACTCTTTGTTTCAAAAGGGGGCTTCTACTCAATACTGAGCAAAGGGTCTGAATACTTATGACCATGTGATATTTCAGTTTTTCTTTAATAAATTTGCAAAAATATCTACATTTTTTAGTTTTTTTTTGTCAATATTATAGTAGTTATATTCTTTTACATAGGTGACAGTATTATAGTAGTTAGATTTATGTACATACAGAGTGGTATGATAGTATGTTTTTGTACACAAGGGCAGTAGATTTTTGTCCACTATTGCATATAAGAATATGGGTTGATGGTATCATTTTAGTGCCTAGTACATTGGAGCAGTATTATAGTAGTTACTGCTCCTATGTACAAGAATAATAACTACTATAATACTGCTCCTATGTACAAGAATATAGCTACTATAATACTGCTCCTATGTACAAGAATATAACTACTATAATTCTGCTCCTATGTACAAGAATATAACTACTATAATACTATCTCCTATGTACAGGAATATAACTACTATAATACTGCTCCTATGTACAAGAATATAACTACTATAATACTATCTCCTATGTACAGGAATATAACTACTATAATACTGCTCCTATGTACAAGAATATAACTACTATAATACTGCTCCTATGTACAAGAATAATATTATAGTAGTTATATTCTTGTACATAGGAGCAGTATTATAGTAGTTATATTCCTGTACATAGGAGATAGTATTATAGTAGTTATATTCTTGTACATAGGAGCAGAATTATAGTAGTTATATTCTTGTACATAGGAGCAGTATTATAGTAGCTATATTCTTGTACATAGGAGCAGTATTATAGTAGTTATATTCTTGTACATAGGGGGCAGTATTATAGTAGTTATATTCTTGTACATAGGGGGCAGCATTATAGTAGTTATATTCTTGTACATAGGGGGCAGTATTATAGTAGCTATATTCTTGTACATAGGAACAGTATTATAGTAGTTATATTCTTGTACATAGGGGGCAGTATTATAGTATTTATATTCTTGTACATAGGAGCAGTATTATAGTATTTATATTCTTGTACATAGGGGGCAGTATTATAGTAGTTATATTCTTGTACATAGGGGGCAGTATTATAGTATTTATATTCTTGTACATAGGAGCAGTATTATAGGAGTTATATTCTTGTACATAGGAGCAGTATTATAGGAGTTATATTCTTGTACATAGGAGCAGTATTATAGTAGTTATATTCTTGTACATAGGAGCAGTACTATAGTAGTTATATTCTTGTACATAGGAGCAGTACTATAGTAGTTATATTCTTGTACATAGGAGCAGTACTATAGTAGTTATATTCTTGTACATAAGAGCAGAATTATAATAGTCATATTATTGTACATGGGGGCAGTATTATAGTAAATACAGTATATTTATATATACATATTATAGTAGTAATATAGTTAGTTACTCACCCAGTGATGTAGTTGCGGTTTGAACGAATTCTCAGGGCTGTGATTGGTCCATCCAACTGATTTCCGGAGTGTGAGAAGCGTTTTCCGCCAGAACCACCATATTCTCCAGAGTAAGATGAACTGCGCTGCTGAGCTGGAAGGAGAAGGACGAGATTACTTATCCCATTGAAGTCATGAAGGAGGGTTAGTGTGGAATATATGAGTATAGGATGTAATACAGGGGTCTTTCCATTATCTCTCCTCTATGTCCACCTCTGTGCTGGCCTGGTGCAGAGAATTAGATAGCGGTATCTTACCTGCAGCGATACAGCAGACACTGAGCAAAATCCAGAGCAACATTCTGCACAGAGATTGAGACAAGTATATATTATAATCTGCAGAATATCACACCTCATAAGAAAAGAATATAACCTGTCTCAAGTACTTAAGTATCACAGAGAATGACCCCCAATGTCTTGATAATGATCATCATTCCTCCAGACCGTATTATATACATGTTATAGTCCGGCTTCTTGGTGGCTTGGTATGTCCTGATATCGGACATTATAACATAAGTGCACCCCTCATTACTTCTCACCTGTCCGAGTAACGGGTCTCTGGGATGAGCTCAGGGTTCTGGGTGCTATTTATGGGGCAGAGGTTGGTTTTATGGACAGCAATCCACCTCCTTAGTAAACATCAGGGATGGGGGCAGGACAGCTGGGGGGCAGGAGGGTGGGGCAAATAACCCGTATCTCCAGGTTCATGGGCAATTCTCTTCATCATCACAGCCTAGTCTCTTATCTGTGTTTGCTCTCTCTAAATATAGAACATGCTACCCAATTCTTAAAGAGAAGGTCCTGCAGTTTTTTTCCACTAATAAGATCTTACTGCATTGGGGAACGGGGGAAGAACATCTCGCAACTGTCGGGGAAGGTGGCCTCATATGTGAACGAGCTGATTTTTGTGACAAGTCATGGAAGAATATTTCGATTTGGTCAGTCCCCCAGAAACAGCTTCAATAATTTCCCCCTGTATTAGGGCACCTATGTGAGTGGCCGCTATTCATCAGATCTAGAAGGTCCTAGAACCCGACCCATAAATGACAAGATATCTCTGACTACATCAATAGGTCTTTTCTATCCCAAATGTTCATTTACTCATTTTCTACCCCCTATACCTGATGGAAGTAGCGACTGTGTAACCCCATTACTGGAGAACTAACCATTACTACCAACACCATGATATATAATAGTGCGAAATATACAGTACACCTCATAATCCTGCAATGACCATATGGTAGCGCTGTTCTTACCTGTCACTCTACTATAGGAAAATCACTGAATAAAATGTTATAGTCATGTGCTTGTGTCTGTGTAGTGATCCAACGCTCACATAGGGTTGTATACAGTGTCCATACTGACAAGGGATCCGTGGTATATAAATGATACTGATTCCTGAGCTACCTCCTTTATTATACTTTATACTCCAGAGCTGCACTCACTATTCTGCTGGTGCAGTCACTGTGTACATACATTACCTTACTTATCCAGTACAGATCCTGAGTTACAGCCTATATTATACTCCAGAGCTGCACTCACTATTCTGCTGGTGGAGTCACTGTTTACATACATGACTAGGCAATGCATATTAGCAGGTGCCGTATTTTCTTACCTATTTATTCACCGCTGCCTGGGCGTATCCCCTCCTGTACGCTTCTTATATTCCCCACACCCGCTCCGCAACAAAACACAAAGACAGGAGTTGGATAAAATCGGCCACAGCAGCCGTGTTTATTAAACAATTAACATATAAAAACATTATAATGTATAAATAACCGTAACATAACAATACCCGTAAAGTACAAAACAGGGCCCGAGTCCTTGGAGCTACTAACCAAAAATGAGTTCAATCCTGGTGCTACCACATGAACTTACCGCTTGCTGCTCCACCGGCTCAGCGGCACCATGATTGTAAGATGACCCCATTACCACATACCAGTTCACAGGGCATTGAACCTTGTAACCCAGTGGCGTAACTAGAAATGGCTGGGCCCCAAGGTGAACATTTGACATGGCCCCCCCCCCCGAACCGGTTACAGGTCCCCAAACAGTAAAATATGCTCAACAGTGGCCCCAGATAGTATTATATGCCCGACAGTGGCCCCCACACAGCATTATATTCTCCACAGTGGCCCCCATACAGCATTATATGCTCTACATTGCTCCCCCCCACACAAAGTATAATATGCTCCCCACAGTATAATATGCCCCACACAGTGGCCCCCACCCTGTATTATATGCTCCCCGCAGTGGCCCCCACCCAGTATTATATGGCCCCACAGTGGGCCCCACCCGGTATTACTGGTATTATATGCTCCCCACAGTGGCCCACACCTAGTATTATATACTCACCACCATGGCCCACAACCTGTATTATATGCCCCCCACCCAGAATTTTATGCTCTACAGTGGCCCCACCCAGTAGTATATGCTCTACAGTGGCCCCCACCCAGTAGTATATGCTCTACAGTGGCCCCCACCTGGTATTATTTGCTCCCCACAGTGGCCCACACCCTGTATTATATGCCCCCCACCCAGTATTTTATGCTCTAAAGTGGCCCCCACCCAGTAGTATATGCTCTACAGTGGCCCCCATAGTATATGCTCTACAGTGACCACCACCCAGTAGTATATGCTCTCTCCCCTGGGTGCCCTGCCCTGCCATCTATTGGAAAGGGGCCTGCAATATGCCAGGGTCCCTTTCCAATAATAGAATGTATAGCGGTTGGGAAATCAGGCTTTCCCCGACCGCTATCATAGTGGTCCGGGGGTCCGGCCATCTCCAGCTGGCCGCGGGCCCCGTACCCTGCCGGGTCCGTTCACGGTCGCACCCCCTGTGATCATTATGCCACTGGTTTGTGGGGTTCCCCTAATGTCCCGGGCCCCTTCTTCTACTCACCCCACCCACTAATAGCTCCCTGCATTGCCCGCCCCAGTCATGGTGCCTCCGCGGCAACTACGTGATGCTGCGGTCCCTCTTTACCTTACTTAACCTGTACTGATCCTGAGTTACATCCTATATTATACTCCAGAGCTGTGCTCACTATTCTCCTGGTGCAGTCACTTTGTACATACATTACATTACTTATCCTGTACCGATCCTGAGTTACATCCTGTATTATACTCCAGAGCTGCATTCACTATTCTGCTGGTACAGTCACTGTGTACATACATTACTTATCCTGTACCAATCCTGAGTTACATCCTGCAGGGTCGAACTGGCCCACCGGGGTACCAGTGAATCCCCCAGTGCGCCCAGAGCAAGAAGGAGCGGGACCATGGAGCAGACAGATGAGTGCTGATCTAATCCTGTCATAGGGGGGACCTGTGAAGGGGCCATTGGGGCCATAAAAAAATTAGGCCTTTAAAGAGGTTGTCTATAAATTACAGTAGAGCAACCCCGGTGGCAGCCTGGGAGGTATAAAATTTGAAAAAAGCACATTCACCTGTCCCCACCTGTGTATGTTAGGTCTCATGGTGGCGCCTCATTTCTGGAAATCTTGTACCTAATTGGTATTAGCAGATACATGAGGTGCAGGACTGAATGGACACTGGGGGCGGACAAAGGAGCGCCAGGAACAGGTGAGTATGGTTTTTAGTTTTTAGTTTTTTTTATTTTTATTATTTTTTTTATTTTTTTTTTAACTTTACATCTCCTGCTCGCACATGGGTTGCTCCAATTCCTGAACAACCTCTTTAAAGGATTTATCCATGTTTCTAATAGTAATGGCCTGTCCTTAGGATAGGCCATCAATATTACATCTGCGGGAGTACAACAGCCAGGACCTCTGCAGATCAGCTTTTCCAGGACAGTGTGGCTACAGGTAATGGTAACAATTCCAAGCGCCACACTTGCCATACAGGGTGTAGCGGTGGATTTAAGTAGAGCAGTGGTGCACATCATATGGTGGGTGAGTATTGTTATTACCTGTAGCCGCGATGTCTCTGTACAGCTGATCTGCAGGGGCCTGGCGGTGGGCCACTAGAAACAATTCCACTAGTGGGCCCTAGACATCCCAGTCCGACACTGACATTCTGTATTATACTCCACAGCTGCACTCACTATTCTGCTGGTACAGTCACTGTGTACATACATTACATTACTTATCCTGTACTGATCCTGAGTTACATCCTGTATTACACCATGCATTATACTCCAGAGCAGCATTCATTGTTCTGCAGTCTGATATTTCCCAGCATTCCCTGCAAAAGACCTGAGACTGGGACGGAGATTTATCTTCCAACAAGACAATGATCCCAAACATAAAGCAAAATCTACAATGGAATGGTTCACAAATAAACTTATCCAGGTGTTAGAATGGCCAAGTCAAAGTCCAGACCTGAATCCAATCGAGAATCTGTGGAAAGAGCTGAAAACTGCTGTTCACAAACGCTCTCCGAATAATATTGCACGCCCCACTTTTCAGTTTTTTTTATTTTTTACAAAAGTTTAAAATATCCAATAAATTTCGTTCCACTTCACAATTGTGTCCCACTTCACAATTGTGTCTCACTTGTTGATTTTTCACCAAAAAATTTAAATTTTATATCCTTATGTTTGAAGCCTGAAATGTGGCAAAAGGTTGAAAAGTTCACGGGGGCCGAATACTTTCGCAAGGCACTGTATATCTTTTGTTGGCAATGACAGAGGTCAAACGTTTTCTGTAAGTCTTCACAAGGTTGGCACACACTGTTGCTGGTATGTTGGCCCATTCCTCCATGCAGATCTCCTCTAGAGCAGTGATGTTTTGGGGCTGTCGCTGGGCAACACGGACTTTCAACTCCCTCCAAAGGTTTTCTATGGGGTTGAGATCTGGAGACTGGCTAGACCACTCCAGGACCTTGAAATGCTTCTTACGAAGCCACTCCTTCGTTGCCCTGGTGGTGTGCTTGGGATCATTGTCATGCTGAAAGACCCAGCCACGTTTCATCTTCAATGCCCTTGCTGATGGATGGAGGTTTGCACTTAAAATCTCACGATACATGGCCCCATTCATTCTTTTATGTACACAGATCAGTCGTCCTGGTCCCTTTGCAGAGAAACAGCCCCAAAGCATGATGTTGCCACCCCACCCCCATGCTTCACAGTAGGTATGGTGTTCTTTGGATGCAACTCAGCATTCACTCTCCTCCAAACATGACGAGTTGTGTTTCTACCAAACAGTTCTAATTTGGTTTCATCTGACCATATGACATTCTCCCAATACTCTTCTGGAACATCCAAATGCTCTCTAGCAAACTTCAGATGGGCCCGGATATGTACTGGCTTAAGCAGGGGGACACGTCTGGCCCTGCAGGATCTGAGTCCCTGGCGGCGTAGTGTGTTACTGACGGTAGCCTTTGTTACGTTAGTCCCAGCTTTCTGCAGGTCATTCACTAGGTCCCCCCGTGTGGTTCTGGGATTTTTGCTCACCGTTCTTGTGATCATTTTGACCCCACAGGGTGAGATCTTGTGTGGAGCCCCTGATGGAGGGAGATTATCAGTGGTCTTGTATGTCTTCCATTTTCTAATTATTGCTCCCACAGGTGATTTCTTCACACCAAGCTGCTTGCCTATTGCAGATTCAGTCTTCCCAGCCTGGTGCAGGTCTACATTTTTGTTTCTGGTGTCCTTCCACAGCTCTTTGGTCTTCACCATAGTGGAGTTTGGAGTGTGACTGTTTGAGGTTGTGGACAGGGGTCTTTTATACTGATAACAATGTCAAACAGGAGCCATTACTACAGGTAATGAGTGGAGGACAGAGGAGCCTCTTAAAGAAGAAGTTACAGGTCTGTGAGAGCCAGAAATCTTGCTTTTTTGTAGGTGACCAAATACTTATTTTCCACCATAATTTGCAAATAATTTCTTAAAAAATCAGACAATGTGATTTTCTAGATATGTTTTCTCATTTTGTCTCTCATAGTTGAGGTCTACCTATGATGACAATTACAGGCCGGCCTCATCTTTTTAAGTGGGAGAACTTGCACAATTGGTGGCTGACTAAATACTTTTTTTTCTCCACTGTAAGTACCTCTGTGTTATGAAAACTTAACTTACCTGTTATATGAGAATTCTGACTGTCTGCGGCCACCACAAGGAGAGGTCACTGTGAATTGGGAAGTGAGAGTTGGAATATGACTGGTTGTTATAGGCATTGTTAGGGGGTCTCTAACTGTGCAATTGCCAAGGGCACCCATCCCCAAGTGAGCCCCTCTGGATCCAAACTCTTGTTCCTGTACCCTGAATCCCCAGGTGAACATCAGTTTCAACTGTATTCATGTTTGCATAATGGAAGTATATGTCGGTATATGAAGGATTTATGTTTATGGCAGTACGTCGGTATATGGGGTATGTATGTACATGTCAGTACATGGCGATATATGGAGTATGTATATGGTAATATATGAGGTATGTATGTATATGTCGGTATATGGAGTATGTAGGTATTTGGCAGTATATGGCACGCTGACACCTCACACACATCCATACACCAGGATACTATGAGTCAGCGCTGTCATATAATGATAAGGACACAACAGATTAGACACAGGCCAGCTGTGTGTGCGGCAGGGTGGGGAGGGATCATGTCATCAGATCCTGCCCGTCACACACTTGACATGGGTCATTATCCATCAAGCCTCACACCTGATGGTCACCACCAAACTTTAACAACCCAATGATAAATACAGAGAGGATGACACACGCCAGGACTGCAGCTCTGCAGCTGCTGTGTGACTACAACTCCCAGCATTCACTGACAGTAGCAGATAAAATATAGTGCACAGTTCATACGCCACATTTCCAGCACTATTGCTCCATATTTGTACTGGCCATTTGGCAGATTACTACATACAGTATCAGGGTCTGCAAACTGTGCTTCTCGGGCTGTTGCAAAACTACAACTCCCATCATGTCCTGAAAGGTGCCAGATAGAAAACCCATGCAACAGAATTCAGATTAGCCACACAATAAATGTCAGCAACCAGTGAGGTGTCCATAGCACTGAGATGGAAGACGGCGAATGGCGGCATGAGGATCGCAGATGATTATGTCATACATATTTAATCCTGACCGCCAGATATAGCAACGTGGATGAAAAATGAATAGAATTGAGTGCAACATGGGAAGAGGCACTAAAATATGTATAATGTACAGAAATGTGCTCTAACAGCGCCCCCTACTGTTGATATACAGAACACTAAGCACAGACCGCGCTGCAGAACATTACTCTGCCCCTCTACCTCCTCACAGACATTGATATATTCTGCTGATTATTACACCACTGACCTCTTCAGAACATCACTCTGTCCTCCCTAATGTGTGACATATACATATTGATATATTCTGCAGATTATTACACCTCTAACCTCTCTAGACATCCACTATTTGTAACCTCTTACATTGGTTGCTATGGGATACAGTGCACAATTCTACCAGATAGTTCCCTAGAAGATTTATCAATATATATTTTATTACTTTATCTCATTTTCAACCCTTTAAATCCCAGATGTACAATAAAAACTCACCTGTATCCATGACAACCAAGAATACGGAAAAAAAGACAGAGCATGCTGAACGGCAACTCTGCAACTACAGAGGATAAATGCTAAGAAAAAAACTACAATATCTACAAGAATATAACTATTATAATACTGCCTCCTATGTACAAGACTATAACTACTATAATACTACCTCCTATGTACAAGAATATAACTACTATAATACTGCTCCTATGTACAAGACTATAACTACTATAATACTGCTCCTATGTACAAGAATATAACTACTATAATACTGCCCCCTATGTACAAGAATATAACTACTATAATACTGCTCCTATGTACAAGAATATAACTACTATAATACTGCCCCTATGTACAAGAATATAACTACTATAATACTGCCAAATATGTGCAAGAATATAACTACTATAATACTGCCCCTATGTACAAGAATATAACTACTATAATACTGCCTCCTATGTACAAGAATATAACTACTATAATACTGCCCCCTATGTACAAGAATATAACTACTATAATACTGCTCCTATGTACAAGAATATAACTACTATAATACTACTCCTATGTACAAGAATATAACTACTATAATACTGCCCCTATGTACAAGAATATAACTACTATAATACTGCCCCCTATGTACAAGAATATACAGTCATATGAAAAAGTTTGGGCACCCCTATTAATCTTAATCATTTTTAGTTCTAAATATTTGGGTGTTTGCAACAGCCATTTCAATTTGATATATCTAATAACTGATGGACACAGTAATATTTCAGGATTGAAATGAGGTTTATTGTACTAACAGAAAATGTGCAATATGCATTAAACCAAACTTTGACCGGTGCAAAAGTATGGGCACCTCAACAGAAAAGTGACATTAATATTTAGTAGATCCTCCTTTTGCAAAAATAACAGCCTCTAGTCGCTTCCTGTAGCTTTTAATCAGTTCCTGGATCCTGGATGAAGGTATTTTTGACCATTCCTCTTTACAAAACAATTCCAGTTCAGTTAAGTTTGATGGTCGCCGAGCATGGATAGCCCGCTTCAAATTATCCCACAGATGTTCAATGATATTCAGGTCTGGGGACTGGGATGGCCATTCCAGAACATTGTAATTGTTCCTCTGCATGAATGCCTGAGTAGATTTGGAGCTGTGTTTTGGATCATTGTCTTGCTGAAATATCCATCCCCGGCGTAACTTCAAATTCGTCACTGATTCTTGTACATTATTCTCAAGAATCTGCTGATACTGAGTTGAATCCATGCGACCCTCAACTTTAACAAGATTCCCGGTGCCGGCATTGGCCACACAGCCCCAAAGCATGATGGAACCTCCACCAAATTTTACAGTGGGTAGCAAGTGTTTTTCTTGGAATGCTGTGTTTTTTTGACGCCATGCATAACGCCTTTTTGTATGACCAAACAACTCAATCTTTTTTTCATCAGTCCACAGGACCTTCTTCCAAAATGAAGCTGGCTTGTCCAAATGTGCTTTTGCATACCTCAGGCGACTCTGTTTGTGGCGTGCTTTCAGAAACGGCTTCTTTCGCATCACTCTCCCATACAGCTTCTCCTTGTGCAAAGTGTGCTGTATTGTTGACCGATGCACAGTGACACCATCTGCAGCAAGATGCTGCTGCAGCTCTTTGGAGGTGGTCTGTGGATTGTCCTTGACTGTTCTCACCATTCTTCTTCTCTGCCTTTCTGATATTTTTCTTGGCCTGCCACTTCTGGGTTTAACAAGAACTGTCCCTGTGGTCTTCCATTTCCTTACTATGTTCCTCACAGTGGAAACTGACAGGTTAAATCTCTGAGACAACTTTTTGTATCCTTCCCCTGAACAACTATGTTGAACAATCTTTGTTTTCAGATCATTTGAGAGTTGTTTTGAGGAGCCCATGATGCCACTCTTCAGAGGAGATTCAAATAGGAGAACAACTGGCAATTGGCCACCTTAAATACCTTTTCTCATGATTGGATACACCTGGCTATGAAGTTCAAAGCTCAGTGAGGTTACAAAACCAATTTTGTGCTTCAGTAAGTCAGTAACAAGTAGTTAGGAGTATTCAAATCAATAAAATGATAAAGGTACCCAAATTTTTGCACCGGTCAGATTTTGGTTTAATGCATATTGCACATTTTCTGTTAGTACAATAAACCTCATTTCAATCCTGAAATATTACTGTGTCCATCAGTTATTAGATATATCAAATTGAAATGGCTGTTGCAAACACCCAAATATTTAGAACTAAAAATGATTAAGATTAATAGGGGTGCCCAAACTTTTTCATATGACTGTAACTACTATAATACTGCCAAATATGTGCAAGAATATAACTACTATAATACTGCTCCTATGTACAAGAATATAACTACTATAATACTGCCCCCTATGTACAAGAATATAACTACTATAATACTGCCCCCTATGTACAAGAATATAACTACTATAATACTGCCCCCTATGTACAAGAATATAACTACTATAATACTGCCCCCTATGTACAAGAATATAACTACTATAATACTGCCCCCTATGTACAAGAATATAACTACTATGATACTGCCCCCTATGTACAAGAATATAACTACTATGATACTGCCCCCTATGTACAAGAATATAACTACTATGATACTGCCCCCTATGTACAAGAATATAACTACTATAATACTGCCCCCTATGTACAAGAATATAACTATTATAATACTGCCCCTATGTACAAGAATATAACTACTATAATACTGCTCCTATGTACAAGAATATAACTACTATAATACTGCCCCCTATGTACAAGAATATAACTACTATAATACTGCCCCCTATGTACAAGAATATAACTACTATAATACTGCTCCTATGTACAAGAATATAACTATTATAATACTGCCTCCTACCTGTGAGGTTGTGTTTCTGTAGCTCTCCTGAGGCTCCTGATGTCTGGAGAAAGCCCAGGGCGGGGCCACCCTGGGTGGGGCAGCTCCCCTAGCAAGGCCCAGGTTCCAAGGCCTACTCTGGGAAGTAATTGCCACACTCAAAAATTGGATGAAAATCCCAAAGTTTCCAGGAATTAAAGTAATGTCCAGAGTGTCAGCAGTCCCAGTGCAGGAAGCCAAGATAGGAAGAAAGTGATTGCAAGGAAAGCAGTAGCAGAAGCAAGCAGAGGTACGGTGCAACAATCTACCAATGTAATTGTGCAGCATCCAGATAGAATACCTGAAAGTAAGAAGAAGCAAGCCGTGCGGCCTGTGCAGACTCCATTACAGGTTGCAGGTGTCCCGTCCACCCTCCTGCAGACAGAGGAGAACGTCCCTGGAGAAACAGACCATGTTGGAGAACATGCAGCGGCCTGTACTGGTGCGGTCTGAACGTACAAGATCTGTCAGTGGAAACTGCAAAACTGTAGAAAAGCCTGTGGATGTGACCAAAGGGAGGCTTCATGGTACCAGTATTGCAGTCACTGGGAACAAACTGGGACCCAGTGCCCAACCTACAGATTGTGGCCCCATGGCAGTGACAACAGCCGCAGCAGGCCAGAAGTCACAGGATCCACCGACCAGAAGCCAAACTGTAAGTAACCAGCCTGCAAAACTACCTAATAATGGGCAGACTGTTACAATGGCTGAGCGTGCACCTGAACTGCACCTGGCAGACGAGATCCCAGCACTGGTCAGGAGACTGGAGACATTGAAGGCGAGTAAACTATCTCTGCAGCAACAGATTGACTGTGCCTACAAAATAAGGGCTTCTAAACCTGGGGTAGAGGAATTAGTGGACAAGAAGCTGAGCGCACTGGCGAAAGAGCTCGCCGAGAACATACAGGAGACCGAGACTGTACTGGAACAAATGGGACCGGTGGGAGAATCGTACAGAAACCAGCAGCGATTCGCGGAATACCGCCAGTCACCATCATCTTGCTCCAAAGTTGGATCTCAACCATCTCAAGATGGCGGCCAGCAGTCCCATGCAAAACCCATTCTGCAGCCAGCAAGTTTCCCTTTTAAGGAAGGGAATTTGTATGGGAAAGCAGCAGCTAATGTCAAGCCACAGCAAATACCTGCAGCAGTTCCTGGCAAGGCACCATAAGTCCCAGCAACCAGCACTTTACAGCAAGATCATGGACCCCTACCTGAAGTAGCATCTGTGCAGACACCACAAGTCACAGGAAGCAGGTCATCTCAGCAGGACTGTGGACTCTTAACTGAAGGTACTGGTGCGGTAGCACATTTGGGGGCTCAGGATGTAAGTGTGTGGGACAGTCTGGACTCTGCTGTGCAGGACATAACTAATAGTGGCTGTAATAATATTGTGGACTCTGCTGTGCAGGACTCTGCTGCCACTGACTATCCATCTAATGTGTCTGAGATTATTGATAATCCTGTATGTGATAATGGTGTAGCAGGGGAAAGTGTTTCTGGGGGGGATCCTTCACCATCTATGACATTAGACCCCTCTACAGTCCAGTCTCTGGAGTCTGCTGATATTGCAGATATAGAGGTTGATGGTGGGGCGGACACAGCACAGTCCAATGTACAGGACTTTCCCCCCTCTAGTTACTAATGTAGTAGCAGAGCCTCCTAGTGCAGGTGCTCAGCAGCCCACACAGCGCCCACAGACACGCCAAGATGGAGAATCTGTCCATATCTCCTCTGGGAATGCCTGGAGCCGCGGTGTTCCATCTTTTACATCGAACACAAACTATACAGGCCAGGCTTTCAAGAGGAGGAATGTAGTCAGGTTTAGGCACAGAGGTGCCAAGGAAGATCTGCCTGATAGAAGGTTTGTGGTCAGAGGGCTCCTATGTACCCAGATGGGCTTCCTGCCGTCTGACATCCTGGCAGTGATAAACCTTCCTGACCGCCAGGGGTATGATGTTAGCTTTAAGCTGATGTCTGATCTGGACCGTTTCTGGGATAATCTCACCAGGTTTAGAGATACTGAGGGTTGGAATAAGTTCAGCTTCATCCCCATCTCCAAGCCAGATACCGCAAGTGTCACCATTGTATTCTGGAATGAAGCCGTTCCCCCTCAGGACATTGTCATCTGGCTCAGGAGACACTGCGACCTAATGTCCGATCTAACTAAGAACAGGGATGAAGACAGGATCTGGACTGGTGGGTGGAAGGTCCTGGTTAAGTTACATCAGCACAACAACATAACCCAACATCTGCCCAACTCCTTATTTATTGGCCGAGAGAAAGGCATCTGTTTTTATGCGGGTCAGCCACGCAGATGCTTTAAGTGTGGGAAGGCCGGTCATGTGGCGAGCGTGTGCACCATGGTAAAGTGCAGCCTCTGTAATGAAATGGGCCACGTGAGCGCTACCTGCCAAAACATTAGATGTAACCTATGTGGTAAGATGGGTCACCCCCACAGGGACTGTCCTGATGCTTGGCATAACCTCCGTAGGGATATCCCTGATGAGGACTTGCTGGCAGCGGCTGATGACATACAGGAGGAGGAGGAGGCGCTGTTGTCAGGGTTAGTAGTCACTGAGTCTCAAACAGATACAGGTGATACCATCCAGGGCCAAGCCCAGTCAGAACCCATTGAGGCGACCATGGAGGTTGTTGGGCAGGTTGTACAACCCTCAGTGGCCATCTCTTCTCCTACCCAAAAACCCACCAGTACTAAGAGAAGAAAGAAAGATAGATCCAGCCGTAAGCCTGAGGGTGAGTGGACCACTGTCCAAAAACCAACTAAGATTAGATTGGATAGAACGGGCGATGTTACTGCAACATCAAATAGATTTAGTGTCCTGTCAGAGGCCGAAGCAGAAATAGACAGAGAAATCATACGAATGATGGCAGAGTTCGATGATGAACCAGAGGGCGATCCACCCACTAAAAGGAGACCCCGCCAAGCTGAGGTACAGTCCGAGTCAGACATGGAAACAGGTGGTCACCAGGACAGCTCTGACTCTGATCTATAACAATGGGGTCCATCTCTCTGTTTCTTGTATTCCTACTTGTTCTGATGGCAAATTTCTATCTTAACATCATCTCCAGTAATGTTAATAGTATCAGAGCAAGGAGGACGAGAAACGCAGTCTATGAACATTTGAAATATCTTGATGCGGATGTCTATTTCTTGCAAGAAACCCGTTTAAATAGTCTAGGCCTATTACAAGAAGCAGAGAGAGAATGGCAGTCTGGCCCGTCCTTCTGGTCACTGGCAGTGGAACCTTGTGCCGGGGTTTCTATACTGTTTAACACCAGAGATGTCACATACATAGATTAACCGAGGTATTGATGGGGAGGTGCTTGATTCTAGAAGTTACCATCTGAGGCAGAAGGCTCCGACTCATCAATATCTATGGTCCTCAGTCAGTGACTGAAAGGGCACATCTGTTTGACGTAAAGCAGTACCTCTTTACATCCGTTCCTGTAGTCATGGCAGGGGACTTTAATGCCACCATGTCATCCAGTGACAGACCTACTGGTAGACCTCTCACCAGGGACTACAAGGTCTTAAATACAGTTATTACACAGGCTGCTCTGTCTGATGTGTTTACTCAGGGTGGTAGGAAACCAAAATTCACCTACTCCTGCGCTGGTAGATGCAGTCGGATAGACTTAGCTCTGGTGAGTCCTTCTGAGAATGTTAGTGAGAAAAGTGAAAAGACAGTCACTTATTCTGACCATCTGGCCTTGTACTTTTGCTTAGGCTCCACAAAATGCCCTGATATTGGCAGAGGCCTATGGAAACTCAATTCCAGCCTCTTGGACGATGACTATGTCCAGAGTTGTGTCCACTCTCTATTTCAGAACCAGCTTGAGAGAATGGACTTCTATGACAACATGGCGGACTGGTGGGAGGATGTCAAGGAGGAGATCAGATCCCTCTTAAGGAAACTGTCAGTTAAGAAGGGGAAGAGTAAGTATAGCCAGTATCTCAGGCTGCGGAAAGAATTAGAGTCACTCTATTCGGCGGGCGGGGATAACCAACATGTGATTGACCGGCTGAAATCTGAGATAAGTCAGTATCAGTACCGCTGGTATACATCCTTGGTTCTTGAATGGGATTATGGATCCTTAGGGGCGCCTGATCCATTTGAGAATTGCAGGGAGCGGGTGGCAAATAAATCGGTTACAGGTCTCAATGACTCCCAGGGTGTTTTACAGGAATCTCGGGAGGGTATCCTGGGGATTGTGAGATCTTACTATGCTGACTTGTTTCAGAAGAAGGTTTTGGATAGAGAAGGTGGCTCAATTCTTGGAGGCAACTCCGAGTCCTGATACTGATGATTTGGACTTTTCTCCTTTGACAGTGGAATTAACGGTGGAGGAGGTTAAAGAGGCCATAGATAAGTTACATCTGAAGAAGGCACCAGGTCCAGATGGTTTAACAGCTGAGTTCTACAAAAAATTCTGAGACCTCTTAGCTCCAGTCCTCGTGGATGTCTACAAAACTAGTCCAGAAAATCACCTGATTCCTCCATCCATGAGAGTGTCCTCCCTGATTCTGCTGTCTAAAGGTAAAGGGCCTACTGACATCAACAACTGGAGGCCGATTGCCCTCTTGAATGTTGACAGGAAGATTCTTGCAAAGATTCTGTTCTCTAGGTTAGTTTGTTTGTCCCCGGCACTGTTGGCGGGCTCTCAGTTTGGCACAGTTAAAGGGTGGAACATCTCTGGAGCAGTTATCTCGATAAGGGAGATGTTTGAGAGATGTAAAGCTCTGAGGTGTGGGAGCTATGTTGTGAGTCTTGACCAGGCTAAGGCCTTTGACAGAGTAGACCATGAGTATCTATGGGCCACTTTGACAAAGTACGGGATTCCGGGACAATTTATAGATTGGCTGAGAACTTTGTATTGTGAGGCGGAGGGCTTTCCTCTGATCAATGGTTGGCAGGGTGACACTTTCAGGGTTGAGGCAGGGGTGAGACAAGGTTGCCCACTGAGTCCATTGCTGTATGTGTTTGCCATAGACCCGTTTCTTAGGTCACTGCAGGAGTGTGATTTTCAGGGGGTGCCAGTTCCCCACTGCTTGCCTCTGAGAGTTGTTGCCTATGCGGATGATGTGACTGTGGTGATATCTGAGCCTCTTGAGGGGGAGATGTTGTCTGCGGCCATCAGAAGTTACTCAGAGGCCTCAGGGTCTCTGGTCAACCTTGAAAAAAGTCAAGCTCTCTGGACAGGACATACTGATCCTGTTTTTGATCTGCCACAGTTTGCCCAGGCCTCTTCCTATATTAAGATCCTTGGGGTGAAATTTGGGAGGGATGATAATGCCAGACTAAATTGGAAAGACAAGTTGGAATCCGGAAATGCAAAGGTTCAGCGATGGAAGAACTGGAGGCTGACCTATAGAGAAAGGGTTAAAATGTTGAAGACTTACCTGGTCCCTGTCTTCTTGTACGTCTCTGTCGTCTTTCCTTTACCAGAATGTTTCTCCGCTAGGCTCTTTAGCCTGTTTTTCCAACTTTTGTGGGGGAACAGGTTAAACCCAGTAAAAGAGGGATAACCTACCTACAGAGGAGAGAGGGTGGGCTGGATATGTTAAATCCAAGGGTGTTTTTTGACTCCATATTTCTAAAAGTAAATTTTGGTTGTCTGGACTCAAACAGCTCCCTGTGGGTAAATAGTATCAGGGACTGGATTTTGCCTTTTGCGGAATCCTGGGTGCGAGGCGGCAGCCTTAAGAGGGGTCGATTGTCTCGTGGCTACCTCCCCCAGTATCTGGTCTATGGCCTGAAGTGTGTCAGGACATGGAAGCTGGATAAGACTTACATTGAGAGTAAGACCAGGAGAGACATATACTCCAGGGTATGTAAGGCTTTCTTCTACTCCCGTCTTGCTCTAAGAGACTGTGTAACATCCACTCTCCAAGAAAGTCTTAAACTCCTCAATAGCAGAAGAATCCCAGCCAAATTCTTTGATACTGCCTGGTTGTCACTACATGGTAAACTCTTTGTTAGGGGAAACTTAAAATTCTTAAGTGTGCTGGATAGGAAATGTCCCCTGGGCTGTCAGCAGGAGGAGTCCATGGAGCATTTCATTACTGAATGCTGGGGAGGGAGAAAGATATGGGAGGAAGTGTCCAGCAGGTTAAACATCTCCATACTAGAAACCCTGACATACCCCGACATAATCTATGGAGTCCCATCCAACAACAGTGGTATAGATAGAGGAACCATGTATCTGATCATTCCTGTCATCAAATATTATCACTGGCATGCAAGAACCCGAGTCTCCATATACAGCCAGAATTTTGACCATGAATTTGTAGATATTATCTGAGCTCAGGTCAGTGGCGTAACTAGGAATGGCTGGGCCCCAAGGTGAACATTTGACATGGGGCCCCCCCCCAAGCCGCCGCCCCCAACCCTCCCAAACTGCCGCCCCCAACGCCCCACACACACAAACCGCATTCCTGCGCACACTATTATGCCCCATAGTGGCCCCTGCACACGGTATTATGTCCCATAGTGGCCCCTGCACACAGTATTATGCCCCATAGTGGGACCTGCACACAGTATCCTGTCCCATAGTGGCCCCTGCACACGGTATTATGCCCCATAGTGGCCCCTGGACACGGTATTATGCCCCATAGTGGCCCCTGGACACGGTATTATGCAGCATAGTGGCCCCTGGACACGGTATTATGCAGCATAGTGGCCCCTGCACACAGTAGTTTGCCCCATAGTAGCCCCTGCACACAGTAGTTTGCCCCATAGTGGCCCCTGCACACAGTATTATGCCCCATAGTGGACCACCCATGAACGATTATTATACTCTGGGGTCTTTTCAGACCCCAGAGTATAATGATCGGAGACCCAGGGGAGGATAGAAACATAGAAAACACTGCAACTTACCTCTTCCTCGCTCCGGTGCACTCCCATGCGCTACTTCGGCCATCTTCAATGTCGGACCGAATCTCGAGCGATCCAGGCCGGCGTCGCGACGCATAATGACGTCAGCTGACGTCTGGGACATCACCAAACAGGCCCGAAGCCTGCGGAGCGGTGAGTTACAGTGTTTTTTATGTTCGCTCACCTCCCCTGGGCCCCCGATCGTTATACTCCAGGGTCTCAAAAGACCCCGGAGTATAACGATAGCAGTGATTGTGGGGTTCGCGGTAGCGACTGCCACAGGGCTCCGGGCCCCGTAATGTTCCGGGCCCTGTGGCAGTCACTACCACTGCTACCCCGGTAGTTACGCCCCTGGCTCAGGTGGATAAAATCACTGGAGATAAAGAGAAACGAGAGAAACAGAATACTATGGAGGAATGTGGATGTGGTTTAAGTTTGGTCATTTATTTTTACCTTGTGTTCTGTTTATTTATTTATTTATTTATTTATTCCCAACAGGTGTGGACTCTTTAAGTTGATTCTGCTTTAGGTATTTTTTGCTTGATCCTTCTTTGTACATACAAAATATATGAAATAATTGAAAGAATTATTGTTTAATTGTATTTACGTTGGTTTTTACGTTAATAAAAATTGCCTCCTATGTACAAGAATATAACTACTATAATACTGCTCCTATGTACAAGAATATAACTACTATAATACTGCCCCCTATGTGCAAGAATATAACTACTATAATACTACTCCTATGTACAAGAATATAACTACTATAATACTGCTCCTATGTACAAGAATATAACTACTATAATACTGCTCCTATGTACAAGAATATAACTACTATAATACTGTCCCTATGTACAAGAATATAACTACTATAATACTGCTCCTATGTACAAGAATATAACTACTATAATACTGTCCCTATGTACAAGAATATAACTACTATAATACTGCTCCTATGTACAAGAATATAACTACTGCTATAGTACTGCTCCTATGTACAAGAATATAACTACTATAATACTGCCCCCTATGTGCAAGAATATAACTACTATAATACTGCCTCCTATGTACAAGAATATAACTACTATAATACTGCTCCTATGTACAAGAATATAACTTCTATAATACTGCTCCTATGTACAAGAATATAACTACTATAATACTACTCCTATGTACAAGAATATAACTACTATAATACTGCTCCTATGTACAAGAATATAACTACTATAATACTGCTCCTATGTTCAAGAATATAACTACTATAATACTGCCCCCTATGTACAAGAATATAACTACTATAATACTGCCTCCTATGTACAAGAATATAACTACTATAATACTGCCCCCTATGTACAAGAATATAACTATTATAATACTGCCCCCTATGTGCAAGAATATAACTACTATAATACTACTCCTATGTACAAGAATATAACTACTATAATACTGCTCCTATGTTCAAGAATATAACTACTATAATACTGCCCCCTATGTAGAAGAATATAACTACTATAATACTACTCCTATGTACAAGAATATAACTACTATAATACTGCTCCTATGTACAAGAATATAACTACTATAATACTACCTCCTATGTACAAGAATATAACTACTATAATACTGCTCCTATGTACAAGAATATAACTATTATAATACTGCCCCCTATGTGCAAGAATATAACTACTATAATACTACTCCTATGTACAAGAATATAACTACTATAATTCTGGGGTATGGGGGTATATAGAGGGGATCTGTAGTATATGGGATATATAGAGGGGTTGTGCTGTATTCAGAGGTATATAGGGAGATTATGTGAGGAGATATATATATATATATATATATATATATATATATATATATATATATATACATGTATCAGCCTACAGCAGAGTATATAGATACATTGTATATACTGGGGGTGCAGTGCAGTATATAGGGAGATTATGTGAGGATATGTATGTGTGTGTGTGTGTGTGTGTGTATATATATATATGTATATATATATATATATATATATACACACACACACACACACGTTGTATACACTGGGGTGGTAGACTACTTGACATCCCCCTCCTTTCCGGCAGGGAGGGGGTTACGTTCCCTTTAAGCCGCGGTGCACGCCGGGAGGCCGCATTGTTCCAGCTGATGCAGCACGGGGTCTCCGGAGCAGCAGGAGCAGGGACCCCCCTCCCCGATCGTGTGTCCGGGGGGGAGATGCCGCACTAGAGGCCGCCGCTGCCGCTCGGTGTCCGCCGGGGGACGCTGCACTAAAGGCGGCCGCCGTAGTCATGTCGTTCCCGGGGCCCGGGCGCTCGGTGCCGGGTCAGCTGTGCTCCGGGGTCTTCGGGGGGATCATTCCGCCGCCCCTCGGCCACAAGTTCTACTGTCACAACGGGGCTGCTAGTGGGGGAGGAGCCGTGACCGCCGGGCCCCAACACCCGGGGGCCCCACACTGCACCGGGGAGCCTGAGCCAGACAGGCCCATAGGTTACGGAGCGTTCGGGGTAGTCTGGTGAGTGGGGGAGGAGGACAGGAAGTGCTGAGCTTGGGGGTGTAAAGCAGGGGGGGTGCAATGTATAGGGGTGCAGAGTAGTGGGGTGCAATGTATGGGGGAGTGAGGCATAGGGGTGAGAGGTGTACACGCATTGCCTGGAGGCAAGGGGTGCAGCGTATGGAGGTGCAGCGTATGGAGGCGCAGAGCCTGGAGACGAGGGGTGCAGCGTATGGGGGCGCAGAGCCTGGAGACGAGGGGTGCAGCGTATGGGGGCGCAGAGCCTGGAGGCGAGGGGTGCAGCGTATGGGGGCGCAGAGCCTGGAGACGAGGGGTGCAGCGTATGGGGGCGCAGACCCTGGAGACGAGGGGTGCAGCGTATGGGGGCGCAGAGCCTGGAGGCGAGGGGTGCAGCGTATGGGGGAGCAGAGCCTGGAGGCGAGGGGTGCAGCGTATGGGGGCGCAGAGCCTGGAGGCGAGGGGTGCAGCGTATGGGGGCGCAGAGCCTGGAGGCGAGGGGTGCAGCGTATGGGGGCGCAGAGCCTGGAGGCGAGGGGTGCAGCGTATGGGGGCGCAGAGCCTGGAGACGAGGGGTGCAGCGTATGGGGGCGCAGACCCTGGAGGCGAGGGGTGCAGCGTATGGGGGCGCAGAGCCTGGAGGCGAGGGGTGCAGCGTATGGGGGAGCAGAGCCTGGGAGGCGAGGGGTGCAGCGTATGGGGGCGCAGAGCCTGGAGGCGAGGGGTGCAGCGTATGGGGGCGCAGAGCCTGGAGGCGAGGGGTGCAGCGTATGGGGGCGCAGAGCCTGGAGGCGAGGGGTGCAGCGTATGGGGGCGCAGAGCCTGGAGGCGAGGGGTGCAGCGTATGGGGGCGCAGAGCCTGGAGGCGAGGGGTGCAGCGTATGGGGGCGCAGAGCCTGGAGGCGAGGGGTGCAGCGTATGGGGGCGCAGAGCCTGGAGGCGAGGGGTGCAGCGTATGGGGGCGCAGAGCCTGGAGGCGAGGGGTGCAGCGTATGGGGGCGCAGAGCCTGGAGGCGAGGGGTGCAGCGTATGGGGGCGCAGAGCCTGGAGGCGAGGGGTGCAGCGTATGGGGGCGCAGAGCCTGGAGGCGAGGGGTGCAGCGTATGGGGGCGCAGAGCCTGGAGGCGAGGGGTGCAGCGTATGGGGGCGCAGAGCCTGGAGGCGAGGGGTGCAGCGTATGGGGGCGCAGAGCCTGGAGGCGAGGGGTGCAGCGTATGGGGGCGCAGAGCCTGGAGGCGAGGGGTGCAGCGTATGGGGGCGCAGAGCCTGGAGGCGAGGGGTGCAGCGTATGGGGGCGCAGAGCCTGGAGGCGAGGGGTGCAGCGTATGGGGGCGCAGAGCCTGGAGGCGAGGGGTGCAGCGTATGGGGGCGCAGAGCCTGGAGGCGAGGGGTGCAGCGTATGGGGGCGCAGAGCCTGGAGGCGAGGGGTGCAGCGTATGGGGGCGCAGAGCCTGGAGGCGAGGGGTGCAGCGTATGGGGGCGCAGAGGCTGGAGGCGAGGGGTGCAGCGTATGGGGGCGCAGAGCCTGCAGGCGAGGGGTGCAGCGTATGGGGGCGCAGAGCCTGCAGGCGAGGGGTGCAGCGTATGGGCGCGCAGAGCACTGTCTAGTGGGGTACAGGGCCTGGAGGTGAGGGATATAGTGCGTAATGTATTGAAGTGCAGAGCCTGAATGTAAAGATGATGCAGGTCACTGTCTAGAGGGGTGCAGAATGTCATGTAATTGTGGTGTAGCGTCCCATGTATTTGGCTGTGGGGCTCTTGCTGGCTGCCTGCTCTTGTCCGCTGTTGCTCTGTGCCCCAGTTCTGGGTATTTTCTTTGTGATGATCTCCATGGTCTTCTCCCTGCAGATATTTGGCTGTGTCCTTGCCCTGCGCCCCCTGGTCCAGTCTTGCCGCCTCTTATCTACAGTCACACAGTTGTTGTGTCCCCGGCCGGAGGTCGCAGTCTTTTGGGTTCCTGGCATGGGCACCTAACCCAAGTGGTACAGGGGAGCTGCAGGATGGGTTGTACTGATATATACAGTAGGAGTGGCAGGCGCCGGTCTACTAGTGTCAGGCTGGCACCTCTCTGTAGGGCACTTGCTGAATGCCGCCTTCTTGTTTTGCAGGTCGGTAACTGACCCCCGAGATGGCAAGCGAGTCGCCCTAAAGAAGATGCCAAATGTCTTCCAGAACCTGGTGTCGTGTAAGCGGGTCTTCAGGGAGCTGAAAATGCTCTGTTTCTTCAAGCATGACAATGTAAGAAGCTGGTGAGGGTGAGGGGTTGGCACACGTGGCACAGGCCTAGCGAGCGTTTCAGGATTTGCATTGCACCCTCCTTGGCCCCTGCTCTGCCTCTGTTCACACTAACAATGTGCAAACAGATACCGGACGGGCGTTATGAGGGTTTTGCGTCCTGAATGACAGCGTCGCCATCTGTGTTCTGGACTCTGGTGGTGGGCACAGCCATGTGGCATCATCAGGTGGCCGTGGGCATTAGTCATGTGTCTGACTGGTCCTGGTTCTGTCTTTCAGGTTCTGTCGGCCCTCGATATCCTGCAGCCCCCGCAGATCGACTGCTTTGAGGAGATGTATCCTGGAGGATATCTGGGAAGTGGTGGGTGCCGCTGCCCGTTAGGGCGCATTGTCTCCTGTGGACTAAGGACTCAGACTGGTGGGCGGACCGGGGGTGTCACTCAATGTACAATGTATCGAGTCTGGACAATTCTGCAAACATACCGGACTCTGGACTGATACATTGTAACAGACCATCAGAAGATGAGGGAGATTCTGCTGCTGTCATGTTTCTAGATACAACTGTGACAAACCCTCCGCTGTGAGAAGTTTTAGGTCCCGACAGGTTCCCATGATACCTCTTTGGTTATAGAATAGTTCCCTCCAATGCAGGAGACAGGAGGAGAAGTTAAAGTTGTCCAGCCTAAGTTTTTTCCTTTTCTTTTAATTAGGCCAGGGGAGATGAGAGAATTTTTAAAAAACCCATACTCACCTGTCCCCGGCGGTCTGGTGTCGCCCAGTGTGGGGCAGTCCTGGTGCTACGCTGTCTTTTTTTACCGGAAATCCTCAACGCCTGTGTCCCTTTTTTCACCTTCCTGGCCTAATTATAAAAAAAATTCTGGACAATCCCTTTAACTACTTCCTTCCTGTTGCACTTGTTTAGGTGATAAATAAGGGGGAGGAGCTTCTGAGTAAGTAAGTGACAGATATGTGACCCCATCAGAATTAACATGGCTGACAGCCGTAGATAAGCTATAAGATACGGCAGCAAATCTGGATTTGCAGCCAGTAAAAAGTTTCTACCCCCTCTTGCCCAGGTCAGGGGTAACATCGGCGGGGGTTCTGTTGTTTCTCTATGCTACGACCTTGACTGTGACCTCTGTCAGATACGTGATCACAGAACTCATGCAGACCGACCTCCACAAAGTCATTGTATCCCCACAGCCGCTCAGCGCAGACCACATCAAGGTCTTCCTGTACCAGATATTACGAGGTGAGATGAGGGTCGGGGGGGGTCTGGCTCCTTTTAACTCTTGTGTCCTGGCTATTAATTCTTATGTTCTTTGCAGGGCTGAAGTATCTCCACTCGGCTGGAATCCTGCACCGAGACATCAAGCCGGGAAACCTGCTTGTGAACAGCAACTGCGTGCTGAAGGTCGCCCATCATGTCCCTCCTCTCGTCCCGCTGCTCTAGCTTCTGCTTTTCCTTCTTTATGGCTTTTTGCTTCTTTATATCTCCATTTCCTACAACTTTCTTGCTGTCTGTGATTCCTTTGTCTTGTACTGATTGTATTAGGTTTTATACTTCAGTCACATCCAGAGCTGCATTCCCAAATCTTCAGGTTTTCCCCCTTTCATTTGTCAGCACTGTGCTGAGCAGGCCTGGGATAAAAGCTACATATCCCACAAGACAGCAAGACACCAAACTAGGACACTAATGCAGCTCTGGATGCAACTGGAGTAGACCCACTGTAGCTAGAGACAATGTGCAGAGATAACCGTATGGTCTCTCCCTCCACTCAGATCTGTGACTTTGGTTTGGCGCGGGTAGAGGAGCCGGACGAGTCCCAGCACATGACCCAGGAGGTGGTGACCCAGTACTATCGGGCTCCGGAGATCCTCATGGGAAGTCGCCATTATCAGAACGCCATTGACATCTGGTCTGTTGGCTGCATCTTCGCGGAGCTGCTTGGGAGGCGAATTCTGTTCCAGGCACAGAGTCCTATCCAGCAGGTATGTATGGCCACCCCACCCCCCCTCAGGACCCTGCGGGCACGCCTCTATGTGTGGATAAACTGGTCTTAGCCTTGTGATTCAGCCACACATATGAATTTAACAGTCTAAATCTTTGTATATTTGTCTTACTCTAGTCACAACCAAAGCTGCATTCACACTTCTGCACTGTGTTGTATTGAGGACTGCTGTGTGCAGACACTGAACCAGCAGGAACTATGGCACTGTGAGGTTGGGGGGCCTGATGGTGGTTATCCTGTGCTAACTCCTGTTTCTCTGCTGCCTCCTGCTGTTTCAGTGTCAGTTGTGCTGCATTGTGGTCTCTGTAATGTTCACACTAGATGCTACGTCTTTTCCAGAATCCTATATGGCTGGGCCCCATTGTCTCGGGGGTCCCTCGCTGTGATCCTTAAAGGGAGTCTGTCACCAGTAGCCAGTATATCACCCCAGTCCAGCAGATAAATATACTGGGTTCTGGTTACCCTAACCTATCTATCTTCAATGCTGGGGTGATATACTGGGTACTTGTGACACTAACCTATCTATCTGAAGGTTTGGAGTGATATACTGGGTACTGATGACCCTAACCTATCTATCTGCAGTGCTGGGGTGATATACTGGGTACTGGTGACCCTAACATAGCTATCTGCTGGTGAGGAGTGATATGCTGGTACTGGTGACACTAACCTATCTATCTGCAGTGCTGGGGTGATCCTAACCTATCTATCTGCTGGTGAGGAGTGATATGCTGGGTACTGGTGACGCTAACCTATCTATCTACAGTGCTGGGATGATATGCTGGGTACTGGTGACCCTAACCTATCTATCTGCAGGGTTGGAGTGATATACTGGGTACAGGTGACCCTAACCTATCTATCTGCAGGGTTGGAGTGATATACTGGGTACTGGTGACCCTAACCTAGCTATCTGCCGTGCTGGGGTGATATGTTGGGTACTGGTGACCCTAACCTATGTATCTGCAGGGTTGAAGTGATATACTGGGTACTGGTGACCCTAACCTACCTATCTGCAGTGCTGGGGTGATATGCTAGGTACTGGGGACACTCCCTTTAAGGAGTCCAAGTAATCCTATTTTTGTCTTTTGCAGCTTGACCTGATCACAGACCTCCTGGGGACTCCTCCTCTTACTGCCATGCGTTCCGCCTGTGAGGGAGCAAGAGCCCACATACTGCGCGGCCCGCACAAGCCGGTAATAACCAGCTGTAGCATTATATTACCCTTAAAGGACCAGAGTCCATTATCCTGTAGATAAAGTGTAATAATTGTATAGTGAACACTTTTGCCCCATTTTGAGATTTCTGCTTGCTGTCAGTGAATGGAAACCTTCTTACATTTGGAGGTCGTAGATCCGTTCTGAACCTCGTGTTCTCTCTCGGCAGCCATCCCTCTCTGTCTTGTACATGCTGTCAGGTGAAGCCACCCATGAGGCTGTTCACCTCCTGTGCCGGATGCTGCTGTTTGATCCAGTGAGTTTTGGGCTTGCTGGTTCTTTGGGAGGGGGGGGTGATATTCCTAAGCAGGGGTGGGTCACCAGCATTTGTGGGTGGCTCTAGATTTATTATGGCTCCTCTACCTGCAGATGAAGAGGATCTCTGCTAAGGACGCCTTGGCCCACCCCTACCTGGAGGAGGGGCGCCTTCGCTACCACACGTGTATGTGTCACTGCTGCTATTCCGTGTCATCGGGACGTGTCTACACTGCAGATTTTGAACCCACGGCCAACGACCGTTTTGATGACTCTTATGAGAAAAGCCTCACATCTGTCTGGCAGGTTAAAGGTCAGTGTTGAGGGTGGGGTATGTCGGGGGGGTCCTTGCTCATAGTGACTTACACTTCTGTCTCCGTGCAGAGCTGGTCCATCGCTTCATCACAGACCAACAACAGGGCAAGCGGCCTCCTCTGTGTATAAACCCGCACTCCGCTGCATTCAAGACGTTCATCAGGTAGGCAACCTTCATGAGGGATCATGGGAAACCCTGGAATTCACACAACGTAGTAAGGGATGAAACCTCTGCTTCCCCTGCCTTGTAGACTTGCTTCTCCTGCTCTTGTCAAACTCTGCCTACCCTACCTTGTAGAAATTTCTTCTCTTGCCTCCCTCCTGCTTTGTCCCTCTGCCTCTCCCTCCTGCTCTGTCCCACTGCCTCTCCCTCCTGCTCTGTCCCGCTGCCTCTGCCTCTCCCTCCTGCTCTGTCCCACTGCCTCTCCCTCCTGCTCTGTCCCGCTGCCTCTCCCTCCTGCTCTGTCCCGCTGCCTCTCCCTCCTGCTCTGTCCCGCTGCCTCTGCCTCTCCCTCTCCCTCCTGCTCTGTCCCACTGCCTCTCCCTCCTGCTCTGTCCCGCTGCCTCTGCCTCTCCCTCCTGCTCTGTCCCGCTGCCTCTGCCTCTCCCTCCTGCTCTGTCCCGCTGCCTCTGCCTCTCCCTCCTGCTCTGTCCCGCTGCCTCTGCCTCTCCCTCCTGCTCTGTCCCGCTGCCTCTGCCTCTCCCTCCTGCTCTGTCCCGCTGCCTCTGCCTCTCCCTCCTGCTCTGTCCCGCTGCCTCTGCCTCTCCCTCCTGCTCTGTCCCGCTGCCTCTGCCTCTCCCTCCTGCTCTGTCCCGCTGCCTCTGCCTCTCCCTCCTGCTCTGTCCCGCTGCCTCTGCCTCTCCCTCCTGCTCTGTCCCGCTGCCTCTGCCTCTCCCTCCTGCTCTGTCCCGCTGCCTCTGCCTCTCCCTCCTGCTCTGTCCCGCTGCCTCTGCCTCTCCCTCCTGCTCTGTCCCGCTGCCTCTGCCTCTCCCTCCTGCTCTGTCCCGCTGCCTCTGCCTCTCCCTCCTGCTCTGTCCCGCTGCCTCTGCCTCTCCCTCCTGCTCTGTCCCGCTGCCTCTGCCTCTCCCTCCTGCTCTGTCCCGCTGCCTCTGCCTCTCCCTCCTGCTCTGTCCCGCTGCCTCTGCCTCTCCCTCCTGCTCTGTCCCGCTGCCTCTGCCTCTCCCTCCTGCTCTGTCCCTCTGCCTCTGCCTCTCCCTCCTGCTCTGTCCCGCTGCCTCTGCCTCTCCCTCCTGTTCTGTCCCGCTGCCTCTGCCTCTCCCTCCTGCTCTGTCCCGCTGCCTCTGCCTCTCCCTCCTGCTCTGTCCCGCTGCCTCTGCCTCTCCCTCCTGCTCTGTCCCGCTGCCTCTGCCTCTCCCTCCTGCTCTATCGGCCTCTCCTTGCCTCCTCTGTACTTCATGACCCGATCTCCTCTCCTTAGATCCACCGCCTGGCATTCCTCAAAGGTCTCCAAGAAAGAGGAGAGATGAGCCACTGGTCACTGGAGTTCCGGAAATCGCCATCTGAGAATCTTCTCGGACGTCACTGTTCACAGCATGAAGTATCCGCCTGTCCTCCACTGCTGTACTTCAGACCCTCCTCCTCCTCCTTCGATCTCCCGCTCGCTCCCTGATCTCTTTTATGTCCTGCTTCATTATACCCCTGAAGACTTGTCCCCCTGTGCCCAGAATCCGGTGCGGGCGGCAGTGATTGGCTGAGGGACCTCTATACGGATAAAGGACGCTGTAAATATTTTCTATACAGAGAATCCTCTGCCTTGTCCTCCTCTCCCCTCCCCGTCACTGCCTTTGGGGAGACCCCTGGACTGGGGGGCGCCTGCAACGTTCAACACTGGTCTCAGCAGCTGAAGTGTCGCTCCCTGGCTCCACCCACACGCGGTAAAACGGCGCAAAAGAAGTGTTTTATTTATTCTACTGATTTTAAAGGAGAGGAAAGCAGTAAAACGAAATGCCCCCCTTCTTTACTGTAGGTAGCCATATTGTGGGCATGACCAATGGCAGAGGCGTCACCGGACCATTCCTCAAATTGGTGACGCATCTGTTATCGCTTACCATACGGCTGCCAGGGGAGCGGAGCAGCTCAGGAGCATGGCATGCTGGGAGATATTGGTAACAATCCGGTTATTGTGTAGGTGCTGCCCCTCCAACTCCTGAGGAGTCTGCCGTCACTTATATGGCAGGGGATAGAGTGCCATCTTGTGGTCAGAGCTTGTGCTGCTGGTTAATGCATTTCATTGTGGTGTTGCTGTAGTTTTCAGATCCTGACAACCCCATTTTTTATTCTATTAGTTGAAGCCTGTGAATTGTCACATTCTGCCGGTGGGGGGGGGGACTGTAAATTGTCAAAATCCAGGTAGTCAGAGTGGTCCATTAGAGCAGAGATTGCTGCAGATTGCAGAGACCATAGCTGGCCCTCTGCTGACATCTAGTGGCTGCTTAGTGGTATTGCAGTGGCTGAGTATAATGCACTACAAGGGGCCGGGGGCCCGGTGCGGCTCCTCAGGAGGGCGCTGCTCGTGTATTTGACTGTTTTTCTCTCCCTTTCTCACAGATTTCTTGATTTTTAACTTATAACTTGTGTACAGATGTGAATCACGTTGTGTGTTAGGGCGAATGATGACGTCACTGTACCTATGGTTTGACACCCATTCAATAATCTACCTCTTCCAGTAAGTGTTTCTTTGTATTATGGTTTTTTTTAATTTTTCAGATGTTTTTTTTTTTTGTTTTGTTTTTTTCTTTTAATTTCCTAAATGTGAAAAAACCCAGAATCCCTGAAAACTTGAATCTAGCGTCTTCAGGTTTTATTTATGATTGTTGGCCCGAGCCGGCGTCTTAAATAAATTCTGTCCTGCCTTTTACGCTGCCGTGTTTTGTGATTTTTACCCTCCTAATGTCCGAGAAGCGTCCAGCCCTGTTACTGTCCACGACCTCCTCAGCATGGACACTGTGCCAGATCTTCAGCGGCCCCGACCTTCTTTATGTTCGTTCAGGCATGAGAGTCCGCTGCCCCCTACAGCTATACCATGGACCTTGACAAGTCTCCATTAATACACACAAGGTTAAGACAGAATAGTAAATGCAGCTCGGGGGGTGACTGGAGTATGAGGATGTAGCAATAGAATAATGAATGCAGCTCAGGGGGTGACTGGAGTATGAGCATGTAGCAATAGAATAGTAAATGCAGCTCAGGGGGTGACTGGAGTATGAGGATGTAGCAATAGAATAGTAAATGCAGCTCAGGGGGTTACTGGAGTATGAGCATGTAGCAATAGAATAGTAAATGCAGCTCAGGGGGTTACTGGAGTATGAGGATGTAGCAATAGAATAGTAAATGCAGCTCAGGGGGTGACTGGAGTATGAGGATGTAGCAATAGAATAGTAAATGCAGCTCAGGGGGTTACTGGAGTATGAGCATGTAGCAATAGAATAGTAAATGCAGCTCAGGGGGTGACTGGAGTATGAGGATGTAGCAATAGAATAATGAATGCAGCTCAGGGGGTGATTGGAGTATGAGGATGTAGCAATAGAATAGCGAATGCAGCTCAGGGGGTGACCAGAGTATTAGGACGTACCAATTGAAAGCAATTCAGGGGGTAACTGGAATATTCGGATGTAGCATTATAATGGTCAGTGCAGCTTGGGCCACTACTGGAGTATTTGGATGTAGCAACTTAATGCAGCTCAGCGAGTAATTGGAGTATTATGTAGCAGCAGAATAATGAATGCAGCTCTGGGAAAGGACAGCAGTGTTAGGATGTGGCAATAGAATAGTGAATGCAGCTCAGGATGTGACTGGAGTATGAGGATGTAGCATTAGAATAGTAAATGTGATCCTGGGGGTGATCGGAGTATTAGGATGTACCAACTGAAACTCGGGGTGACTGGAGTATTCGGATGTTGAATTATAATGGTGAATGCAGCTCGGGCCATTACTGGAGTATTTGGTTGTAGCAGCTCAGCGAGTAATTGGAGTATTATGTGGCAGCAGGATAATGCATGCAGCTCTGGGTGGGACAGGAGTGTTAGGATGTAGCAATAGAATAGTGAATGCAGCTCACGGGGTGATTGGACTATTAGGATGTAGCAGCAAAACAGCAATTGCAGCTTTGGCTATGACTGGAGTATAAAATGCATTGTACTGCAGGATGACTGGTATAACTCGGTAGGTGATTGCTGCTGTTGGTCTGTGTACACACATGGCTGTGCAGGGTGTCAGGCTTTCAGTGTACTCAGGTTGAGTGTTACAGGGCGCAGTGTTTGTCGCACTTCCTCTCACGTGGTGCGGGGGGGAGAGGACGGAACACAGAAATACGTTAAAGTCTTGTGGTTTCTTACACTGCTGCAATTTCCTCCTTTCCTAACCCCCAAAACACGACTCTGCGAAGCTGAATCCAAGAGCGGAGGAGGCGAAAAATCAAGGTAGGATAAGAGCCTGGAGGAGAGAACAGCAGAATCCTGGCCTATAGACACGACTACACAACACACACCGATGAGCACTGCTACATCACAGCTAACACACACTATATGAGCACTGCTACACCGTGGCAGGTATGTAAACACTGCTGAGATACAGGACTCTACTACATCGTAACATGTATATACACATGGCCCAGATATAGGATGCACACTACTACACCATGACACGTATATACACTCAGTTTATATATAGGACATATGCTACTACACTGTCACTCATAGCGCATATACAGGATATACACTACTACACTGTGTGTGTGTGTGTGTGTATATATATATGTGCTGTCCAGGTCCACTATATATACTACCGTAACCCTAAGTGTCTGTAGATTGTAGGATGTTTAACCCTTCCATGATTATATCCCCTTGTAATATTTTGTGTCCTAGGTTATTATGGCAGCCTCTCCGGCGCCCCCTCATGACCTGCCCACAACCAGTCCCCTCCTTCCTCTATCCTGCAGTCAGTGTCTGGTGGCCATTCTGGTGCTCGGCTGTCTCACAGCTCTCTTTATGGTCGTCTGCCTCTCATTGTCCTTTAAGCTGTCTTTGAGGTCCAGGCAGTCTCGCCGGGGTAGAGACATCGTCGCCACCTCTGTGCCCCTGGAGTTATGGGCTGCTCCCCCAACGTCACAAAGCCAGACCAACCTACTATGGCTGACAGAACCAGTGCGGTCACCACCATCACCACTCAACACCAACTGGGAAGACTGCATGTTTCGGCAACCGCGGGTGACCCTGCAGGACATCGATGAATTCTGGTGGAGAAACTGCAGAGACATGTGACCACCTGCAACCACATGTATCGGGGCTCCATGGTGATATGAACTCTATCAATGGCGGCCATGCAGGAATATACTGAGATTTTATAGAGAGATGACTCTCTTAAATATTCATAGAGCAGAGCTCATACAAGTAATATACAAATGTAGAGTCCTCTAAGCCAATCAGAATCCTAAAGAAAGTCATGTGATATACTTAGACTCAACTACTACTCCTAATGAGTCTAAAGGGCGGGGAAACATCTTCATATGAAATTTCTCTGCTTTTGATTAATCAGACAGGCCCACAGAGGAGAGGGCCACCATATTTGCCTATAATTTGACTTCTTTCTTATCACCTTAAGCTGGAATTCTGTTTTGGAGTTTCTTAAAGGGGCCTCTCGTGACTACTCAGTCAACTCTTTTTTTTTTTTTTTTTTTTTTTTTTTACCCTCTGAGAATTGTATCTTATTTTAGATGGTTATTTCTGTTTTTACATGTCATACATTGATGTCCTATGTGAAAATGATAGCAGGATCTGACGACACAGGGCTTGTTTGTAGTCTGTAACCATGGAGACACATAGCTCTGAAAGGGGCCTGTCTAGACAAGATTGTTTGTAAAGTTTATACCCCTTTAAGTGTTGCACTTCATCATTTGTTGTATGACTGATTTATACTGGACACCCCACAGTCGTGTTGCCTAAAAGTCGCAGTCGCATGACTAAGTGGGCCTGACTTCGCTGCTCTTAGTCTATTGTGTCTTTGTGAAGGAAATTTTCTATGTTGTATATTTTTTCTTCCCATTAATAAAGATGAAAGTGACAGAGGATGATTCTGCCGAAGTGTTATTATTCCAGGGTCACGTGTGACGTCTCACTTCCACTAATTTAACATTATTATAGGGTTCCTGACTACCAGACTCAGAGATTATAGGATATTACCATGTCCCATCACCTTATCCTCTGCAGTTTACTGACATCTCGCCAAAGGGAGGAATTAGGAGCGATCTTCAAAACCCCAACCACAGCCTATTACATCGGGCACAGTGACCCAACAGCAATAACTATACCCCCAAGGATACCTTAATGACCACCCATAAGAGCAGCTATGCCCCTAGTGATGCCTTGATGAATGCATAAGAGGAATTATTCCCCTGTAGATGCCTTAGTGAACTCATAAGACTATGCCCCTATAGATTCCTTGATGACCCCATAAGACCTACTATGTCCTTATAGTTCCTTGATGATCCCATAAGCTTAACGATGCCCCTAAAAATGTCTTGTTGACCCCATTATAGCAACTGTGCCCCTCATTTTTGCCAGCCTTAATTACTACTTTGGGAACGCTAAGGCCCCTTAGTGATTCCATAGCAGTAATTAAGGCCCACTATACCCTGAAATTATGCCTCGGTGACCCTATAGCAGTAACCATGCCCCATAATGATAGCCACTAATTGTACCCATATAGCATGCATGTCAGCCACAGTACTGCATTCTTGGTTGTTCTTGGTAGAGAGGACAACTATGGGCTTTGCTTATCTGTGGCTGGCATGGAGCAATGAGGGCATGTGAGAGGGAATGGTCTCCAATTTAATTCATGACAGGCTCGGTCCTTGGTCTGTCAGGGGCTTCCACCATTACTGCCCAGTTCTGGTTCAGATAAGGTCTGATGATCACAGTGGGCACCAGACGGGAAGTGTGATGTCATCTACTTCCCTTTATATGTGGTTTTTGAGAAGCTGGTGCTGCGTCATCTACACCCAGGCTAGAGATCCGAGACAGAGATGCTGAGAAACAGGAGGGGTTCGGGGCAGCCCACCATTTCAGAAGCAGCAAATGTAAATGAGGAAGGAAAGTGAAATAAGACCAAGGGATGTGTCAATAACCCCAAATGGCAGAAACACTAGTAGATGGGTCTTCCCATAACTATGCCTCTCTGGGAGGGGCCTACTGTCTATCCTGAGCTTCATGGCTAATGAATAGAACTCCAGAGCTACAGTATAGACTGACACACAGGCAGAGCAGTGAGAGGAATTAGCAGAATGTACATTACCTCTATCCAAGGACCAGCCATTCACCCGCCTCCTTCACACAAAATAGCACTACCCCACTTTTCTTTCTCCCCATATTTTGCCTGTCTACCCCATTACTTACGGTATATGCCAACTGCAAATACAGATTGCCCCTTATAGTTGCCCTCTTTGGGTATACTAAAAAGGATCTCACCATTATTTACTCCTAGGGATAACAGGTGGCTGGCAGGGTATAAGTTGGCCCAGTTTTGGACCCACCCTTTCCGTCTGCCAGGCTTGTTGGCCTCCACAATCCACCCATCATCACAAAATGTTTTTTTTATATCTTTTTCATTTTATATACAGGAAATAAGCGCGATGCAGAGTAACGGTAGATGATATGAGTCACTGCGGTGAGGGGGGAGGTGTCTGTTCTGATTTACTTTCGACCCTCCCATCAAAGGAAGTATAGAGAGAGAGAAGCCGCATGACACAAGCATATGCCACTTCTGGAGGAAATGTGGAGGTGCACACATTGACCTGCGCTCTTCAGGCCGGGATATCATAGGGTGAAGGCACAAGCTTTAGCCCATTTTCACGGACAAGTTACAGGTAAGGATTCGGCATCCCAACATCTACTATTTGTTTGGTTTCTCGGGTCCCAATAGGAGCAAAAAGCCCCCCATCACTTGTACAAGATTACAACTCCATAGACTAGAATTATTTTGAGAAACCTTTACCTAAAAAGACTCCAACTTGATCCTAATAGATCCAAAGTAATCTAAAAATCTTCTCATACTTCTTCATGTCTGCTGCTGTGAAGACAATTGTGGTCCAGACAGGAGAAGTCATGGGTGATGAGGGCCACATAAAATCCATATTCATCATTAGATCTTCTAGAGTCTACTGGCAACCTAAAGACCATAGGGGTTATTGGGCCCATCTACCATGTGGAAGGGAGGACATGTTTAGCGATTATCTTTTCAATTTGTAGTGATCATGGAGATGGCAGATCCTAGTTGAAAAGATCCTCATAGTCCTACATAAGCCTTAGTCTCTGCCTCTTGTGTCTTATCTCCTCCACCATCGTTTATAAATTATTTCTTCTCGTTTACAGTTTCAACCACAGGAAATTGCTAAATCTTGTGGTACAGGAGAGGCCAGCACCCTTCCGGTACTTCAGGTTCTTCTGAGGAAGGGGAGGAAGGTACCAGGAACAAAGCCAAAATAAAAAAGTAAAACCTATACTCATCACTGGTGGACACATTGGTGGTCCTCACCAGCGTTGACTGATAGTGTTAGGTAGGGTATCGCATCCTTTGATGACACTATATACATCCCTCACTCTACTATAAAAGTTTCACCCTCTTCTCTAACATTGTTGGGGTAGATATTGTGATCTTTCTTGTATTCTTTATGGTAATGTTTTTATTATTGTGTTTTTTAAGGGTTTCTTGAAAAAATATTGGAAAGATCATCATGGTGGGTCAAGTCTGGAAGTTATCACTGCTCCTTGTGTCATTTACCTGTTCTTCATCCTTGGATGCTGATAGCACCATCGGCCCTGAAGCTGAGACTAGCAGTGTTGAATATTTACCCACTTCGAACACCAATAATTCCGTGTTGATTAAGTTAAATGACTTTGCACCCACCAATACTGTGACTGAACCCTTGGCCAAGGAACTAAACGTGGATCTGGCAAGTGCCACTAATTCAAAAGTAACCAATATCATTGTCCCTGAGACTGGAACTAGCAGTGTTGAATATTTACCCACTTCGAACATCAATAATTCACTGTTGATTAAGTTAAATGACTTTGCACCCACCGATCAGGTCAGTACTTTGACTGAACCCTTGATTAAGGGACTAGAAGTGGATCTGGCAAGTGCCACTGATTCCAAGGTAACCGCTAAGCAAGACACAAGTACTGGTCTGACAACTCAAGAAGGAACACCAACCATCACAGCACCTACGACCTCTCTGGTACCTACCAAAGACTCTAAAGAGGCTCCTGTGAAAGAAACAATAGATGGTGTGACATCTCCAGTAGAAACATCAACCTCCACAGCAGATGTTATGATCAGCAAAGACCCTTCACCTTCCAACTTCTCACTTAGACCAGTCATTGACCACATCCCAACTACAAAAGATCGTCCAGATACAAGTCATGAAAATGATAAGACGAAGGACCATGAGACTCCTTCTTCCCACCCATCTGGTGAAACCCAAGAAACTCCAATACAAGAGGCCCCTAAAACTACCCCAGTCACCCCACAGAAACAGGACGACAAAGGTAAAAAACAGAAGCTAGTCATCCTGATTCTGGTTCTCATTGTGATCCTAATCCTGGTCCTGGTGGCCATAGTGGTCATAATGGTGAGGAACAAGAGACGGAGAGGCTCTCAGAGCTTTCATAGCCAGAAAAGAAGCTCAAAAAAGCAAGATGTGTGGGCAGGGCAAGTCCCAGAGCTGGGTGATGGGAAGATAATGCAAAATCCAATTGGGGTGGAAAATGGGACAGGAGGGAACAAAGCGGAACCAGGAAAAGAACAGGAGATGGTCACCTTCATTAGTAGTGACAAGAAGGATGATTCTGTGGTTGAGATAAATGAGTTGGGCAAAGGAGACACCTTAGAGGAGGAGCAACCTTTGTTGGAGGACAGTTCACAAGTGACTGGAGAAGTGGAGAAGCCTCTGGTAGAAGAACAGTTTCCAGCTCCGACCATGGAACAAATACAGGTGTGAACAAAGGCTATATAAATACCGACCTGGAGATAAAGTGAAAATTCTATGTATAAGAAGTAGCCATCATTGTGTCCACAGTCCTACAGTAATGTACAGCACTATAGTATACAGCCAGCAGCACATAATATTGTACAGGCTTTATTACTAAAGGGTTAATCTAGTGAGTGCCGCAAAGATTGGAACACTGGACCCACCAATTGGGTCAATACTTTGACTGAACCCTTGTCCATATCTATCTATCTATTTATCTCATATCTATCTATCTATCTATCTATCTATCTATCTATCTATCTAATCTCATATCTATCTAATCTCATATCTATCTAATCTCATATCTATCTATTGATCTATCTATCTATCTATCTATCTATCTATCTATCTATCTATCTATCTATCTATCTCATGTATGTATATCATTTGCTCCAGTCCAGTTTCTGTCACTTTTCTTGGTCACTTCTCCATCTCCGCAGAATTTATTAGAATATTTGTACCTTTTTCATATGTTTCACTTTACATAAATGATAGTTAGTAGAATATTGTTTAATATTTCTGGTATTAATAGAGGCGGCAGCCATGTTGTGACCCTGGGGGTGGAGGAGCCGGTCACCTCATGTCCAGCTAGTAGCCCCATGTGGTCTGGCACACATGATGGCTGCCGACTCTGCGGTGCGGCTTTTCCGTCCATTATTTCTGTAATTAGTTATTGAATATATTTTCTCATTAAATATTTTTTTATCTACTGATCATGGACTTTCTTCTTTTTGGGCGGCCCGACCTCCTTACATCCTTCGTGTTGCCATTATTTGGGGTTTGCTGTTGGGTGGGGTAGCAAAGTAAACCACAACAAGATATACAAGGCAATGTATAATACACACACCCAGTGTCACGCACAGCCTTCCTGTAATGTGAGGTGTAAGCTATTGCTCTGTGTGACCAGCCAGTTCCTGCCTCAAACTGAATGGTGACATTGTCCGCTAACATAATCTTCATCCTAATCCCAATTTTACTACCTGCTACAAATGTGGACAAAGGCAGTTGCAGGTGTTGGGTGCAGGCGGACCCTCCTATGGCTGCTTCATGCAATGTGTGGACTGCTGGGAATTGCATTTCCTCAACAGTTATGTGCAACCTATTATGTCACAGCAGGGGAAAGGTTAACTAAAAACAAAAGAACAGTATTAGTATGTATGTGTGGGTGATATCAGTAACGTATGCAGTATCTGCTGTAGCCAGCAGGGGGATATGTTCCTATAGTCTCAGTGTAACAGGCGCACCCCTGCCCACCCCCAACACCCCCTGTGATCTCTCATGGTTTGCATGTTTCTTAGCACCTTCAAGGCACTTCTGCAATGTTATGTGTGTTTACAGCGCACAGCACCAATAAATACTGCAATCTATGGCGGTGACATCATAGTACCTAGTATCATAGAGCATGCCCGGACAAAGGATTGTGTGACAACCGAGACCCTGCCTGACTGGTTATACACACTGTTACAATGTATCACACACACATACACATTGTATCGCATTACATAATGTACCACATCACACACACACACAGTGGATCACATTACACAATAGATCACACATATACACAGTGGATTACATTACACACCTAACAGCAGGGCCAGGACAAGGCATTGTGTGTCCTATAAGAAATATTCTATTCTACCCTTGGACCAGACAGCCCCAAAAATTAACACAGACTCCGAACAGGCCCAAAATAAATTCACACTTGGACCAGACCCTCTAAATACAGACTCAAACAGCAGAATAAAACTATCCCAAAATAAGTATTATCCACCAAATAACCACTGTATAGCTCATGAAGAAAAACAATATCACAGAGTCCGAAAAAAATCTACAGACCCTGCCAAACAAAAACAGGTCCCATACCCCCTAAATCAATGAAGACTCCAGATCAGACGGGCAAAGGGTAACAACGTTTTGTACTTGTGACTTTCAGGCTCCAGATCTCACCATCCACTACAGCTAGGAACGTCAGACTACCATCATCTTATAGACAATCCTCTTGGCTATCTCATACATAAATTTGACTTGCACATATTTAGCATATGATTAGTTATGCAGATTCTTGTCATGTAACTGCATTGTTACAGTTTTGTTCCTGGTGGTGAAAAATCTTTTTCTTCTTGTATATTACACATTACAATCTTACAACCATTACACATTCTCTAATAGCTCAGGATGTTATTAGGTTGATTCCTAAGGGAAAGGTCACTGGTTCGGATCAAGGATCAGCCATGAAGACGATTTCTCAAGAAAAGAGAAACAGCATCATCCAGCTCATCAATAGCGGTCTCTCGGCCAAGAAAATTGCCAAACTGCATCATGTGAGTGCCATGACAGGTAGAAGAATATGAAATGAAGTCCGTCCATTCATTCAAAAGCCAAGAGGTGGATGTCCAGGCAAAATATCAGAGTCACCAAGTCACTCATCACAAGATCTATCAGTTCAGGTGCAACAAATACGGCAGTGGCGCAAATCTATATATGAGATAGCCAAGATGATTGTCTATACACATTCCAAGCTGTAGTGGATGGAGAGATGTGGAGACGGAAAGCCAAAAGTTAAAAAAAATTGTTATCCTTTTGCTCATCAGTGTAAAAACATTTGTACCTAAATAAATGGACCCCCAAAATGACTACAGACATCAGTCCCCTAAATAAATACAACCCCAGATACATACACAGAACAGTTCACGCATTCCTACTCTGTGTTTGAGGACCTGCACAAATATAATCATGTGATAACAGGTCCTTTTGCAGTAACAGGACCTGCACATAAATGGGATTGCACATTCAAACTTTATTGCAATTTTTGTGCCATTATTCTTGACCAGAAAACAATGAGAATGTGATATGAACTAGATTCCCCCCAAATCATAGCCCTAAGTGACTGTCTACCCCTCATCCTAGCCGTACCAAAAATCTGTCACATACAAATATAGGGTATCACATCACACACTGTATCACATCCTGGGAGGCTGATGTATGTACACAACACCTCTAGAAGCTATTACAAGACACTTGTGCTTTCTCATCAGACATCACGAAAGAAGTTACTTCTGCATCCGGAGACCACAAAACTCTCCGCTGATTGCACAAATTTAATTACGAAGTCAGACATTATATGTAACAGAGAAGAAGAAACTTGAGAACAACAGTGGGTGGGGATACACTACAGTGATATAGTCACAAGCACCACTTTATCCCAGCAACACACCACCTGTAACCATTATAAAACATCTGACTGTACAGCACATCATATCCTCCAGTCACATCCAGAGCTGCAGTCCAGTAGTATTGTTGAATTTTAGACTGACAATTCTTCTCCCATCATGTCTGTCTCATAAATATATCATGTAATAATGCACCAGCAACATAGCACCAAATCATTAAAATACTGCCCTCTATATACAATAATATAACTACTATAATACTGCCCTCTATGTACAAAAATATAACTACTATAATACAGTTCCTATGTACAAGAATGTAATTACTATAATACTGCTCCTATGTACAAGAACATAACTACTATAATACTGCCCCTATGTACAAGAATATAAATACTATAATACTGCTCCTATGTACAAAAATATAACTACTATAATACTACATCCTATGTACAAGAATATAACTACTATAATACTGCCTCCTATGTACAAGAATATAACTACTATAATACTGCTCCTATGTACAAAAATATAACTACTATAATACTGACCCTATGTATAAGAATATAACTACTATAATAATGCTCCTATGTACAAGAATATAACTACTATAATACTGCTCCTATGTACAAAAATATAACTACTATAATACTGACCCTATGTATAAGAATATAACTACTATAATACTGCTCCTATGTACAAGAATATAACTACTAAATACTGCTCCTATGTACAACAATATAACTAGTATAATACTGCCCCTATGTACAGGAATATAACTACTATAGTACTGCCTCCTGTGTCCAAGAATAGAAATACTATAATACTGCCTCTTATGTACAAGAATAGAACTACTATAATACTGTTCCTATGTACAAGAATATAAATACTATAATACTGCCCCTATGTACAAAAATATAACTACTATAATACTGCCCCCTATGTACAAGAATATAACTACTATAATACTGCTGCTATGTACAAGAATAGAACTACTATAATACTGTCCTATGTACAAGAATATAACTACTATAATACTGCCACTATGTACAAAAATATAACTACTATAATACTGCCCCCTATGTACAAGAATATGACTACTATAATACTGCCTCCTATGTACAAGAATATGACTACTATAATACTGCCCCCTATGTACAAGTATATAACTACTATAATACTGCTCCTATGTACAAGAATAGAACTTCTATAATACTGCTCCTATGTACAAGAATAGAACTACTATAATACTGCTCCTATGTACAAGAATAGAACTACTATAATACTGCCCCCTATGTACAAGAATATAACTACTATAATACTGCTCCTATGTACAAGAATAGAACTACTATAATACTGCCCCCTATGTACAAGAATATAACTACTATAATACTGCTCCTATGTACAAGAAAAGAACTACTATAATACTGCCCCCTATGTACAAAAATATTACTACTATAATACTGCCCCCATGTACCAGAATATAACTACTATAATACTGCCCCCTATGTACAAGAATATAACTACTATAATACTGCCTCCTATGTACAAGAATAGAACTACTATAATACTGCCCCCTATGTACAAGAATATAACTACTATAATACTGCCCCCTATGTACAAGAATATAACTACTATAATACTGCTCCTATGTACAAGAATATAACTACTATAATACTGCCCCCTATGTACAAAAATATAACTACTATAATACTGCCCCCTATGTACAAGAATATAACTACTATAATACTGCTCCTATGTACAAGAATATAACTACTATAAAACTACCCTCTATGTAAAAGAGTATAAATACTATAATACTGCTCCTATGTACAAGAATATATGTAATATAATACTGCCCTTATAAGAGGAGTCGCACATAGGGCAGGTGCAGATAAATGCAACTTCTGCCTGTCGTGACGCAGATGTTTTTGTCATAAGAGATGTTATGAAGGACCCAAATAATGATTTGCATTAAGCACAGTTGTTTTTACTGTTAAAAGTCAGCAAAAAGCACATCAGCTTGGATGTTTCAGGAAGTCATATATATATATTTATTTACATATATTTATATATCTTTCCATATACATCACAGCAGTACAGTTCACTTAACATTACAGTGGGCTCTGAACACACTCCTCGGTGACTACATCTTACTCTCATGTGACCCTCCAGTGCTACATGCGTTCTCTTGACAACCTCTGACTGTGCACTCTCCAATCCCTCATGTCCACCACTACTCAGGATACAGAGCGGCTCCTGCCCATCTGTCTTACATTTAGTGACCTCAGCTCACTGTCCCTCTTTAGGACATCCAGCTCAAGGACCCCTCTGCACCTCCCAGGCTGTTGGCCACTTCGGTCACTTATCGGTCACCTCCCTTAGATTTGGGCTACCACCTCATTGCCATGTTCTCTCTACAGCTTGTTCAACAGCACTCTATAACTTGGGCCTTGGTGCTCTCTCTGGCTCCTGTTACTGAACTCACCAGGTCACTGGTCTCACTTGGGCCCAGTTTTTCTAGACATCACAATCAGGCCTTGCTGTGTTAGACCTCACTTCAGGTTTGCGGCCTAGTCACTTGCACTTCCCCCAGCAAGATTGTGACTGGTACACAGGTGCTTCAGCAAACTCTGCTCTCTATGGTTGAGAAACCCCTCTATTTAACACCTAGCTTCCGACCCAATGCCCTTCTACCTTTTATGAAGCTAAGGGGGCTAGAACTTGTATTCAGTGGTCTATATAGCAGTGCATTATACTGAACTTGTATGTATCACCACCTATTAACCAGCACTGGTACTGCACCTTAACAGATTAATACAGCAACACTGATATAAGCCTCTGAAGACCTGCAAGAGAAACAATCAGCAGAATATAAAGCATTGCCAAAAGACATTATCTGAACATGATGTCACTTTCTAAGAAGAAAGCAGCCATGTTTTTGAAGTCCTGGACAACCCCTTTAAACAACCCATATTATGGTGGGTGATCCTCCACTACTATGTAGAAGGACAGAAATACTATAATAGCGCCCCTAGTCACATGATCCCCCTGTGCAGGTCCTCAAAGCAAGGAGTGGAGCAACAAAGTTACACAGTGGTGGAGTGTGAGCTGCTTTGTGACTGTGTGTGGTCAGTGGTTATTTTGGGGCCTGGTCTATATCTACTCTGTGGACTGCCCCGGGTTTTGTGTTTTGGGGGATATTCCAGGGTTATTCTGTGGTCTGTCCAGTTTCAGACCAATATTGAGAGACAAATGTTATTATTTGTATAATGAAAAGTTCTACAATTTTCCAATATAATTTCTGTATCAATTCCTCACGATTTTCTAGATCTCTGCTTGCTGTCATTCATTCTGCTAGCTCCCAGTCAATAAAAATCAGTCCCGGTCATGTGATATACAATCCATGGTCATGTGATGAACACACAGGTGCACAGCTGTATATGATCACATGACTATGGCCTGATTTTTATCCACTGGAAGTAAGCAGAATGAATGACAGCAAGCAGAGATCTAGAAAACCGTGAGGAATTGATACAGAAATTATATTGGAAGATTTCATTATACAAACAATAACATTTGTCTCTCAATATTGGTCTGAAAGAGGACAACTTTAATTTTGGGTGTGATGAGGGATCTATACACTACTTGTGCTTGGAGTGCTGCAGGTTACTGGTGTTTGGGGGTGTGGCCTATGTATGTGGCGGTATATGTTCTCATCACACCTATCAGAATCTCTGACCCTGATATCGCCATTAAGATTAGGCCATCCATATAGCAGGGTCCTGTATTATCAGATCTAGCTGTAACCAGTGGCTGGAGATAGAGGAGGTAAGTGACCACCAGACACCAGGGACTGGGCTCAAAAATGTACCCATTAACCCATTCACTGCCATAGATCCGGGGATGTTCCCATTACCCTCTGCTCTGCCAGTGACCCAATCACTATTATTCTGAACTGATTTTATAGAGTGTGTCAGTGTGTGTGTGTGTGTGTGGGGGGGGGGGTGTGTATAATATTCCTTATCTGCCTTGGGCACCATGAGATCTTGGCAAACACAAAAAAAAATGCCGCCTGACCAGTTACTGTATGCTGCCTGACCAGCCCAGTATGCGCTGTTTGTTCTAGATGACACTGATTTGATGCACAGCTGTCAACAGTGGAAGGGTTAATGGATCCTCCAACATGAGAGATCTCATCAGCCTGAGGTGACAATCTAGTAATGATGTAGAAACCAGCGCCTGCAGGAGAGCTGCATACCTGACCCAAGGTTGCACCCGCCAAGCCCACTGTAGGTAACTGGACTGAATACAGGCTGGCTGACAGGCTTAGATACACAGCTCAGGAGACACGGCAGGATTAGATAAATAGCTCTGCAGACAGTATCACACATGATAGGATTAGATAAAATATCTCAGCACACAGTATCACACATGATAGGATTAGATAAAGTATCTCAGCACACAGTATCACACATGATAGGATTAGATAAAGTATCTCAGCACACAGTATCACACATGATAGGATTAGATAAAGTATCTCAGCACACAGTATCATGCATGACAGGCTTAGATGCTTTGTACCCCTGGATCTGTTGCTTTGATACTTTCCAGGGCTGGATACAGAAACATCAACTTGGGGGAGCCCTTTACGGGATGATCTGTAAATTTCAGATCGTAGCAAATGTGGCAGTGGCCTACATAAAAGGGCGCAGCTAAACAAATCCAGACCCCATATCATTATGTCAGACCCCAGACCTATAAATATCATGTTCAGTTTATTGTATCAGTAAATACGTCTCAGTAAATACTTCTCAGTAAATACATCTCAGTAAATACCTCTCAGTAAATACATCTCAGTAAATACGTCTCAGTAAATCTGTCTCAGTAAATGCGTCTATGTCATTTATGGTAGGTTTTTTTTTTTTTTTGTTAAACATACAATAATCCAGTTTACAGAGATATATCGCTATATACCTCTACATTATACATGGAAAGAGGAAGAATAAGACTGAGGCTTTTAGTCAGAGAAAATCCTCACATTTACAACAGGTCAGCCGGTGGGTGCTGCCTCCTGTACCAAAGGTCCTGGATTTGAGACTCCAGACAGACTTAATAGAAGAAATCATTGAATAGATCTGTACCCTTAGTAATGTCAGGGTGCCAGACCTCCGGGGGCATTTCCTACACTGTCTGTGTGGCTATCTGTGCCCTGCAGTAGGGAGAGGGGGCCAGAAATGGAGAATCTCCCGATAAAACAGGGAGTGGGTGCTGCAACCACAAATATCAGCATATCTAATATACATGGGTAGAAGCCATTTAGTGACACCAGGCATACAGAGTGAGGTAGGGGGTATCGAGTCCTGAGGCACAGTGCTATTTAAAGAGCCAGTGTCCAGTCTGCCTTATATCACATATAGTGACATTAGTTTCAGTTCATATTTCTGCTGCTGTCAGTGATGGGGACCCCGAGAACGCTTCTCACATCTCACATCACAAACGTTTTCTATGAGCCATGTTGTTATTCTGGCCGCCATGTTGGTCGGGGCACCATTGGCCAACATCATCGCTGCTGGGCCTCCACTCTCCAGTGACCGCTCCTTTCATGTCCATGGTCCACTTAGTCTTCTACATTACACAGTATCAGTCACAGAAGTGAATCGTGTCTACAAACAGCGCCCCTTAGGGGTCTACATGTCACCGCTCGTCAGTTGTGTCTATGAGGAATGAGTATCTACACGTCACTAATCCGACCTGTGCACACACATGAGCCGGCAGACACAGGTGACGTGCGGTGATAGAAGGGCAGCAGTCAGGTCCACGAATGCAGGTGGGTGTGGGGAGAGCAGGGGGTTAATACATCATAGGAACTGGAAATACTGCATTTTCGGGATTTATGATATTTGAGTAGGGCTGGCCCCGTGACAACCCACCCCCAAACCCAGGATCAAATATCCGCGCTGCTGGAGGGGGAATGATCCACAGAGCTGACACCTTCATCCACCCGAGACATTAAGACGTCATCACAGAGACTGACCCCCAGAGCTGACACTCCATACAAGACCTCGAAACCCCAACCTAAGGAGTTGACATTCCGTCCACAGCCTGAAAACCCCAGAGCAAGGAGCTAACACTCCCTACACAGCCTGACAATCTGACCAAGGACCTGCAAACTCTGTAATCCTAACCTGCAGAGCTGACAATCTGATCTACACCAAGAGGAGGACAACAAGTCTCAGCCAACCTCCTGTCAAGGCAACAAAACTTCCCAGACACAAAGGTAAATTATTATATGTATTATTTAGAAAAATGATGGCGTACACCGTGTGTAACTTCTATCTTAGCGGTCCACCTCTCTGTTGTTCCAGTCACCCAACAGACGCGAACACCGAAGAGACCACGCTAGTGTGAACCTAGTGTCAGCAAACAGTATCACACATAAGATTAGATACACAGTTCAGCAGACAGTATCACACATGATGGGATTAGATACACAGCTCCGCAGACAGTATCACACATGGTAGGATTAGATACACAGCTCCGCAATGGGTAACTAATACAGTTTTGCTTTTAGTCAGTTTTAATAAATCTGCCCGTGTCTCTGACATATTCTGCCCTGTAGATGGCGATGGTCACCGGTCTCATCCCCATCCTCCGCACAGCTGTGGAAGCTACCACGGATTACACAGGGAGGACCATGTGGTTTGGATTTGCAGTGATTCGCCTTCTCGCACTCTATGTATCTGAGATTCCTTGGGGTAAATTGGATCTGGACTTTGATTGTCGTGGCAACGAGACCTCGGAGTTCTGCCGTAAAGCGTGTTTCAATGAACACTTCAACATTCCGGTTGTCTCCTTGTGGAATAGCGCCTACGTCTTCTTTGTGGCATCCGTTCTCCTCATGGAGCTCTTCACCTCTCAGCTCCGCCATAACCTGACCAAGATGGCCATGAAGAAGAAGATGGCGCAGACCGAGGGGCCTCTAGTGGGGACCTGGTCTTCGGATTTTGCCCACAAGGACCTCATCCTGGACTTCCACTATCAGAGGTCGCTGCTGCTCCTCTACCTGATGTGTATCTTCCTGCGCCTGCTGGGGGAACTCGCCTTCCTGTACATCCTGTTTGGGTGGCATCTGCCACTGGTATCTGGGGACCCCATTGAATGCTCCACCCTGTTCTGCCCCGAACCCCTCACGTGTCTGGTGCGGTTTCCGGCAGAGAAACGCATGTCCCTCTATCTCCTCGGCTCACTCTCCACCCTCCTGGTTTTGTCCTGCATTGTTTTTGGACTCTATAGTGTCTGCCATTACTTGGCCAATTGTCGAACTCACCATGAGCAGTGATGGAAGATTCTTAACAGCCAGGATCATAGCGTGTACAGCTCTGGATGTGACTACTTTATGTAACAGCAGAATTGTGACTGTAGTTCTGGATGTGACTGGAGTATAATACATGTAACAGCAGAACTATGACTGCAGCTCTGGCTGTGACTGGAGTATAATACATGTAACAGCAGAACTATGACTGCAGCTATGACTATTACTGGAGTACAGCACTTGATACTGCAGCTCTGGATGTGACTACATGATGTAACGGCAGAACTGTGACTGCAGCTCTGGTTGTGACTGGAGTATAATACATGTAACTGCAAAACTATGACTGCAACTCTGACTATTACTGGAATACAGCACTTGTTACTACATGTGACTACATGATGTAACGGCAGAATCTTTTCTCTGTGGAGAAAATCGTGTACACCTGCAGACTTCCTCCACTTCATATTTATGCTTAAAACCTATAGCTCCGCCAAACAAGCCTATTTCATTGCTCTCATCTCTTCTCTCTCCTGTAACCCTAAAAGGCTCTTTGAAAATTTTCACTCCTTACTCACCTCTAAGGTGCAGGTGGCATTCACAGACCTCAGTGCAGAAGACCTGGCCACTTATTTCCATGACAAAATTGATAAGATCCGTCAGCAAATAACTGCCCAATCCCTAGGTGGCATTGATCCTCTCTCCAACTGCACTTCAGACTGTTCATTCTCATCTTTTGAACCTGTTACAGAAGAGGAAGTCTCTTTGCTACTTTCTTCTTCTCGCCCTACAACCTGCAGTAGTGACCTTTTTCCCTCACACCTTCTCCAGTCTCTGTCGCCTGCTGTCACGACTTACCTTACTAAAATATTTAACTTCTCTCTCTCTTCTGGAATTTTCCCATCTTCCTTCAAACATGCTGTCATAACCCCACTATTGAAGAAATCCTCCCTTGACCCGTCCTGTGCTGCTATCAACCTGTCTCTAACCTACCCTTCATCTCCAAGATCTTGGAATGTTTGGTCTATTCTTGTTTAATCTGCTATCTTTCTGCTAACTCTCTTCTTGACCCCTTACAATCTGGCTTCCACACTCTGCACTCTACTGAAACAGCCCTCACAAAAGTCTCCAATGATCTCCTGACGGCTAAATCTAATGGTGACTTCTCTCCTTATTCTTCTAGATCTCACAGCAGCATTTGACACTGTTGACCATCAACTCCTCCTCACTATGCTCCGCTCTGTCGGCACCACAGACACCGCTCTCTCCTGGTTCTCCTCTTATCTCTCTGACCGCACTTTCAGTGTATCATTTACAGGCTCTGTTTCTTCACCCCTTCCTCTTGCCGTCGGGGTTACTCAGGGCTCGGTCCTAGGCCCCCTGCTCTTCTCCCTCTACACGGCCCCCATTGGACAAACCATCACCAGATTTAGCTTCCAATACCGTCTTTATGCTGATGACACCCAATTATATACAGTGGGGAAAAAAAAGTATTTAGTCAGCCACCAATTGTGCAAGTTCTCCCACTTAAAAAGATGAGAGAGGCCTGTAATTGACATCATAGGTAGACCTCAACTATGAGAGACAAAATGAGAAAACAAATCCAGAAAATCACATTGTCTGATTTTTTAAGAATTTATTTGCAAATTATGGTGGAAAATAAGTATTTGGTCATCTACAAACAAGCAAGATTTCTGGCTCTCACAGACCTGTAACTTCTTCTTTAAGAGGCTCCTCTGTCCTCCACTCATTACCTGTAGTAATGGCACCGATTTAAAATTGTTATCAGTATAAAAGACACCTGTCCACAACCTCAAACAGTCACACTGCAAACTCCACTATGGTGAAGACCAAAGAGCTGTGGAAGGACACCAGAAACAAAATTGTAGACCTGCACAAGGCTGGGAAGACTGAATCTGCAATAGGCAAGCAGCATCATACCACTTAACAAGGTCCTTTCAACACCATACACTGGGTGTTATTCTTTACACTGGGTTTGTGCTGTCACTTAGTGTTCCGAAACTGCAAGTGAATCTGTTTTTGTCCAACGAAGATCAGATTTCTTACAGATTCTGCAAGATTTTGGGGCATTCTCTGGTAACAAAATCATCGGAATATTTTGAGAGCCCGGAGGTATAATTTACGTTATTGATCTGAGCCTTGGAGAGGCCCGCTCCTGGTGTAGGGACATGCAGGGACTCTAGTCCATACAGTATTACTGGCAAGCATAAGATCCATACTAAATCAGTGGATGTATACTGGCCATCAGACCCAATAGCAGCGCCACTGCTACAGTGTACAGAGCTGGAAGCTGTATTGTATACAGTATATGGAGACATACACTGTACTGGTGACACCAGAGAACTGCAGCTCTGATACCATTCACTTTAATAGGATCAGAGCTGCTTCCAGCTGTATACTTTCTATACAGCTTTGGTCAGATGAATTATCTAATCATTGCAGGGTCCGAGTATTGGACCCCAAGTGAACTGATACTGATAACCTATCCTGTGGATAGATCATCAGTATCAAGTATCTTGAGATGGACAGTCCCTTTAATAAACTCCTCCCATGCCTAATTTTGACAGTGGTGTAAATATAACCTAAAAGATATGAAGGATCCAATAAAACAAACACACCAAGAAAATAAAGCATTAGTGACATTCAGCTATTTGGGATGCTCTACAACACACATATATACACATACATCGTTCCACAGTCAACCCTAAGACTCATGAACACGCCTGGGGGAGTCACTCCTTCACCTTACAGCTTCATCCTCTTCCTGTCCTGTCTTTGGGCTCCTCTCTTTCTTATGGTTGGGATTCTAGAATTTGCACAGTTCAGTACTGTCCGACATGTTCTTGCTGCGGTTTCTTTGTCATTTCATGGATATCTTTTTGTATGTGTTGGGTTTTCTGTCCTATTTCCTGGAGTATTCCCAGATTTCCCTCTATTGTCTCTTCCTTGTTGTGAGGATCTCGGTGGAGCTTCTCTACGGTGAGTTGTATCTCTATTCTTGTAGTTATTCTTTTCCTGTTAGTCTCAGTTTCAGTTCTTCAATGGTCGCTACCATCTTCTGTATTTTCTCCTGTTCACTATCGTTGGGCTGATACTTCATATATGGATCTTTGTGAGGCTTCAGTATAGTGACCAGTGGCATGCTGCGTCCTACTGGTACCTGGTCTTTGCTGTCTTCCTTGTCACTGTCCTCCTTTGGAAAGATGGCGCTATTTCGTCTAAGTCCCCAATTTTCTCTTTGTAGCTTGTGTTTCTGTCTTATTTCTCTTAATTCTTCTTCCATTTTTTGCATATAGTTCTGCTGTTTATTACTTTGGAAGGAGATGTCCACCTTTTCAGCAGCCATAGACCTGCGATGAGATGTTTTTAGTCCCTCCGAATAATCAGCAATGTGAGGGGCAGACGAGTCATATTCGTTACTGAATTTCTTAAGAGAACGCCCTGAAGATGTAGGTTCAATGTCTTCATTATCGTCCGTGTAAATATTTTCACATGGATACGCTGTAGATGTGATTGATGATTCTCCAAAATTAGGCTCCGGATAATCTACATTGGGGGGGATACAAAGAAAGCAGCGGGTTATCTGCTATTCATTGGATCTGTAAATGTAAGAGGTTGTCCAAAACCAAAAATGAATGACCTATGGTAGTTGTGGAAGGGATGCTGGACCAACACCGATCTCAAATGTATGACCTATTCAAAGGGCAAGTAATTTATTCTGGGTCTTGTATAACCCGGTAAAGTCCAAGACTGTGACAACATTGCAATGGGAACCAACCGAGCCCCAGACATCTATCCTGCAATACTTGTACAATTTTTTTGTATACACTTTCTTTGTTTTTTGGATCTCTTGCTTTCCAATAAGTCCTGCTAATGTGATGGACACAGAGCTGCACGGCTCATTACACAACTCTGACAACTCGACTGTGACGAACTGTGCACCTGTCTGTCCATCATGTGAAGTTATTATGACAGTAAGTAGAGATTTTGACAACTCTACAAATGGCACATCACATTGCCATGCTAGACTTGGAAAACCATGTTTAGAAAAAGGATGACAGTTCTGCCACCAGAAATATCTGGGCTCCATGCAACTAAATAGTTAGGGCCCATGAATACTCTATGACAGATGTATCATTTCCTCTTGGATTAACACATCCCCAGATATGTGACATAAGATGAGCAGCTCTGAAAAAGAAACATGCTTTTGTGATATTTTGTCAGGAGATGTTTATGCTATATGTTTCTATATGCTGCCACCCAGTGGTTGTGATGTGAAATGCAGCCTGCAACATGTGTGAACGATGTAATAAATTTATATCATTAGAAAATTGTGGAAAGGTAATGGTTACAGATGGCTAAACCTCACGAGATTTGTTTTGCAAATATTCGCAAGGTTTGTGCACCTGTTTCATTTCAATCCATAAGTGCTCTGTGGTCGCTTCAGTCCCCAGATTATAATAATTGGAGGAACAGGGTAGGGGCAGAAAAGTGATAAGAACTGATACTCACCTGTCCCTACCTCTCCTGGAATCCCTCATGACATCCAGTACTCCCTTGGGGTCCTCTTTGGATGTCTTCTCATATCTTCTGGCCTCCTGGGTGATGTCACAGACCCCCACGTAAACACTGAGGCCCAGTCACAGGCCTCAACAGTCCCCCTGGACCTGTGACATCACCCAGGAGACTGGAAGATGACCAAAGAGGGCCATGAGTGAGCCCAAGGGATGAGGGAAGGTGAGTATCAGTTTTTATTTCTTACGTACCTCTCCTAATCCTCCGCTTATTATACTCTGGGATCTGAAAACACCTCAGGGTATAATAGAGATATGCGTGAAGCAAACCCCAAATGTGTCAGGTTCAGTTGGACGCAAAATTTTTGGAAAATTTGTATAAATCCTATTTGTTACAAACTGGGTTGCTCGTCTCTAGTAATGGTGGATACATCTGTATGAGCATATACCTGATGGGCATCTAAGGGAGAAGGCTGCACTTCTTTACAAGCACACTGACCTAGAAATGACGTAGAATAATCTGATGTTTATGTAACTTCTCAGGCCCAGGCACAGGAAAGTAGAATACTAAATGAGACCTGTGTATTTACACTGAAGCGGTGGGATCATGGTAGGAACCAGTTTTGCCCATTAATACCTTACAGAGTACCCTTTATTTTTCTATTGGCTCATGCTACATACCAGGTACCAGGAATTCTTCTCTTTGTGGTTCCTGAATAGACCTGCGATGAGGCCATATGATCGGCTCTGGATACATTGTTCCTGTTTTTAGTCCCTCCGAATAATCAGCACTTTTCCAAGTTAATTTGTGAGCGGCAGATGAGTCATATTCATTACTGAATTTCGTAAGAGAACGCCCTGAAGATGTAGGTTCAATGTCTTCATTAACGTCCACGTAAATATTTTCACATGGATACGCTGTAGATGTGATTGATGATTTTTCAAAATTAGGCTCCGGATAATCTACATTGGGGGAATACAAAGAAAGCAGCGGGTTATCTGCTATTCACTGGATCTGTAAATGTAAGAGGTTGTCCAAAACCAAAAATGAATGACCTATGGTAGTTGTGGAAGAGATGCTGTACCAACACCGATCTCAAATTTATGACCTATTCTAAGGGCAAGTAATTTATTCTGGGTCTTGTATAACCCGGTAAAGTCCAAGACTGTGACAATATTGCAATGGGAACCAACCGAGCCCCAGACATCTATCCTGCAATACTTGTACAATTTTTTTGTATACACTTTCTTTGGTTTTTGGATCTCTTGCTTTCAAATGAGTCCTGGTCATGTGATGGACACAGAGCTGCACGGCTCATTACACAACTCTGACAACTCGACTGTGACGAACTGTGCACCTGTCTGTCCATCATGTGAAGTTATTATGACAGTAAATAAATATTTTGACAACCCTACAAATGGCATATGACATCGCCATGCTAGACTTGGAAAACCATGTTTAGAAAAAGGATGACAGTTTCGCCACCAGAGATATCTGGGTTCCATGCAACTAAATAGTTAGGGCCCATGAATACTCTATGACAGATGTATCATTTCCTCTTGGCTTGACACATCCCCAGATATGTGACATAAGATGAGCAGCTCTGAAAAAGAAACATGCTTTTGTGATATTTTGTCAGGAGATGTTTATGCTATATGTTTCTATATGCTGCCACCCAGTGGTTGTGATGTGGACTGCAGCCTGCAGCATGTATTGACAATGTAATAAATTTATATCATTAGAAAATTGTGGAAAGGTAATGGTTACAGATGGATAAACCTCACGAGATTTGTTTTGCAAATATTCGGAAGCTTCATGCACCTGTTTCATTTCAATCCATAAGTGCTCTGTGGTCACTTCAGTCCCCAGATTATAATAATTGGAGGAACAGGGGAGGGGCAGAAAAGTGATAAGAACTGATACTCACCTGTCCTCACCTCTCCTGGTATCCCTCATGACATTCAGCACTCCCTTGGGGTCCTCTTTGGATGTCTTCTCATATCTTTTGGCCTCCTGGGTGATGTCACAGACACCCGACGTGACCACTGAGGCCCAGTCACAGGCCTCAACAGTCCCCCTGGGCCTGTGACGTCACCCAGGAGACTGAAAGATGACCAAAGAGGATCATGAGTGAGCCCAGGGAATGAGGGAAGGTGAGTATCAGTTTTTATTGCTTCCGCACCTCTCCTGGGCCTCCGCTTATTATACTCTGGGATCTGAAAACACCTCAGGATATAATAGTGATATGCGTGAAGTAAGCCCCAAATGTGTCAGGTTCAGTTGGACACAAAATGTTTGGAAAATTTGTATAAATCCTATTTGATAAAAACTGGGTTGCTTGTCTCTAGTAATGGTGGATAAATCTGTATGAGCATATACCTGATGGGCATCTAAGAGAGGCTGCTGCACTTATTTTTAAGCACACTGACCTAGAAATGACGTAGAATAATCTGATGTTTATGTAACATCTCAGGCCCAGAGACAGGAGAGTAGAATACTAAATGAGACCTGTGTATTTACACTGAAGTGGTGGGCACCATGGTAGGAACCAGTTTTGCCCATTCATACCCTACACAGGACCCTTTATTTTTCTATTGGCTCATGCTACATACCAGGTACCAGGAATTCTTTGCTTTGTGGTCCCTGCATTATGACTTTCTTCAGATTTTCCAAGTTCTCTGTGTTATTCTTTTTCTCATTGATCAGATACAGGTCCCTAGCTAGTCTACCAATGCTCGGCTGGCTTATCAGTATCCGCTTCTTCTCGGTTGGGCTGGTATTTGGTAGATCATCAACCACCACAATGACGTTTTCCTTACCTGTAGAAAATATACAGAATTTATACAAAGACCTTGCCGAAATGATGGTAATTGCCACAATTCACATGATATTTTTTACTCACCAAGATACTCGGAGAGTTCTTTGAGCTCCTCGTTGTACAAGGAGGAGCTGGTGTCGGTGATGTTGAGTGCTCCTTGTTTTAGTGTATGGTACAGGATGGCAAATGTGCAGTTTGGGAGCTCGGTGTAAAACCTTGTGGAATTATTAGAGATGTAGACGGCATGGACGTTGTCTGTTTCCATCATACACGTGGTCTTCAGCCAGTTCACCAACCACTCATAGTCACTTGGCGCGGACCTCGAAAAGATGCTGATTTTTAGATTTGTTTCAATGGGTTGTTCGAACTCTTCTTTCCAAGAAAAGTTCTGTCTGGATTCAGAAAACATGTCACCGCTTTCCTGAAACTAAAACAAGATTTTATGAACAGTCCATCGAGTCTAACCATATGAAGGAGTCAGTCTTAGCCATTTTTCATTTTTACATCTTCATTTTTGACTCCCTTACAAACGCCATGACTTTTTAATTTGTTCATTCACAGAGCTATACGAGGGCATATTTTTGTAGGACAGATTGTACTTTACAATTGTACCATTTCATGCTCCTTAAGATGTGCTGAGAAATTGGAAAAAAATTCAAAACTGGGCGGAATTACATTCACCATTTTCTTTTTGTTTTTGTGGTGTTCACCTTGCAGCAAAAATTAAGTTACTTATATTCTGTAGTGATACCAAATTTATATTTTTTTTTTATCTGTTGTTTATATAGTTTTAGTTATGTTTTAATACAAAAATTTTAAAAAATAAAAAAAAAATATTTGGGTCGCCATAGTCTGACTCTTTTTGTATTTCTGTGTACAGAGCTGTGTGAGATGCAATTTTTGCTGGGCAAGTTGCAGTTTTTATTTATACATTTTTGGGGTTTGTCTGACATTGGGATTGCTTTTTATTTCATTTTTTGGAGGCAAAACGGCAAAAAATGCTTGTTACGCCATTTTGGTATCCCACATATACTGTATTAGATAAATATCTTGATATTTTCTGACGGGGATGCCTGATATGTTTATGTTTGTTTTTGTTTATATCATTTTATATGGGATCTAAAGAAAGGGGGTTATCAGTTAAAATTCTATAATATTTCAATTTTTTAAAAATTTTACTTTTTACATTTTTTTCTGATAACTGATATGGTGATAGTTCTAGAATGGCCAAATGTGCAAAATGATATCAAGAGTCTATGAGAGTATATAATATACACTGAATGGACACTTTATTAGAGAACCCTGCCCTTTCATGGTTGCCACTCCCTTACACGGACATTAGAACGTGACCCTGAAGTGTAGCATAAAATCCAATGACAAGTTTTCTGTGGATTGGTTTCGGTGTGACTTTGGGTCTTCGAGACGGGGGCCTCCAATATAATTTGTAATATACAGAAGAACCCCCGAAAATTGTCTGAACTCATCAATGTAAGGCACAAAGACAGGAAGAAATTCATGCTTGATAGGACTTACACCAGACATTGTGGTGTCAACGTAGAGATCCTCAGTAGCTGTATATTTGTCAAAGACCTTAAGGAACTCTGCCCTCTTCTTATCAGCTTCTGCAATTTTGTCCCTTTTAGGAAAGAGGAGGATCTGAGACGACAGGCGCCTTAGGCTAGGTTGGTTACGCAGGATCCTCTGCTTCTCAGATTCAGAGCAATCCTCCAGATCATCCAACACCACCAGGACCTTATTTTTACCTGTAGAAGCAAAGTAGACAAGATGGCCATCATACAATAGAAGACATTGTGCGATAGGGCCCATAGCTGCTCTGTACACACACACACCTTACATGCCATATCTGGTCACCGGCAATCATTATAAGTTCTGGTCAGTCTCATACTTTGTTATTTTATTTCACATGTTTCTAAAATCTCCATATGTAGTTCACTATTTCAGCAGGCATTCACGTACTTAAAGAGGACCTTTCACGTCCTCATGCACATGCGGTTTTATATACCGCTAGAAAGCCGACAGCGTGCTCAATTCAACATCTCCCGGGGCTGGAGATATCGGTGTCGTTAGTTTTGGCACCGATCTCTGCCCACTGTCAAAAGGGCGTTCCTGACAGTCTAGCTGGGCTGTGAGGAACACCCCCTGACAGTACTCGTCCATAGACTTATACTGGGGGGGCATTCCTCACAGCTTAGAGTCATTGCTGAGAAGTAAGGAACCCCCCCCAGTACAAGTCTATGGACGAGTACAGTCAGGGAGGACGTTCCTCACAGCCCAGCTAGACTGTCAGGAACGCCCTTCTGACAGTGGGCAGAGATTGGTGCCGAAACTAACAGCACCAATATCTCCAGCCCCAGGGCACATAACGGGAAAGCCAACAGTGCACTGGATTCAGTGCACTGTCGGCTTTCTAGTGGTATATAAAACCACATGTGCATGAAGACCTGAAAGGTCCTCTTTAAGGGGAGTCTATCATTGGGAAAAATCACTTTTATAAAGGCTATTCCAGGCATACCTCTATTTTATTTTTCCTCCCAACAGTTCTTTCAAAACTCCAGTTTTTCTCCATATGCAAATGATCTTCACGGAGCACAGCCGTGTCTTCAGAATTTGAACGCTTCCGACTGGTTACAGCAACACCTCCTTCTTCTAAAATCATCCCTCCCTCTATTCTCTTGACGCGGCTCTGCTCAGAGCACAAGGATAATGCCCCCTGTGCTCCGTGAGTAGTGGTATGTCTGGAATAGCCTTTATAAAGGCTATTTTTAATATATACTTGCTTAAAATTTGATTTTCCCAATGATAGACTCCCTTTAAGACAAACCAAGGCTGGACAAGGGAGACACCAAGACTGGGCAGAGGAGAGCAAGACTGGACAGGAGAGATCAAGACTGGATTAAAAGACTAAGACTGGACAGAGGAGAGCAAGACTTGGCAAAGAAGACTAAAAATAGACAGAAGAGACTATGAGACTGGACAGAAGAAACTATGACTAGACAGAGAAGACTAATACTAGATAGGAAGGGAAGACCAAGACTGGACCGGAGAGACCAAGCCTGGATAGGAGAGGCAAAGACTATATGAAGAAGACCAAAACAAACCAAGACATAGCTGAGACCAAACATGGAGAGGTGAGACCAAGACTGGAAAGGGGAAATATAGACTGGACAGGAGAAACCAAAACTTGACAGAAGAGACCAAGACTGGACCAGGGAGACCAAGACTAGATAGGACAGACAAAGAATGAACAGTAGAGACAAGACTGGACAAAAGAAAGCCAAGGTTGGACAGGGGAAGCCAAGACTAGGTGGGGGAGACCAAAACGGGGCTGAGGAGATCAAATATGAACAGGTACAAACAAAAAGGGACAGAGGAGACCAAGACTGGACAAGATAAACCAACCACAGACAGAGGAGACCAAAGGTTGCCAACGTTTCTAGGTTGGGGCATGTAACATCTTCAGGAATGGAAAAGTAACATCAGTGAGTATAGATATAATTCTTTCATGTGAACTGCTTCTTCTGCTTCCACGGTCACTGACCACAATTTCTTGCTCATTGAGGGAAACAAAAACTTCAATGTATAAATATTGTAATAAATGTATAACTAAAGGCACATGGTTGTCCGTGCACCAGAAAAGCTATGACCAGGTGTAGATTGTCGACATAATTTATGTGAATTTCTAGAATAAATTTCAAAAAGTGATGAGAGAAACACAAAGTCTTTTTGTGCCATAATTTGAGTCTTTTGTACACCAGAAAACAGACTTAAAAGAGTTAGTAAATTGCCTCCATAATGTTTCATTAATGTATTAGTCCTCCTGGTCACAGATCTATATGAGGGCCACATAAGCATGGAGATGTCACCATTACCTAGAGTATGGGAGATAGATCGAAGTTCCTCCTCATACAATGCGTCATCTACATCAGTAATATTGATCTGTCCCTCACGTCTGGTGTGATACAAGATCACGACCGAGCATCTCTTCACTTTCTTCTTCCATTTTACCATGTTGTTGTTGGTGATCTGTAGATATTTCACATCGGACACATAGTCTCGAAATGTCCCTCCGATAAACATAATTAACCATTCCAAGTTCTTCCCAGAAGATCTGGAACTGATCCCCACAACACTGCAATAGAAGCATAGAAGATTGATGGAGGAAAAAGACCCCATGGTCGAGCATGTTTTGGGCTTGTGACTTTATGTTCATCTGTCACAGGACCATGCTGCAGCTAAGTCCCATTCAAAAGTCTGGGACTGAGCTGCTATACCAAGCACAGGCACTGTACAATGTATGGCACTGTGGTTGGTATCCAATGAAGAAGTCACAGTGTGCCTTTCAGTGCTGCAGCTTCTTCAAACCACCTGCTACCTCTGCACCCCATGCTGTTTGCATTAAGGGGTTTTCCAAGCTAATAGAAAATATAGAAAAAAATGCCTATAGTTGTCTAAAGGTTCAGCAGATGATGCCAACCTAGCTGGCAGTAGTAGGTATTCTTCATTTTCATTTTCTTGCCCAATTCTGTGCTGCACCTTTGTATTGATGCCACTAGGGCTTGCAGTGGGCTAGATTAATACATAAAGAACTCTATTTCCTGCAATTCTTCTCCCCTTTTACAGACATTGCCTCTATTTGCAGCAGGTTGCTAGACCCTTCTATTATAAGATGTAATGTAATGCTGTATATAGTCCCTGTCTGCGCTGATATTTGTTTTATTAATGTATTCATTATAATATAGTAGCTAGTGTGAAGTTATAAGGTGTTTCTGGATTCACAATATTGATAGCCTGTCTTTAGAATAAACCATCAATATTAGATAGGTACCCCTGCCATTCAGCTTAGTGAAGGGGCTGCGACGATGGGGGGGAGCGGTCCCTGGCTACAGCCCAAGTTAATAATTTTGGACTTTGTTCTTAAACATCCAGGTTCAGCCCACAATAAAGTAAATCTTGCAGATAAACACAAGGAAGAAAGGACAAAAACAAAGGTAAGTGGCTGATATCAGCAAAAGTTTTCCCTTTCCCTAGGTGTGTAAACAAGGACTGAGAGAGCGCACGTCACGCAGGTATACATGATACAAGCATTGTCTAATCTTCAGAGGATGCAAACCTGGAAGGGGGGGGGGGATTTATTAAGTCCTGCATCCTAGAAGCCTGGTATAAAAAAGCCGTAAAATAGGGATGCAACTTTTTACATTTTTAGAACACTCAGAAGTGGGTGGAAAAGTAGGGGTGGTAAGTCTCTCTAGCTGTCTGTATATCAGATTTATCAATATTTGGGGAGGAAAAGAAAGTGAAGTAACATCTTAGGACAGAAGTGTTAGATTTAAAGATGTGCCAAATTTATCAAACATTGTGCGACGTTACACAAAATCTGACTTTAACCTTCTGTTGGAATAATGTTTATTATTGCCTGTATTGCAACAACTACTGTTTATACGTTTATAACTGCATAAGCTTCTGTCTCTAGGCGTAGTGTTAAGTTGTTAATGAAGCTCTGTTAAAAAGGTAGGGGCCAGAGTAACAAAACCAGGAAGTTCCTCTCTGTTTTTTTTTTGTTTTGTTTTTTGTAGCTACAGCACAGAGCAGAGCACATGGAGCTCACAGACAAGTCGCTGAGAACACAAGTTACACAATACAGTGTATTATTCTTGTTCCTCAATAAATATCTGTTTACTGTTGAATGCCTCGACAGTCAAAGATTAATCCGCTGCCAACACCTTCAGTCCCTACAATCTCTCTACAAAATTACTCTGTGCTTCTCCTCCTAGACCTGTCCTCCACCTTCTTCATTACTCTCTGCTCCTCCTTCAATCCCTATCCTCCTCTGTCTACATTACTCTGTGATCCTCCGAGTCCTGTCCTCTGCCTTCCATATTACTCTGTGCTCCTCCTCCTAGTCATGTCCTCTGACTTCTGTATTGCTCTCTGCTCCTTATTCTAGACATGTTCTCTGGCTTCTCCTCCTAGTCCTGTCTTCTGTTATTTATCATTACTTTGCACTCCTCCTTCTAGACCTGTCCTCTGCCCTCTACATAACTCTCTGCTCCTCCTTATATACCTTTCATGTACATTCTACATTACTCTGTGCTCCTTCTTCTAGACATTTCCTCTTCTTTCTACATTACTCTGTGCTCGTCTTCTAGCCCTGTCCTCGTCCTTCTACATTACTCTGTGCTTCTTCTTCTAGACCTGTCCTAGGCCTTCTACATTACTCTGTGCTCCTCCTCCTAGACCTTTCCTCTGCCTTCTATATTACTCTATTCTTCTCCTCCTAGACCTGTCTTTGGACTTCTACATTACTCTGTGCTCTTCCTCCTAGACCTGTCCTCTGCCTTCTATATTACTCTGTGCTCCTCCTAATAGACTTGTGTTCGGACTTCTACATTACTCTGTGCTCCTCCTCCTAGACCTGTCCTCTGCCTTCTACATTACTCTGTGCTCCTCCTCCTAGACCTGTCCTCTGCCTTCTATATTACTTTGTGCTCCTCCTCCTAGACCTGTCTTTGGACTTCTACATTATTCTGTGCTCTTCCTCCTAGACCTGTCCTCTGCCTTCTACATTACTCTGTGCTCTTCCTCCTAGACCTATCTTCAGCCTTCTAAATTACTTTGTGCTCCTCCTCCTAGACCTGTCCTCTGCCTTCTACATTACTCTGTGCTCCTCCTCCTAGACCTGTCCTCTGCCGTCTACATTACTCTGTGGTTCTCCTCCTAGACCTGTCTTTGGCCTTCTAAATTACTTTGTGCTCCTCCTCCTAGACCTGTCCTCTGCTTTCTACATTACTCTGTGCTCCTCATTCTAGACCTGTCCTCTGTCCAGAGTGTCTATTAGCTATATCCTCCTCCTCTCCTCCTGCTTCCTAAAATTAATCATGGACAAAACCAAAGTTATCATCTTTCCCTAACTATTCATCAAGTGAAGGTGTCATGTTTTCCCCTGTCTTACAAGTCCTCCTTAGACCTCAAATCCAAGTCCTGATCTCCTCTCAAGTCTTTGAATTACCAAAACATACTTCATCATATCCTACCAGACTACAGAAACAAGTATCTATTGTACATGTGATCATATAGCTATAGGTTTCCAGCCTATATGTGATTACATATCTATAGGTGTCCCCTGTATATAATATATATCTATAGATATTCACTTTATATACTATAGACATATAGTAGATGTATCTGCTGTATATATTATATATCTATATGTATCCTCTGTATATGTGATTACATATCTGAAGGTATTTGCTGTATATATTATAGATCTAGATATTTCTGCTGTATATGTGATTAGATAGCTGTAGGTAGATATCCTCTGAATATAGATAGATCTAGATCTATCCGCTGTAAATATTATATATCTAGATGTACCTGCTGTATATGTGATTAGACATCTGTAGGTATCTGCTGTATATATTTTATATCTAGATGTATCCACTGTATATGTGATTAGATATCTGTAGTTATCCACTGTATATATTATATCTAGATGTATCCACTATATATGTGATTAGATATATGTACTGTACGTAACTTCTGTATATTATATAGCTATATGTACCTGCTGTTTATGTGATTAGAGATCTGTAGGTATCTGTTGTGTATATTATATATCCAGATGTATCCACTGTATGTATTATATATCCAGATGTATCCGCTGTATATGTGATTAGATATCTGTAGGTATCTGCTTTATATATTATATAATGCGATGTATCTGCCATGTATATGATTAGATATCTGTAGGTATCTGTTGTATATATTATATATCTAGATATATGCACTGTATATACAGTATTATATATCCAGATGCATCTCATGTATATGTGATTAGATATCTGTAGGTATCTGCTGTATATATTATATATCTAGATGTATCCACTGTATATATTATGTATCCAGATGTATCCACTGTATATGTGATTAGATATCTGTAGGTATCCATTTTTATATATTATACAGTACAGAACAAAAGTTTGGACACACCTTCTCATTCCAAGAGTTTTCTGTATTTTCATGACTATAAAAATTGTAGATTCACACTGAAGGCATCAAAACTATGAATTAACATGTGTGGAATTATTTACTTAACAAAATGTGTGAAACAACTGAAAATATGTCTTATATACTAGGTTCTTCAAAATAGCCACCTTTTGCTTTGATTACTGCTTTGCACACTCTTGGCATTCTCTTGATGAGCTTCAAGAGGTAGTCACCTGAAATGGTCTTCCAATAGTTTTGAAGGAGTTCCCAGAGATGCTTAGCACTTGTTGGCCCTTTTGCCTTCACTCTGCGGTCCAGCTCACCCCAAACCATCTCGATTGGGTTCAGGTCTGATGACTGTGGAGGCCAGGTCATCTGGCGTAGCACCCCATCACTCTCCTTCTTGGTCAAATAGCCCTTACACAGTCTGGAGGTGTGTTTGGGGTCATTGTCCTGTTGAAAAATAAATGATGGTCCAACTAAACGCAAACCGGATGGAATAGCATGCCGCTGCAAGATGCTGTGGTAACCATGCTGGTTCAGTGTTCCTTCAATTTTGAATAAATCCCCAACAGTGTCACCAGCAAAGCACCCCCACACCATCACACCTCCTCCATGCTTCACGGTGGGAACCAGGCATGTAGAGTCCATTCGTTCACCTTTTCTGCGTCGCACAAAGACACGGTGGTTGGAACCAAAGATCTCAAATTTGGACTCATCAGACCAAAGCACAGATTTCCACAGGTCTAATGTCCATACCTTGTGTTCTTTAGCCCAAACAAGTCTCTTCTGCTTGTTGCCTGTCCTTAGCAGTGGTTTCCTAGCAGCTATTTTACCATGAAGGCCTGCTGCACACAGTCTCCTCTTAACAGTTATTGTAGAGATGTGTCTGCTGCTAGAACTCTGTGTGGCATTGACCTGGTCTCTAATCTGAGCTGCTGTTAACCTGCGATTTCTGAGGCTGGTGACTCGGATGAACTTATCCTCCGCAGCAGAGGTGACTCTTGGTCTTCCTTTCCTGGGGCGGTCCTCATGTGAGCCAGTTTCTTTGTAGCGGTTGATGGTTTTGGCCACTGCACTTGGGGACACTTTCAAAGTTTTCCCAATTTTTCGGACTGACTGACCTTCATTTCTTAAAGTAATGATGGCCACTCGTTTTTCTTTACTTAACTGCTTTTTTCTTGCCATAATACAAATTCTAACACTCCATTCAGTAGGACTATCAGCTGTGTATCCACCTGACTTCTGAACAACACAACTGATGGTCCCAACCCCATTTATAAGGCAAGAAATCCCACTTATTAAACCTGACAGGGCACACCTGTGAAGTGAAAACCATTTCAGGTGACTACCTCTTGAAGCTCATCAAGCGAATGTCAAGAGTGTGCAAAGCAGTAGTCAAAGCAAAAGGTGGCTACTTTGAAGAACCTAGAATATAAGACATATTTTCAGTTGTTTACACTTTTTTGTTAAGTATATAATTCCACATGTGTTAATTCATAGTTTTGATGCCTTCAGTGTGAATCTACAATTTTTATAGTCATGAAAATACAGAAAACTCTTGGAATGAGAAGGTGTTCCAAACTTTTGGTCTGTACTGTATATCTAGATGTATCCCCTGAATATATGATAGATCTAGATATATCCACTGTATATATTATATATCTAGATGTACCCGCTGTATATGTGACTGTTATTAAAACTGTTCATTAAAGGTGAAATAAGAAGATGAGAAAAGGAGAAGAAAACCAGAATAGGATAGGATAGGATTACAGTATAAGACATGAGAAAAAAAGTCTTGGACTCACCTGGATCTGCCTCTGACGCTCATGTCGTGTTTCTGAGAGAGAAATATCTCTTATCTCCCTCTCTTTCTTTCTTGGGGTCACTGTCTCTTTGCCTACGTCTCTCTCTCTGTCTTCTGCTCCTCATTTGTCTCTGAATTGTTGTCTCACCACAGTCTCTTTCCCTCTCTGTCGGTCACAATCTCTCTTCCTCCTGTCATTCTCTCTGGATAGTTTCTGTTCTGTGTTCACATTTATCTCTTCGCCACACCTTGGAAGGCAGAGATACTTGAAAGTCCACGACTGCTACTTGCCAGGATCACGGAGGAGTCAGTTTGTGCAGCGTGGAGTCATCAGGTATCAGAGCGTCACAATCAGATCTGGAGACATCAGAGTCTAGACTCATGACAATGGAACCTGGTCTTGTAATATCAGACTTAGATCTCAGGTTGTCAGGATTCGATTTTGTGACACCAGTATCTTGCTTTGTGATGTTGAGATCAGGTCCCTATGGGAGAACAATTGGAAGAATGATGTACTAAGAGATGATGGAAGTGGTTTCCACCAGTGGCCATGTACAGTTGTGCCCGTCTTACCACGTTTTGGGACACCTCCTGTAATACCACACAGTCGATAATCCGGATGTGGATTTGCATTTGCTGTTTCGGTTTGGGAAATATCTGGGGGTTACGTTCATAAACCCTATAGGTCTCCCCACAGATAAAAGTCGCACACTGTTAGGTCTGGTGACCATGGAGTCCACAACCCTTTGCCCACTGTACATACTTACCATACAACAGGCGTATCCTCCTTTGGGCCATGCAACTTCATTGACATCTACACCAGCACATAACTCCTCTAGGTATCATTTATGCCAGTTTTGTGGTGTAAATGATGATAAATCCGGCATGAGCCTATAACTCGGCTCCCAACGCACCCTTGCCTCATCATCTTTTAAGAAAGTGTCAAGGGCGGGGTAAAACTATCTCTGACCATTTTCATTGCAACTGGTATTTATAAATCCAAAGTAGCGTAGACGATTAATAAATCTGCCCCATTGACTACACAATCTGCGTACCCGTAGCCGGGCACCAAAGCTATGTATGGGGTGCTCTTGTGTGAATTCTCCAGTAGTCAGGATCTATTGTCCTGCACATTAAGAAACCCAGTTAGATGGAGCCACACTTCATCGGACATGACGTATTGCCATGGGTCAAAAAGGCGTTTACGATCATATCCAGCAGCCAATAGTAAAATGTCACACACTTCTATTTAACCCCTTAACTTTTGCACGGCTTCAGGTGAAGCAATTTTGGTACACGCCGACATCTTGTGCTGATAAGATGATTTTCGCATTGACTTTCGCAACCTTCTCAAAATTCTCTCCAGAAGGCCTACAACGATGATGAGTTTGCACACACTGCAGCAGGGATTTTGGCCCGCTCCTCCATACAGATCTACACCAGATCTTCCAGGTTTTCGGGACTGTCTCCTGAGCTACATTGAGTTTCAGCTCCCTCCAAATATTTTCTATTAGGTTCAGGTCTGAAGACTGGCTAGGCTTGTCTAGGACCTTGAAATGCTTCTTACAGAGTCACTCCTTAGATGCCCTGGCAGTGTGTTTCAGGTCATTGTCATTCTGGAAGACCCAGCCACGACCCATCATCAATGCTCTTCATGAGGGTAGGAGGTTGTTGGCCAAAATCTTGCAATACATGGCCCCATCCATCCTCCCTTCAATACAGTGCAGTCGTCCTGTCCACTTTGCAGAAAAGCACCCCCAAAGTATGATGTTTCCACCCTCAGCATGTATAGAGGGTTTACAGAACAGGGGAGGATAGTAGAATATTATAGAGGATGATAGTAGAATATTATAGAGGAGGATAGTAGAATATTACAGAGGAGGATAGTAGAATATTACAGAGGAGGATAGTAGAATATTATAGAGGAGGATAGTAGAATATTACAGAGGAGGATAGTAGAATATTACAGAGGAGGATAGTAGAATATTACAGAGGAGGATAGTAGAATATTACAGGGGAGGATAGTAGAATATTACAGAGGAGGATAGTAGAATATTATAGAGGAGGATAGTAGAATATTACAGGGAAGGATAGTAGAATATTACAGGGGAGGAAAGTAGAGTATTACAGGGAAGGATAGGAGAATATTACAGAGGAGGATAGTAGAATATTACAGAGGAGGATAGTAGAATATTACAGAGGAGGATAGTAGAATATTATAGAGGAGGATAGTAGAATATTATAGAGGAGGATAGTAGAATATTACAGGGAAGGATAGGAGAATATTACAGAGGAGGATAGTAGAATATTACAGGGGAGGATAGTAGAATATTATAGAGGAGGATAGTAGAATATTACAGAGGAGGATAGTAGAATATTATAGAGGAGGATAGTAGAATATTACAGAGGAGGATAGTAGAATATTACAGAGGAGGATAGTAGAATATTACAGAGGAGGATAGTAGAATATTAGAGAGGAGGATAGTAGAATATTACAGGGAAGCATAGGAGAATATTACAGAGGAGGATAGTAGAATATTACAGGGGAGGATAGTAGAATATTACAGAGGAGGATAGTAGAATATTACAGGGGAGGATGTACAAATACATGATGGGACAGCATAAAGAACTTTCTAATGATCTTTTTACACCTAGGCCAGTGACAGTGACAAGGGGACATCCTCTATGACTGGAGGAGAGAAAGTTTCACCAGCAACTTAGACAGATACTATGGAACTCACTGCCCCAGGAAGTGGCGATGGTGGATTCATTGTGCAAGTTGAAGAGGGCCTGGATGTCTTTCTTGAACAGAACAATATTACAGGTTATGGGTTCTAGATTTTGTTACGAACAAGTTGATCCAGCGTTTTATACTGATTGCCGGATTGGAGTTGGGAATTTTTTTCCCCTGACATGAGGCAATTGGTATCAGCCTCATGGGGTTTTTGCCTTCCTCTGGATCAACACTGTGGGGTTATAAAATGGACTTGATGGACCGGTGTCTTCACCCAACCTCATCTACTATGTAACTATAACTTTACTGATGGTATGTGCATAGATAATCCAATGCCTCTGTAATCACAATGTTGAAGATAGTTTCAGGGATCTTTACCGAATGCATTATGGCAGATATTAACAACCTGACCAACACAGTGCAGACACATTAGTTCACTAGACACGTAAGTTCACACCGGTCATCAGCTCCCCCTCCCCTCAGGATTTGTCAGCTCTTGCTTCCCCATGAACATTTATAACTCCTACAAGCATAAGGATAGATAAGATAAGGAAGATTAGACTACCAAGTTAACACTAGGTTCACACTAGTGTTTGGCCCTATGTTGTTTGGATCCATATGGGGACCCGAAAGACGGAGAGCCTGTCCACTTAAAAAGTGGTTACCCACGGACCCTATAGACTATAATGGATCTGCCAGGTGTCCTTCGGTTTTCTGCTGGTTTTATACTGAAGCCTGTGGAGAGAAAAGTCCTCCTTGTACGACTTTTCTCTCCGCCGATTTTAGGTGAAATTTCCTATGGAGCCTCCAACGCAGAAGTGAACCTAGCCTAAGTGAGTTGTAACTTCTTCAGTATGCTTCCAAAGTCAGGCAGTTCTTGGCCGTCCGAGGCTCCCACCGTGTGTAAGAAGAGCTCTGCTTATTAGTGATGCAGTAGGCCTCGCTCCTCCAGTCAGCGTTCCCTTCGGAGAGCATTACTTGTCTCCCTCCTTCTCTGCTCTGTCACCCATCCATCCCGCTCATTTCAGAAAAGATGCCAATTTCTATAGTACGTAGCAGAGGGACGCAGGGTGCCCCTGTGGTGATGGGGGTGACCAGTTTGCCCCCCCCCCAATGCTGGCCCTGATTAGTAGTAGTCCTAGTAGTAATTTATAGGGCTGTATTCACATCTGTGGCATTCACTGCGATTTCCCGTTCTGTCAGAAAACCAGAATGAACCTCAGACAGATCCATCCAATGACAGTCACCAACAGAGCCCGACAGATCCCTCTGACTATAATGGAGTCTGTCAGGATTTCTGATGTAATCTGTGCTGGAGGGTCCTGATGAAACAGATGTGAGCCTAGTAGTTCAGCAGGTTGTCAGTGATCAGTATTTTGTCAGTGATCAATACGTTCCAATGGTCAGTAGTGACTAACCCCTTAAGGACACAGGGTAGTTTGCACCTTCATGCTCAGAGACATTTTTCATTTGTTCCTTCTCCGCCTGCCAAAATTCACAACTTCTTTATTTTTCTGCCCACATAACCATGTGAGGGCTTATTCTTTGTGTGACAAGTTGCACTTTTATTTGGCACCATTTTGGGGTACATATAATGCTTTGATTTGCTTTTAACATTTTGTGGGGTCTGTGTCAAAAAAAACACCCTACAATTCAAATATTATTTTTTTGTTTGTATGGACTTATAATAATAATAATAATAATAATAATAATAGTCCTTTAATAGTCCCACAATGGGGAAATTCAGTACTTATGTACTCTGCATTAAAATTGACCTCTGTCCGGCGGGTCACTACGATTACGACGATAATATCTTTATATAGGTTTTATTATGTTTTACCAGTTTTGCAAAAATAAACAATTTGCAGGGCGTCACCGTATTCTGATGTCCATAATATTTTTATTATTTGGTGATGGGTTCTTTTTTTCCAGGGCAAGTTGTAGTTTTTATTGGTACTGTTTTCTTTTTAACCTTTTCGATCATTGGTTTACTGCATTTTTTCAGGAAAGCAAGGTGACCAAAGCACATTAGTTTGCACATTGTGGTATTTTTTTTAACTGTGTTCACTATAAATATGTAAATAAATTCATATATACATATATATATATATATATATATATATATATATATATACATATATATAGTGCGGGAGCTGGAGGCAACACCATGGGATACTCCATGTGTTCTCTTCCTGTGACTGGAATCATCAGCATGGGGTCCGGCAGATGAAGACCGATCCTGAGATTTAGTGGTGCCAGTGTCGGCCACCAATAGAGATGTGGCGCAGTTTTACCTCAGTCTCTCTCGGTATAGCCCCTATAACCTATAGTTTTCAGTTATACAAAACAAGAATTTCCCCAATTATCATTAAATTCACAGAAACTTCCTTATAACCTCCAGACACGAGATCTCTGCATCTCCACGGAGTAAAGTACAAGTCGTCCCTGGACTGTGACCAGTTCTACCAGTAATAAACCAGTAACAAGAACTGCAGACTTTATACATAACTTGTACAGTCTCTCTTATAAATCTGACCCCGGAAATACAAATAAGTCACCCATAATGGTCTGTGTATGAGGTGACGTAGATGACACAGCTCAGACAAATGTTTGTCAGTCCAATGTATTAAATTTTTTATTTTTTTTTAACAAAAAAAAACAAGTGTGCTTTAGCAATGATGATTTCTTACCACTAGGTGTTGCCATCATACCACTTCTAACCATTTCTAGGGAAACACTATATACTTACCTGTCCATTCGGTCAGGGATCCAGTGAGTAGTCTCCGATCTTTCTTTACCTTCTGCCTGTGCACGTGCACTTTAGAGAACCGATGGCTGATACTCTGGGCTCACTGCTCAGCCTCTGAAGGGATACTGTACAGGCCAAAGGTCAGGAAGACCAAGGACCCGAACGGTGACCCCGGTGACAGAAAGGCAAGTAGAGTGATTGTTATTTAAAGCCTCTCTACGCCATAAACGAGACAACCGGAACACCCCTTTAAGTGTTCACTATTCTAATACACTGGGCCTCTGCTGCCACCTGGTGTCTCTAAGCTGAAAGTACAATTATGTTTGTATTAGGCCGGGGCCCCACATGGCATAAACGCCGCGGTTTGCAGTCCCATTGCAGACAAATAAGTGCAGTTGAAATACTGCGATTTGGAAATCGCAGCATGCCAATTATACCTACAGAAACGCTGGCAGTTCCCCTATAGGTATAGAAAGTTCGCAGAGGAAAACTTTGTGGGCTTTCTGTGAAAAGCGCTGCGGCCCGCTACATAGGGCCTTAGCCTTAAGAGGGTTTCTGAGACATTGATGAGCTCGGCTTAGGACAGTTCATCAGTATCAGACTGAAGGGGTTCTGACGCCCGCCAACCCCACGACCAGCTGTCTGAAGGGACTACAACATGAGAATGAGCACGTCACTGTACACTGTACATTGTATAGTGGCTATGCTTGGTATCGCAGCTCAGGCCCATTCACTTGTATGGGACTGAGCTACCAACAGGCCACATGAGGCATGAACAGAGCACCGCTGCCGCTTCAATCAGCTGATGTGTGGGGGGATAGGTGGGATGCAGCCAAGTTCTGCCGATCCTAGGTAGAGCTAGAAGCCATGTTTTCCGACTTGTAGGCTACAAGTTCCCTCCCAGGAATGTAGGGGCCATTAAACTTCACAGGGGCACTGAGAGGGCCATTACAATGTGTGAGGGCACTGAGGGGGGCCATTACACTGTGCGGAGGCACCAAGGGAGCCATTACACCGTGCGGGAACACTGAGGAGAGCCATTACACTGTGCGGGGTCACTCAGGAGGGCCATTACACTGTGCAGGGGGCACTGAGGGGGGCCATTACACTGTGCGATCACACTGAGGAGAGCCATTACACTGTGCGGGGTCACTCAGGAGGGCCATTACACTGTGCAGGGGGCACTGAGGGGGCCATTACACTGTGTGATCGCACTGAGGGGGCCATTACACTGTGTGATCGCACTGAGGGGGGCCATTACACTGTGCGGAGGCACCAAGGGGGCCATTACACCGTGCAGGAACACTGAGGAGAGCCATTACACTGTGCGGGGGGCACTGAGGGGGCCATTACACTGTGTGATCGCACTGAGGGGGGCCATTACACTGTGCGATCACACTGAGGAGAGCCATTACACTGTGCGGGGTCACTCAGGAGGGCCATTACACTGTGCAGGGGGCACTGAGGGGGCCATTACACTGTGTGATCGCACTGAGGGGGCCATTACACTGTGTGATCGCACTGAGGGGGGCCATTACACTGTGCGGAGGCACCAAGGGGGCCATTACACCGTGCGGGAACACTGAGGAGAGCCATTACACTGTGCGGGGGGCACTGAGGGGGCCATTACACTGTGTGATCGCACTGAGGGGGCCATTACACTGTGCGATCGCACTGAGGGGTCATTACACTGTGCAGAGGCACCAAGGGGAGCCATTACACTGCGCGGAGTCACAGAGGGGGGCCATTACACTGTGTGAGGGCACTGAAGGGAGCCATTACACTGCGCTGAATCAACAAGGGGGGCCATTACACTGTGTGGGGGTACTGAGGGGGGGAAATTACACTGTGTGGGGCACTGAGGGGGGGCAAGAACACTGTGTGGGGCACTGGGGGGGGGCAATTACACTGTGTGGGGGCACTGAGGGGGGGCAATTACACTGTGTGGGGTACTGAGGGGGGCTATTACACTGTGTGGGGCACTGAGGGGGGGCAAGAACACTGTGTGGGGTACTGAGGGGGGCCATTACACTGTGTGGGGCACTGGGGGGCCCATTACACTGTGTGGGGCACTGGGGGGGCAATTACACTGTGTGGGGCACTGAGGGGCAGCCATTACACTGTGTGGGGCACTGAGGGGGGGGGCAAGAACACTGTGTGGGGCACTGGGGGGGGCAATTACACTGTGTGGGGGCACTGAGGGGGGGCAATTACACTGTGTGGGGTACTGAGGGGGGCTATTACACTGTGTGGGGCACTGAGGGGGGGGCAAGAACACTGTGTGGGGTACTGAGGGGGGCCTATACACTGTGTGGGGCACTGGGGGGCCATTACACTGTGTGGGGCACTGGGGGGGCAATTACACTGTGTGGGGCACTGAGGGGAGCCATTACACTGTGTGGGGCACTGAGGGGGGGCAAGAACACTGTGTGGGGCACTGGGGGGGGCAATTACACTGTGTGGGGCACTGGGGGGGGGCCATTACACTGTGTGGGGCACTGGGGGGGGCAATTACACTGTGTGGGGCACTGGGGGGGGCCATTACACTGTGTGGGGCACTGGGGGGGCAATTATACTGTGTGGGGCACTGAGGGGAGCCATTACACTGTGTGGGGGTACTGAGGGGGGCCAATACATTATGTGGGGACATAATTTATATAAGGGTAACATTGTGCTGGACAGGGGACACTGAGGAGGATGCTCCAAAATGGGGTGTGGCCTGAAAAATTTTCTAATTTTCCTGACACACTTTGCACACCCTCTACAAGTCCCAGTGTAGCCTGCAGATACTCTCTGTCACCTGTGTGGGCTGATACTGTGCACTATTATGTAACTGTCATGGTCTCTATGAGTCGTCATGTGTTGTGGCGCCATCTGGTGGAGAACCAGTATGACTGCGCTGGTCACATGACATTCATACCTATATAATGAATAGAAACGGTCTATTTAATTGTTCAGGATGGGAAAGAATATGCAAATAAGTCTTCTTGGGTGGAAAATGGAAAACTTTTCCTCTAGCGCCACCTGCAGATCAGCACGGGCCTTCAGGAAGTGACATGACTTGGGATATAATGCAAACCAGAATATTTCCTCTAAAAGGAAGAGAGACACCTCTGTAGACCACTACATCAGGATTATTGCTCCTCAGCAGTGTGAGGCCGGGGGTTCTGGTTTGGCTATTGATTTTTTCCCACAGCCAGTCACCTGGCTCCGCTCATCTAAGGTACAGGAGGAGACAACTGTACCTGAATTATACTCGAATAGAGTTCAAAATGTTAACGCTGACATACAAAACCATCCACAACCTGTCCCCTCCATATATCTCCGACCTAATCTCCCACTACCTGCCCGCACGTAACCTCCGATCCTCCAAAGATCTCCTACTCCGCTCTGCTCTTATCCGCTCTTCACACAACAGTCTCCAAGACTTCTCCTGTGCATCCCCCATACTCTGGAACTCATTACCAAGACACATCAGACTGTCCCCCACAGTCACAAGCTTCAAGAAGGCCCTGAAGACTCACCTATTCAGGAAGGCCTACAACCTCCAATAACACTACTGTCACCACACCATCATCTGTACAGCCTCTACCCCCACCTTCTGTCTCTATCCCTCTTCCCTCATAGATTGTAAGCCCTTGCGGGCAGGGCCCTCTATCCCACTGTACCAGTTGGTCACTGTTAGTATTGTATTTGTTTTGTATACTTTGTGTACTGTATGTAAACCCTTAAATGTAAAGCACCATGGAATTAATGTAATAATGTACATAGCACCTTGGAAATAATATAATAATGTCCATCACCATGGAATTAATATAAAAATATACCGTACCATGGAATTAATATAATAATGTACATAGCATCATGGAATTAATATAATAATGTACAGCACCTTGGAAATAATATAATAATGTCCATCACCATGGACTTAATATAATAATGTACAGCACTGTGGAATTAATATAATAATGTACAGAACCATGAAATTAATATAATAATATACCGTACCATGGAATAAATATATTAATGTGCAGAGCATCATGGAATTAATATAATAATGTCCAGCACCTTGGAAATAATATAATAATGTCCATCACCATGGAATTAATATAAAAATATACCGTACCATGGAATTAATATAATAATGTACAGCACCATGGAATTAATATAATAATGTACAGCACCTTGGAAATAATATAATAATGTCCATCACCATGGACTTAATATAATAATGTACAGCACTGTGGAATTAATATAATAATGTACAGAACCATGAAATTAATATAATAATATACCGTACCATGGAATAAATATATTAATGTGCAGAGCATCATGGAATTAATATAATAATGTCCAGCACCTTGGAAATAATATAATAATGGACAGCACTATGGAATTAATATAATAATGTACAGAGCATCATGAAATTAATATAATAATGGACAGCACCATGGAATTAATATAATAATGTTCAGCACCATGAAATTAATATAATAATGTACAGAGCACCATGGAATTAATATAATAATGGACAGCACCATGGAATTAATATAATAATGTACAGAGCACCTTGGTATTAATATAATTGACAGCACCATGGAATTAGTAGAATAATGGACAGCACCATGGAATTAATATAATAATGGACAGCACCATGGAATTAATATAATAATGTACCGTACTATGGAATTAATATAATAATGTACAGCATCTTGGAATTAATGGTGCTCTATAAATAAATAATAATAATAATACTCAGACTATAGAGGAAAAATAAAGACCCTTGCAGTGACACTTGTTCTCCACCAGATGGTGCCACAACACATGGGAAGTGATAGGAGACATGTCGGCTGTGACTACTGGTAACAAGTAAACATGATGCGTCATGTGACCGGTGTTACTATGTGGGGTCCTCCCTGTTCTCGTTACCATAATAAAACGTTTCCATCCACTAATAATGATCAGATGGACCTGGAAGGGGGGGGGGGAATCTGGAAATCATTAGATACATTAGACATTAGATACATGGTGACCGACAATGATAGTAGGGAAGACGAGGATGGCGAAGGATATGAGGGATATAACTACCAGACTCCTCACTAAGAGCAGGCACTGTTTATGGGAATATTCCTGCACTATTCATGTGCTCACTTTGGTACTACTTATGGGGGCACTCTGGCACTGTTTATAGAGGCCTTCCAACGCTTATTACGGGGGCCCTCCGGAACTGTTTATGAGGGCACTCAGGTACTATTTACAGGTGCAGTCCAGCACTATTTATGGGGGGCACTCTAACACCACATTTCACCCATCCTGACTCATTCTTGCTGCTGACACTGTTTACGGGAGCATTCCTGTGCTGATTATGGGGGCACTCCTGCATTGGTTATGGGGGTGCTCCTGCACTGTTTATGGGGCGGTCCTACACTGGTTATGGGGGTGCTCCTACACTGTTTATGGGGCGGTCCTACACTGTTTACGGGAACACTCCTGCACTGTTTATGGGGTGTTCCTGCACTGTTTACGGGGTTCTCCTGCATTATTTACAGGGACACTCCTGCACTGTTTATGGGGTGTTCCTGCACTGTTTACGGGGTTCTCCTGCACTATTTACAGGGACACTCCTGCGCTGTTTATGTGGATGCTGCTGCACTGTTTACAGGGGCACTCTAACACCACATTTCACCCACCCTAAGTCATTCTTGCTGCTGGCAGTCAAGGCATACATTATGCTTGTGTCTTGGCCCCTGCTGTACGGCCCCCCATAGTCCCTGCAGGGGTCTGGTGTGAGGAGAGGACAGGCTGAGCCTCTGCCAGCACCGCAGGCGCACACATGACTGGGTGAAGTGGGTGACTCTAAAGGTTGGGTGACCACGTTACTATTTTGGAACTCAGAACCTGTGACTGCTGCACATTCTGGCCATATACACTGCTGACACAGGAGACCTCCCACCCCACCCAGGTGTATCTCAGCTGAGGCTCCTCACCCGTCCCTCAGGTCATATAACTTTTTGTATCTCACCAGCAGGGTCCAGAAATGGATGCCAGATATCTGGGGGAATTCTGTGGCCCCTGGGTAAATTCTTTAGATTCCGGGCGTGCCCATCATATTATCAGGGTGGCCACAGGTGAGGTGCGGGCATATGACATGACTCCGATATCCGGCAGATCTTCTCACACTTCACCCCCCACAATCCGCCCTTCAGTTATCTCTTCTGTCTTTATCTATAGATGTATACAAGTCTCACTGAGTCCTAGACTAGCAATATACAGAAGGTTTGAGGGAGGGCACGAGAGAGTACAAGGGAGGCCTTCTTCACATTCTCTCCTGCCCTTCCTTGCATTCTTCCTCACACTCTCTCCTGCCCTTCATCACAGTTATCCTCAAACTCTTCCTCACATTCTCTACTGCCCTTCCTCACAGTCTTCCTCAAATTCTTTTCTGCCCTTCTTCACGCTTTCTCCTGCCCTTCCTCTCATTTTCTCCTGCCCTTCCTTGCATTCTTCCTCACACTCTCCCTTACTCTCTCTCCTGCCCTTCCTCGCACTCTTTCCTGGCCTTCTTCACACTCTCTCATGCCCTTCCTTGTACTCTCTCCTGCTCTTCGTCACAATCTCTCTTGTTCTTCCTCGCACTCTTCCTCACGCTTTCTCCAGCCCTTCCTCACATTGTCTCCTGCCCTTCCTCCCTCTCTTCCTTACACTCTCCCTCACTCTCTCTCCTGCCCTTCCTAACACTCTCTCCTGCCCTTCCTTGCACTCTCTTCCCTTCCTTACACTCTCCCTCACTCTCTTTCCTGCCCTTCCTCGCACTCTTCCTCACAATATCTCCTGCTCTCCTTGCATTCTTCCTCACACTGTCTCCTGCCCTTCCTCGTACTCTCTCCTGCCCTTCCTCGAACTCTCTCCTCCTCTTCGTCACACTCTTCCTCACACTGTCTCCTGTCCTTCCTCGCACTCTCTCCTAACCTTCCTCACACTCTCTCCTGACCTTCCTCACACTCTCTCCTGTCCTTCCTCGCACTCTCTCCTGACCTTCCTCACACTCCCTCCTGTCCTTCCTCGCACTCTCTCCTGACATTCCTCACACTCTTTCCTGACCTTCCTCACACTCTCTCCTGCCCTTCCTCGTACTTTCTCCTGCCCTACCTCGAACTCACTCCTGCTCTTCGTCGCACTCTTCCTCACACTTTCTCCTGTCCTTTCTCGAACTCTCCTACTCTTCCTCGCACTCTTCCTCACACTTTCTCCTGCCCTTCCTCACACTGTCTCCTGTCCTTTCTTGCACTCTCTCCTGCTCTCCATCACACTCTCTCCTGCCCTTCCTTACACTCTCTCCTGCCCTTCCTCGTACTTTCTCCTGCCCTACCTTGAACTCACTCCTGCTCTTCGTCGCACTCTTCCTCACACTTTCTCCTGTCCTTTCTCGAACTCTCTTCTACTCTTCCTCACACTTTCTCCTGCCCTTCCTCACACTGTCTCCTGTCCTTTCTTGCATTCTCTCCTGCCCTTCCTCACACTCTCTCCTGCTCTTCCTCACTCTCTATCCTGCCCTTCCTGGCACTCTCCCTCACTCTCTCTCCTGCTCTTCCTCACACCCTCTCCTGCTCTTCCTCACACTCTCCCTCACTCTCTATCCTGCTCTTCCTCTCACTCTCTCCTGCTCTTCCTCTCACTCTCTCCTGCCCTTCCTCACACTCTCTCCTGCTCTTCCTCTCACTCTCTCCTGCCCTTCCTCACACTCTCTATTGCTCTTCTTCGCACTCTTCCTCACACTCTCTCCTGCTCTTCCTCACACTCTCTCCTGCCCTTCCTCACACTTTCTCCTGCCCTTCCTCTCACTCTCTCCTGCCCTTCCTCACACTCTCTATTGCTCTTCCCCACACTCTCTCCAGCTCTTCCTCGCACTCTTCCTCACTCTCTATCCTGCCCTTCCTGGAACTCTCCCTCACTCTCTCTCCTGCTCTTCCTCACACCCTCTCCTGGTCTCCCTCACTCTCTCTCCTGCTCTTCCTCACACCGTCTCCTGCTCTTCCTCTCACTCTCTTCTGCTCTTCCTCTCACTCTCTCCTGCCCTTCCTCACACTGTCTCCTGCCCTTCCTCACACTCTCTCCTGCTTTTCCTCACACTCTCTCCTGCCCTTCCTCACACTTTCTCCTGCTCTTCCTCACATTCTCTCCTGCTCTTCCTCACACCCTCTCCTGCTCTTCCTCACACTCTCTATTGCTCTTCCTCACACTCTCTCCTGCCCTTCCTCACACTCTTCCTCACACTCTCTCCTATTCTTCCTCACACTTTCTCCTGCCCTTCCTCACACTGTCTCCTGCCCTTCCTCACACTCTCTCCTGCCCTTCCTCACACTCTCTATTGCTCTTCCTCACACCCTCTTCTGCTCTTCCTCTCACTCTCTCCTGCTCTTCCTCTCACTCTCTCCTGCCCTTCCTCACACTCTCTCCTGCTCTTCCTCACACTCTCTCCTGCCCTTCCTCACACTCTCTATTGCTCTTCCTCACACCCTCTTCTGCTCTTCCTCTCACTCTCTCCTGCTCTTCCTCTCACTCTCTCCTGCCCTTCCTCACACTGTCTCCTGCCCCTCCTCACACTCTCTCCAGCTCTTCCTCACACTCTCTCCTGCTCTTCCTCACACTCTCTCCTGCTCTTCCTCACACTTTCTCCTGCTCTTCCTCACACTTTCTCCTGCCCTTCCTCACACTGTCTCCTGCCCTTCCTCACACTCTCTCCTGCTCTTCCTCACACTCTCTCCTGCTCTTCCTCACACTCTCTCCTGCCCTTCCTCACACTCTCTATTGCTCTTCCTCACACTCTCTCCTGCCCTTCCTCACACTCTTCCTCACACTCTCTCCTGCTCTTCCTCACACTTTCTCCTGCCCTTCCTCACACTCTCTATTGCTCTTCCTCACACTCTCTCCTGCTCTTCCTCGCACTCTTCCTCACACTCTCTCCTCAGCTGCTGTTGTTGGATCTGCTCTAATTATAATGCCCTCCTTCCCTTCCTCTGGTCTCCTTTCATCTCTCTCCTCTCTTCACCTCTCACTTTTTCTCTTGTAACTTTCCTCATTCCTCCGTCCTCTGCTCCCCTCTCACTCTCTTCCCTCCTCCTTTCTCCTCCGCCCTTCTCTTCTCGTCACAATTCTGGGGGTGGATGAAGGAAATGGGACAGACCTAAAGCTTATGGATTCAGGATACCGAGACTGAGTCATTCATTCCTGTACAGGGAGAGAGAGGAAGACAGAGAAAGAGTGAGTGTGAGGACAGAGACTGAAGGCACAGGAAAGAGACCACAGAGAAGAAGAAGAGACAGAGGGATAGAAAGTGAGAAAGAGGGAGAGACAGAGGGATAAAGAAAGAGAGGATTAAAGAGACAGAGGGTTAAAGGGATAGAGAGAAAGAGATAGAGGGAGGTCTCGCAGTGACTCACTCATTCCTCCAGACAGCTAGAGACAGGCAGACAGTTCAGAGCTCTGTGCCAGGACTTAGGAAAGTGACTCATTCATTCCTTAGGAGAAAGCGAGGGAATGAGGAGAGGGAGAGACCGCTGGCACTAGTAAGTAGTCGGTCACCCACCTCAACACGTGGCAAGTGAGCAGCGGAGCAAGGGCCATCGGGGGCAGAGGGGCAACAAGCTGAGGAGCCGCAAACAAGACCCAGCAGAGATGATGAGAGTGCGCAACCTGCTGCAGCCCCTGCTGGTTCTGCTTCTGGTGAAGAGGAGCATGGGAGAGTCCACAGGTAAGAACAAAGGGGGTCTGTAATAGGGAGGTGGGGGGTAGTACGGATGGATAGGCATCTCTATATGGCACCAACATATTATGTAGTGATGTACAATCAAGGGTAACTGTAAATAAACAGTAATGACTACATGTACTAATGGTGGGAGTGATGATCCAGAGCTGACAATCTAACACGAGAGGGTAAAGGGGAGCGATAGACGGGCATGTTATGTGTATGTTCGGTGTCTGAATCTGCTACCAGGAAATAACTAAATATCAAAAAGTGGGAAAGTGCAGAATGTCGAAATACACATGACATCAGCCTGAGGGCAGTGTGGATACTAGTGCAACACCGCTTCTATGGGGGAGGGATATATAAGGTATTATGTAATAGATGGCAAGGGAGAGACATGTGCAGTCCTATGTAACACCACAGATAACATAGCGATAACTCTCTGAGTACAGATAATGTAGTAGATGTCACCTGTAGTCCTATGTAACACCACAGATAACACAGTGATAACTCTCTGAGTACAGATAATGTAGTAGATGTCACCTGCAGTCCTATGTAACACCACAGATAACACAGTGATAACTCTCTGAGTACAGATAATGTAGTAGATATCACCTGCAGTCCTATGTAACACCACAGATAACACAGTGATAACTCTGAGTACAGATAATGTAGTAGATGTCACCTGCAGTCCTATGTAACACCACAGATAACACAGTGATAACTCTCTGAGTACAGATAATGTAGTAGATGTCACCTGCAGTCCTATGTAACACCACAGATAACACAGTGATAACTCTCTGAGTACAGGTAATGTAGTAGATTACACCTGCAGTCCTATGTAACACCACAGATAACACAGTGATAACTCTCTGAGTACAGGTAATGTAGTAGATTACACCTGCAGTCCTATGTAACTCCACAGATAACACAGTGATAACTCTCTGAGTACAGATAATGCAGTAGATGTCACCTGCAGTCCTATGTAACACCACAGATAATAACACTATTATTTCACACTCAGCTCTGCTACATCTATAAGTTTGCTGCATATTTTGCTGATCTCTCAGTTCGTCGCTATGTAGTTTCCCTAGGACATAGCAATGTGAGATGTTCTGCAGTGGAAAGTACAGCGGAGAGATAATCTGCAGCTTTTTTATGAATGAACAAGTTGACATGCTGGTGGGAGGCCCCGCCCCTGCTCTCTCCTGATTGGCTGGAATAGTATGATGTGCTACAGATTGGAATGTTACTTTTAATAGCATCTTAAAGGCACAGGCCCCTCCTCCTTGTACTTTCCTCACCAGACTTGTCCACTTTGCCTTGTATTCAGACTATGGTTTGTTTCTGCACACTCCTCTCTGCTATGCGGTGACTACGCCATACACAGCACAATAGGGTTACATTGTTTGTCCGCTGAGGGCCCCTGTGCATGACTATGTTTGGGCCCCTTGGTGTCCAGTAGCTCATCATACAGCGCCCCCTTCTGTTTACCTCTAGCTCAGACCTTACATGCAATCTAATAGACAGTGGTGGGTATTAGGGGCCCCTCAGCCCCTGGGCCCTTGTGTAACATATGGTATGTCTGCCCCCAATACAGTGACTGAGGACTAAGGCATGATGTGACTACAGAATTGTGACTGCAGCTCTGGAGGTGAAAGGAGTATAAAACAATGTTAAAGCAGCATTGTGGCTGCAGCTCTGGAAGTGACTGCAGTATAAAATGAATTTTAACAGCAGAATTGTGACTGCAGCTCTGGAGGTGAACATAGCATAAGATGTATTGTAACAGCTGCATTGTAGTTCCAGCTCTGGAAGTGACTCTAGTATAAAAGATAATTTAACAGCAGAAATGTGTCTGCAGCTCTGGAGGTGAATAGAGTATAAGACATAATGTAACAGCAGAATGGTGGCTGCAGCACTGAAGGTGACTAGAGTATAAGATGTAATGTTACAGCTGAATTGTGGCTGCAGATCTGGAGGTGATTGGAGTATAAAAGACATGATGTAACTCAGGATCAGTAACCAGTACATGTGTGTAATATGGCTATGTACTGCATGTGGTGTGTGCTGTGTACATAAATGCAGCATGAGATGTGTGTAGTGTTCTCGGTGCTGCGGGGGTCCTGCTGCCCTCCTGCACTTGTCCCAGTTTAGCTGGTGACCTCAGCAACTCAGTATGAACCTGGATGAGTCACCGGGGAGAGGGGCCGGGCCTCCGCTGCTGCACACCCCCCGGGCCTCCGCTGCTGCACACCCCCATGAGTCACCGGGCATGAGCCCTCTGCCTGGTATGTGAGTGTGTGGAAGCCAGGGCCACACAGGCAGCTCAATATGGAGGGGGCAACATCCCAAAATCAGAAAGTAGCCCTGAGCCGGGTGTGATCACATGACCTATGAGATAAGTGGCAGGCGCTGCTGACCCAGCACACACTGACCCTCTATATATAATCACCAGGAGATTACATTACAGCATCTGTCCAGTGTCCCCGATGTCCTGTGACATCATCAGCTCACACCGGCCTATGACATCACCAGGAAAACAACACGTGTCATCACTGTATATATATACACAGAGGGAGCAGAGCAACTCCATATATACACACAGAGGGCGACTGCGGAGTATTGTCATATATACACACAGAGGGTGGCTGCAGAGCATCGCAGTGACAGAGTATCATCATATATACAAAGAGAGGATGTCTGGAGAGCATTGCATAATGACAGCATATATATATATATATATATATATATATATATATATATATATATATACACACACACACACACACCTACAGAGGGTGGCTGCAGAGTATGTTTTTACAGAGTGATGATGTCACCAGCCCGCAGTGATGTCATCAATTGTAATGATGTTCTCTCTCCAGGGTTCATGTGTCCTGATGGATGGCAATGGAGCAACGACCTCGCCAAATGTAAAGACTGCAAAATGTGTGACACATCCAGCAAGGACGACTTCTGCCAGATATGTAAGAGACAGCCTGAGTGATAACACTAAGTGACAGCTCTAACTGTGCGAGAGTACCGACTGTAATACTGAGTGATAGCAGTCATACAGTGAGAGTGCCGACTGTAATACTGAGAGATAACAGTCACACAGTGAGAGTGCCGACTGTAATACTGAGAGATAACAGTCATACAGTGAGAGTGCCGACTGTAATACTGAGAGATAACAGTCATACAGTGAGAGTGCCAACTGTAATACTGAGAGATAACAGTCATACAGTGAGATTGTTGACTGTAATACCAAGAGATAACAGTCATACAGTGAGAGTGCTGACTGTAATACTGAGAGAGAACAGTCATACAGTGAGAGTGCCGACTGTAATACCAAGAGATAACAGTCATACAGTGAGAGTACGTCTGTAATACCAAAAGATAACATTCATACAGTGAGAGTGCTGACTGTAATACTGAGAGATAACAGTCATACAGTGAGAGTACGTCTGTAATACCAAGAGATAACAGTCATACAGTGAGAGTGATGATACATATATACTTATTTACAGGTGACAGCTCAGACAAACAAGGAGACTTCCCTTGGCTGATGGTCATCAGTGTTACCGCAGTCGCCGTCTTTATCCTCACCCTGGTCCTTGGCCTTAGTATTTACCTGGTGCGATGTCGACCTAAGAAGAAGTTTACCAGTGAGTATTAGAAACTCAGATACACAGCTCAGCAGACAGTATCACACATGACAGGATTAGATACACACCTCAGCAGACAGTATCAGACATGCTAGGATTAGATACACAGCTCAGCAGAGAGTATCACATATGACAGGATTAGATACAGCAGCTCAGCAGACAGTATCACACATGACAGGATTAGATACACACCTCAGCAGACAGTATCAGACATGCTAGGATTAGATACACAGCTCAGCAGAGAGTATCACACATGACAGTATTAAATACACAGCTCAGCAGACAGTATCACATATGACAGGATTAGATACAGCAGGTCAGCAGACAGTATCACACATGACAGGATTAGATTCACAGCACAGCAGACAGTATCACACATGATAGGATTAGATTCACAGCTCTGCAGACAGTATCACACAAGATAGGATTAGATACAGAGGCTCAGCAGACAGTATCACACATGATAGGATTAGATACAACCTGGAAAACCCTTCTTGTATTCTTATCTATTCCTCTGTTCTCCTTACAGCTCCTATAGAAGAAACCGGAGCCCACTCTGCGGAAGCACTTCTCATACACTGAAGGTGAGATGCTCTGCTGATCTACTCAGAACCTGTAATGATCTGCTGTTATAGCCCTGAACAATAGCTGTGTTAGTGTTCTGCAGAACTGTGATGTGACCTGATGTATTACATTAAGGAATACTCTGCAGACTTCTACCAATAGCCATACAGATGCTCTGCAGACTTCTAGCAATAGTCATACAGATGCTCTGCGGACTTATACCAATAATTATAGAGATACTCTGCAGACTTGCACCAGGAACCAGTGAGATGATCTGCAGACTTCCAACATTACAAGTGAGAGGCTTTGCAGACTTCTACCAGTAACCAGTGAGATGCTCTACAGACTTCGCCCATTACAAGTGAGCTGCTCGGCAGATTTCTAACAGTAACCAGTGAGATGCTCTGCAGAGTTCTACCGGTAACCAATGAGATTCTGTGCAGGGTTCTACCGGTAGCCAGTGAGATGCTCTGCAGGGTTCAACCAGTAACCAGTGAGAAGCTCTGTAGATTTCAACTAGTAACCAGTGAGATGCTCTGCAGATTTCTACCAGTAACCAGTGAGATGCTCTGCAGAGTTCTACCGGTAACCAATGAGATTCTGTGCAGAGTTCTACCGGTAGCTAGTGAGATGCTCTGCAGGGTTCAACCAGTAACCAGTGAGATGCTCTGTAGATTTGAACCAGTAACCAGTGAGATGCTCTGCAGATTTCTACCAGTAACCAGTGAGATGCTCTGCAGAGTTCTAACAGTAACCAGTGAGATGCTCTGCAGAGTTCTACCAATAACCAGTGAGATGCTCTGTAGATATCTACCAGTAACCAGTGAGATGCTCTGCAGAGTTCTACCAGTAACCAGTGAGATGCTCTGCAGACTTTGTGGTGTGACTCTTTCCTCTTGTTTCTGCAGATCCCCACAGCCAGACGCTCCCTCTCCTCCTCCAGAAAGGAAGCTGCTACTGGACACTGTGTATATATACATATATATGTATAGCGGGTGTATATACTGTATCTATATGTATGTATATATATTATATCCTGCGCTGGACGCAGAGCGTGATGTTCGTTTTTTAACCCTCTCTTGCTGGGAGGGATTTGGATTCATTGCTGAGCAGTGTTTAACACATCCCCCTGGCAGTCAAGGGGTTAACCCTGCTTCCTGCACCCCACGTCCCTTCTGAAAAAAACACGTTCTGCAGAAACGCCACCAGATCACAACCCACCGCCACCCGTGACACATTCCACCCGGAGCAGAGATTGCAAGCTCTGCCGATCAGGAGTCGCCGTCGTCTAGGAGACACATGTGCCTTGTCAGGACCGCAGGGGACACAAATAAAATGTGGTTTTTGGTTTTGCAGCCTCTGAGTACTCTGTGTGTTTTGTGTTTTATGTATCATAGATAATAGCCCCCTCCCTCATAACAAAATGACCCCATGTCCCTCCTTTTCCCAAATCTTTATCCAATGGCAATCTTCAAAATGGCCACTAGATGTCAGTACAATAGACATACCTGACAGGTAAACAGCTGCGCCTCACTTTACCACTGCTGTAAATAGATAGTGGCCAAACCTTAAACCCTATGGCAGGCAGAGAGAGCAATACATAGGTCGGGGTCAAAACCAGGAGAGTACAGGAATTGTCAAAATGGAAGCAGAGAAATGCCAGAGTTCAGGTCAGGATTGGAAGTCCATGTGGTCACAAAAACAATCAAATCAGATGGGTTAACCAGGAGAACAAACCAAAGTCAGTAAACCAGGGAATAAGCAGATAAACAGGGAAAGGTATTGGGAGCGGGTGCAGAGAACATAGAGCCAGAAGACTAATGTAATCACAGGCAGTAAGGAAAGTGCCAGGTTAATGCCCCACTTGGCTGGTTCTGCATCCAAACCCCTGACAGACTGAACAGACCCAGTTTGACTGGGAGTCATAGCAACCATAAAGCAACAGCCGTGTGCCGTACAGAATCTCCCCCAGTACTGCTGCAAAGAAGAGAATGACGACTGCAGGGCAGAGAGGTAATGTAATGTAATCCCTCCTTTCTCCTGCAGGGGTTTCTGCCCACAGAGTACAGATGACCACTAAGGTTTCAGCAACAGGACACCTTGCAGTGTGTGCTGATGGGGGCAACTGGAAGAGTACATTAAATTATGGGGGTAGATGGAGGGGGACATTAAACTGTGAAGGCAACCAGAGGGGGACATTAAGCTGGAGAGAGACATTATACTGTGGGGTTAGCTGGAGGGAGACATACTGTGGGGGCAGATGGAGGGAGACATTATAATGTGGGGGCAGATGGAGGGGGACATGCTGTAGGAGCAATTGGAGTGGGACATTATGTTGTGAGGGCAACTGGAGGGGACATTATAATGTAGGGCCATTAATGTGGGTGACTGTCCTTTGCAAATTGTGAGGTACATCCTAACCTGCCTAGTTTGACGTGGACATCGAGGGTGGTGCCTAATACCATCAGTCACAGGAGGTAACTGCAGTGTATAACCTGTCTTCTAGAGGGCGCTGCTCAGTATCTTACACTGATGAAACCTGATAGTTGTGAATACAGGATGGTATCTATAGAGGGATCATTATCACACTCACCCATAAATCCCCCATATTGCTGACCTCCCTACATCTCCTACTTCATCACTTTCCACCACCCTAACCGTCCTCTCCGTTCTGCCAATGACCTTAGACATACATCTTCTGTTATCCCACTCCCATCTCTAAGACTTTTCTCGCGCTGCATCGGTGCTCTGGAATGCATTACCCCAGACAATCCGATTAATCCCCAACTATAGTAGCTTCAAAACTGCCCTAAAATCACATCTGTATGGTCAGGTTTATCACGTGACCTGATCACAGTGTAGTGTGTGGAGGTGGAGAACAATAACACCTTTTATCCTTCCTCCTCTGTTCCTCAGATCCTGCCCTCTCCATTTAGAAGTTACACAGCACTCCGTGCACTTAGTATAGGTTTATTCACATATACTGGCTGGTGACGGCTCATACAGCTTCAGTTACACAACCTTTTCTATTAAAAGATTAATGGACCATGGTAGCAAACAAGCCCTCTGACCTCTTGTGTCCCCCTATCTCATAGAATGTAAGCTCTTGTGTTCAGGGCCCTCACTACTATTGTTTGATACGTTAATTCTTTGCCACACTGTAATGTTTCATATTGTCTGTTCATGTGTCCTCTCATTTGTACAGTGCTATGGAATATGTTGGCGCTGTATGAATAAAGTTATTATTAAAGTTATTATTAGGGATGGATGATGTCCTATAATGAGTCATACAGGGCCTGGACGGTTACCAGTACACCCCCAATCATAAACTGTGGATTTACCATCATCCTCTGGTCCCTCAGTTACATCATGGCGTCCTACAATGTTGTCTTAAAGGGATCTCAGCCATGGGGCAGATTCACTTCTGTACAATTTTTCTATCAAATCTGGACAAGTGGGTATAATGAGATCCATTAATCACCATCCGATCAGCCAATAAATAGACAGAAAAAGTAAGCCCCACCCCCAAGAGTTCTCAGACTCAAAGCATTTCCTGTTAGGGCTGTACCGTAGTCATGTGACCCCTCGTTGCTTTGCTGATTGGCTCAGAGGGCTCCTAGAGGGGAGGGGCTCATATAGGATGCTATTGACCAGCAGGGGGCTAACCACTTGGGACTTCTGTGCCCCATCAGCTCTGCCAGTCACCAGGGTTGTCCTTGTACTTGGAGTCTCTCAGTATTCAGTAAGCTTTGGCTCTCCAGCTGTTGTGACATTACAACTCCTAGGATACCCGGCCCACCATATGCTGGGAACTGTGGTTTAGTACTGGTGTAACTGGAAAGTCGTGATGTCACAGCTGGCAGCGCTTGGGTTTCCTGGCACCAGTCGCCCCAGCACATGTGTCTGCAGCGATTCCCTTGGCTGCTGAAGTGGTCTGACTGTCTAACTGACAGGACCAGCAGATCAACAGCGACACCTAGTGGCTGCTGTACAGTAAGTCAGGTACACAATGCAGGTAGTATAAGGGGGCACAGTCTGAAAGCAGTGTAAAGGGAAAACAGTTTGCAGGCACTATAAGGGAGGCACAGTCTGAAGTCACTATAAGGAGGGCAGAGTTTACAGGCACTATAAGGGGGCACAGTTTGCAAGCAGTATAAGGAGTGCACACTTTGCAGGCACTATAAGGATGTAGGTCAATGGGTCTTACAGCATTAAGTAGACATTAAGCTCACTGTGATGGTCACTCAGGGGCCACGTGTCTGGTGTCAGCCCTATTTCTGTGCCCCATAATGCATTTTGTGCACGTGGCAGGATGTGGCAGACAGAAAGTCACAAAACACCCCAACAGGAGCTTAAAGCAGATCTGCCAGTTTATAATCCTGTCCTATATACAGTGGGGAAAAAAAAGTATTTAGTCAGCCACCAATTGTGCAAGTTCTCCTACTTAAAAAGATGAGGCCGGCCTGTAATTGTCATCATAGGTAGACCTCAACTATGAGAGACAAAATGAGAAAACAAATCCAGAAAATCACATTGTCTGATTTTTTAAGAATTTATTTGCAAATTATGGTGGAAAATAAGTCTTTTTGGTGTTTTACAAACAAGCAAGATTTCTGGCTCTCACAGACCTTTAACTTCTCCTTTAAGAGGCTCCTCTGTCCTCCTCTCATTACCTGTAGTAATGGCTCCTGTTTGATATTGTTATCAGTATAAAAGACACCTGTCCACAACCTCAAACAGTCACACTCCAAACTCCACTATGGTGAAGACCAAAGAGCTGTGGAAGGACACCAGAAACAAAATTGTAGACCTGCACCAGGCTGGGAAGACTGAATCTGCAATAGGCAAGCAGCTTGGTGTGAAGAAATCAACTGTGGGAGCAATAATTAGAAAATGGAAGACATACAAGACCACTGATAATCTCCCTCCATCAGGGGCTCCACGCAAGATCTCACCCCGTGGGGTCAAAATGATCACAAGAACGGTGAGCAAAAATCCCAGAACCACACGGGGGGACCTAGTGAATGACCTGCAGAAAGCTGGGACTAACGTAACAAAGGCTACCGTCAGTAACACACTACGCCGCCAGGGACTCAGATCCTGCAGTGCCAGACGTGTCCCCCTGCTTAAGCCAGTACATATCCGGGCCGTCTGAAGTTTGCTAGAGAGCATTTGGATGTTCCAGAAGAGTATTGGGAGAATGTCATATGGTCAGATGAAACCAAAGTAGAACTGTTTGGTAGAAACACAACTCGTCGTGTTTGGAGCAGAGTGAATGCTGAGTTGCATCGAAAGAACACCATACCTACTGTGAAGCATGGGGGTGGCAACATCATGCTTTGGGGCTGTTTCTCTGCAAAGGGACCAGGACGACTGATCCGTGTACATGAAAGAATGAATGGGGCCATGTATCGGGAGATTTTGAGTGCAAACCTCTTCCATCAGCAAGGGCATTGAAGATGAAACGTGGCTGGGTCTTTCAGCATGACAATGATCCCAAGCACACCGCCAGGGCAACGAAGGAGCGGCTTCGTAAGAAGCATTTCAAGGTCCTGGAGTGGCCTAGCCAGTCTCCAGATCTCAACCCCATAGAAAACCTTTGGAGGGAGTTGAAAGTCCGTGTTGCCCAGCGACAGCCCCAAAACATCACTGCTCTAGAGGAGATCTGCATGGAGGAATGGGCCAACATACCAGCAACAGTGTGTGCCAACCTTGTGAAGACTTACAGAAAACGTTTGACCTCTGTCATTGCCAACAAAGGATATAGAACAAAGTATTGAGATGAACTTTTGTTATTGACCAAATACTTATTTTCCACCATAATTTGCAAATAAATTCTTTAAAAATCAGACAATGTGATTTTCTGGATTTGTTTTCTCATTTTGTCTCTCATAATTGAGGTCTACCTATGATGACAATTACAGGCCGGCCTCATCTTTTTAGGTGGGAGAACTTGCACAATTGGTGGCTGACTAAATACTTTCTTACTAAGGGCTGTATATTATAGCCACAGGTCCCTTCTACAAGTAGCCAAATGGCACAAAAACGCAGCTTAATGTGAAAAAAATCACTGGTGTCATTGTACTTGCCCTGCCTCTCTTTGCCTTGCCCTTGAGACTTTGCTGAGCTGCTGTGTATGTACAAGTCACTAGACAGAGGGGCGGCTCTGCTCACCGCTACAGCAGGAACCACACTATGAGACCAGTGAATTCTCTCCGCACTGCTCACAGCCATGACACGTTTTTATGTCGTTTTGAGTACTGTCAGAGAGGAGCTGTTGCTATGATATACTGACCTGGGGCGAGACCTCATCAGACCCTGCAATGCAATTGTGAGGTGCCAACTGGTTGCTATGGCAGCTGGAGGCCCCACAATGGCAGTCAGGTCTACCGTCTTACTGCACCTAATAGGTCCTGCCAGAGACGTAACACACTACAAGTACTGTTATGTATGTCAGCGACTGAATCCATGTACAGAAAAAGTAAAAAAAAAGTTTAAAAAAGGTTAACAAAAAACAAAATTTAAAATATTGCTATATAAAAAAGTAACTAGAAACCTGCCCATTATTGGTATCACCGTGCCCGCAATGATCAGAACTATAAAGAGATTACATTATTTACATCACATGGTCGACACCATAAAAAATAACTAAAAACAGCACAACTATTAGTTTTTATTTACCCCGCCTCCCAAAACACATAATTTACAGTGATCAAAAAGTTGCATGCGTTCTAAGATGGTGTCTATAAAATCTACAGCTCACCCCACAAAAAACAATCCCTTCCAAGAGAAGTAAATAAACGTTATGGCTCTCAGAAAATGGGGGCACAAGAACAAATGTACTAATACATGACTTGTCATAGCCTCGCCACCAGGTAGTGCTATAATTATTTGGTTGTTTGCAGTTTTCGCCTTGGCCACTAGATGTCAGCACATTTGCTTTGTGCACTAGTATATATGTAGACATTACAACATCCAGAAACTTCTACATTTCTTATTACTGCAGATGTTACATATAGGGGGAGTCATCATATTGTGGATTCTGTGGCTAACGTCCATAGTAACTTGTAATGCATGTAGGGCTCTGTTCACACCTGCGTTGTGGTTTCTGTTTATAACATAAACCACAATACACTGCTAATGGGGTCAGGAATCTGCAAAGAAAGGTTCTGACGGACTGGCACAGATGTGAACAGACACTAAATGATCACACATACAGCAAGACATATACATAGTAATATAGTGATATTATCCAGCTAGATGGCGCTAGAGCACAGTCCACACTGGAGCAGACACAGCTGACATGGCTATCTCTGTCAGACCAGGCGGACACAAAGTCTGTACCAATTGATAAGGTGATAGTGTTCATGGAAGTGACGCCCCCTGTCTGTGAGATGCTTGTTTTCCATTTACATGTTTGGCAGCTGAACATGTGATGAGATCTGTAGTCGCTCTCAAGTGTACATAGTCACATGTTCTCCTCCCTGAAGCCCCATTGATTAATACAGACCTGAGCCCCTTATACACAAAATAACCCCGCCCCGATAGAAAGGTCGGATCGCTGTAAATAGCGTCCTGCAGTTCTGTAAATGATACAACTGAAAAATGTTTATGGAAACAACTCATATAGCAAAAATATATAAAATACAATAAATTTTTACATACCAATATAATCGCTTAGGGCCGGTTCACATCTGCGTTCGGTTTCCGTTCAGGGAGTCCGCTTGGCGACCCCCCTGAACGGAAACTTATGCGCATAGAAAAGCGGTTACCTAAGGAAACCTGCAGACCCCATAGACTATAATGAGGTCCGTGTGGTTTCCGCTCGGTTTCTGCACAAAGCAAGCGGAGAGAAAAGTGCTGCAAGCAACACTTTCCTCTCTGCATGTTTCCACATGTTTCGTGCAGAAACCACACGGACCCCATTATAGTCTATAGTTCGGATTTCTACCCCCTAATGTCATCATGATGTTGTTCCTGAAACGCACGTTGGGCATAGCGCCTTCCTACTCCTCAGTGGCGGTATAATTGGGGCCCCCTTATTAGCCATGGCATCAGGTATGTTGTTGTGTATTTAATATTTTGGCCATATACTTTATCTGGCCATATATTTGACCTCTGGTTTTTGGCTATTTTCAGGACCTTATGTTGATCTTACATGATTAGCCCTTAGCCCATATATTAGTGTATAGGGTCCTACAGCATTTGCTTCTTTACAACGTTCCTATATATGTTTCTAGTCATGTATCTGAAATTACAGTAACTATTTTTGATTCTTATTTATGGGGCTTGGGCTGTGTCCATATTGTTGTGTAACTTCATAATGCTGTTTTGAGGTTTATTACCATCATACACACTTGATATATTTATCTATATTCCCTTTTATTACATTATAAGCTATGTATATATATATATATATATATATATATATATATATATAAACTATATATATTTTTTGCTGTATGAGTTGTTTCCATAAAATTTTTTGGTTGTATTTATTGTAGTTCTATTTATGGGACTGATTTATTTTGAAGAGCTAGTATTTTAGATATGTAAATGATCACAGGTTTGGTCTTCTAGTCACCGGGTCTGGCCACAAGAGGGTGCAAAATGTGCTTCCCCTCTGCCCTATAAAAAATCTCATAGGCCACTTTTGGGTAGTGTATGTCTTGGTGAGAGATTGATGAGTACTAGAGATGATTCTACAATGTGCTTGAAGAATTTTTTCCCAGTTGAGAGAATCTGAGAAGAGGCATCAGTGGACTGAGAGAAACAGGGTGAGCGTTTTGCTAGATCTTTCTGTTAGATGTTGGGGTAGCAGTTACATGTGGACACAGATACGGTGAACAGCACGGCCCAGACAGACCACTAGTAGAGAGGATTGTTTGATCCGCTGACTAGTACAAGCAGCTCCCGAAGTTTCCTTGTCCACCATCAAGGCAGAGGAGGCACCTTCATTAAACCCGTCTCTTCCTTACACCTCACCGGACTATCCCTGCAGCTCTGGTGATGAAGGGAATACTGTATATGAATGCGGCCCTGAATGTGACTGAGGCTAAGGCCCAACGATGCGGAAACGCAGCTTTTTTTTGTTACAGCTTTTTGAGCCAAAGCCAACAATGGCTACAAAAGGAATGGGGAATATATAGGAAGTTCTTATACTTCTACCTTCTGCTCAATCCACTCCTGGCTTTGGCTAAAAAAAAACGCAACAAAAAAAAGATGCTTTTCCGCAATGTGGGGCCTTAGCCTGAAGCTGACTTTACGTTGTTACAGCTCTGGTGGTGACTGGAGCATAATGCCATATAACAGGTTACTCAGTGAAGCTGCAGTATCATTACAGACTGGCAGCTGCCCAGATGAACTGGTTTTTCCGGGAGTAATACAGACATTTTCCCAGTGCAGACGATACAACCTCTCAGAAATGAGTTTGATAAGCGAGGTGGTGTTTCTTGCCTTGTCTTTTGTGTTACCGGTGGGTCACGACGCTTTTCAAGGTCATAAAAAAAAAAAAAAAAAAAAGACCACCAATCCAAGTTGAGAAAAAAAAAGATTTTATTGTTTTTTTATCGGAAATAAAATACAAAGTGTCTGTATGTACCGGGATAGAACTGACCCCGCCTATGCTATATAAACACGGCCCACCTAATATAGACACGGGATCACACAACGCATTTCTCGACATTCTCATTCAGATGCCATCACTACCTGTAAACCCAGCTGAGCGCTCTAGATGGCGCGAATGCTCTCACCCCCGCACATTGCTGTGACACTTCAGGGCAGAGTCCAGTTCATTCTTTCTTTGCCTCCTGCTCCGGTACATGCAGGAAATCTGATCACAACATTATAGATTGTAAATGATTCAACAAACGTATAAAAAGAACGTAATACAAGAAAGGGGGAACAAACCTAACATTATTAGTACAGATGTAGCAGAGCTGGATTTGCCACTGTGTACAAGCAGAAAATAGTTAGAAGTTATTACCTGCAGTCCTATGTAAGGCTGAGGCCCCATGTTGCGGTAACGCAGCGTTTTTGCTGCATTTTTTTTAACCAAAGGCAGGAGTGGAATTAACAGAAGGGGAACGTCTAAGAACGTCCTTTATGTTTTCCATTGCTTTTGTAGCCACTCCTGGCTTTGGGTCAAAAAAAAAAAAAAAAAAAAAAAGGCAGCAAAATCTGAGTTTCTGCAACATGGGGCCTTAGCCTCAAGAAGGAAAATAACACTATCAGGTGTGCCGGGTGACAAACTCAGCTCTTCTACACGATATTACACTGTATTCAGTAGGGACGTATTCATACTGTGACGTCCAGGAGAGGTCAGCAGAGGCTACATGAGGTCACACACCAATCACCCAGTGGTCATTAAAGAAACTAAAAAAGCACATGGAAGTGGTCACATGACCACGGCCTATAAATTACACCAACATTCTCAATACAAATTCTCGATAAAATCAGAAAGTTCAGATACTGAGCAAGCGAGTATTAACCCATGGATAGCTGTGTCCTGCAGGGGGTCCAAAGGGAGAGAATTGAAGCATCTGGTTGCAGTGGGAAGGGGGATAACATGGATGGCGATAACGACTCTGGATCCTCAGCTGTAAAGTAAAAGAAGAGATAAGACAATGTAATTACTAAGCACACTACAGGGGGCGCCACTGTAATAACAGAGACGTGTCTGATGACGTCATCAACTGTTATAAGAAATATATATATACAGGGGGGCAGCACTGTAATAAGGGAGACCAGCTACAAGAAATATAATGTCTATCTTACAGGGGGCGCCACTGTAATAAGGGAGACGTAGCTGATGAAATCATCGACTATTATAAGAAATATAATGTATATCTTACAGGGGGCGCCACTGTAATATGAGAGATGTGTCTGAAGACATCATTGTCTATTTAAAAAAGTATTATATTGTATATTATACTGGGGGCTCCACTGTAATAAGGGAGACATGTCTGATGACATCATTGACTATTGTAAGAAATATTATAATGTATATCTTACAGGGGTGCCATTGTAATAAGGGAGATGTGTCTTATGATTTCATCCACTAGTCTAAGAAATATTATAATGTATATCTTGCAGGAAGCACCACTGTAATAAGGGAGACATGTCTGATGACGTCATCAGCTATTGTAAGAAATATTATAATGTTTATCCTATAGGAAGCGCCACTGTAATAAGGGAAATGTGTCTGACGACATCATCGACTATTGTAAGAAATATTATGATATATAGCTTAGTAAAAGGGATTGTGTGACAATGCCTGAACGACCACTGCCGGCTACCATGTTGGTTGTTACCTAGAAACAGAAACTTCTCAATATAACAACCTGACGACTCAGGGACTAAGAAAATTTTCACTCACCTTGAAAGCAAATCAAAACTTTTCTGAAAAAAACAAATAAAAAAAACATTAGTAGGCAGTAGTATCGAGCGAGCTTTTAGTGCTATTTCGATCCCAACATCCAACCCAACCCCATCCCTTCCTGCATCACATGATTTTTGCCACTGGCACAAGCACATCCCACCAGAAATAATGAGGGTTATACCCAGGCCCATTAACCCCTTTGACACCTCCCACCCCTTACACTAGAGGTCAGTGTTATCATGAGGTAATTTTGTGTTGCAGCCAATGAGGTTCTAGTGTCCGAGCTCCTACACTTGGTCTGAGTGGTCGCTGCATGCTGTTGCGGTGACGTACCGAGTCTGTAGGTCTGTGGTTTTCCTTCGCTGTGCTTCACCATGCACTCATAGTTCTCTCCCTCTTGAGGGGTGATTGGGGTATGCACGGTCATAAAGTACGTCCAGTCTCGCCCGAAGGACAGGTCAGACTCCTTGCAGTCCTTTATTTCCTCCCCGTTCTTTTTCAGTGTCATTTTGATGAGCGGAGGTTGGAAGCCGCTGCTGTGACAAAGCAGGATGTTTGGCTGACCATACTCTATTGGGGTCTGGGTGTAGACGTTCACCGTGGGTGGCTCTGGAAAAAATGAAACAAAGCAGTGAAAAAAGGGTGACATTAGCAGAGGCCTCTCCTGAAATACTCTGTGATGCTGCAAATGCAACAAAAACAATAATACATGTTGGCAAATGCAGTGATCCGATGTGTAGCCTACTGGGGGTTGCGCACACATGACAGCCCACAACTCCCAGCAGCCAGTCCTGATACAAACAAGTGGATCATGGACGGATTATTCCGTTATCAACCTTTAACCCTTTTCTGACATCTACCCAAGAGCTGACCTCGCAACACAATTCCCTGGCAATATCTGTCACTTAAGAAAACCGTGATCACAGATATTTAATCTCTCAGGGTCATGGTCAACTGCATGTCCATCATGTTTGAAAGAGGGGGCTTCTTCCAGGGTCCAAACACAACCCCTCCCCTCACGACGGCAGAATTTGTTAAGTTTTTTTTTTTTACATTATATAAATAAAAAAAATATGCATATATTCGGTATCACTGCGACGGAAAACGTCTGAACTATTAAAATCTAAAAAAGTGTTTACCCAGCAGTGAATAACGCAAGCTAAAAAAAAAAAAAAAAATCAAAATACCAGAACCACCGTTTCTTGTTTCCCCCCCCCCCCAAAAAAGATTACAAAGTGATAAAAAGTCAGATATTCTCCAAAATGGCATCAATAAAAACTACAGCTCATCCTGCAGCTCTGAAGTCGGAGATGTAAAAAAAATTTAACGGTTGTCAGAATCAGGGAAAAAAAAAACAAGTATTAAAACATAACAAAAACTCAACTACGCCCATCCGGTATTGCCGTGATCGTACTGACCGCAGAATAAAGGTAACACGTCAGACTTGCTGCACAGTGAATATAAAAACAAAATCTGTGAAAAAATTGGTGGAATTGTGTTTCACCTCTGATAATTTCTTCTAACCTCCCAGTACATGGTATGGAATATTAAACAGGGCCACAAAAAACAAGCTGGAAAAATCCAAAAAGTTACGGCTTTTTGAAGACCAGGAGTAAAAAACAAAAAAAAATCACTTCAGGAAAGGGTTAAAGGGGATTTCTGGTTCTTGAGCTAATTTTGATATCGATGACCAATCCTCAAGTGACTACGTCCAGAGCTGCAGGACTCCGGAACATTCTGCTTCCCGCTCTGGCTGATCAGTTCGAGGTCCAAGGCTTTTAGGCTCCCCTCAAGATCAAAACTTTTCAGGGGACCAGAAAACCCCTTTAAGGCTAGATAGAGGTGGACCATAAGATGGCTGAACACGATCTACTGCTCTCTGTTATCGTTTCGGGCCAGGGAGCGACTGTCATGTTCTTCCTGGGGGGCTGGTGACGGGTGGTCATAGAGCACCCCTGCACCCCATCACTGCTGGGTATCAAAATACCAAGAACAAAGCGGTGAAAGTGAAAGCAAGAGGAGCCGTCTATTCCAGGAAGCCTCGGAGGGGGGGGTATAATGGCGTCTGTAGAATATATCTGCCCTCCTCTCTCTACATATCATAGACATATCAGTAGAGGTAACCGTGCAGAGAGGGTTCGGGGTCACTTGTACACGAAAAATGGCAACATAATGTAGAAAAACACACAAAAAGTTCTGAAAAACAAAGTTATCAGCGACAATATCATATACACATATAACGTAACCTCTTATATCAGTCCAGAGATATATATATATATGTGTGTGCGTGCGCAACTATATATGTATATAACATCTTTTATCAGTCCAGCTCTATATGCCGTATAGTACATCAGTCTAGCCAAATAAATATATGTCTTATACCAGTCCATACAGTACAATATATCACTCCAGCTGTATATACAGTATAATTCATCTTATATAAGTCCAGCGCTATATACAGTACATCAGTCTGGCTGTATGTGTAATGCATGTTGTATATTATACTATATATATATATATATAGTCTCATATCAGTATAGCTGTATATACAGTATATCAGTTCGAGTACAAGTATGTTATATACATCTTATATCAGTCCCACTGTATATACACAACGCCTTATATCAGTCCAGCTCTATATACACCTTATATCTATATAATAACATTCCATATATAATATTTTATAAATAACCATAATAACACTGACTGTCCGGCCACTACTCACTGATTTCAGCGCCGTCCAGGATTAGGGCCACACTCAGCACCACTAGGGCCCCCACAGTCACACTTATTGCGCTCCTCATCTTGTCGCTCCGTCTTCGCTTCTGCCTGAGTTCTGAAGCGTTGCTCATTATACAGTCTCTCCTATCAGCCAATCACATAATTAGAACCCGTGCGTGTCATCTGTCGCCAGGAGAAGTTCGGTCTTGCAGGTTGTAGCGCTGAGTAGTGCGCATGTGCGAGTCATTTCCCGTAAATGGGGTGACTGCCTCTCAGCGGTGTTTACACTGTGCGATTAGTGGCTAGCGCAAAAATCGCGTTATGTGACGGTGGAGTGGTACAGAAATATATATGGATAGAACTCATATGTTTATAAATCAAAAGTAAATCTTAGATGTGAATGATATGAAATTATATATTACTTTGTTACTTTTTAAAAATTTTTTTAGTTCCACTGCATTAGACCAGTGGTGTATAACAAGGGTTAATGGGCCGGACTGCGCAGGACGCGTACACACTGTGGCGATATTTTAGAATGCGTTACTGCAGCGCGTCGTATCTTTGGTGGTTTTATTGTATTTTTTTCTCTCTGCATTTTTCAAGCGGATTTAGGGATGGAAACCCCGAACGGAAATCAAGCACAGGTGTGAACCTAGCCTTAAAAAATTAGATAATTAAAAACCTATAATAATAGTAGTCACGGCGTTATCGCCGAAACGGGGCCGTGTGCGTCGCTGTATTACCAGCTCATGTGACCAAAGGCAGAACTTAAAGCTCCTGGACCCCTGTGACCAGGGTGGAAAAGGGCCCCCTGCTGTCAGGTACCATTTATAGCACTGTGGCCCCTGAGACTTTGGGGCCCATGTGCAGCCACATCCATATACACAGTTTGTACAGTGAAGGGTTAATCCTCGGGCACGCGGTGCGGCCTTTGTGTTTTTGGTCGGTGCCTTCTTTCACTTTCACTTATGATTCATCTGAGTCATTGTAATAATGGCTGCTGTGGAAATCCCCTCCACATGATATAATAATATGATATATATATATCTGGCCCGCCCAGACTGAGGCCATGCCCACCATAACGCCAGGGTTATGTATCTCCAGGACCCTCCTTGTTGGTAGTTACTGCTATTACCATGTAAGAGACAGCCAATGTTGTCTTAAGCTTCATTTGTCTGTATAAACTGTTAATGTTGAATGTATTTCTGTGATTCTGTTCCTTTAAGACAGCAGCCATTGTAATTGTGACATGATGCTGGAGTGAGACCCCCCCCCTTTTATGTCAGCCTGCCTGTTCTGCAGACAGAGTGTGAGCAGAGAAGCAGGAAGTGACGAGACAGAGAGCAGCAGCCATCTTGGCAAGTGTTGTATTGAACTGGTGTGGAGGTTTTTCTGTACAGCTAAGCTGTATCTTGGTCCAGAGACAAACAGAGTGTAAAGAGACAACAGGACTAGTGAGTCCACGTGAAAGGAACTGTGCTCAGTGGCTGATCAGTGAGACTGACATTGTGACTGTGTATATGGATACCACAGATAGAGACTCGCAGTGCTGTTGATGTACTGGACGGCACCTGCTAAATCCCGGCTTACATCCCAGCTCAGTGTATGGATTCGGCAGGACTGTCAGTGTGCTGAGTGGAATCTGCTGTTGGATTACATTGCATTCAGTTGGTTTCCCTGTCTGTTAAAGAGGACTTCATTTCTCCCAAGATCCTGATAACCGTGAGGAGAGGACGCTTCACTATAAAAGAAAGGACCGACTTTGGGCCCCACCGCGCGCTTCTACGAACTGTAAGCGGTCCACCTGGACCACTGGGGAAAAGGGGGTGCACCCAAATGTGAAGTCAGGGTCAGTTAGGGATAGTTTTGAGTATATTGTTCATTCAGTGTCCATACTGCAGAAGTGGACAGAGTAAAAGTAGAAACCATTGCAGAATTTGCCTTGAAATTGTTCATGCTATATTGTATATTTTGCTTGTCTTTAGCCCTGTCATTTTACCTTTAACTAACCTTTATTAACTTATAGTAAATATATATTTTTTTTCTTGAACTACCGCGTGTGCGTTCATTTCTGGTTGCGGAGTCCAAACCACCTGCCTTGCTCTCGGTTCACAAATTGGCGTAGTCGGCAGGATCCGCTTACCAGAATGGACGGTGACGCACCCGTTCGGGAGAATGGTGCTGGAGGAAGAATGCCAGCAGGGTCTATAATGAGTCAGTTAGCTAAATTTGATGGCAATAATATGTCAGTGAGTATGTGGGTGGAACAGATACGAATGATACAGCGAATGTACCAGACCGCACCAGAAGTACTAGTAGAGCTAGCAATATTGACATTACAAGGGGATGCTAAGACCACGGTGATACTGAGGCCATTTGAACAAAGGCAGACATTTGAGCAAGTAGTCCAGATTCTAGAAACCATCTATGGAGAAACTGCATTGCTGGGGTCTCTGCAGGCTCGGTTCTTCCAGAGGGTACAACAGGAGAATGAAAGCCTTCCCCAATATGCAAATGCCCTACAAGAACTGCTCCGAGATATTCAAAGGAAGGAAAGAGGGGGCTCGCCAGCCTTCTGTAACCCTGATCGGACTCTCCGTGACCAGTTTGTCCTGGGGATACGTGACGGCAGTTTAACTGTGACTATGCAGGATTTTATACGACGAGAGACTGATGCTAAATTCCATGATGTACAGGTAGAGGCCATCTCCCGTGCCAATAGTATGGTCCCGAGGCCGCAGACCGCAGTTGGAGTTACTTTGTCACAGGGGGCTAGTTCTGGCTCAGAGACAGTAGAAAAAGGGACGGTTAAAGAAATTCTCACAGTAATGCAGAAACTGCAAGAACAAATGGAACACTTGCACACTCGTTGTGATGAGCAGTCTATGAAAATTGCAGACTTCCAGAAGACTGGAGATGAAAGGGTGAGCCATCCCCACCCAGCAAGTCAGAATCACCCACCACCCCGCTGGAGGGGTGAGGATAGGACCTACCGAAGGGGTCCAAATCATTTAGTGCAGTGCTCAGGAGAAATCGAAGGGGCTTACCGAAGGGGCCCAAACAGATGGCCAGAACGACGGGGGATACGCTGCTGGGAGTGTGGACGGATGGGCCACGTTGCTGCTAGATGTCCAGAGCAGCGACAAACTTATGAGAGACCGCCGTTAAACTGAAGTCCCCTGCTGCTGAAGGGCATGTAGTAGGGGAGACTGACAAGGAGACTATGTGGGGAGAATGCCCTGATGATGACCTGATCGCTGCAAGTCCTGTCATACAGGTGGAAATGGAGGGTATTCCGGTTACCGGGATGATTGACACGGGTTCCCAAGTAACGACCTTGAGTAGAGACTGTTATGAACGGTACTTCCGGCAACATGTGAAATATGATCCCCATACATTCGTACGAGTGGTCGCAGCTAACCAGTTACCAGTTCCGGTCGTGGGAGTGGCCTGGATGAATGTCCGGGTATGTGGCCAAGATCTAGGTAGGAAAGGCATTGTGGTGGTACAGGAGTCACATGAAGTAAAGGTCCCTGTCATTTTGGGGATGAATGTGTTAAAAGAATTAGATCAGATCCTCTTTGAAAAGAAAGGTCACGGTTATTGGAAAGAAACCACCACCCATCGGCCTACTCAAACAGCTTTCCAGCGGCTGATCCGGACATGTGGCTTACAGAAAAGTTCAGATGCACAGCATCCTCTGGCTCGAATTTCAGTTCCTTTGCATACAAAAGTTACACTGCCACCCAGTCGGGAGACAATAGTGTCCATGCCCGTAGGCACCTGTCGGAAACTAGAGGGCATAGCTGTGTTGGTAGAACCACTGCAGGCAGCCGAAGGAGGTGTTGATCCGCTAGTGGCCCGTTCCTTGGCAATAGTTCGCAATGGAAGAGTACCACTTCGATGTGTAAACACTCAGGACCAGAGTGTGGACCTGACTCCAGGGAGGCTGCTGGCTAACATCTATGTGACTCCGGAGGAAGTAAGGAAAGTAACTCCAATGCAGCTGAAGCCGACTGAAAGGGATGAGTGGACCGTAACTGTGTCCATGGGAGAAGATGAGGAACCCACCTCTGAATGGAATGGCTGTGCAATTCGAGAACAGATGAAGATGGATGTAAGTTCATGTTCTCTGGAATGGGTGCAGAAGGTAGATGAGCTGTTGTGGGAGAACCAAGCCACCTTTGCACGGTATGCTGAAGATTTTGGATGTACCACAGGGATCTACCATGAGATTCCCACAGGAGACACCCCTCCAATTAGAGAGCGCTACCGACAAATTCCTCCACAGTTGTATCAGGAAGTGAAAGAACTGTTAGCTAAGATGCTACAGGGTGGGATCATCCAAGAAAGCCAGAGTCCCTGGGCGGCTCCTGTGGTGTTAGTAAGAAAAAAAGATGGGTCCATCCGATTTTGCGTAGACTATCGGAAGTTAAACGCTTGCACCGTACGAGATTCCTACCCCTTGCCACGGATTGAGGAGTCCCTCTCAGCGCTAGGGAGAGCCCGGTACTTCTCCTCACTAGATCTGGCTAGTGGGTATTGGCAGGTGCCGATGGCCACAAAAGACAAGGAGAAGACGGCATTCATCTTGCCCATGGGACTATACGAATTTAACCGGATGCCCTTCGGGTTGACAAATGCACCCGGAACGTTTCAGCGGTTGATGGAGAAATGTCTCGGTGACTTCAACTTTGAGTTCACTCTCATCTACTTGGATGACATTATAGTGTATTCTGCGACCTTTGAAGACCATCTCCACCAGTTGGGGCAAGTATTTCGAAGATTGCGGGAACATGGGCTCAAATTGAAACCCAGTAAATGTCGGTTGTTCCAATCTGAAATTGATTACTTGGGTCACCGCGTATCAGGAGAAGGGGTGAGACCATCAAGAGACAAGATAGCGGCTGTTCAAGATTGGCCGATACCGACTACCCTGCGAGAAGTGAGGGCGTTCCTTGGAGTAGCCGGTTACTATCGACGGTTTATTAAGGATTTCGCCAAGGTAGCAGCACCACTTAATGCTCTCCTACGAGGCACATCCAGTGGTCCAAAGAACCGGTCCGTGAAGTGGGGACCTGAACAGGAACAAGCCTTCCAGGCATTGAAGGATGCACTGACAACAGCCCCAATCTTGGCATATGCTGATTACCACTTGCCGTTCCAGCTATATACAGATGCAAGCCTGTATGGTCTTGGAGCAGTGCTTTCCCAGCTTCAGGATGGCCAGGAGAGGGTCATAGCGTACGGCAGCCGGTCTTTGAGAGATTCTGAAAGAAACCCCGAGAATTATAGTTCATTTAAATTGGAGCTGTTGGCACTGGTATGGGCCATGACCGAGAAATTCTCTGAATATTTGACCGGTGCTGAAGTTTTAGTACTGACTGACAACAACCCACTAGCTCACCTGGAAAATGCCAAGCTCGGGGCGTTAGAGCAGAGGTGGATAGCCCGAATGTCTACATTCAATTACCGCATTAAGTATCGGTCCAAGACAGAGAACCAGAATGCTGACGGACTTTCTAGGGTAACTGCCCAGACCCCCACAGAAGACGTGGATCATGAGTTGGAGCATGTGGAGGTGCCCGATTTCAGCAGATTTTCACAGGCCTTGACCGCCACTAATCAGTTTGAGATGGAGGGGACTGAAATGGCTCCTTTCTTTGGTCCCTCACGACAGGAATGGGCACAGATACAACAGACCCATGAGGGGCTGGCGCAGATGATCAAGTGTGTTGAGAAAGGCCAGAAGCCCTGTAGAGAGGAAAGAGAACGACTGACACGTGAGATATTATCTGTTTTGAGTCAGTGGGAAAAGTTGGAGATGAAAAATGGAGTGCTATGCCGAAAGGTCTATTTACCTTCTGAGATCGACATTCGATACCAAATTGTGGTGCCTAGTGAACTGGCTCGCTCCTTGGCAGTTGAGGCTCATAATAAGAATGGACATTTTGGTCATGAGAAGACCTTTCGTTGGTTACAGCGACTGATTTACTGCCCTGGTCTTCGTCAAATGGTCGAAGAAGTATGCCGCAGCTGTCGAACTTGTGAGATCCATAAGGCAATAGAACAGAGAGCTCCCCTGCAAACCATCGTGACCCAGGAACCTTTAGAAATCGTCATGATAGACTATCTAATGGTGGGCCCATCCAATAGCGGACACCAGTATTGCCTCGTAATGGTGGATCACTTCACCAAATTTGCGGTGGTAACCGCCACCAAGGACCAGACAGCTGAGTCAGCAGCTCGTGCTCTGTGCCAAGATTTCATTCGAGTATATGGGTGCCCCCAACGCATCCACTCCGACCAGGGCGCCTGCTTTGAGGGACACGTAATGAAAGAAGTTCAACGTATCTACGGGATAAAGAAGTCGCACACGACTCCATACCACCCTCAGGGAAATGGGGCCTGTGAAAGATTCAACAGAACTCTGCTACAGATGCTGCGGACTCTGGAGGAAGACAAGAAGTTACAGTGGCCTCAGTTCTTGTCTGAAATGGTGTGGGCCTATAACAATCAGGTCCATTCTACAACGGGGTACTCTCCTTATACACTTCTCTTTGGGCGGTCTGGGCGAAGTATAGGAGAATTACAGTTGAATGATGTGGATGGGTTCCCTCCGAGGGATCCAACCTCTTGGGTGCGGGCGCATCGGCAGAGACTTGAGACGATCCATCGATTGGTGCGGCAGCGCCTGCAAGAACATCCCCATCCTGATAAGACCCCAGTGCAAGAAGCACCATTGCAACCAGGCGACCTGGTGCTAGTTCGTGTCAAGAAACCCCAAGGGAAATTGGAAAGCAGATGGGAGGCTTTGCCGTATCGTGTTGTTGGCCGCAAGTATGCGAATGGGCCAGTGTACCAGGTCCAGAAAGAAGGAACTGATTGTGTTCGAGTACTTCACCGAAATATGTTGCGCCTGTGTCATTCTGAAGGGACAAATCACGATGGGCCTGCCAATGTGAATGAGCTCCCACAGTCAGAGAATGGAGGTGCGGAATGGGCCTCCGACGAGGAGGATGATTGTTGGCCGATCCCTGCTCCTGGGGATGTTCCACCTGTGACTACTGTATCTCCGGCCTGTGCCCCCTCTGGTGCGGAATCCGCTGGTCCTTCTCAGCCCATAGCTGCAGCACCCCATAATATACCACCGGTCCTCAGACGGACCACTAGGCCAAATGCTGGTATTCCCCCTGTTCGGTATGCGCAGGATGAGTTTGTTTGGCCTGCCATACATCGGTATACTACCACCCTGTGCATAAAAGTACAACCCTCTGGATATACAGTCATAGGCAGGGACTGCCAATCTTAAAGTGGGGGGGAATATGTAAGAGACAGCCAATGTTGTCTTAAGCTTCATTTGTCTGTATAAACTGTTAATGTTGAATGTATTTCTGTGATTCTGTTCCTTTAAGACAGCAGCCATTGTAATTGTGACATGATGCTGGAGTGAGACCCCCCCCCCTTTTATGTCAGCCTGCCTGTTCTGCAGACAGAGTGTGAGCAGAGAAGCAGGAAGTGACGAGACAGGGAGCAGCAGCCATCTTGGCAAGTGTTGTATTGAACTGGTGTGGAGGTTTTTCTGTACAGCTAAGCTGTATCTTGGTCCAGAGACAAACAGAGTGTAAAGAGACAACAGGACTAGTGAGTCCACGTGAAAGGAACTGTGCTCAGTGGCTGATCAGTGAGACTGACATTGTGACTGTGTATATGGATACCACAGATAGAGACTCGCAGTGCTGTTGATGTACTGGACGGCACCTGCTAAATCCCGGCTTACATCCCAGCTCAGTGTATGGATTCGGCAGGACTGTCAGTGTGCTGAGTGGAATCTGCTGTTGGATTACATTGCATTCAGTTGGTTTCCCTGTCTGTTAAAGAGGACTTCATTTCTCCCAAGATCCTGATAACCGTGAGGAGAGGACGCTTCACTATAAAAGAAAGGACCGACTTTGGGCCCCACCGCGCGCTTCTACGAACTGTAAGCGGTCCACCTGGACCACTGGGGAAAAGGGGGTGCACCCAAATGTGAAGTCAGGGTCAGTTAGGGATAGTTTTGAGTATATTGTTCATTCAGTGTCCATACTGCAGAAGTGGACAGAGTAAAAGTAGAAACCATTGCAGAATTTGCCTTGAAATTGTTCATGCTATATTGTATATTTTGCTTGTCTTTAGCCCTGTCATTTTACCTTTAACTAACCTTTATTAACTTATAGTAAATATATATTTTTTTCTTGAACTACCGCGTGTGCGTTCATTTCTGGTTGCGGAGTCCAAACCACCTGCCTTGCTCTCGGTTCACAAATTGGCGTAGTCGGCAGGATCCGCTTACCAGAATGGACGGTGACGCACCCGTTCGGGAGAATGGTGCTGGAGGAAGAATGCCAGCAGGGTCTATAATGAGTCAGTTAGCTAAATTTGATGGCAATAATATGTCAGTGAGTATGTGGGTGGAACAGATACGAATGATACAGCGAATGTACCAGACCGCACCAGAAGTACTAGTAGAGCTAGCAATATTGACATTACAAGGGGATGCTAAGACCACGGTGATACTGAGGCCATTTGAACAAAGGCAGACATTTGAGCAAGTAGTCCAGATTCTAGAAACCATCTATGGAGAAACTGCATTGCTGGGGTCTCTGCAGGCTCGGTTCTTCCAGAGGGTACAACAGGAGAATGAAAGCCTTCCCCAATATGCAAATGCCCTACAAGAACTGCTCCGAGATATTCAAAGGAAGGAAAGAGGGGGCTCGCCAGCCTTCTGTAACCCTGATCGGACTCTCCGTGACCAGTTTGTCCTGGGGATACGTGACGGCAGTTTAACTGTGACTATGCAGGATTTTATACGACGAGAGACTGATGCTAAATTCCATGATGTACAGGTAGAGGCCATCTCCCGTGCCAATAGTATGGTCCCGAGGCCGCAGACCGCAGTTGGAGTTACTTTGTCACAGGGGGCTAGTTCTGGCTCAGAGACAGTAGAAAAAGGGACGGTTAAAGAAATTCTCACAGTAATGCAGAAACTGCAAGAACAAATGGAACACTTGCACACTCGTTGTGATGAGCAGTCTATGAAAATTGCAGACTTCCAGAAGACTGGAGATGAAAGGGTGAGCCATCCCCACCCAGCAAGTCAGAATCACCCACCAGGGGTGAGGATAGGACCTACCGAAGGGGTCCAAATCATTTAGTGCAGTGCTCAGGAGAAATCGAAGGGGCTTACCGAAGGGGCCCAAACAGATGGCCAGAACGACGGGGGATACGCTGCTGGGAGTGTGGACGGATGGGCCACGTTGCTGCTAGATGTCCAGAGCAGCGACAAACTTATGAGAGACCGCCGTTAAACTGAAGTCCCCTGCTGCTGAAGGGCATGTAGTAGGGGAGACTGACAAGGAGACTATGTGGGGAGAATGCCCTGATGATGACCTGATCGCTGCAAGTCCTGTCATACAGGTGGAAATGGAGGGTATTCCGGTTACCGGGATGATTGACACGGGTTCCCAAGTAACGACCTTGAGTAGAGACTGTTATGAACGGTACTTCCGGCAACATGTGAAATATGATCCCCATACATTCGTACGAGTGGTCGCAGCTAACCAGTTACCAGTTCCGGTCGTGGGAGTGGCCTGGATGAATGTCCGGGTATGTGGCCAAGATCTAGGTAGGAAAGGCATTGTGGTGGTACAGGAGTCACATGAAGTAAAGGTCCCTGTCATTTTGGGGATGAATGTGTTAAAAGAATTAGATCAGATCCTCTTTGAAAAGAAAGGTCACGGTTATTGGAAAGAAACCACCACCCATCGGCCTACTCAAACAGCTTTCCAGCGGCTGATCCGGACATGTGGCTTACAGAAAAGTTCAGATGCACAGCATCCTCTGGCTCGAATTTCAGTTCCTTTGCATACAAAAGTTACACTGCCACCCAGTCGGGAGACAATAGTGTCCATGCCCGTAGGCACCTGTCGGAAACTAGAGGGCATAGCTGTGTTGGTAGAACCACTGCAGGCAGCCGAAGGAGGTGTTGATCCGCTAGTGGCCCGTTCCTTGGCAATAGTTCGCAATGGAAGAGTACCACTTCGATGTGTAAACACTCAGGACCAGAGTGTGGACCTGACTCCAGGGAGGCTGCTGGCTAACATCTATGTGACTCCGGAGGAAGTAAGGAAAGTAACTCCAATGCAGCTGAAGCCGACTGAAAGGGATGAGTGGACCGTAACTGTGTCCATGGGAGAAGATGAGGAACCCACCTCTGAATGGAATGGCTGTGCAATTCGAGAACAGATGAAGATGGATGTAAGTTCATGTTCTCTGGAATGGGTGCAGAAGGTAGATGAGCTGTTGTGGGAGAACCAAGCCACCTTTGCACGGTATGCTGAAGATTTTGGATGTACCACAGGGATCTACCATGAGATTCCCACAGGAGACACCCCTCCAATTAGAGAGCGCTACCGACAAATTCCTCCACAGTTGTATCAGGAAGTGAAAGAACTGTTAGCTAAGATGCTACAGGGTGGGATCATCCAAGAAAGCCAGAGTCCCTGGGCGGCTCCTGTGGTGTTAGTAAGAAAAAAAGATGGGTCCATCCGATTTTGCGTAGACTATCGGAAGTTAAACGCTTGCACCGTACGAGATTCCTACCCCTTGCCACGGATTGAGGAGTCCCTCTCAGCGCTAGGGAGAGCCCGGTACTTCTCCTCACTAGATCTGGCTAGTGGGTATTGGCAGGTGCCGATGGCCACAAAAGACAAGGAGAAGACGGCATTCATCTTGCCCATGGGACTATACGAATTTAACCGGATGCCCTTCGGGTTGACAAATGCACCCGGAACGTTTCAGCGGTTGATGGAGAAATGTCTCGGTGACTTCAACTTTGAGTTCACTCTCATCTACTTGGATGACATTATAGTGTATTCTGCGACCTTTGAAGACCATCTCCACCAGTTGGGGCAAGTATTTCGAAGATTGCGGGAACATGGGCTCAAATTGAAACCCAGTAAATGTCGGTTGTTCCAATCTGAAATTGATTACTTGGGTCACCGCGTATCAGGAGAAGGGGTGAGACCATCAAGAGACAAGATAGCGGCTGTTCAAGATTGGCCGATACCGACTACCCTGCGAGAAGTGAGGGCGTTCCTTGGAGTAGCCGGTTACTATCGACGGTTTATTAAGGATTTCGCCAAGGTAGCAGCACCACTTAATGCTCTCCTACGAGGCACATCCAGTGGTCCAAAGAACCGGTCCGTGAAGTGGGGACCTGAACAGGAACAAGCCTTCCAGGCATTGAAGGATGCACTGACAACAGCCCCAATCTTGGCATATGCTGATTACCACTTGCCGTTCCAGCTATATACAGATGCAAGCCTGTATGGTCTTGGAGCAGTGCTTTCCCAGCTTCAGGATGGCCAGGAGAGGGTCATAGCGTACGGCAGCCGGTCTTTGAGAGATTCTGAAAGAAACCCCGAGAATTATAGTTCATTTAAATTGGAGCTGTTGGCACTGGTATGGGCCATGACCGAGAAATTCTCTGAATATTTGACCGGTGCTGAAGTTTTAGTACTGACTGACAACAACCCACTAGCTCACCTGGAAAATGCCAAGCTCGGGGCGTTAGAGCAGAGGTGGATAGCCCGAATGTCTACATTCAATTACCGCATTAAGTATCGGTCCAAGACAGAGAACCAGAATGCTGACGGACTTTCTAGGGTAACTGCCCAGACCCCCACAGAAGACGTGGATCATGAGTTGGAGCATGTGGAGGTGCCCGATTTCAGCAGATTTTCACAGGCCTTGACCGCCACTAATCAGTTTGAGATGGAGGGGACTGAAATGGCTCCTTTCTTTGGTCCCTCACGACAGGAATGGGCACAGATACAACAGACCCATGAGGGGCTGGCGCAGATGATCAAGTGTGTTGAGAAAGGCCAGAAGCCCTGTAGAGAGGAAAGAGAACGACTGACACGTGAGATATTATCTGTTTTGAGTCAGTGGGAAAAGTTGGAGATGAAAAATGGAGTGCTATGCCGAAAGGTCTATTTACCTTCTGAGATCGACATTCGATACCAAATTGTGGTGCCTAGTGAACTGGCTCGCTCCTTGGCAGTTGAGGCTCATAATAAGAATGGACATTTTGGTCATGAGAAGACCTTTCGTTGGTTACAGCGACTGATTTACTGCCCTGGTCTTCGTCAAATGGTCGAAGAAGTATGCCGCAGCTGTCGAACTTGTGAGATCCATAAGGCAATAGAACAGAGAGCTCCCCTGCAAACCATCGTGACCCAGGAACCTTTAGAAATCGTCATGATAGACTATCTAATGGTGGGCCCATCCAATAGCGGACACCAGTATTGCCTCGTAATGGTGGATCACTTCACCAAATTTGCGGTGGTAACCGCCACCAAGGACCAGACAGCTGAGTCAGCAGCTCGTGCTCTGTGCCAAGATTTCATTCGAGTATATGGGTGCCCCCAACGCATCCACTCCGACCAGGGCGCCTGCTTTGAGGGACACGTAATGAAAGAAGTTCAACGTATCTACGGGATAAAGAAGTCGCACACGACTCCATACCACCCTCAGGGAAATGGGGCCTGTGAAAGATTCAACAGAACTCTGCTACAGATGCTGCGGACTCTGGAGGAAGACAAGAAGTTACAGTGGCCTCAGTTCTTGTCTGAAATGGTGTGGGCCTATAACAATCAGGTCCATTCTACAACGGGGTACTCTCCTTATACACTTCTCTTTGGGCGGTCTGGGCGAAGTATAGGAGAATTACAGTTGAATGATGTGGATGGGTTCCCTCCGAGGGATCCAACCTCTTGGGTGCGGGCGCATCGGCAGAGACTTGAGACGATCCATCGATTGGTGCGGCAGCGCCTGCAAGAACATCCCCATCCTGATAAGACCCCAGTGCAAGAAGCACCATTGCAACCAGGCGACCTGGTGCTAGTTCGTGTCAAGAAACCCCAAGGGAAATTGGAAAGCAGATGGGAGGCTTTGCCGTATCGTGTTGTTGGCCGCAAGTATGCGAATGGGCCAGTGTACCAGGTCCAGAAAGAAGGAACTGATTGTGTTCGAGTACTTCACCGAAATATGTTGCGCCTGTGTCATTCTGAAGGGACAAATCACGATGGGCCTGCCAATGTGAATGAGCTCCCACAGTCAGAGAATGGAGGTGCGGAATGGGCCTCCGACGAGGAGGATGATTGTTGGCCGATCCCTGCTCCTGGGGATGTTCCACCTGTGACTACTGTATCTCCGGCCTGTGCCCCCTCTGGTGCGGAATCCGCTGGTCCTTCTCAGCCCATAGCTGCAGCACCCCATAATATACCACCGGTCCTCAGACGGACCACTAGGCCAAATGCTGGTATTCCCCCTGTTCGGTATGCGCAGGATGAGTTTGTTTGGCCTGCCATACATCGGTATACTACCACCCTGTGCATAAAAGTACAACCCTCTGGATATACAGTCATAGGCAGGGACTGCCAATCTTAAAGTGGGGGGGGAATATGTAAGAGACAGCCAATGTTGTCTTAAGCTTCATTTGTCTGTATAAACTGTTAATGTTGAATGTATTTCTGTGATTCTGTTCCTTTAAGACAGCAGCCATTGTAATTGTGACATGATGCTGGAGTGAGACCCCCCCCCCTTTTATGTCAGCCTGCCTGTTCTGCAGACAGAGTGTGAGCAGAGAAGCAGGAAGTGACGAGACAGAGAGCAGCAGCCATCTTGGCAAGTGTTGTATTGAACTGGTGTGGAGGTTTTTCTGTACAGCTAAGCTGTATCTTGGTCCAGAGACAAACAGAGTGTAAAGAGACAACAGGACTAGTGAGTCCACGTGAAAGGAACTGTGCTCAGTGGCTGATCAGTGAGACTGACATTGTGACTGTGTATATGGATACCACAGATAGAGACTCGCAGTGCTGTTGATGTACTGGACGGCACCTGCTAAATCCCGGCTTACATCCCAGCTCAGTGTATGGATTCGGCAGGACTGTCAGTGTGCTGAGTGGAATCTGCTGTTGGATTACATTGCATTCAGTTGGTTTCCCTGTCTGTTAAAGAGGACTTCATTTCTCCCAAGATCCTGATAACCGTGAGGAGAGGACGCTTCACTATAAAAGAAAGGACCGACTTTGGGCCCCACCGCGCGCTTCTACGGACTGTAAGCGGTCCACCTGGACCACTGGGGAAAAGGGGGTGCACCCAAATGTGAAGTCAGGGTCAGTTAGGGATAGTTTTGAGTATATTGTTCATTCAGTGTCCATACTGCAGAAGTGGACAGAGTAAAAGTAGAAACCATTGCAGAATTTGCCTTGAAATTGTTCATGCTATATTGTATATTTTGCTTGTCTTTAGCCCTGTCATTTTACCTTTAACTAACCTTTATTAACTTATAGTAAATATATATTTTTTTCTTGAACTACCGCGTGTGCGTTCATTTCTGGTTGCGGAGTCCAAACCACCTGCCTTGCTCTCGGTTCACAAATATCTACATCAGGGGTCCCCAAACTTTTTACACAGGGGGCCAGTTCACTGTCCCTCAGACCGTTGGAGGGCCGGACTATAAGAAAAACTATGAAAATCCCTATGCACACTACACGTATCTCATTTTAAAGTAAAACAAAAAGGGAACAAATACAATATTCAAAATAAAGAAATAGTAAATTTAAGTCAACAAACTCACCATTATTTCAATGTGAAGTATGGGCCTACAAAAACAATATATGTCAACAATAATACTGTACACACACTGTACCTCAGATTATAACACTTACATACACTGTACTCCCCAAATACAGCACAGTGCACCTCTGAAATGTGCTTCTCTCTTCCCGCAAATAGGTCCAGCACTCTGCCCCCATATAAGTCCAGCTCTCTCCCCCATATAGGTTCCATGCAGTCTCCCCCATATAGGTCCCATGCAGTCTCCCCCATATAGGTCCCATGCAGTCTCCCTCATATAGGGCCAGCTCTTTCCCCCATATAGGTCCCATGCCCCCCCCCCATATAGGTCCCATGCCCCCCCCCCCATATAGGTCCCATGCTCTCCCCCATATAGATCCAGCTCTCTGATCCCCCTCCATGCCCAGTAAAAAAAAAAAGTGAAAATAGACTTTACCTAGCACTGCAGCCGCTCCCGCGCTGTGGTCCCGGCTCCTCTGTCTTCGGCTGTAAGGCCTAGATGAGCACGTCGTGCGTCATGACGTGATCATTCTAGGTCCGGACGACGAGCGCCGAGCGTCTACACAAGAACGAGACTTCCCGTGTAGCGCTCGGTGGGTTATTTCAATTGTAAGCGCCTGTGCCCTCACAATTGAAATAACAAAAGGAAATTGCGACGCGGGCCGGGTAAATGGCCTCCGGGGGCCGGATGCGGCCCGCGGGCTGTAGTTTGGGGACCCCTGATCTACATCATGAGGACCAGGGTCGGCTCCAGGTTTTGGTGGACCCTTGGACAACAGAGTCAGTGGGGCCCCTGTTACTCAAGCTAAGTGGCACAATCCATTAACCCCTTCCCACCGCAGCTGTTTTTCGCTTTTTTATTTATGTTTTTGATTCCCTGCCCTTCCAAAAGCCATAAGTTTTTTATTTTTTCCGTTAAAGAGGACCTTTCATGTCCTCATGCACATGCGGTTTTATATACCGCTAGAAAGCCGATAGTGCGCAGTACTGGGCGGGCGTTCCTCACAGCTCAGTGTTATCGCAGGGCGGTAAGGAACGCCCCCCCCTGACAGTACAGAGCTGTGGACGAGTACAGTCAGTGGGGGGCATTCCACTGCCCACTGTCAGAAGGGTGTTCCTGACAGTCTAGCTGGGCTGTGAGGAACGCCCCCCTGACTGTACTCGTCCATAGACTTGTACTGGGGTGGGGGGTTCCTTACCACCCTGCGATGATGTTGAGCTGTGAGGACCCCACCCCCTAGTACAAGTCTATGGAAGGGTACAGTTAGGGGGGGCGTTCGTTACAGCTCAGCTAGGCTGTCAGGAACGCCCTTCTGACAGTGGGCAGAGATCGGTGCCGAAACTAACGGCACCGATCTCAACAGCCCTGGGGCACATAACGGGAAAGCAGACAGTGTGCTGAATTCAGCGCACTGTCGGCTTTCTAGCAGTATATAAAACCGCATGTGCATGAGGACGTGAAAGGTCCTCTTTAAGGCTAGGTTCACACCTGCACCCAGATTCCGTCCCTGAATCCGCTTGAAAAATGTGGAGAGAAAAGTCCTGCAGATCGGTTTTCCATGGACCTGAAGAATGGAAACCCAAACTCAGAGTTGTATCAGGGCTTATATTTTGCAGGACAAATTGTACTTCATAATGTTACCATTTAATATTCTGTACGATGTACTGGGAAGCCAGAAAAAACTTCAGAATGTAAGGATTTAGAAAAGCACTGCATTTGCGCCATTTTCTTACAAGCTTTGTTTTTACAGCGTTCACTGTGCAGCCATAACAACATGTTACCTGTATTCTGTGAGTCCTTCCGATTGCGGCGACACCAAATTTATAGATCTTGTTATGTTTTAACACCTTAACAAAAATCCAAAACTTTGAAAAAAAAAACATTTCTTCTTATTTTGGCAAAACTATGAAACGGCAATAAAAAGCAGTTTTTGCCGCTGTGATGTTAACCGTATGGGACAAATATTTCTATATGTTTGTAGTTGGGTACTTTGGACATTGGGATACCTACAATGTGTGTGCTTGTTTTTTTGTCTATTTTTATTTGGGATCTAGGGAAAGGGGGGATTTGAACTTTTATTTTCTTTTTGTTTTTTACATTTTTAAAAAAATTTTTTTTATCTTTTTATTCTTTTTTTTCAACTCCCCCTAGGGCAGGGGTCAGCAACCTTCAGCTTTCCAGCTGTTGTAAAACTACAAATCCCAGCATGTTTTATTGCTCTGCTGTTCTTGGAACTCCCATGGAAGTGAATGGAGCAAGTTGGGAGTTGTAGTTTTACAGCAGCTGGAGCGCCGAAGGTTGCCGACCCCTGCCCTAGGGGGTCATTTCACTACTACAATATAATAATAATAATAAGAGCCAGAGTTTTTTCTTTTTTCAGTTCACAGAGTCACATGATGACTTATTGTTTGCGGGATAAATTGTACTTTGTAATGGCACCATTCAATATCCTGTACAATGTACTGGGAAGCTGGAAAAAAATTCAGAATTAGGTGGAATTGGAAAAAAAAAGTATTTTTTCGTTAATTTCTTATGGGTTTAATTTTTACGCATTCACTATATAGTAAAATTAACATGTTACACTAGGTTCACACCTGCGTTCGGGTTTCCGTTCGGGGGGTCCTCTTGGAAACCTAATCCGCTTAAAAAAGCGGTTACCTGCAGCACTTTTCTCTCCACATTTTTTAAAGGGTTCGGCGATGGAAACCCCAAACGGAGACTGGGTGCAGGTGTGAACCTAGCCTTACCTGTATTCTGTGGGTCAGTATGATCACGGTGATACCAAATTTATATAGTATATAGTATTTTTACTGCTTTGATACCTTTTAAAAAATTAAAAACTTTGCAAAATAGAAAAATTTCTTTGCGCCGCAATATTATGACTCCCTGTAAATTTTTCATATTTATGTGGATGAAGCTTGGTAAGGCATATTTGGGGAAGGTCTGATGGTTATATCTCTTTTTATAAATTTTTTTAGGAGGCAAAGTGTTGAAAAAACAACACATGGCCATTTGGCCATTTTGATTTTTTTTCCTCCCTACAGCGTTCACCGTATGGGCTAAATATTTTTATATTTTTATAGTTTGGGCATTTGTGATCAGGGGAGACCTAAAGTGTTTCTGTTTAATTTTGTTTATTTATTTTTATATGTGATCTAGGGAAGGGGGGTGATTTTAATTTTTATATTTTTTGTGGTTTTTTTTTTTATACTTCTAACCCCTTCCCACCGGAGGCATTTTTCGATTTTTGTTTTTGACTCCCCGCCTTCCAAACCCCATAACGTTTTTATTTTTACATTCATAGGGCTTAATGTTTGCGGGACAAATTGTTCTTCATAATGGTCCTAATTATTATTCTGTACAATGTACTGGGAAGCTGGAAAAAAAATTCAGAATGGGGTGGAATTGAAGGAAAAGTGCATTTGTGCGACTTTCTTACGGTCTTCATTTTTATTTTTTTCAAAGTGCAGGCAAAATGACCTTTCATCTGTATTCTATGTGTCGGTACGATTCCAGGGATACCAACTTTAGGCTAAGGACCCACGTAGCGGGCCGCAGCAAAAAAGTGCTGTGGGAAAAACCACGGCGGCAACGCATTGCGTTTTTTCCCGCAGCAGTTTTCACAGAAAATACTTTCTGCTTCCATTATACCTATAGGGAAACCAGCGGCGTTTCTGTAGGTATAATTGACATGCTGCAGTTTCCTAAAGCACAACGGTTTTGGAAATCGCATCGTGTCGGCTGTGCATATTTTTTCGCAATATGTGGATGGGATTCACTAAAATCCCATCCACTTTGCAGGGACTGTAAAATGCCACATTTTTTTCTGCGGTATTTTCACCGCTGCAAAATTGCGGCCTTTACGTCACATGGGGCCTCGGCCTTTATATCGTTTTATTTACATTTTAACTCCTTAACAAAAATCCAAAACTTTGCCATATTTTGACACCTGTAACTTTTTTATATTTCCGTGTACGGGGATGTACAGGGTGTCTTTTTTTGCAGGGCCAGGCAGAATGTCTATTGCTCTGATCACTTTCAGGTGAAACAGTGAAAAAATGGCGGTTCAACACTTTTGATATTTTTTTTTCCCTCCACAGCGTTCACTGTAGTTTGTAGACCGGGCATTTTCGGAAACAGGGATACCTAATGTGTATGTGTTTCACAGTAATTTTCTACTTTTATTTGTATTCTAGGGAAAGGGGGTGATTTGAACTTTTAATTCTTTTTAATTTTATTTATTTATTTAAATACTGTATTTATTAGACCCCCTAAAGATCTTGAACCCCAGGGGGTCTGATCACTAATGCATTGCAAAATACCAGCACTTCTATTACAGGCTGCATAGAGCAACCTGTAATAGAAGGTAATGCCAGACAAGCCTGGGAGCCTTTAACCCCTTAATGACCGGGCCAATTTTCATTTTTGCAATGCACCATTCAATATCCTCTGCAATGTACTGGGAAGCTGGAAAAAAATTCAGAATGAGATGGAATTGGGAAAAAAACGCTTTTGCGCCAATTTCTTATGGGTTTAATATTTACAGCATTCACTATGTGGTTCTGTGGGTCAGTACGATCACGGAGATACCAAATTTATATAATATTTGTAATGTTTTGATACCTTTTAAAAAATGAAAAACATTGCAAAATAGAAAAAAATATTTTGTGTCGCCATATTGTGACACCTGTCACTTTTTCATATTTATGTGTATGGTATCTTTTTATGCAGACAAGATGACATTTTTGTTGATACCATTTTGGGGAAGTTCTGATGGTTTGATCTCTTTTAATTCAAATTTTAGGAGGCAAAGTGTTGAAAAAACTGCCATTTGGCTATTTTGATTTTTTTTCCCCGTTCATCGTATGGGACAAATATTTTAATAATTCAATCGTTCGGACATTTTTGAGCGCGGGGATCCTTAAAGTGTTTATGTTTATTATTGTTTATTTATTTTCATATGTGATCTAGGGAAAGGGGGGGATATGAATTTTTGCGTTTTTTTTGTACTTTAAAAAAAAATTTTTTTCCCTAGTTTTACTTTTATTTTCAGACCCCCTAGGGACCTTGAACCCTATGGGGTCTGATCTCTCATACTATTCACTGCAATACTAATGCAATGCAGTGAATAGTAAAATCCATTCACTTCTATTACACGCTGCCGATGCCTTCAATAGGCTCCCCGCTGTCATGGCAACCGATCGCCACCCTCCGATGGCGATCAAAGATGGTGCAGCCCATGGTCGCATTTAACCACGGCATCTAAAGTGTTAACTGAGATCGTTGTGTTGGTACCGATCACAGCTGTTAGCGGCGGGTCCTGGCCTGGACTTGTTCTTTGCCAACGTGAGGGAGGCATATAACTCATCAGCCCTACCGCCCCTGGGAAGATCGGATCACAACCTAGTACATCTCCGACCTGTGTACAAGCCACTTGTACGTAGAGAACCAGCTGTCACCCGCACAGTGAGGATATGGTCCGAGGAGAGTGATGAGGCTCTGAGGGATTGTTTTGACACAACCGCATGGGAAGTGCTGCAGGATTCTTATGGAGAAGACATAGAAGGACTCACACACTGCATAACAGACTACATTAATTTTTGTGTGGACAACACAGTACCCACAAAAGTGGTGAGGTGCTTCTCCAATAACAAACCATGGATTAACTCTGATATAAAAACACTACTTAAGGAGAAAAAGATGGCATTCAGGACAAGAGATAAGGAGGGGTTGAGGGAAGTACAAAAGGAGCTGAGGAATCAAATCAGGCAGGGAAAAGCCAGTTATAAAAGAAAAAATGGAAAAGCAAATGGAAAGAAAAGACATAAGGGGGGGTCTGGGAGGGGCTTAAGTCAATTTCGGGTCATAAACAGTCTGTCTGCCAGATTGAGGCAGATGTTAATTGGCTTAATGAACTAAACCTATTCTTCAACAGATTTGATCACACACCAGCTCCTCCCACCCCAGTATGTCCTTCAGCTTCCCCCACCACAATGACTTCTCCCCATGCGGCCACTTCCCAACAGACCAGTAAATCCAGAAATCCGTCTTTATCTGGCCACAGTCTGACCTTCACACGGGCCCAGGTGAGGAAGAAGATGAAAAAGATCAAGGTGAGGAAAGCCGCAGGGCCAGATGACATCAGTGCAAGGCTAATTAAGACTTGCGGGGACCAGCTGTGTGGTATAATTACATATATGTATAATATGAGCCTGAGGCAGGAAATAGTCCCTGAATTATGGAAATCTTCTTGTGTGGTACCAGTTCCAAAGAAACCCCACCCTATGGACCTCAACGACTACAGACCTGTAGCACTGACATCCCACCTGATGAAGATCTTGGAGAGATTGGTTCTCACACATCTCCACCCTCTAGTGAGCCCCGCTATGGACCCCCTCCAGTTTGCTTATCGGCCGGGCATTGGGGTAGATGATGCCATCATCCATCTTCTGCACAGGGCTCTGTCTCACCTGGAGAAACCAGGGAACACAGTGAGAATAATGTTCTTTGACTTCTCCAGTGCTTTTAACACCATACAGCCCAGGTTATTGAGGGACAAGCTGGGCCTTGCTGGAGTGGACCACCACCTCTCCAACTGGATCCTAGACTACCTCACAAATCGACCTCAATACGTGAGAGCCCGAGACTGTGTGTCAGGTACCGTGATCTGTAATACGGGGGGCACCTCAGGGTACGGTTCTCGCCCCTTTCCTCTTCACACTGTACACTGCAGATTTTAGGTGCAACTCATCCAGCTGCTACCTACAGAAGTATTCTGACGACTCTGCAATAGTGGGTCTCATCACAGACGGCGATGACAGGGAGTACAGAGAACTGAACCGGGATTTTGTGGACTGGTGCCACCGGAACCACCTGAAGATTAACGCGGGGAAAACCAAGGAGATGGTGGTGGACTTCTGCAAAGGCAGATGCCCTCCAAATCCAGTGGACATCCTGGGGACGGGCATCGAGATTGTGAACACCTATAAGTACCTGGGTTTGCTCCTTAATTATAAGCTGGACTGGGCAGATCATATGGAGGCCCTGTACAGGAAGGGCCACAGCAGGCTCTACCTGCTTAGGAAACTGAGAGCCTTTGGAATCCGAGGGGCACTTCTTAGAACTTTCTTCAACTCGGTAGTGGCATCAGCCATCTTCTTTGGAGTGGCCTGCTGGGGGAGCAGTATATCAACCAGGGACAGAAATAAACTTGACAAGCTGATTAGAAGGGCCAGCTCTGTCCTGGGGAGCCCACTGGACCCAGTGCAGGTGGTGGGTGACAGAAGGATACTGTCCGTGGTGAGCTCCATGCAGAAGAAGAAGTCCCATCCCATGCATGAGACTGTGATCGCGCTGGGCAGTACTGTCAGTGACCGACTGCTCCACCCTAGGTGTGAGAAGGAGCACTATCGGAAGTCTTTCCTCCCCACCGCGGTTAGGCTGTACAACCAACACCGACCTAAGCGGAGATCATTACACACAGAGAACTGAAATATCTCTCTGCCTGTTAAATCCCCCCCCCCTCCCTCTGCTAGGTCCTATCTGTCTGTCTGCTATTAATGTAATGCCTCTCACCTTGGAACATTCCTGTACATGTTGTATTTGTATTTGTATCTGCTTATCTTTGCTGCTGTAACACACTGAATTTCCCCATTGTGGGACTATTAAAGGACTATTATTATTATTATTATTATTATCATACAGCCGGCATCCGCTGTGTATGGAAACAGCCCAGCTCCTGAATCCTCTCCATACACCCCATGCGACCAAGCACGTACTATTACGCCCTTGGTCATTAAAAATGGGGGCGCCCATGGCGCCTGCGCACTTTAAATGCCACGGTCGCTTTTGCCGAAGCATCTAAATCATTAACAGCCTGATCGTGGCTGTTAGCGGCAAGTGCTGCCAGTATCCGCCATGTATGGAGAGGGCTCAGCTTCTGAGCCCAGTCCATACAGCCCTCACGCCTAAACATGTACATGTACGTGATTTTGCATGATGGGGTTAAGATCTCTGACAGTAGCGCTTCTGGGGGTGGGGTATATGAGACACCAAGTCAACAGTCAATTCTTGAAGTTGATTTCTTGGAAGGAGGATCTGTTGATTTGTTGAAAAAGGAGCAAGCGTAGGAATCGGAGCGACTGTGACAAGGTATGATGGTGATGACTGGGCAGAGCATCTCCATACGGCAGCTCTTATGGGGTGTTCCTGGTATGTCATGTGATGCAAGGAAGGATAATCAGCAACAGGGTCATGGGCAACCAAGGCTTATTGATGTGTGGGGTAAAGGCTAGTCCTTCTGGTCTGATCCCGCAGGAAAGCAACTATAAAGCAAAGTTCCTGTTGGCCATGACAGAAAGGTTTCAGTACACACAGGACATCACAGCTTGTGTATATGGGGGTAGTCACCAACTGGTCAGAGCGCCCATGCTGTCCCTTATCCACTTCTGACTATATATAGATAAGTGTCAGTACACACAGGACATCACAGCTTGTGTATATGGAGTGTAGTCACTGACTGGTCACAGCACCCATGCTGACCCCCATCCACTGCTATGAAATAAGGCATCTGTAAACACAGGACATCACAGTTTGTGTATATGAGGAGTAGTCACAGACCAGTAAAAGCGCCCATGCTGACCCCTGTCCACCACTGAAAGCACCTATAATGAATGGGCACAAGAACATGAGAACTGGACCATGGAATAATGGAAGAAGGCATCTGGACTGATGGATCACGTGTAACATCATATGGATAGCTGGGTGCGTGTGCATCATTTACCTGGGGAGGACAGCACCAGGGGGCACTATGGGAAGAAGGCGCTGGGCGATGTTCTGCTGGGTCCTGGCATACAAATACTCTACAGTACAGACCAAGTTCTCCTGCTTCCTAGTAGCAGTGCCCCCTAATGGCAGGTGGTTTTAATGTTATGACTGAACAGCTTATGTAGCCCCATCCTAGTGGTGCCTCTAGTGGACAGTGATAAATATTACTGCTTAACTAAAATCAGTGATCAGCAACTCTCCAGCTGTTGTGCAGCCACAAGTCCCAGCATCCTGTATAGACTAATCATATACCAATCACTCAGCAACTGTGGTGGGAAACATTTTATTTTTGCAAAAGTCATCACACCCCAATATATAGTGGTTCAGACTCTCTGGATACAGCAGTGGTGAGGCCTCATGGCAGGGTGTAGAGTGGGGGATTATGATTGGGTCAATCTCAGTGGGATCAGTCGTGATTGTGATGTCCATACCTTAGTCCTGACTATGGAGTCTATATCCGTCCATTTCTAGCTATGTCTTACCCATACGTCTTGATGGGCAGTGGCCAATCTCCATGGCTTGGTGGCAATCACTGGCTACCTGTTGGCACGTATATCTTCAGGGGTTGGCTGTTCTTTCCTTTATCGTGCCAGCAGACATCAAAGAAAGGATGGAGACGGCCGGAGAAGCGCTCGTGGAAGGTGTACAGAAGCTTAACATTGTCCTCATCTCCAGAATCAAAGAAAGACACCACCCCATCGGAGAAGCTCAAGTAGATGCCGATCTTCTCAGGACGCCCGTCCACACGGAGGATTCGCGGCTCCTTTGCCTCTGCGTGGGCCTCATACACCTTTCCTTCCTTGCAGCCCAAGATCCAAAAGCCATTGGAGGGGGTGGCGTGAAGCTTGCCTTTACGGTTGGCTGTTTCGGAGATGACACCTAAGGCCCACCTTGGTTTGTCCTCGACCATCACCTCCCAGTAGTGTTCTCCGTCTGCGAAGCTTTCTTTGGTGACTAAACAGTTGCCTTTGTCAAAGCGGCCGGGATCATCAGACACTGGCTGCTTGTGGTCAGAGCATTCCACAGATTTACCATTGTCAGACACCACCAGGTTCTGCTGGGCTGTGTCAGGGTCAAATGTCAAGTTTTCCAGAGCTTGAAAAACAAAAAATTACAATTTAGTATTCACACTTTTGTGACCATAACTGAGGTAGAAAGTAGTTGTGAAGCTATAAATGGTTTTGTGCTTCCACCTGGTGGTCATGGCTGGTAATACATTTGGTATAGTTCTCAGGAAACTGATAGGTTACGCCCTCTACTTTGCATGTAGCAGTCATTATACGCTATCCCAAGTTCCCTCCTCACCTGGCATCAAGGCCCGGAACATCTTCCTCCATACTTGGAATTTGAACTCATCGGAGATAATGGGCAGCTGGATGTCCAGGCGTCCAGGAAGAGGGGACTCCGACAAGATGGTGCCAAGCCTGTACACATGAGAAGATTGGAATATATAAGTCAAGAGTATAGGGAAGAGACCGGCAGCTTGTCAGCTGCTATGGGATGGAAGAGACAAAGACATGGAAGAAAGCCCCTTACCTGGCGGTCACTACGCAGAATTTCTGGAAAGAGGAGAAACCAAATTAGATTAGAGGAGCAGATTATAAAGTCACAGACTGTGAATGTATTATAAGATGTTCATCCCAGTGATATTTCTACACATGGCCGCCTCATCTCCTACAAGTTCTCTCATCACAAATAATGAGGCACAGTCACCCAAAACCAGAAGCCTTACTACTAACTGTGATACTAACCCTAACCTCTATCCTCACCCCAAACCCTACACTCTCCCCTACCACCCCCACTAAGCCTATTACTAACCTGTACAACCATCACTAACCCTAATAATAATCTCTTCCCCTACCAACCCCAACTTTTACCTAAATCTCTAACCCCAACCTGTAACCCTGAAATTTACTCCCCATCATTAAGCCTAATAGTAACACTACTCACAATCATTAACCCAAATCCTAATCTGCGCCTCTAAATCTGTCCATACACATATCCATATCCGTTATTTTCTCACATCACCAAATGAAAAAAAAAAAATCAGATTTACAGGACTTTTTAATTATAGATGGATTGTGTGCAAAGAGGGCTGGAGGGGTCAGAGAAGTCTGGAGGACATAAAGGAGTCTGGAGGGGGACAGATGAGTCTGAACAGGATAGAAGAGTCTAGAGGGGACTGGAGGAGATAAAGAAGTCAAGAGGAAGACAGAGGTCTGAATGGGGACAGATGAGTCTGGAAGAGACAGGGGGGTCTCGAGTGGACAAAGCAATCTGGAGGGGGAAGAGGGGCCTGACGTATATGGTCAGTTTTGCGCACATACTAATCCAAACCACTGTCTTCACCACTCACCTTAACCCTAATCCCTACCTCAGTCCTAATCCCAACTGTTGGCACCACTAGAATCCTAATCCATGTCACCATTACTAGCCCTAATACCCTCTACTTCTACTATTAACCCTAACCTCACTACCAACCCTAATACTGACATCACACCCCACCTCCACCCCTAGTATAACCCCCAGCGATCACTTTTACCCTTAGGAATTCAGTCTGTTCCTGTCCCTCTAAGTCTTTCAGGACTCCGTCCATCTGGCCGAGCTGCTCCACGTAATGGGCCATACTTTTCCTTTCGCCCTGAAGGGCTGAACTGGCGTTTATCTCAGCTTTGTCTGCTTCTCGAAATAGTGAGGTCTCCATGATGTTCAGGTAGGAGCGCATAGTGTTGAGCTGATCCTTCACACTAGACTTAAAGCGGGACACTGTATCCTGCAATATAGAATATATGTCAGATATAGGGGCAAAAAGTGGGAGCGAACACCAGGATAAAGTGAATGGTGACGGGACGGCCATCACCAGCGCTGACCTTCACTTCTGCCACCTGTCTGTCCAGTAGAGCCACTGTCTTCTCCTTCCGTAGGCGGGCTTCCTGCAGGAGGACTTGCTGTTGTGGAAGTTGTCTCTGAGAAAGAATATAAGATATCAGAGTCTTCACTTACCCTCATACATTATAATCATAGGTGTCATCTGTGAGGTATTAAGTCACGAGCTTAAATCTTTTCTTCTACAAGCAGACATTCACCTCTGAGCACCATGATACGGAGCTGTTCTGAGTTATTATATTTGAGGATTGCTACCTGCCCATGCTCTCACCTTCATCTTGGTGTAAGCCTCGGCGGCGGTGATGATATTATGTCCCTTGTGTTTCCCCAGGGAGGCGCACACACCACAGATCAGCTCCTTGTCCTGCTCACAGAATACACTCAGCGGGTCCAGATGTTCCAGACAGTGGCCCTGTGGGACCTGCTTGAAGCTTTGCACCAGATGTTCCAGCTGACGATTGATGCAAAGGCTCTCGGGACGGGATGGGGCCTGACAAGTAGGGCAGAGAGTGGAGCCATTTTGGTCCTGGCCTTTGGGGGCCCCAATTAGGCAGCTCTGGCAGAAAGTGTGTCCGCATTCTGGTGTGACGGGCGATCGGAAGAGCTCGAGACAAAGCTGACAGGTAAGGTCATTCTGCATGCCTTGCACCAGCTGGGGGTTCGCCATTCTGGAGGACAGAGGGGTAAAAAGACTAAAATGAGTGAGGGGTATTAAGACATGGCAGAGCCGCCAGAACATCGCAGGCTGGAAATGATAGGAATTCAAGGAGGGACTGCTGTGTCTTTAAATAGAATATTGGGAAAGGCCACAACAGGCCAGAGAGGTAATGTTACACAAGAGGAGAACTCCGTTCCAGTCTACACTGCAGACACTCACAAATCCTCCATATTAAATTATATTATGTGCATGAAGTTAATAACCATCCATTCCTTGCACTGCAAGCTGCATCCAAAAAACTCTCCAAAACTGTGATTTTGACTTAATAATGTGCAGTAAATGCGACACAACTGAGCTGTGAGAATTGCAGCTAATGCTGTGCTCACATATTATTACAGTGAAGCGGCAGGCCCTCTCCAGAGGATGTGAGTCTGTAAACCACAAGCGGAAGAGCACTTTGCCTACACATCTCCTTTTAAGAATAAATTCTAGGGGACAGTTTCACACATCCCTTTGACAACACTAGTCGGCCAAGCCTGATTATGGATGGAGGTCTCCCGATTCTCCCCCAGCAGCAGATGTCTGGGGAGGGAAGGATCAGGTAGTTGGATGTCAACATTCCTGGTCCTTTGTAGCAAAGACACCGCCAATGGGGCTACCCCTTTCTCCCTATTCAAAACACATGCACACCTGTTTGAGTTGAGCATGCATGTCTACAGGGAGGTTGCGAAGAATAGCTGTCAATCTAAAGTGTATCTCCAGCTTAAGTGTAGCACAAGTGAATATAATCTATTGCTCTCAGTGATCAGCCAATTTCAGATGCTGGCTGCTACCTTACTTGAATGTGTGCTGAGCTGCAGTAACTAAGAATGGCCACTACACAGTGTAAGGCGCTGTTTGCTTCCGGCTCTGTACACACTGATAGTTCCGGTGGCCACAACTCTGAATATTGGCTGATCAGTGGAGGTGACGGGTGTCGGCCCTCACAGATCTAGTAGTGATGACTGAGCCTAAGGATAGGTCATCAATGTCTACATCCCCAGGATACCCATTAGGCTAAAGTCCCACGTTGCAGGAATGCAGTTTTGTTGTTGCAGATTTTGCTGCGGTTTTTTAAGCCAAAGTCAGGAGTGGATTGAGTACAAGGGAGAGGTATAAGAGCTTCCTCTATATTCCCCATTCCTTTTGCAGTCATTCTAGGCTTTGGCTGAAAAACTGCAGCAAAATCTACTACAAAAAAAGCCTGAGTTTCCGCAACGTGGGGCTTCAGTTTTAAGGTTTTTCTAGAATAAGAGACAAAGCAAAACTGCAAATGATTGTGAAGGTCACACAGAGGTTAGTGCAGAGCTACCTACCTGCAGATAGACCAAGATGTCACAGGAGACCTGCAGTGATAGGAATAATACAGAGAAGATAGGAATCAATCTGGATATAGCAAAGAACAAAACAATAGGGGGAGATGTGGACACTGACTGAGGAGAAGGACAATATCCAGAAGAAGACAAGACATGGTGACCAGGAGAAGACAAGACATGGGGAGAAAGACAGTGGCCAGGAAAAGACCAGACATGGTGAGAAGAACAGTAACCAGGAAAAAAACAGCCATGGGGAGAAGAACAGTGACCAGAAGACAAGACATAGAGAGACCACAAGAGAGTCGCCATATCCAAGAGAAGGAAATCATACATACAACAAACACTCACCAAAAGAGAGACACTGATCAGGACAGACAACAATGACCAGAAGTGGTGGACACTGACCACAAAAGGCAGACTATTCAGAGATCAGACACAATGAATAGAAGAGAAGACAATACCCAGAAGAGGTGGACACTGACCAGAAGAGATAACTGCGGACGAAGAAACACCAGCCAGGAGGAAAAGACACTGACCAGAAAGCTGAAGACGTTGACCAGGAGACGCAGATATGGACCAGGACAGGTGGCCACTGATCTAGAGGTTTCACGACTCTGCTGGAGGAGGTGCCCTGCCAGTCCTGTCCAGTTGATATCTCTGCGCCCCTCCACCCACAGACGGTTATTTCTGACACAGTTATCTGTCCTGGAACAGCTGAGAGTTACGGAAAGCCAGGAATCATAGAGGCAGCTGTCATATTATATAGTATCAGGACCGGGATATATGTGTGTATAATGTGTATATTACTGTGTGTGCAAATAACACCCTGTATCACAGGAGATACTAGTGTAATAGTTATTATACTATACTATACAGAACGGCAGGGCTGTAACCAGATGATATCCTAACATGGTCAAGAGAAGATACCCAGGTTATACCAGCATGGTCCATATCACTATATACAGGAGATGTATAACTTATACCAGCTGTACATATAGAATTATATACAGGAGATACCCAGGTTATACCAGCATGGCCCATGTTACTATATACAAGAAGATGTATAACTTATACCGGCTGTACATATAGAATTATATACAGGAGATACCCAGGTTATACCAGCATGGCCCATATCACTATATACAGGAGATGTATAACTTATACCAGCTGTACATATATATTTATATACAGGAGATACCCAGGTTATACCAGCATGGCCCATATCACTATATACAAGAAGATGTATAATTTATACCAGCTGTACATATATAATTATATACAGGAGATACCCAGGTTATACCAGCATGGCCCATGTTACTATATACAAGAAGATGTATAACTTATACCGGCTGTACATATAGAATTATATACAGGAGATACCCAGGTTATACCAGCATGGCCCATATCACTATATACAAGAAGATGTATAACTTATACCAGCTGTACATATAGAATTATATACAGGCGATACCCAGGTTATACCAGCATGGCCCATGTTACTATATAGAAGTTCCAGCAGAACAGACTTTCATAATAAAAAGAGATGACAGCTTTAGTAAATTCCCATCAGCGCCATCTATAGACTTGTTTATAGTATGACACCTTGTATTGTTTTTTCTTACTTGGAAATAATGAGTGAATAAATATTCCATAGCTATAAATTGATTTTAGTAACAGGAGGAGGGGCCATGACAACCTTCCATTATCTGTACACACCTCCTTTAGTAGCACATATACATTCTCATAAACTTCTGTGATCTTGTTCTGTGACTACACTATAGGGACAATGGATGGCTGATCCCTACCGGTATTCCTATATGCCCACTGTATACCTATAGTCATCCATATTGCTCCATAACTTATAACATAACAGTAAATAATATCCATCAAACTGAATCTAAACAGTTCTTGTCATTACAAAAATATTAAAAAAAAATGAGAGGACGCAGACTGGGACAGCACCTGTAATCTGGGACTGTCCTACTGAATCCTGGGAGGTATTCTGTATGGACAATTAGATTTGTGACACCAGAGCAAGCATAAAATCCATTGACAAGTTTTCATGGAGCAGTTTCAGTGTGATCCCATAGATGGGAGAATTCGGCGATCTGAGTGACATGGCACAAGACCTAGTCATCGGTACTAGAATAGCCAGGGCCAGGATTTCTTACAGCGCCATCTTGTGGGGTCTTCTGGTGCAGCACTGTGGAGAGTATACAGAGAATGGCGCGATTGAGGAAGCGTCTGGCGAGAGGCGATCCTGGGGATCTGTTTCTTTCTTGCATACTGCCTATGTATGCTATTTGTCTACTGGTGGCAATACAATAGGCTACAAGTGTAGGTAATCTCAGACTGCACATTAAATGCCATTTTCCGATCCAGGTAAACAGATGTGTATTGGACATGCTGTAACATTTTTTAAAGGGGGCTGCGGTGTGTATGGCCTCATTAATTTCGATGAGTCTACGTTCAGTCCGTCATCTTCAGGCAGCTCAAGGTTATTAAATTCCGTCACTTGGTCATCAAGGTATCACTCTTGTTTATGCTTTGACTAGGTCTAGTGTCGGATTGGGGTGCTTGGGGTTCACCAGTACAAGCTGGGGGCCCACTATACAGCTAAATGCAAATATGCTTTCCTTTCGCACATTCCTAAAACTGCACCGAACAAGTATTTTTCAGTATTAGCTTCTGCCTGGCCCTCACCCTGGACCATGTCTGTCCTATGGACACATCTGTAGTTAGTGCAGAGAATGTACTGTGTCATGCACCACTCTTGCAGGGGTTGGTGGTCTAGGGGCCCACTGAGGGATTTACCTGCTCCCGTGGGGCAGTCGGAGTCTGAGGTCTGCCACAATTTATGCTTTAGTAGCCTATTTGTTTTTGTGATGTTTGTTTCAGTGTTGAACAGGGACCTCTGAGGCGTTATGACACTCGCATCTATGCATCACGACACCATGTCCCTGACTTCATTCAGGAGGCCTGAAGAGGACGAGCACCATTGCCGGAGCCCAGGAGAGGTGAGTAACACAGTTTTTATGTTTGTTCACCTCCCCTATTGGAATAGTCTGTCAATGTTGCATTTGTGGACTTGTTTTACTGTAGCCTGCTCTAGATATACTGTTTTTGTGGTATTATTTCCCCATAAGCTTCCCTATAGGAAATTGTATGAATACACCAAAACAAATGCACATTGTAATGTAAGAAGAGAAAAAAACACAGCTTATAAAAATGTAATAAAGTCATTGAACTTCAAACCAACAAACATACAGTGCCTTGCGAAAGTATTCGGCCCCCTTGAACTTTTTAACTTTCTGCCACATTTCAGGCTTCAAACATAAAGATATAAAATTTTAATTTTTTGGTGAAGAATCAGCAACAAGTGGGACACAATCGTGAAGTGGAACGAAATTTATTGGATATTTTAATACTTTGCTTGGGATATGTCTCTGTCAGTTTTGCACATCGAGAGACTGAAATTCTTGCCCATTCTTCCTTGGAAAACAGCTGGAGCTCAGTGAGGTTGGATGGAGAGCGTTTGTGAACAGCAGTTTTCAGCTCTTTCCACAGATTCTCGATTGGATTCAGGTCTGGACTTTGACTTGGCCATTCTAACACCTGGATACGTTTATTTGTGAACCATTCCATTGTAGATTTTGCTTTATTTTTGGGATCATTGTCTTGTTGGAAGATAAATCTCTGTCCCAGTCTCAGGTCTTTTGCAGACTCCAACAGATTTTCTTCCAGAATGGTCCTGTATTTAACCATCTTCCCTGTCCCTGCTGAAGAAAAGCAGGCCCAAACCATGATGCTGCCACCACCATGTGTGACAGTGGGGATGGTGTGTTCAGGGTGATGAGCTGTGTTGCTTTTACACCATATAGTTTTGCATTGTGGCCAAAAAGTTTGATTTTGGTTTCATCTGACCAGAGCACCTTCTTCCACATGTTTGGTGTGTCTCCCAGATGGCTTGTGGCAAACTTTAAACGAGAGTTTTTATGGATATCTTTGAGAAATGGCTTTCTTCTTGCCACTCTTCCATAAAGGCCAGATTTGTGCAGTGTACGACTGATTGTTGTCCTATGGACAGACTCTCCCACCTCAGCTGTAGATCTCTGCAGTTCATCCAGAGTGATCATGGGCCTCTTGGCTGCATCTCTGATCAGTCTTCTCCTTGTTTGAGATGAAAGTTTAGAGGGACGGCCGGGTCTTGGTAGATTTACAGTGGTCTGATACTCCTTCCATTTCCATATGATCGCTTGAACAGTGCTCCTTGGGATGTTTAAAGTTTGGGAAATTTTTTTGTATCCAAATTCAGCTTTAAACTTCTCCACAACGGTATCACAGAACTGCCTGGTGTGTTCCTTGGTCTTCATGATGCTCTCTGCGCTTTAAACAGAACCCTGAGACTATCACAGAGCAGGTGCATTTATATGGAGACATGGTTACACACAGGTGGATTATATTTATCATCATCAGTCATTTAGGACAACATTGGATCATTCAGAGATCCTCACTGAACTTCTGGAGTGAGTTTGCTGCACTGAAAGTAAAGGGGCCGAGTAATATTGCACGCCCCACTTTTCAGTTTTTTATTTTTTACAAAAGTTTAAAATAACCAATAAATTTCGTTCCACTTCACAATTGTGTCCCACTTGTTGTTGATTCTTCACCAAAAAATTAAAATTTTATATCTTTATGTTTGAAGCCTGAAATGTGGCAAAAGGTTGAAATGTTCAAGGGGGCCGAATACTTTCGTAAGGCACTGTAACAGTGACTGTGAATGAGATCAATAATACAGTCTGTGCAGGCGGAAGTCAGTAGAGGCTCAGAGGTCAAAGTACACTTTATGTTTATTATGTCTCTGTTTATCTCCTGTAAATATTTCCTTATCATAGTTTTTATATTTTCATGGATTTATTGACTGTGTTTCTATCCAGTGTGCACTGTGTATTTGTGGGATAAGTTTACTGCTCCTCAGGCCATTACTATATACCTTCACTCATTCTCTGTTAAGTTCCTTCTGCATCTGGTATCTTCGGGCAGCGCCGGCACAACTTGTCATTTTCTTTTTGGAATTTATTCTCACAAAGCGCCATGGGAACACTTGGAGGGAGATTTGACGCTGGCAATGTGGCTTGGAGCTCAGCAATCCCTTTAACTGGTCTGCGGACTGAGAGGCGCTACATAAAACTCTTCAAGGTGAGAGGACACCAAGTTGTTTTTTCTGACTATTTTTTCTACACTTGTTGCGGTCCATGTTCTTGAAGGTTGCGTCTGTAAAAGGAGATTAAAAGCCATTAGGCTGAAGCCCCATCTTGCAAAAACGCAGCATTTTTACCAATGCGGAGATTTTGCAGCAAAAAAATGCTGCATTTTACAGTACCCGGAAAGTGAATGCCATTCACACATTGCAGGAAAAAATCCGCAGTGAAAAAGCTGCATTTTCAAAAACGGAGCATGCCAGTTATACCCACGGAAACGCTGGAGGCAGAAAGTCCACAGAGGAAAACACTGCAGACTTTCTGTGAAAAACACAGTGGAAAAAACGCATTGCGTTTCCACCGCGGTCTTTCCCACAGTGTTTTTTTGCAGTAATTCGTTGTGTGGGGCCTTAACTTTATAAGGGCTGAAAGTCCGCAGAGAAAAACTGCAAAAACACTATGTTTCCACTGTGTCTTTTTGCTGCATTTCACTATGAGGGGCCTTAGCCTAAAAAGGGTTGTTAAACCAGTGTCAATCAACCAAAATAGCAAGTCGCTGGCAAAGAGAAGTCATTGGTGCACCATTCCCCGAGTGACTAAAGTAGCAAATAGAGCTCAAGTTCTGTTATGTCTTTCTTGTGCCCTGGTGCCCAATACTGTACACAGTGGGGCATATTTATCAATAGAACACACTTTTCTGGCTACATTTATAGTGCACGACATTTATGACATATTTATGAAGAGTGTGAGGCAGAAGGAACAGAAAAATACGATTGGCTCGACACTTTTGAAAAAATGCGCCTCAGAAAGGGCGAGGTTTAGAAGTGTCAACCTTTACAACACAATTATAAGACAGAACAAATATGGCGCAGATTTCTTGCACAAACTATACCAAATTTAAGATGACGTAAACTTCGTTTTAAGATTCAATTGAGACAGAATTTTGGCACATGGGCAACGGAGACAGATTTTATGGCACATCGGAAAAATGAGCCAGAATTTTTGTGCAGCGGAAAGTGAGACAGACTTATGAAGGTCCGTACGACAGATTTATAAATATGTCTAAAACTATGAGCTGGATTCATAGTTTTAGACAGTGCAAAGTTCGACAACATTGATAAATGTGCCCCAATATTCCATGTGCAGTCTAATAATGTGTTATGTGGCAGCACTAAGTTATTATCATCTGTATCCATGTCCCTTGTGATACCTCACATGATGTTATCAGCCTTGGCAACAGCTGCCTGACACTGGGAGCTACCGTTCAGATCTTTGTTTAACCCCTAAGGCCTGATGCACACGAGTAATGGCTGTGGGGAAGACTTTTTCAGAATGGCCATTTTAAAATCTTTAAATGTCTATGGATCCATTCACATTTTTTTGAAAGACGTCAGATAACCTGAAGCAATTCGGATCAGTTACGTGCCTCTCACCCTGATCTTCACCTGTCTCCTACCCCATGATTGACCTGGAAACTTCCCTCTTCCATTCTGACACGACTCCACGCGCACTTTATGGAATCCTCCTTAAGTCTGATGCGCCTGATAGCTCTGCCTACACAGGCCCCTGGGAGAAGGACCTCCGCCGGCAACTCTCCAGCCAATTGGTATAGGTTCTTCTTATTTTCCCACAAACTTCCGATGCCTTGCAGTGCACAGAAAAAGAACTTCAAAATACTGACCCGATGGTATTGTTGTCCTGACCTCCTCCATAGGTTCTATCCTTTTGTCTCTGTCCAGTGTTGGGGCTGTGGTTCTGAGAGGGGTACGCTTTTACATATATGGTGGATGTAACGTGATTAAGCGCTTTTGGGACACAGTGTTTGAGCTTTATATCAAAGTGAGCAGTCAGTCCTTCACACCCTCACCTCAATTGGCCCTTCTTTCCGTCATGTTTGCTTTGTATATTCTGTGTACTGTATGTAAACCCTCAAATGTAAAGCACCATAGAATTAATGGTGCTATATAAATAATAATAATAATAGCTGGGGGGATTTCTGCAGTAGAGAAGGACCTCCTGCGACATTTCCTCACCGCCGCCAGAACAGTCATTCTCAGACACTGGCGCAGCACTGCCACAACAACCCTGGTGTAGTTTTTGCTGGAGCTTCTTATCTGGAGAATGGAGGCCCTGGTGTCAGAGGACTCTCCTGATTCCTCCAAGTTTGAGTCTCTCTTGTGGCCATGGGTGGTGTTTCAGGAGTCTTCTGAGTTCTCCACTTTTTTTTCCCTGAATCTGGGGATGCTCCTTTCACTTTTCTCCTGGCTCTGCCATCCCCTACCCCTCCTGTGCCTTTTGTATCTTCCCCTTGTTTGTCCTTCTCCTCACTTTTTTGTCCTCAGTAAAGGTGGGTTCACACTTGCGCCAGCACTCCGTCTGCCACGAATCCAACTTAAATGTCGGAAAAAAGGATAGGGAATGGATTGGTAAAGGTTTGAGATGCATTGCTTAAAAACCCTTTCACTTCTATGGGTTTTTAAAGCAATGCGCAGGTGTGCACTTACACCCTCTGCGCCGCAAAGCCGTTTTTTTTTGTAGGAAACAAAATCGGATATGCAGGACTTTGTGTCCAAGGAAAAAAAAAAACGCTTCGCGGCGCAGGGGGTGTAAGCGCACACCCGTGCATTGCTTTAAAAACCCATAGAAGTGAAAGGGTTTTTAAGCAATGCATCTCAAACCTTTCCCAATCCATTCCCTATCCTTTTTTCCGACATTTAAGTTGGATTCGTGGCGGACAGAGTGCTGGCGCAAGTGTGAACTCACCCTTATATGTCTGGCTGTCCTTCCTTTTTTTTTTTTTTTTGGCTAATGGTGAGTAGTGTTCTTCTAACACATGGACCGCTCATCGACCCGGGACATTATGCCTAATTCAAGTCCTCGACCCAACTCTACTCCCCAACCTTGTTGTCCTACCTATATTTCATACAAGTTGGTTTGATGGCGTCTGCCTTATATGCTCACTATGTTTTATTATTTTTACTATTTGAGGCTTGCATGCCTACACACACATTGTTATGCCCTACTTTGTTATTCGATAAACTTTTAATAAAAACTGATTAAACATAAAAAGTTGCATGTACTGCAGAATGGTACCAATAAAAAGAAAAGCTTTTCCCACAAAAAAATAGGTGATCAACTACATGTAGCTCCATCAGTAAAATAATAAAAATATGACTTAGAAAATGACGATGCAAAAACAAATTATTTTTTTATATTTTTATTGAATAATAATAGAAAAACTGAACCCGTTGAGGACATGGCGATTTTCCGTTTTTTTGTTTTTGTTATTACTCCCCACCAAAAGCCATCTTTTTTTTTTTTTTTTAATTTTCTTTCACATGGCTTCTTTTTGCAGGACAAATTGTACTACTAAATTGGCACCATTTAATATTCTGTATAATGTACTGGGAAGACAATTCTAAATGGGGTGGAATTGGAAAAAAAAAACAGAATTGTGACAATTTCTTACAGGTTTTGTTTTTATGGTATTCACCATGCATTAAAAATGACGTTAGCTTTGCTCTGCGGGTCAGTACCATCAAGGTGATACCAAATTTATATTTTTTTTTTTAATTTTTGCAAAGGTATTAAAACACAACATTGTGGAATAAACAAAATTCTTTGAGTTTTTTTTGTACCTTTTCATACCTGTACCTATTCTACTAAAGCTTAAAACTTTAATAAGTTTGGTCCTTGTATACTATAAAGAATCCATAGTCTACATGGTCACCATTTTTAAATAAATCAACAGTATAAGGAAACATAAGAACCTTTTGGTGATATATCCTATCAGGGGATGCATCTTTCTCCAGTAATCAGGCTCTTTTCCTTATCTAATAAACTGAGATTCACTCTGAAATCTCTGCTGAATCAGTCTTGGACTCTAAGGACAGACTGTCAGCTTACAGAAGTATGAAATTTCATGTGCCAATAGAAGTCTTTGGAGGGGGAGAGGGGACAAGTGAGAGAGAAGTGGAGACATGAGAAGACAGAGGCTGCTGGAGCACTACTAGTACTAGTAAGTTTTCAGTTTCATCACAGAGCTTTATTCACATCATTACTTGCCATCTGTTTTCTTCATGTGCTGACTATGGCAGAATTCATAGCGACCGGTCTCTACCCATCAGCTCAGAGCCTGCAGACAGAAAACGGATAAAATATGCAGAAATACTGGTATTCCTCATACACAAAAACAACAGCTTATCCTAAAAAGCCATCAGAAAAGATAGATATGCTTTAACCCCTTTAACTGTTGAAGAGCTGTGCGTGCTGGGACTTACTGCCTGTATGCAATAAGTGGTAGCAGCAAGGGGTGTATGTGGGGTGTGCGATTCACACTCAGCATCCAAAATGAAATTGGCTTGGCTAAGATCCCTTTTGCTGTCTCAAGGCTCGGTGAGTCAAAAGCAAATTGAGGATCTGTTACATCCAATAGAGGGCGCATGAGCTCCCCAGCTCCTTTCCCATAATGCCTTGTGATAGGTAAGTGCAGGACTGACTGAGTGGAAATAGATTAACCCCTCGCAGTCACACCCATGCTGTAGAAGTATGTGTATGTAATCAGTTCAGTAACCAATGATATCATCACTGTTCAGTATGTGGAGATCACATGGTGTAGCATATTTATACTTACTGTCCAGTCACATTCGCAAATCTTGTTATCTTATCCCTAACTTTCCCTAATAGCACGGGTCAAAAAAGTATACAACACGGTATATGTGCCGACCTCTGGAAGTTAGATTTGGGCCACAAATGTGATAACGGAACACAGAGGTGAAGGTTGTTCAATGGGACCTCTGATGGTGGGAACACAGGTTTATACTATAGGGGGACAGAGCATCACTTCATAAGGGCATTTATGATTGGTGCTAATAAGGAAAGGCAAAGGGGTTGGGTCGCTGTGATTGACACCCTATAAGGGTATTTATGGCTGAAACTGTATTGGAATAAAAAAGTGCTTTTTTCCCCACTTTGATGAATGGGGGCAACAGATTAGGTTCAGGATGTAAATTCTTTACTAATACTGACCCCTGATGAAGCCTCTTTGTAGGTGAAACGCACATCACGTGCGTTTTTTTGGTATGGTGCATTCTACTATTACATGCTTTCCACTTTAGGTTATTTTTAACCTTCATTAGCTTTCCTGAGGGTCTCTATGTACTATTGACTTATGCTGTATTGCTCACATTATGCATATTGGACAGGACCCATGGTTTGGTATGACACTATTTCTGTTTGATAGCCTCAGTAGTTTCTTGTATATTTAACTATAAACCGCCCCTTTTGGGGTGACTTGTTTATATGCATAGCACCTTTTCAATCTGCCGTACCATTTTTTGTTGGCAATCTGTATATCCATCTTTGTACCCATCTCAATTTATTTATGATCTTGTCATATTTATGTATTTTAATATGTATTAATAAAAATAAATAAAATATGTATTTTTCTATATTAGCATGGGACTTTTTTTTGTTTTTTGTATTTCATTTTAAAGCCTCAGTCAGGCTATTTGTATTTGCCTCCTTTTTTTCTTACTACTGTAGATAATCAAAAGGTAAATGCAAAGAACCTAAATGCCTTTCTGTGGGGTTACCTTCTCCCTAGGAAGATAAGTCAGGCCAGACTTCATGGCTATGGGATGGTTGAAGCCTCTCTGAAGAACAAATCAGGGGAAATTTCTATATGGAACAAGAAAAATGTAACTTCAGAGCCACCTAAGTCATAATTCATGTTTTATAACAATGGGATGGAGAAGCGTCTGCGTTCCTTGACCATATTCCTGTAGTACAGTGTCCATATTAGGACATCAGAATCAAAGTCAGAGTCAGAATGAAAGTCAGAATGAAAGTCAGAGTCAGAATCAAACTCAGAATCAAAGTGAGTCAGAATCAACGTCGTTGTCAGAATCAAAGTCAAAGTCGTTGTCAGAATCAAAGTCAAAGTCGTTGTCAGAATCAAAGTCGTTGTCAGAATCAAAGTCAAAGTCGTTGTCAGAATGAAAGTGAAAGTCAGGTGTCACTGTTGTAAACTGCTATTAATCTGATGTTTGACACTGATATCTGAGGATGTCCTAATATGGACACTGTAAATATACATATCTGCTGAAATGATTCTGATTTCATCTTCATGTTTGGTATCTCTGGACATGTAAAAACATTCTGCATCACTTGCTGGACGTATCATTCCTGTACAAGGTGCCCCTACAGAGTTATGGCATATGCCAAAAGTAAATCACTGTTCACTTGTTGAATGCAATTTAGCCAGCCTCGGTAACGGGGGAGGGTAAAAAAAAAAAAAGAGGGAGAGGCTAAAGGTATTTTAAAAATAGGAGATGGACAAGACAGTGTAGTCAAATACCTGGAGATGCAGCAGAGATTGTAAAGTGTCCGAATTTCCCACTGGTCTCCACAGCAAGACCCTTCACCAATCCAAGGGGCCTGCTTTCTTTAGCTTATTCCCTTTTATTCTGTATATTTTTTGGTTGATGCTGGGTTCATACCTGTGTCCTTCTGGTCTGTCAGAGGAACAGAAGAACAGACACAATTGGATTTGTTTAATGACGGACACGAACAGAGCCCAACAGGGAGAGGGGAATACACTGCTGTCAGCCTCCTCTAGAAGTGGCTAACCTCCCTTGAGAACAAAAGATTAAACACATTAAAATCCAACATGCCTGTCCCTTCTTCTACCTGTAACGTAATAATGCAAATAACCATTAAATCCTCGCCAATCTCTCATCAGCAATTTAAAAAAAAAAAAAAAATCATATGTGTATAAAAAGTGATTTACACACGGCCGCCATTATCTCTCCATCGGTGCAGATTTAATTGCAGAAGATAAACATTTCTTACTGGAACTTAACTATTTCCAGGAACTGGGGCCGGGAGGTAGAATAGCTTCTGTGTACATTACAATGTGCTGCAGGTCCGGGCTAACTTTCTATATATTAACCCCAAAGCTCCTCCTCCTCCGCTGTTAAAGAAGTGTCCAAAGAAATCGTCCAGGAGGCAAAACGTGAAACTAATGGTGAAAACAAGAAGAGCGAAATAACAGGAAATTGTGCAAAGTAAATCCTTTCCTTTCAGTTTCTGTTCCATTCTAACTAAACACTCCATTGCCATAAAGAGACAAGACAGAGTCGCTGCTTAGGAGGAGATGGGGAAGACGGTGCGAGATGTCCTGGTACAAAGTTTGGAGAACTTGGAAAAAAAATCATTTAAGAAGTTCAAGAACAAGTTAAATGACTGGGAGATAAAGGAAGGATTCAGCAAGATCCCCAAAGGTAAACTGGAGGACGCAGACACTGAGGATGTGGTGGATCTGATCAGAAGATACTACAAGGACTCCTATGGGGCTGAAGTGACCATGGCTGTTCTGGAGGCCATAGATGAGAGACAGGAGGCCGAGAAGATCAGGAATAACCTAAAGACAGGTAAGAACCAGAAAATCCTGCAAGAATATGACCAAATGTAGAGATCTTACTATAACAGGAAGTACAGAAATAATATAACAGGGATTCCCTGGAGAGCAGTATATTGTAGCTGCAGATGTAGCAGGGCTGAACTTGTAATGTAGAACTCTAAAAAGCACAGATAATGTAGTAGATGTCACCTGCAGTCCTATGTAACACCACAGATAACACAGTGATAACTCTCTGAGTACAGATAATGTAGTAGATGTCACCTGCAGTCCTATGTAACACCACAGATAACACACTGATAGCTCTATGAGTACAGATAATGTAGTAGATGTCACCTGCAGTCCTATGTAACACCACAGATAACACAGTGATAACTCTCTGACTACAGATAATGTAGTAGATATCACCTGCAGTCCTATGTAACACCACAGATAACACAGTGATAACTCTCTGAGTACAGATAATGTAGTAGATTACACCTGCAGTCCTATGTAACACCACAGATAACACAGTGATAACTCTCTGAGTACAGGTAATGTAGTAGATATCACCTGCAGTCCTATGTAACACCACAGTGATAACTCTCTGAGTACAGATAATGTAGTAGATGTCACCTGCAGTCCTATGTAACACCACAGATAACACAGTGATATCTCTCTGAGTACAGATAATGTAGTAGATGTTACCTGCAGTCCTATGTAACACCACAGATAACACAGTGATAACTCTCTGAGTACAGATAATGTAGTAGATGTCACCTGCAGTCCTATGTAACACCACAGATAACACAGTGATAACTCTCTGAGTACAGATAATGTAGTAGATGTCACCTGCAGTCCTATGTAACACCACAGATAACACAGTGATAACTCTCTGAGTACAGATAATGTAGTAGATGTCACCTGCAGTCCTATGTAACACCACAGATAACACAGTGATATCTCTCTGAGTACAGATAGTGTAGTAGATGACACCTGCAGTCCTATGTAACACCACAGATAACACAGTGATAACTCTCTGAGTACAGATAATGTAGTAGATGTCACCTGCAGTCCTATGTAACACCACAGATAACACAGTGATAACTCTCTGAGTACAGATAATGTAGTAGATGTCACCTGCAGTCCTATGTAACACCACAGATAACACAGTGATAACTCTCTGAGTACAGATAATGTAGTAGATGTCACCTGCAGTCCTATGTAACACCACAGATAACACAGTGATAACTCTCTGAGTACAGATAATGTAGTAGATGTCACCTGCAGTCCTATGTAACACCACAGATAACACAGTGATAACTCTCTGAGTACAGATAATGTAGCAGATGTCACCTGCAGTCCTATGTAACACCACAGATAACACAGTGATAACTCTCTGAGTAAGATAATGTAGTAGATGTCACCTGCAGTCCTATGTAATAGCACATATAACACCTACCGTCCTATGTAACACCACAGATAACACAGTGATAACTCTCTGAGTACAGATAATGTAGTAGATGTCACCTGCAGTCCTATGTAATAGCACATATAACACCTGCAGTCCTATGTAACACCACAGATAACACAGTGATAACTCTCTGAGTACAGATAATGTAGTAGATGTCACCTGCAGTCCTATGTAATAGCACATATAACACCTGCAGTCCTATGTAACACCACAGATAACACAGTGATAACTCTCTGAGTACAGATAATGTAGTAGATGTCACCTGCAGTCCTATGTAACATTGGTAAACACATATCCAGCTTTAATATCTTCTTCCATAGTACAGTGTAGTGACCAGGCATGGACTGATCTTGGTCTTTGTATTTTTCAGGGAACGGCTGTCCATCCAAAGAGCCGAGCGATGGGGCAGATCAAGGAAGACCATCTAGAGGTTAGCAATAGACTGGAAGCTCCTCATGAGAAGTCCCGATTTTCCTAGTGTATACAATAGGGAAATGATGTTAAAAAAGGAAATAAAGTCTAGTAAGAAATATGCCCAACATTTACCAATGTATTTATGCCTTTTTCTAGATCATTTTTTATAAAAAAAAAAGTTTTGAATCTGCCACACATTTGCACCCCAGTGTCTAAAAGTGAATTAATTTACTGAGCGACCAGGCTTTAGTCTAAGGCCCCATGTAGCAAGCCACAGCTGGAAAACGCTTTTTTCCGCAGTGTTTGTCTCAGAAAGTCCGCAAAGTTTTGCGGACTTTCTGTCCCTACTATACCTATACATAAAAAGCCAGTGTTTCTGTAGGTATAATTGACATGCTGCGATTGACAAAAACGCAATGATTTTTGAAAAAGCAGCATTTTCGTAGCAGATATTTTCTGCTGCGGATTAGTCAGAATCCCATCCACTTTGCAGGCACTGTAAAACGCCACAGTTTTTGCAATGTGGGGCCCCGGCCTTAGGCTGAGGCCCCACGTTGCTGAAACTCAGCTTTTTATGTTGCAGATTTTGCTGCTTTTTTTGAGCCAAAGCCAAGAATGGCTACAAAAGGAATGAGAAACATATACAGTAGGAAGCTCTTATACTTCTACCTTCTGCTCAATCTACTCTTGGCTTTGGCTCTAAAAACCGCAACAAAATCTGCAACAAAAAAAAGCTGCGTTTCCGTAACGTGGGGCCTTACCCTTAGACACACTTATGTAAAGTATCAAAAAATGTTTGGCAGTCTCATTTAGATCCATGATCAGAGTCCTCTTATTATTGCAGTATATTATAGCAGTGATCAGATCCTCGGGGGGTCTAAAAAAAAATACATTGTACAGAATACAAAATGATACCACTATGAAGTATAATCTGTCCCACAAAAAATAAGCCCTCATACAGCTCTGTGAATGGAAAAAATAAAAAGGTTTTTGGAAAGAGGGGAGTAAAAAATTAAAAAAGACATACAACATGAGAGATTTTCTGTTTTTATTACAGATGAGGAGCATTTTGTGGACAGACATCGGGCTGTACTGATCAAACGGGTGGCTATGGTGGATCCGATCCTGGATGATCTCTATCAGGACAAATTGCTAACAGCTGAAGCATATGAGATCATCCGCAGCATGAGTCCCTCTGCTAAGAAGATGCGGGAGCTCTACCATTTCATTCAATCCTGGGGAAATAAAGACAAGGATCAGCTCCTGAAATCTCTGAGAGAGCATAACATGCCGCTCATCAGGGATCTGGAAGAGAACTAAAGCCTAATGGAAACTGCGGGGAATAAAAGAGTTAGCTCCTGGGATCAGTGTCTTGTATAGGAAGCTGTGAGGTGAAATGTGTCATAAAATACTTCATCGCCATGATTGTATTTTTCTACAATAAATGTGAAAACTTAAAAATAAAAAAATCCTGCAAAGCATTTATGAATTTGTCTCAATTTCTGTGTACAAAAAAATTGCTGTATTTTGTCTTTTATAAAAAGCGATTAAAAAGAGTTATGGTCCCCAAAATGGCATCAATATTAACGTCAGGTCTTCCTGCAAAAAATAAGCCCTCACATTCCACTGACAAAAAAAAAAAAAAAAAAAAAATTAAGTTATAGGTTGTGAAAAAAAATGTTCTTACAAAAAGTAAGGATTACTTTGCAAAAGTAGTAGAATGTAAAAAAACACTATTAGGCTGAGGCCGCACGTTGTGGAAACACAGCTTTTTTTATTGCATATTTTGCTGAGGTTTTTTGAGCCGGGAATGGATTGAGCAGAAGGCTGTACCGGAGTCTCCTCATCGCAGAAACTAACGACTTTTTTTCTCTGCTTCTTTCAGTTTTGAAACAGTAGACACCCAATGGACACCATTATAGTCAACGGGGTCCGCCAGTGTTCATGTGTAACCGCTGTTTTAGCAGTCCGGCTCTCCATCGTTTGGGTCCTCTGGCGGACCAGAATGATGGTGACCTAGGGGCTAGTGTGACCTATCGTCAATGTAATCGTATCGACCAAGTGAATCAGGTTATTTAAAAGGAATCTGTCAGTGCAATTTGAGACACTAAACCACCCACACGTCCATATGGACCTGGGGTTTAGTGTCCCAAATCACCCTGTTATAATGCAATCCATGGCCGCATTAAAAACTAAAAAAGCTTTATACTCACCCGGCCGCTGTACTCCCCGCGCCTGCGCAGTTCTTCAATGAAGCCAGAGGAGTACACCTCGGCTTCAGTGCGCATGTCCCGTACCTCCGGCAATTGCGCAGTGAAGCCGGGATGTCCATCGTCGGCTTGACTGAAGAACAGCGCAGGCACCGGGAGGCGTGCCTCATTAATAAGCCGGAACGTTCTCACCAATCAGCGTTGATCGGACCCTTCTCTAGGTAAGTACAAAGGTTTTTTTTTATTTTTAATGCGTGTGCGGATTGGATTACAACAGGGTGATTTGGGACACTAAACCCCAGGTCTATAAGGACCTGTGGGTGGTTTAATGTCCCAGATTGACCTGACAGATTCCCTTTAAGATGGTGAATTGCGCAAAATGTATAGCATAAAAAGATAATGGCATAACTGCTGTTTTTCTCTGTTCCAAGAAAGTTAATAAGAGTGAATCAATGAGATACAGTATATCAACCCCTAAAAAGCGCCATTAAATGCTACCACTTGTCCTACCAAAAAACAAGCCCTCATATAGTTACATTGCCATAAAACTACATTTACCAGGATTCATCACTCTCTGTGTACCCCTCCCTTCTCCCCTGCAATAAAAACACAAATAATAAAAATCACTCCCACATCTGAGGACACATGATGCTGTGATGTTTCCTTCAAGTTTACCCCTTGGTCGTCTTTACATCACACTTAAGGATAACATGAAGATAACATTCATACAAACTCTATTCCCATGCTTGATGTTAATAACCAAGTGACGGCCATTTTTTTTAATGCTGTCACACGGCTGGATTGAAATCAATTCATGTGACTGGGGCTCTCCATATGAGCAATTTTTTGCAGGTCCATTGCTTGTTTTCACAGACCTCTCAATAGACTACGGCTGCCCCAGGGATACAAAGCAGGGACGTTTTGCACCCCAGTTGTTCGAATCGATCCTTACAGATCAATATTTATCACAGCTATGACATAAGACTCCATTTTAGGCTAAGGCCCCACAACAAAAACGTGCTGGAGGAAAAACCATGGCGGCAACGCATCGCAGGTTTTCCTGCAGCGCTTTTCACAAAGTCCACAGAGTTTTTCCGTGGCATTTCGGCTGTGGCCAAACCTCTGCTTTTATACCACGTGGGGCCTGGCCTTAGGGTGAACTTCCCACCACAGCTGTCCCATTCTCGCATTTTTCACTCTTTTTGGGTGGAAATATCAGGAAAACTGAAAATAAAAATTATTTCCCTTATAACAGATACAAATGTAAGACTTGACTTCAATATAAAAAAAATAAAAAGGATGGACAGAAATGGCTGCGTTATATTTTTTCCCATTGAATAAAACGGAGACCTAACAAAAGTGACTTGTCCTTTTTTTTTTTTTTTTTTTAACACTTTAGTCCATTATGACAGATACAAGGGGAAAGTCTTCCATTTGTATCTGTCCTAAGGAAAACCATTTTTTTTCCATCTTGAATGATTAAGAACCATGAAAAGAACAACAGTTGTGTTTATAGAGCTTTAAAGGTAATGTAAAAGATATGGACACCTGCACATTTTATTTGGATTTTGCTTTTCTTTAGACTCCTTCGTACTGACTGACAAACCTGTATGACATGACAGCACAGGGGAAGGTTCCCTTTACTGTGACAAGACAGTGAGGGGGAAATGAACATGTACACACGCACTTTCCCGCCTTTAGCAGTCACGTGACTGTCGCCTCACAGGCGAAGCTTTCCCGCTCTCCGGTCACGTGATCGGCTTTGGCGGTCTTTTTTTGACAGGACCAGTCCTTCTCCTCAGCGACGCTATCGCCGCCATTTTGTGCAATGCAGAGGCAGTCACGACTGAAGCGGGAGATGCAGCTCCTCAGCACCGAGCCGCCCTCCGGGATTAGCTGCTGGCAAGTGGATGATAAGATAGACGAGCTGCGGGCTCAGGTGGTGGGCGGCGCTGGCTCGCCCTATGAGGGCGGTGTGTTCAGCCTGGAGGTCGTGCTGCCGGAGAGATACCCCTTCGAGCCCCCTCGGGTGCAGTTTCTGACCCCCATTTATCACCCGAATATAGACACTGCCGGCAGGATCTGCCTGGACATCCTGAAGCCGCCGCCTAAGGGCGCCTGGAGGCCGGCCCTGAACCTGTGTTCCGTCCTCACCTCCATCCAGCTCCTCATGAGTGAACCTAACCCGGAGGACCCCCCTCATGGCGGACATCGCCCGGGAGTACAAGTACCACAGAGCCGTGTACACCGCCACCGCCCGCAGCTGGACGGAGAAACACGCCAAACCCCGGGAGAGGAGCGGCGACAATGCGTCACAGAAACGGCGCAGCCAAGACCTGCCCGACCCCGCCAAAAAACCCAGACAAGAACCCTCGTGACGTCATCTTCCCTGTAGTTATGGTGCTGGTGACGTCAGAGGGCAGCTGCAGTCTTCTGAGTGGCCGCCAGGTGGCAGTAATGGTTATGTTTGTAAATAAAGAATGTAATATATAAGATACAAACAGGTCCAGTGTCCTATAGTGAGGCCGTGTATGAGTGTGTAAGGGTCTGGGGTATGTTCACACGATGCTGTAGACAAATGCATACTTTATGGAGCTGTAGAGCTTTGTTACTGTCAGCTTCCAATATTCTGGAATTGGTTTTGCCTACTTGATTTAAAGGCATTGTCCAATAACAGGAGCAACCTATGTGGGAAGGTGTAAAAACAGACTTCTCTTCCCTGATGCTTGCCCGCCGCCAGTAACCATTTAGACTTAACTAGGGCCTTGCTGCAGAAAGTCCTTCACCTGACGTGACTGCCGATACCAGTCGGTGACCTCAGCAGTCACTGGAGAGACAACGGTGATGTATGTTACCTATTCCTTACCAGATGTCACTGATTGGTCTCAGCGGTCACATGTGGCACCGCACTTCCACAACGAGGTCCTGGCATCATCGTGAACGCACAACCAAGCACTGGGGACAGATAACGCTAGGTTCACATTTGCGTTCAGGTCTCAGTGATTTGGGTCTGCATTGGGACCCAGAAGGTGGAGATCCTGTCCGCTTAAAATACAGTAACCTGACTAGACTATAATGAGGTCTGCAGGTTTTATACTGAAACCAGCGGAAAGAAAAGTCCTCCTTGCAGGACTTTTCTCTCTGACAATTTTAAGCGGAATCTTTGGTGGAGACTCCAAATGCAGATGTGAACCTAGCCTGAATAAGCCATCGCAGGCATTTTGTGATTTTTGACTCCTCACCTTCCAAACCCCATGACTTTTTTTTTTTTTCCCTTTTTCCGTTCACGGAGCCATATGAGGGCTTAAAGGGGTTTTCCAGGTTAAATTGGATAACCCCTTTAACTTTTAAATCAGCCAGGGGCAGTGAAAAAAAAAAAAATTCATACTCACCTGTCCCCGCTGTCCTCCCGGCGCGTCCCGGTTCTTCTGCTCCGGCAGCTTCTCCCAGGTCTCTTCTGGAGTTCCGCTGATTTGCCTCAGGAAGAGACCCATGATGTCATAGGTAGTGACATCGCATGCCATTCGCTGATTGGCCTCATCGGTCATGTCACTGCTGAGGCCAATCAGCAGAATTCCAGAAGAGACCCGTTCAGCAGAAGGACCAGAACACGCCGGAAGGACACCGGAGCATTGAGGACATGAGTATGAGATTTTTTTTTTACTTTTTTCAATGCCCCCGGCTGATTTAAGAGTTAAAGGAGTTGTCCATTTTTGCCTGGACAACCCCTTTAATGTTTGCGGGACAAATTGTTCTTCATAATGGTACCATTTATTATTCTGTACAACGTACTGGGAATCTTGGAAAAATAATTCAGAATGGGATGGAATTGGAAAAAAAGTGCATTTGTGTGACTTTCTTAGGCAGGGTTCACACGACTGTTGATGTCCGTTCTGATAGTGTCTGTTAAAAAAGAAAAACAAAAAAAGACCGGACACCTATCATAACAGACATTAACGGACACTAACTGATGTTAATGTGTCCGTTTTTTTAACTGATCCAATTAATGGATTAGTTAAAAAAAAAAAACAACACATTAGCCTCAGTTAGAGTCCGTTTTTTAACACTGTCCATTTTTTTTTTTCTGCTTTCTGAGCATGCGTAGAAAAAAAAACGGACATAAAATGCTATCAGATGGCTATCAGTTATTGTCCGTTACCCATAGACTTCAATGTTAAAAAAATAACGGACACTTACTGTCCATCAAGAATCCGTTATTTAAAATGGACAAAAAAGTCCTGCATGTAGGATTTTTTTGTCCGCGAAAAAAAACGGACTTCTGACGGATTGGGTGTAAACAGACACAATATAAAAACCCATTGAAATGAACAGTCGCTGGGCAGTAAGGAACACCCCCTTTGACAGTACAGCGCTATGGGCGAGTACAGAGAGAGGGGGCGTTCCTTACTGCCCGGCGATGACGCTGAGCTGTGAGGAACGCCCCCTGAGTACAAGTCTATGAACGAGCACAGTCAGGGAGGGCGTTCCTCACAGCGTAGTTAGACTGACAGGAACACCCTTCTAACAGTAAACCGTGAAACTAAGACCGCCGATATCTCCAGCCTCGGGGCATATACCGGGAAAGCCGGCAGTGCGCTGAATTCAGCGCGCTGTCGGCTTTCTGGCGGCATGTAAAACCACATGTGCGTGAGGACACGAAAGGTCACTAACGGACACAATATAATAACCCATTGAAATGAATGGAAATTTTAACGGATTTCTGACGGTTCAGCTAGTGTCCGATGGTAAAATCTTGTAACGGACAATAGCAACGGACACTACTGACGGTCACCAACGGTAGTGTGAATGCCCCCTAATAGTACACAAGGGTTATTACAATAATGCACCTTCCAATATTGTCCTGCCCATTTCTGAGGCTTAACGTATGTCATATTAAATCATGATCAACCTGCACAGTTCAGTAAGACAATGAATGGATTAATAGATAAACACAAATATGTAAAAAAAATTGTACAAAACAGTCAAATGTGAAACATAAACTCATATGGATGGTAAACTAAAGAGCTCATGTGTCAGGGGTTGCATTGGCTGTCTTCAAATTTAAAGGGATTTTCCAGAAATTTGACATTCACAATCTCTCTTTAGTTCATCACTTATTAGATTGATCCATTGATCATCTGTTTGCAGCTCCGGGAACTACACTGTGTATGGACCCAGAAGCGAAAGGCTCCATGCACTGTGTAGTGTCGGTGCCCTAGTACTGCAGCTCAGCTCACTTTCACTTGGGTATGACAGGTGTTGGACTGCCACTAATCTGATGATGACTTATCAGTATTAAATTCCTGGAAAATCCCGTGACAATGACATAATGTGACGCCTGCTCTGCCCAGGAGCATGTCCCTGGTGTCTACATTTACATTTTTATTAACATTTATTGATTATTGCTTGTTAAAGGAGTTTCCAGAACTTGTATATTGGTGACCTATCCTTCAATACGAGATTGGTGGGGATATGACACTTGGAGCTCTCGCTTATAAGCTGTTTAAAGAGGCCGCGACTTTCACATGTGCTGCAGCCTTTTCTGTGCTGATGATGTCACATTCAGTCCCATTAAACTGACATGGACATTGTGTGAGTGTGCAGGGACACCCTCCCAAATGGTGATACCCAGTTGTCAGCAGCCCAGTCCTCGCTGTTTACCAGTTTTTCATGATGGCTTCTGATGACAATCTGCTTGTGCGAAATCACTGTCTGCCATTGCTGGAACATAGGACCTGTAAAAGGTGAGTTTGTTTTTATTTAGATTATTTTTAGCCTATAGGGAGATTTTTCATGGAGTTGGACAATCCTTTTATGTTTAAAAATTTGTAAAAGTGTATTCCATTTATATCTGATATGCCCTCTATGGAAAGTAAGCGTAAATTCTTTCAAAGTGTGATCTGGTAAATATCTATGTAATATACTAACTGGTGCAGGGCAACTGCAAATCTATTTCAGTGACCCCCTGACTGCCACAGGCCTCGTTCTGCCATGTGGTTGTATGTGCCGTTGCCGCTTTCCTGGCCGTAGGGACAAACAATCTTCTGTATCTTTCAGTGCCACAACATAGTTGAATCAGACAACCGCTGAATCTGCTACTTCGTGTCATAATTGTATTGTTCAGGGCACGCTCTGGGTTTTTCATGATGACAACTATTTTTCTGCAGACCCTTTCCGTACAAAGGTGGGTAGTCAGGTGCCCGTCACCGCACTGGCTCTCCTCACTAGTTTCTCCAGTTTGTGTTTGCCTGCTAGACCTGTGTGGTAAAAGGTGTCCAATATTTTGCTGCCTACATTAAAGCAGCGTAGCTTCCTCAGTAGGTATAACGTACTGTTTCCTTTTTATATGTTGGGTCCACCTGCTTGTTCCAGCCCTACTTCTTGTGGATATGGACTCCCAGGAATTTGTAGGTGTCCACAGTGTCGATCATCATTGTCTGCACTGCCTCCTACTTCTTCCTGAATGTTGTCTATGTGGCGTTAAATTGGAGTCCATTTACCTTGCTCCAATCCACAAACCTGGACATATTATCCCTGTATTCAGCCTCATTATCCACCCGACCACCACTGGTGTGATCTAGTGAATATTATCAATGTAACCTAGTAAATAGTGTAATATAGTATAGTATCATGTAATCTAGTAAATATCAGTGTAATCTAGTATAGTATCATGTAATCTAGAATAATATCATATAATCTAGTATAGTATCATGTAATCTAGTATAGTATTAATGTAACCTTAATGTGTACTAGTAAATCAGTGTGATCTAGTAAATATTATCAGTGTGATCTAGTAATTCAGTGTGATCTAGTAGATATTAACAATGAGATTTAGTAAATATGAATTTAATCTAGTAAATATCAGTTTGATCTAGTAAATATTAGGCTAGGTAAAGATCTGTGCCAGGTTCTCCGTCACTCAGGTCTGCAGGGGGACCTGAACAATGGAGAGCCAGTCTGCTAAAACAGCAATTACACAGGAACAGTGGAGGACCCTTTGACTATAATGGGGTCCTCAGTGCAGGACTTTTCTCTCTGCTGATGTTCCTGGAAGTAGTATAATGTTGTACCATGTTAGCCATTGAAAGTAGTGGAAGAGTGAAGAAATCAGGTGATACCTTTTAGAGGCTAACTGATGTTCCTGGAATTCAGTCAGTGTTGCCATGAAATTCACAGGATGCTCCCTCTATTTTAGGCCTGGCCATATATCCAATAAGCAGATTTGGGCCACAATGATATTTTTGAACACAGAAGAACCTATGTGATAAAATTTGGGGTGTGTTTCCTTAATTTTCTTTGCACAAGGCAATGGAAACTATCATGCCTCCAGCATCAATAATTTTCTAATCTGCATACTGTACTTAGGCAAAGTCAGCCATTAGATGGAGGGTCGGATACGGTGCGAGATGTCCTGCTGAAAGCGCTGGAAAACTTGGAAGGAAAATCATTTAAGAAATTTAAAGACAAGTTAAATGAACTGGAGATAAAAGAAGGATTCAGAAAGATCCCTGGAAATAAGCTGGAGATAGCAGACACTGAGGACGTCGCTGATCTCATAAGAAAATACTACAAGGATTTCTATGGGACGGAGGTGACCCTGACAGTTCTGGAAGCCATAGATGAGAAATAGGTAGATGACAAACTCAGGAATGACTTAAAGACAGGTAAGAACAGGTAAATCCTGCACAAACATGACCAGATGTAGAGATCTTACTATAACAGGACATACAGAAATAATACAAGGAGAATCACAGGAAAGAGGCCCTGAATATTCTGTAATAACTCTCACTAGGATGAAGCAATCTGAATGACACAATGTGCAATGTGCTCCTCAGTACGTGGAGCTTCACCCAATGTAGGATGCACCTATGTAGGAGAAAAGAGAGAGATGCTGGACAGCTGTTGTGACGTTAAACCTCCGTTTGCGACATTCAGGTGCATACCCCTGTAAAGTATTGAGTGCGTATTCATGGTACGAACCTATTGGGTCATCACTTTGTACCCTCAAAGAGTGTTATTCAAAAGATGGTACAAAAACGAAAAAAAGAACAGGATCATTCATTCCATCTCATTGCAGAGGCCGTCTGAAAATGTCAGAGGACCTGCAGCATCATCTGGAGCAGTCATCTATGAAACCTCTGAGACACCGTGCACTTCTATATATACTTAAGTAGGCATTATTTGGTGTGGCACAGGTGAAGGTACTTGGGATTTTGTAGATGTGTTCCAAGTTGGTGATCTTTATCTTTTTGGTGGTCATTATATATGGGCAAGTTTTACATATGTCTCTCGTTGTAGTATGGGATGAAGTTTCAACTGCTTTTGGATGGTCACCCTATGTCAGCAATGTCTTTTTAAGGCCACCAAGAGTGTATTCTAGTCAATTCTGTAGTCAGCTAGAATGGAGTTGCTGTAAAGAGGACCTACCTATAGTAACTACAGAATACACCGAGACTGTAAACCTACCTGCAGCAACTCCATTCTAGTCAATTCTGTAGTGAGACAGCTAGAATGGAGTTGCTGTAAGGAGGACCTACCCATAGCAACTACAGAATACACCGAGACTGTAAACCTACCTATAGTAACTATATACTCATAAATCAGGCACACAGCGATACATTAGAATCTAAGATCTTTGTCATTTATGAATTGCCATAGATTTCCATTATCACTTACAACAAAAAAGTGGCGCGAGATATAAAAAACACGTCACCGCCATGTTCAGACCATATTTGCGCGATGTCTCAGAACTGGTCTGGTGTAAATTATATATACATATGTCACATATATATATATAAATAATTTATATAACTTATAAACATATATATATATATGTATATATATATATATATATATATACATACATATAATGTATGAGTGCCATATGTATATATGTCTGGGAATGTGTTTTTCCTCCATTCCTATTGATAATCATATATATATATTTATATATATTTATATAATGTCCCTCTTGGCCAGTTATGGATCCTCCCTATAGAAACTCCCCTCTAGCTTCTCCTGTAGTGAGGTGACTAGATTGGAGTTTCTGGCGGCAGCTCCTGTAAGCAACTCCATTCTAGTCACCTCAGTAATGAACTGTCTACATTGGAGTTATTTCTAGCAGGTCCTCCCTCCAGCAACTCCAATCTAGTCATCTCAGTAATGAATTGTCTGGAATATACAGTCATGGCCAAAAGTTTTGAGAATGACACAAATATTATATTTTCACATGATCTGCTGCCCACTGGTTTTTATGTGTGTTTGTCAGATGTTTTTATCACATACAGAAATATAATTGCATTCATATTATGAGTAACAGAAGCTTATATTGACAGTTAGAATGAGTTAATGCAGCAAGTCAATATTTGCAGTGTTGACCCTTCTTCTTCAGGACCTCTGCAATTCTCCCTGGCATGCTCTCAATCAACTTCTGGACCAAATCCTGACTGATAGCAGTCCATTCTTGCAGAATCAATGCTTTAATTTTGTCTGAATTTGTTGGTTTTTGTTTGTCCACCCGTCTCTTGATGATTGACCACAAGTTCTCAATGGGATTAAGATCTGGGGAGTTTCCAGGCCATGGACCCAAAATCTCTATGTTTTGTTCCCTGAGCCATTTAGTTATCACCTTTGCTTTATGGCAAGGTGCTCCATCATGCTGGAAAAGGCATTGTTGAGCGCCAAACTGCTCTTAGACGGTTGGGAGAAGTTGCTCTTGGAGGACATTCTGGTACCTTTCTTTATTCATGGCTGTGTTTTTAGGCAAGACTGTGAGAGAGCCGATTCCCTTGGCTGAGAAGCAACCCCACACATGAATGGTTTCAGGATGCTTTACAGTTGGCATGAGACAAGACTGGTGGTAGCGCTCACCCCTTCTTCTCCGAATAAGCTGTTTTCCAGATGTTCCAAACAATCGAAAAGGGGATTCATCAGAGAAAATGACTTTACCCCAGTCCTCAGCAGTCCACTCCCTGTACCTTTTGCAGAATATCAGTCTGTCCCTGCTGTTTTTTCTGGAGAGAAGTGGCTTCTTTGCTGCCCTCCTTGAGACCAGGCCTTGCTCCAAGAGTCTCCGCCTCACAGTGCGTGAAGATGCACTCACACCTGCCTGCTGCCATTCCTCAGCAAGCTCTGCACTGCTGGTAGCCCGATCCCGCAGCTGAAACACTTTTAAGAGACGGTCCTGCCGCTTGCTGGTCTTTCTTGGGCGCCCTGGAGCCTTTTTGGCACCAATGGAACCTCTCTCCTTGAAGTTCTTGATGATGCAATAGATTGTTGACTGAGGTGCAATCTTTCTAGCTGCAATACTCTTCCCAGTTAGGCCATTTTTGTGCAGTGCAATGATGACTGCACGTGTTTCTTTAGAGATAACCATGGTTAACAGAAGAGAAACAATGATGGCAAGCACCAGCCTCCTTTTAAAGTGTCCAGTGGTGTCATTCTTACTTAATCATGACAGATTGATCTCCAGCCCTGTCCTCATCAACACCCACACCTGTGTTAATGGAGCAATCACTGAAACGATGTTAGGTGGTCCTTTTAAGGCAGGGCTGCAATGATGTTGAAATGTGTTTTGGGGGATAAAGTTCATTTTCTAGGCAAATATTGACTTTGCAAGTAATTGCTGTTAAGCTGATCACTCTTTATAACATTCTGGAGTATATGCAAATTGCCATTAGAAAAACTGAAGCAGTAGACTTTGTAAAAATTAATATTTGTATCATTCTCAAAACTTTTGGCCATGACTGTAGTTGCTCCTGGTAGGTCCTCCCTCCAGCAACTCCATTCTAGACCGTTCACTAGTGAGTGAGGTGACTAGATTGGAGTTGCTGGAGGGAGGACCTACCAGGAGCAACTCCATTCTAGTCGCAACCTGATCGCTACCTGACAAGTAACCGCACAGGGGTGACAGCCATGTTGGGTATCAGGCAGTCTGTATCTGGGGGAGCCAATGTCTGCAGGCACTGGGAGAGGTGCTGCTAAGTGGATTCCTGACTGGTAAATTCCCAGTGTGGGCAGATCTGTCATACAGGATGTCGCTACTTCTGCCACCATCATTACACATCAGCCTCAGACCATCGCTTCTTAAAGCAGCACTGACCCTTAAATGGATTGTCTTGCCCCAGGAGTTGTACTGCCCAGAGCTTAGAGTGGTGTATAATGCCTCACTGTCCTGATCCTCCGCTGCTCACGGGCCCCTGTCACTCTCTGTACATTGGCCTCAAGCCACACACACTTGTGACCTCAGTACTCTAGAGATGACCCTGATGCAGCTAGGGATTTGCTGCAGCGGTCACATGTCTATGGTGAGATTTCATTGCAGGTGGCCAATATACATAGACCGGCGGAAGAGTAAAACATTTTAAGGAGCAAAACAATCCTTTTAAATCCAGGTTTTATAATGGGAACAGTAGATACCATGGCTGATACCAGGGAGCAGTAGACTGTATTCCCCTGTCCTATATGGCCGACACCAGGGAGCAGTAAACTGTATTCACCTCTCGTACATGGCTGATTCCAGGGAGCAGTAGACTGTACTGTCTCTTCTCTATGTGACTCTTGTATTGATGTAGATGGAGGGGGGTGTCCGCATAGGACACGTGCCACGAGGGGCCGGAGAACTAATGTACAGGGGCTGATTCTCACAGGACAGGAAGTCTGTAATTCTCCCTCTGCACTGCCCCCACCTACAACCACCATCCTCCTCCCAGTCTCCACCTACAACCTCCATCCTCCTCCCAGTCTCCACCTACAACCACCACCATCCTCCTCCTTCCCTGGTGTGCTCTGTTTCCCCTCCTCCTCCTCCTCAGGTTCTTGCAGCAGCACATGGTTCAGGTGAGTGTTTGTTATATGCTGATACATTGTAATGACGTGCTGCGGCTGCTGCAGCACTGCTTGTTATTGGGACGGGAGGTTAGGTAGCAGTCTGCAGGCAGCACCGGGCTGTTCTGTGACTCTGGGCTCTTGTAAGCCTCAGGAGCTCGCAATCTAATGCTGGAGGGGTTGCCTGCTGAAAGTATTAGGGTAAAGTCACACATAAGAGGTGCTGATATCTATCTCTGCTGAGTTTGAACAGTGGCTGACACTATATTACTGAGTTCCATCATGTCTTCTACTCCAGCTACATCCAGAGCTGCAGCCTCAATTCTCTGTGCCCCTGGCTGATATCTTCTCCAAACAGAGAATTAAAGACTGTTCACACCAAAGTCCAGAAAGGGCAGATCAGTAACTGTTAGGGACCCTGAAGTGAAGGTCACTAAGGGACAGTATCACACAGGAGAGGATTAGATACGCAATGCTGAAGACAGTATGACACATGATAGGATTAGATATGCAGCTCAGCAGACAGTATGGCACATGATAGGATAAGATACAGTAGACTGGCATCACATTGTGGAGAATACTGAGCTTTGTGGTTCCTATCTGTACCTTACATAACTCTCTCCCCTCCTCGCCCCAGGGTCTCCTTTATAACTGACTATGGGGGTCTTACACTTTTATTGCCGCTCCCTGGGGTCACATGATTCCCTGCACCTGACCACGACCGAGAATATCCGGAGTGTAGAGAGGGAGCTGTGCTACAATGTCAACTGGACAGGTAAGGTATTGGTAATGTGCCCCAACCCCCACCCCCTTTCTGGTGAGGCGAGCAGTAATGTGCCTCTCCCCCTTGTTGATGAGGGGAGCACTAATGTGCCCCCTGGTGGTGGGGTATCAGTGCTACCTTTCTGTGCCTCACATTAAATATAGTGAGTGCAGTGTGATTTGGCATTGAGACCCTGTCCTTGCCCCCTCCCCCTCTCTGCCTCTGGGTGTTATCCTGGCCGAATCCTTTGCATTACTTGCCCATTTCCTCTGCCCTAACATTAGACCTACAAGATCTTCCCCAGGTCAGAGGTCACATATAACTGTACTAATTGCAGCTCAGATGTTACATGTTATTATCGGGGCAGATCATTGGTTTCTGGCTTTCCAAGGCTTTGTGGACCTGTAGGTTCTTGCTTACATCTACACCTTGTGCCCCCTACAGGTGACTCTCCCCCAACCTCTGAGCACACGGACACCCTGCACTGGCTCTTCAGCTGCCCCTTTGACCCCCAGAGTATTTCGGACACCACTTTCCTTCATCCTGAGCCATCGGACTTGCTGGTGGAGATTGGACCCCGGTGAGTAAGGGGACCATGCACCCTCATCCTTATGGCTTATGGAGACCCTCTGGCTGACTGTTTCTTTTCCCATCTCTAGGCTGAATTTCTCCACAGCATCCTCCACCAATGCTGTGTCCATCTGCTGTTCCATTGGTCTGACCGCCATCGACCGCATCGAGTGTTCCAAGCGCTATCTGGTGAAGGTGTGAGGCTGCTGGCTGTGCCCATTCTTGCTGCTTTGGTTGTCACCAGTGACTTTATTATTAATAAAATATCTAAACCTTCAGTTTCAGAAAGATCCAGAGGAGAGCGAGAAGCGGGGTCTGATGTCCTCTCTGTATGATCGGATGACTGAATGCATCTACCCAGAACCAGTCAGAAGCTTTGAGATCTCTGTGCGACCAGAGAAGGTGTACGAGGTGGATGTGATGGGACAAGGTCGGGCAGCTCTGGAAACGGCGAACACAGAGCTGGGTAGGTGGCCCTCAAAGGCATAAGTTCTGGACACCCACAGAAAGTTAATTCATTTAGGAAACCTTGTGATTTTATACTCCAGTCACATCTAAAGCCATATTTAAAACTCTGCCAGTTAGTTCTGATATCATGTGTTGACTGACACCCCCTTGTACTGTACTGGATACTGCTTGGTTTTTTGGTATGAGGCTATTATATGAGCCTGGTAACACTACATATACAGGGCAGGACCTGTACAGTATGATCCTTTTATAGTTCAGGATTCTCATGTCTTGTTTCCAGGTCTTGCCTTCGACTCCTGGGACCTGGACTACTACACCACTCTCTTCCAGCGTGTGGGACGCAATCCGAGCAGCGTTGAGTGCTTTGATTTGGCACAGTCTAACAGGTCTGTTTCTCGGACTTTGGCCGTGACTGTCCTCTTCAGAGACTCTCCTGAATACTGACACTCTCCATCTTGCAGTGAACACAGCCGCCATTGGTTCTTCAAGGGCCGACTCCAGGTGGACGGGCAGGAGAAGCCGCACTCCCTGTTCGACCTGATCATGAAGACACAGGACACCAGCAACCCCAATAACATCATTAAGTTTTGCGATAATAGCAGGTCTGTGCTGGCCTGGTTTGGTTTGTCTGGAAGAATATTGTGAGGAATCTAACATTGACCTTCTCTAATGTTGTGTCTTCATCTGTCCAGTGCTATCCAAGGGAAGGAGGTGAGCAGCCTGATCCCCACAGATCCCTCACGTTCTGGGCCCTACTTACTGACAAGCTCCACCCGGCACCTCATCTTCACTGCTGAAACGCATAACTTTCCTACAGGTGAGTACAGAACCCCATGTTTCAAGACTGTGTATACATGGTGCATTGTTGACCCTCCTTATAATCTTTTTCCTCTTCGTACAGGTGTGGCACCTTTTAGTGGCGCCACCACGGGCACCGGTGGTCGCATCAGAGATGTTCAGAGCACTGGGAAGGGGGCCCATGTCATAGCAGGCACAGCTGGCTACTGTTTTGGTAACCTACACATTCCAGGTAAGTGGCTGATGGCCAGAACGTGTCTTCTTCAGCCCAGTGAGATCACCTACTCTGCTCCTCATGGTGTTCCTCTGTCTTCAGGATATTCTTTACCATGGGAGGACGCCTCTTATCAGTATCCAGTCCAGTTTGCCCGACCTCTGGAGGTGGCAATCGAAGCCAGTAACGGAGCCTCAGATTATGGCAACAAGTTTGGGGAGCCTGTGTTGGCAGGTGAGGTGGTGACCACTGGAGGTTTCCTTCCACCCAGTCCTAGTTTTGATGCTTTGCACCATTGGGATGATACTGAGGAGTGACCTCTGTGGTCTGGTGGATTGGACACCATTGTTTACTCCTCACCATTGTTGACTTGTCATCTATTATAGAGGCTAATAATATCTTCTCTTCATGGTGACAGGATTTGCTCGCTCATTTGGCCTTCGTCTGCCCTCTGGGGAGAGGAGAGAGTGGGTGAAACCCATCATGTTCAGTGGAGGTATTGGATCTATGGAAGATGTCCATCGGAGCAAAGAGGCACCAGAAGTGGGTAAGGGTCCTTCAAGACAAAGGGAAGACTCTGTAATAACTAGTGGTTAGTGGTAGATGTGGAGACCGCTTCACCTCTTCTCCTCCTCAGAGTATGTTTCTCACCCTCAGGGATGCATGTTGTGAAGATCGGGGGGTCCAGTCTATAGGATTGGAGTGGGCGGAGGGGCTGCCTCTTCTATTCAGGTAGGTAACCACCATGAAGTGTATCCACTCGGTTATTGTGTATTGGATTATCACGTATTTCCCGGGGGATGTGCAGGTTCAGGGGGACAATGCCAGCGAACTGGACTTTGGTGCTGTACAACGAGGAGATGCAGAGATGGAGCAGAAGATGAACCGAGCCGTCCGTGCCTGTGTGGAGCGAGGGAACAGGAATCCAATCTGTAGCATTCATGACCAGGGAGCTGGCGGGAACGGTGAGATTGATGACCACATTGCTTTCTCTCGAGGTCTATGGATCTGACTTTGGTTCCACCTCTGTTTTGGCTCACAGACTTGTCTTCTGTGCAGGAAATGTACTGAAGGAGCTGAGCGAGCCTCAAGGGGCCGTCATCTACACCAAGAACTTCCAGGTATGAAGCCTTCAGATCTTCTGGTTCTTCCTAGTTCCTTATTTCTATCTTTTGACTTTTTTTTCTCCATGATCTCGTGTCTTCTCTAGTTGGGAGACCCCACTTTGAGCGTCTTGGAGATCTGGGGGGCAGAATACCAGGAATCCAATGCTTTGCTGATCCGTCCAGGAGATGCAGAGTTCCTGCGCTCAGTGTGTCGGAGAGAGAGATCTCCAGTGGACTTTGTAGGGAAAATCACAGGAGATGGCCGGGTAAGAACTGACTGCCACTCATGTTATGGAGTGAGGGTAATTATTTGTAGATTGATTCCCACCTAGCTTATGCCATGTACAACCAGTGGCAGCAGTTTTAATTTTGGGATTTTTTTTTTTTGGTAAACTTGTGGTTGTCCTGGAATGGCAATTGATTCTTTTTCCTTTGTAGATTGTCTTGGTGAATGGGAGCGAGAGCGATCCTGCTCCTGATCACAGTGATCGGAATTGTGTCCCAGTGGACCTGGAGCTAGAGTGGGTCCTAGGAAAGATGCCTCGTAAGGTAGAGAACCTCCTCTTGATTGGACATCTCCAGATGTATTGGTTCCGAAGCCCGTCTCCTTACCTTGTCTTCCATATCTCCACTTCATAGGAATTCATCTTAAATCGCGTTACACCCAAACTCCAACCCTTGACCCTCCCAGAAAACCTGAGTGTCCGGCAAGCACTGGAGCGCGTCCTGAGATTGCCATCTGTGGCGAGCAAACGATACCTGACAAACAAGGTGGATTTCTTATCAGTGTCCATTCTGGGACTTGTGATGACTTCATTTGTATTTGCACTAACCTGGAAGTTTCCCTTATATGCAGGTGGATCGCTCGGTCACCGGGCTTGTTGCCCAGCAGCAGTGTGTGGGGCCGCTTCACACCCCCCTTGGCTGATGTAGCCGTTATCTCCCTGTCCTATACAGCCACTGTAGGTGGCGCTACAGCTATCGGAGAGCAGCCAATTAAAGGTCTTTTGGATCCAGCGGCAGGTGCCCGCATGGCGGTGGGCGAGGCTCTTACGAACCTGGTGTTTGCTTTAGTAACTGACCTGAAGGTAATGTTCATAACCTTGAGTACCTCGGGGGCGGGAGGGCTGGTGATGTCATGTGCAGGTCCTTTCATTCCCTTACCACAGTATTTATAAGACTTGCAGCTCCTCAATACAGTCTTTTCTATCTCCTATTGGTAGGATGTAAAGTGCAGCGGTAACTGGATGTGGGCAGCCAAGCTCCCTGGTGAAGGTGCTGCGCTATATGATGCCTGTGTGGCCATGTGTGATGTTATGGCGCAGGTCGGGATTGCGGTGGACGGAGGAAAGGACTCGCTTAGCATGGCCGCAAGAGTTGAGGCAGAGACTGTGAAGGCCCCAGGTGAGTGGATGGTCTAGTGGTTTCTCCAGGTTCTTGTCTCTGTCCTTCAGTCTAATACGGTCTCTGTTCTCCAGGTTCTCTGGTCATCTCTGTCTATGCCGTCTGCCCTGATATCACGGCCACCATCACCCCGGACCTGAAGAACCCAGGGCAGAAGGGTAAGAGTCTCCAGGGTCTAAGATTGTGGAGCTATGCTATGTATGGCAGGGAGCAGGAGGAATAATTGTATGATCTCTTCTGATTGTCAGGCATCCTCCTCTACGTGCCTATCACCCCGGGGAAGCATCGTCTGGGGGGTAGCGCCTTGGCTCAGTGCTATTCACAGCTCGGACAACACCCTTCCGACCTGGATGACCCCCAGACCCTGGTCTCCTGCTTCAAGGTCACTCAGCAACTCCTCAAAGGTGAGACTGAGCTTTATTTGTTTTCTCCTCATCCTAAATTACATTTTCTACTCCAGTCTCATCCAAAGCTGCATTTAGATTATACCAGTTTCCAGGTTGCAAATCCTTTTTGTGAAGAATATCGCCTCGCCCAGCCGCCTGGCACGCCTTCGATCAAACTTCTTTCTTAACCTCCCACTCACACACCGTGAGTAGACCGGGTCATAGGATAAAAACGAAGCGAGCGATATAAATTTTATATGTTTAATAACCCAAGTGGGTCGGTGTGGATTAATAGCATATACAGAAATATACAATATTAATATGATCAAGCATAAACATACAAGCAAAAGGGCATTGATACAATACACCAAAATAAAAGGAAATAAAGATTAGAAAAAAATACCTGAGCACACAGCTTTGTCCTAGCTGCCTCTCTTCCATGCTCAACACAATAGACTCGTAGTCCGTTTCTCTAGGCCACAGCAGAGTTTTGGGCCTAGGGCGCAAGCTTAAGCAAGTTGCATAAAACAATCCTTCTACATGCTGTCCAGAACTAGGCCCTCAAAGCATTCC